>CM038675.1:739781041-740381041 GCA_021605145.1 Aegilops bicornis | reverse complement strand
AACCCTTTACGTCGAACTCTTTATCACCTGCATAATCGAGAAACATATCCTTATTCCTCTAAGGATAATTTTGACCGCTATCTGGTGATCCACTCCTTGATCACCTTTGTACCCTCTTGCCAGATATGTAGCAAGGCACACATCAGGAGAGGTACACAGCATGGCATACTGTAGAGCCTACGTCTAAGGCATAGGGGACGACCTTCGTCCTTTCTCTCTTTTCTGCCGTGGTCGAGCTTTAACTCCTAACTTCATACCTTACAACTCAGTCAAGGACTCCTTCTTTGACTGATCCATCTTGAACACCTTCAAGATCATGTCAAGGTACGCGCTCATTTGAAAGTATTATTAAGCATTTTGATCTATCCTTATAGATCTCGATGCTCAATGTTCAAGTAGCTTAATCCAGGTTTTCTATTGAAAAAACATCTTTCAAATAACCCTATATGCTTTCCAGAAATTCTACATCATTTCTGATCAACAATATGTCAACAACATATACTCATCAAAAATTCTATAGTGCTCCCACTCACTTCTTTGGAAATACAAGTTTCTCATAAACTTTGTATAAATCCAAAAATTTTGATCATCTCATCAGAGCACACATTCCAAGTCCGAGATGCTTACTCCAGTCCTTAGAAGGATCGCTGGTGCTAGCATACCTTTTAGCATCCTTAGGATCGACAAAACCATTCTGATTGTATCACATACAACCTTTCCTTACGAAAACTGGTAAGGAAACTCGTTTTGACATCCATCTGCCAGATTTCATAAATGCAGCTAATGCTAACATGATTCCGACGGACTTAAGCATCGCTACGGATGAGAAAATCTCATCGTAGTCAACTCCTTGAACTTGTGAAAACTCTTCGCCACAAGTCGAGCTTCATAGATGGTGACATTACCATCCACGTCGTGCGCTTCTTAAAGATCCATTTATCTCAATGGCTTGCCGATCATTGGGCAAGTCCACCAAAGTCCATGCTTTGTTCTGATATATCGATCCTATCTCGGATTTCATGGCTTCTAACCATTTGTTGGAATTTGGGCCCACCATCGCTTCTTCATAGCTCGTAGGTTCATTGTTGTCTAGCAACATGACCTTCAAGACAGGATCACCGTACCACTCTGAAGCGATGCTGGCGTCCTTGTCGCCCCACGAGGTTCGGTAGTGACTTGATCCAAGCTTCATGATCACTATCATAAGCTTTCACTTCAATTGGTGTAGGTGCCACAGGAACAACTTCCTGTGCCCTGCTACACACTTGTTGAAGTGACGGTTCAATAACCTCATCAAGTCTCCACCATCCTCCCACTCAACTTTTCGAGACCAACTTTTCCTCGAGAAAGGATCCGATTAAAGAAACAATCCCTATTGCTTTCGGATCTGAATTAGGAGGTATACCCAACTGTTTTGGGTGTCCTATGAAGATGCATTTTATCCGCTTTGGGTTCGAGCTTATCATCCTGAAACTTTTTCACATAAGCGTCGCAGCCCCAAACCTTTAAGAAATGAGAGCTTAGGTTTCTCTAAACCATAGTTCATACGGTGTCATCTCAACGGAATTACGTGGTGCCCTATTTAAAGTGAATGTGGTTGTCTCTAATGCCTAACCCATGAACGATAGTGGTAATTCGATAAGAGACATCATGGTACGCACCATATCCAATAGGGTGCAACTATGATGTTCGGACACACCCTCACACTATGGTGTTCCAGGCGGTATTAATTTTGAAACAATTTCCACAATGTCTTAATTGCGTGCTGAAGCTCGTAACTCAGATACTCATCTCTATGATCATATCATAGACATTTTATCCTCTTGTCACGATGATCTTTAACTTCACTCTGAAACTACTTGAACCATTCAATAATTCAGACTTGTGTTTCATCAAGTAAATACACTCAGTATCTACTTAAATCATCAGAGAAGTAAGAACATAACTATAGTCACTGCATGCCACAGCACACATTCGACTGCACACATCAAAATGTGTTACTTCCAACAAGTTGCTATCTTGTTCCATCTTCTTTGAAACGAGGCTTTTCCAGTCATTTTGCCCATGTGGTATGATTTGCATATCTCAAGTGATTCAAAATCAAGTGAGTCCAAACGATCCATCTGCATGGAGTTTCATCATGCGTATACACCAATAGACATGGTTCGCATGTCTCAAACTTTTCAAAACGAGTGAGTCCAAAGATCCATCAACATGGAGCTTCTTCATGCGTTTATACCAATATGACTTACATGGCGATTGCCACAAGTAAGTGGTACTATCATTACTATCTTATATCTTTTGGCATGAAAATGTGTATCACTACGATCGAGATTCAATAAAGGTTTCCTTTAGGTGCAAGACCATTGAAGGTATTATTCAAATAAATAGAGTAACCATTATTCTCCTTAAATGAATAACCTTATTGTGATAGACATAATCCAATCATGTCTATGCTCAACGCAAACACCAAATGAAAATTATTCTGGTTTAATACTAATCTTGATGGTAGAGGGAGCGTGCGATGCTTGATCACATCAACCTTGGAAACACTTCCAACACGTATCGTCAGCTCACCTTTAGCTAGTCTCTGTTTATTCCGTAGCTTTTATTTTGAGTTACTAACACTTAGCAACCGAATCGGTATCTAATAGCCTGGTGCTACTAGGAGTACGTACTAGTAAAGTACACATTAACATAATGTATATCAAATATACTTCTATCGACCTTGCCTGCCTTCTTATCTACCATGTATCTAGGGTAATTCTGCTCCAGTGGTTGTTCCCCTTATTACAGAAGCACTTAGTCTCGGGTTTGGGTTCAACCTTGGGTTTCTTCACTAGAGCAGCAACTGTTTTGCCGCTTCATGAAGTATCCCTTGTTGCCCTTGCCCTTCTTAAAACTAGTGGTTTTACCAACCATCAATAATTGATGCTCCTACTTGAATTCTACTTTCATGTGTCAAACATCGCGAACACTTCAAGGATCATCATATCTATCCCTGATATGTTATAGTTCATCACGAAGCTCTAGCAGCTTGGTGGCAATGACTTTGGAGAAACATCACTATCTCATCTTGTAACATCCCAAAATTCTAAATTTTGGAATGTTATATTAAATAAATAACTATGCTTGTTGTCTGATTGTTGGTTTGATTGAATGAGTGAAATTGAGTGGAAATTGAAACTTTTGAAAGTTGAATGAGAGGGAATGAAATGACTTTCCCAAAACTTTCTCCTTTGCCTTTTGGATTTCAATGAATTCAAATTCATTCCAACACCAAAGCCTAGAGTGAAGATGACATGACTTCTTCCATTTTGAAATGAGTAGGGTTTTGGAAAAAGAATTGAATTTCATTTGGGAAGTTTTCAAATTCAAAGCTTTATGCAACTCAATGATTTTCATGAGGGAAGATAAAATGACTTCTTCAATTATATGAAATAGGAGTTGGAAGTTATAATGAATCAAGTTGAAAATCATTTGAAGGTGCTTTGGAACCCTCTTTCAAATTTTGAGTTTTGAATTTGAATTTCAAACTTTGGCATGTGGGAAACATTTCAAAAACTATGCCTGATGAATACTTGATCAAAAGTATGAGAGGAGCAAACATGACACTCCAAAAATATCAGAGGAAACAATGCCAAAAGATTTGGATTCAAATCTGAAATTTATTTGAATTTGAAAAAAATAGATTTTTATAAAGTTTGGATTTTGCCTTTGGAAAAATGTTCGAATGATAGGGAATATTCCCCTGATCATTTTGGTATATATATACCCTATATAAAATATTTATAGTTATTATTTTATTTCTGTTTTTGTTTTATTAAAAAAATAAATTAAAAAAAAAAGAGAAACCCGGCGCCAGCGAACCACCCCCAGCCCGGCCTTGAACCCCAGCCGGGCCACAGCGCCACAGGCCAGTGCCCGGCCCGACTCCTCTCTCCCCCTCGCGCCGAACCCTCTTCCGATCGGCCACCCGATCGCCTCGCCCTCTCTCTCTCTCTCATGGACCCACCCCTCTTCTTCCCCGCCCCACGCCACGCCTACCTCGCCGGAGATCGCCGGATCCCGAAAGATCCGGGATCCCCGATCGCTCCCCCGATCCCCTTCCCTCCCCGCCGAGGCCCCCGCCTACTTAAACCCCTTCCCTTTTATTTCCCCCCTCGCCCCTCGGAACCCTCCTCCCCTCACACGTCGCCCGGACTTGCCGAGCCACCGCCGCCGCCATTTTCATCGCCGTCGCCCTAGACCTCCCGAGCTCCACCCACTCCACGGAACCCCTCCCTCGTCGCCCCGCACCCGCCGGACGACTCCGCCGACCTCCCCGACGACCGGAGCCGTCGGCACACTCGCCACCGAGCCGCCGCCGCCGTCCAAACTCCGGTTAGTCGCCGGAAACACCTCCCCCCGTCCGATTCATCTTCGACGGTCTAGATTAGAACACCCCGAAGGGGTATTTCTTTTTATAAAAACCGCCCGGTTTGGCCGGTTCGTTACGGTTTATTTTAGTTAGGTTATTTTTAAATAGCCGGCCCGTTTTTAATTTTAACCCGAGGCCCATTTAGACTAAATTACGCTCAGGGCACAGTATAGGCCCATTAGGCCTTTTTTCTTTTTATTTTGATTTTCTGTTTTAGCCGAATAGTTTCAGTTTTCAAAAATGTATATCTTTTATTCTGTTTAATATTTTTTGATGATTCTTTTTTTGTTGGATTGCAAATTTTGTGTAGTTTCTGTAGAACATATATTTAGCTATGTTAAAAATAATTAAAAATGCTTTAATATTGTTTTAGTCAGAATAGCAAATCTGTTATAACTTTAGTTAGAAAAATTATTTTTGCATGATTCTTTTTGTCATCACTTTATTTTGATATTGCCAAACCCTAGAAATTAACTTTGGTATTTTAGGATTAATAAATAATTAATTCTAGGCAGAATCCTATTAATCCTAATTAATTGACTAGTTCCTGTTTTCCTAATTAATTAATTAGTAAATTAATTTATTTTTAACTTGTGATTAGTTATTCTAGGATAGTTTCTGTCATTCTAGTAGATGAACTTTTATTTATAATTAATAAAAGTTTTAAATTATTTTTCTTAATAGAAATTGGATTAGGCCTAAAATGAATTTTATAATAGCTATTTAATTAATTCTTTTTGCTCCTAGTTGCTTAGTGAATCCTTTTCTGTTAAGTTAACCTAAAATCATGATTAGGTTATATTAGGAATTTTGTTATATAAAAACTATGTTTGTTATTTTTGAAGTAGGGAAAACTTTGAGTGGCCTTTCTTGAGTTTTTCTTTTGGATTTGGTTTTGGTTGTTTTGTTGTGTTATGTTACCTTTGTTATGTTGTGTTATGTGAATCCCATTGTTATGTACTTATCATAGTTATTGTTTGCCTCGGTAGAATTTCCGGAGTGCGAAGATTACTACTCTGAAACCCTAGTTTTCAAGATCGTCAACCGAGCAAGTTCACTTGACCATGCTTTTCTTACCTATGTTTTATTGCATTTAGTGGCACCATTGCAACCACCCCTCAGTAGTGTTATTGAATCCTTGTAGTTGAGTAGTATGCATGAGGTAGGAACCCATCACCCTGTTACCAAGCCCGGGACGTTATTTGTTTTAATGCTACGCTATAGTAGACGGGGTTTGGTATGAGTGCTCGAGAGTGGTGTGAGAATGGAGGATTCTACGTCAATGACGACAACTCCGTGATGGAAATCTGCAAGGACTGCATCTTCAAGACCTCAAGACATCAAGACTCGAGACAGGATTTCAATACACACTACTGGGTGAAGGAAGGTTGACGGGCAGCCTGGAGAAACCAGTGGTTGGCGGGATGCATGGAGAAGCGCCATGACATCTCGCGGAAAGCTTCACCCAGACTCAAAGAGACGGAAGAATACTTCACGCCCGGAAGCTTACCCGTGCAACCGCAAGTCATTATGGGCTCGCTTGGTTGACCTTAGTGGTGACTCGAGGGGACGGTACTAGCGGATGTAGAAGAACGGTAGGATCGGATGGGTACCGGACGGTGGTCGAGGAACTCTTCGGAAGACCATGTTTGATCGTCTTGTTCTCAAACACCACGAAGTGCGAGAACGTAAAGAGAGGGATCGAATCTTGCGGGTAAAGTGTACAAACCTCTGCAGAGGGTTTAAACCTAATCGATTAGCCGTGTCCCGATTACGGACAATTTGAGCATCTGGACTTGGATCTATTTCGAACTCTCAACACCGGATTGATAACTTAATTGTGGGCAACATATGATGATTTTGGGTTATGAGACATCGGTTGGCGGAACCATGTCATGATAGAAAACTCCTTAGTACAGACTTCATTTATTCTTTTGATGTAGGAAAAATAAAAATCAGCTTTTACGCAAACAAAACTCAGATACAGAGCCATAAAGCCAAATTGCATATAGTATAGTTTTACCATCTGTTTATTCATGTTGTGATCTTGCCGGTACATTCAATGTACTGACCTACACGGCTGCAACGTATCATGTTGCAGATATTTTCCTCGACGAGTAAGAGTACGGTACAGGGTTACGGTCTACACTCAACCTGCCGATGGCGTTGATGGGACTCCACACCCGTTTGATTGTTTCAGCTGAGTATTATGAGGTATATATCAGTTTTACGTTATTTATGCATGTGATTGCACTTTGATATATACATTGATGTACTGTGTGTGCCAGCATACTGATCCAGGGATGGCACAGTAACACAGAGGCTTGACCGTCTGAGGTCGGGTCGCTACACATCTGGAAGATCAACTCCCACTCGATTCAAGTGATTGTTGCACTCAGACAATCTGAGCACAAGCTCAACGATTGAGCTTTTTCTCCCTTAGTTTGCAGGCTAAGAGAATTGTTGGAGGTCTTATACCTCTTGACGTGGGCACGAGCCTGAAATCCCAATTTCAGCCCTCAAACATCTCATATGTTCCATGACGTTTCAAAAACGTCTTTGGTGCCTCAACTCTAAACCGCTTAATCGAACTATCATGTAGTTTTCAAAACGTGTATGTCCGATGTTCGCAACATCCACAGACGACGTTTGGGGTTCAAAGACACCGAAGCGGTGCATCAAGGACATAAGCTTTCTTACGTCCGCATAATCGCCATCTGCCAACTTTCAACTATATTTTCTCTAGGAACATATCTAAACAGTGGAACTAAAACGCGAGCTTACGACATAATTTGCAAAGATCTTTAGACTATGTTCAGGATAATTAAGTTCATCTCATGAACTCCCACTCAGATAGACATCCCTCTAGTCATCTAAGTGATTACATGATCCGAGTCAACTAGGCCGTGTCCGATCATCACGTGAGACGGGCTAGTCATCACCGGTGAACATCTTCATGTTGATCGTATCTACCATACGACTCATGCTCGACCTTTCGGTCTCTTGTGTTCCGAGGCCATGTCTGTACATGCTAGGCTCGTCAAGTCAACCTAAGTGTTTCGCGTGTGTAAATCTGTCTTACACCCATTGTATGTGAACGTAAGGATCCATCACACCCGATCATCACGTGGTGCTTAGAAACGACGAACTTTCGCAACGGTGCACAGTTAGGGGAAACACTTTCTTGAAATTTTAATGAGGGATCATCTTATTTACTACCGTTGTTCTAAGCAAATAAGATGCATAAAAATTATAAACATCACATGCAATCAAATAGTGACATGATATGGCCAATATCATTTTGCTCCTTTTGATCTCCATCTTCGGGGCTCCATGATCATCATCTTCACCGGCATGACACCATGATCTCCATCATCATGATCTCCATCATGGTGTGTCCATGAAGTTGTCTCGCCAACTATTACTTCTACTACTATGGCTACCGGTTAGCAATAAAGTAAAGTAATTACATGGCGTTGTTCAATGACACACAGGTCATACAATAAATAAAGACAACTCCTATGGCTCCTGCGGTTGTCATACTCATCGACATGCAAGTCGTGATTCCTATTACAAGAACATGATCAATCTCATACATCACATATCATTCATCACATTCTTCTTGGCCATATCACATCACATAGCATACCATGCAAAAACAAGTTAGACGTCCTCTAATTGTTGTTTGCATGTTTTACGTGGCTGCTATGGGTTTCTAGCAAGAACGTTTCTTACCTACGCAAAACCACAACGTGATATGCCAATTGATATTTACCCTTCATAAGGACCCTTTTCATCGAATCCGTTCTGACTAAAGTGGGAGACTGGCACCGCTAGCCACCTTATGCACCAAGTGCATGTCGGTCGGTGGAACCTGTCTCTCGTAAGTGTACGTTTAATGTCGGTCCTGGCCGCTTCATCCCACATTACCGTCGAAACAAGATTGGACTAGTAACGGTAAGCATATTGAACATCATCAACGCCCACAACTACTTTGTGTTCTGCTCGTGCAAAGAATCTACGCAATAGACCTAGCTCATGATGCCACTGAAGGAAATATGCCCTAGAGGCAATAATAAATTTATTATTTATTTCCTTATATCATGATAAATGTTTATTATTCATGCTAGAATTGTATTAACCGGAAACATAATACATGTGTGAATACATAGACAAAGCAGATAGTCACTAGTATGCCTCTACTAGACTAGCTCATTAATCAAAGATGGTTATGTTTCCTAACCATAGACATGTGTTGTCATTTGATTAATGGGATCACATCATTAGGAGAATGATGTGATTGACATGACCCATTCCGTTAGCTTAGCACTTGATCGTTTAGTATATTGCTATTGCTTTCTTCATGACCTATACATGTTCCTGTAACTATGAGATTATGCAACTCCCGTTTACCGAAGGAACACTTTGGGGACTACCAAATGTCACAACGTAACTGGGTGATTATAAAGGAGTACTACAGGTGTCTCCAAAGGTACATGTTGGGTTGGCGTATTTCGAGATTAGGTTTTGTCACTCCAATTGTCGGAGAGGTATCTCTGGGCCCTCTCGGTAATACACATCACATAAGCCTTGCAAGCATTGCAACTAATAAGTTAGTTGTGAGATGATGTATTATGGAACGAGTAAAGAGACTTGCCGGTAACGAGATTGAACTAGGTATTGGATACAGACGATCAAATCTCGGGTAAGTAACATACCGATGACAAAGGGAACAACGTATGTCGTTATGCGGTTTGACCGATAAAGTTCTTCGTAGAATATGTAGGAACCAATATGGGCATCCAGGTTCCGCTATTGGTTATTGACCGAGAATGGTTCGAGGTCATGTCTACATAGTTCTTGAACCCGTAGGGTCCGCACGCTTAACGTTTCGATGGCAGTTTATTATGAGTTTATAAATTTTGATGTACCGAAGGTTGTTCGGAGTCCCGGATGTGATCACGGACATGACGAGGAGTCTCGAAATGGTCGAGGCATAAAGATTGATATATTGGAAGCCTATGTTTGGACTTCGGAAAGGTTCCGGATGAAAACAGGATTTTCTAACACCGGGGTTACTGGAACCCCGGGGTCAATGGGCCTTGATGGGCCATAAGGGAGAAGAGGAAGGGCCGGCCAGGGCAGGCGCGCCCCCTCCCTCTAGTCCGAATAGGACAAGGAGAGGCGGCGACCTTCCCTCTTCCCTCCCCAAGACCTAATCCAACTAGGAAAGGGGGAGTCCTACTCCCGGTGGGAGTAGGACTCCTCCACCAGCGCCTCCTAGGGCCGGCCGCACCCCTTGCTCCTTTATATACGGGGCAGGGGGCACCCCATGACACACAAGTTGATCTACGGATCGTTCCTTAGCCGTGTCGGTGCCCCCTCCACCATATTCCACTTCGGTCATATCGTCATGAGCTTAGGCGAAAGCCTGCGCCTGAAGTCATATCGTCAGCGGAGCTTAAGCGAAGCCCTGCGTCGGTGGAGCATCATCATCATCACCACACCGTCGTCTTGTGGAACTCATCCCCGACGCTTTGCTGGATCGGAGCCGGGATCATCATCGAGGCTGAGCGTGTGCGTAACTCGGAGGTGCCGTGCGTTCGGTACTAGGATCGGTCGGATCGTGACGACGTATGACTACATCAACCGCGGTGTTATAACGCTTCCGCTTTCGGTCTACGAGGGTACGTGGACAGACACTCTCCCCTCTCGTTGCTATGCCATCACCATGGTCTTGCGTGTGCGTAGGATTTTTTTTGAAATTACTACGTTCCCCAACAGTGGTATCAGAGCCTGGTTTTATGCGTTGATGTCATATGCACGAGTAGAACACAAGTGAGTTGTGGGCGATATAAGTCATACTGCTTACCAGCATGTCATACTTTGGTTCAGCGGTATTGTGAGATGAAGCGGCCGGACCGACATTACGCCAGACGCTTACGCGAGACTGGTTTCACCGCTTGAGCACTCGTTGCTTAAAGGTGACCGCGGGTGTCTGTCTCTCACTTTAGTTGAACCGAGTGTGGCTACGCCCGGTCCTTGCGAAGGTTAAAATAGCACCAACTTGACAAACTATCGTTGTGGTTTTGATGCGTAGGTAAGAACGGTTCTTGCTCAGCCTGTAGCAGCCACGTAAAACTTGCAACAACAAAGTAGAGGACGTCTAACTTGTTTTTGCGGGGCATGTTGTGATGTGATGTGGTCAAGACGTGATGCTATATTTTATTGTATGAGATGATCATGTTTTGTAACCGAAGTTATCGGCAATCGGCGAGAGCCATATGGTTGTCGCTTTATTGTATGAAATGCAACGCCATGTAATTGCTTTACTTTATCACTAAGCGATGGCGATAGTCGTAGAAGCAATAGTTGGCGAGACGACAAGGATGCTACGATGGAGATCAAGGTGTCGCGCCGGTGACGATGGTGATCATGACGGTGCTTCGGCGATGGAGATCAAAAGCACAAGATGATGATGACCATATCATATCACTTATATTGATTGCATGTGATGTTTATCCTTTATGCATCTTATCTTGCTTTGATTGACGGTAGCATTATAAGATGATCTCTCACTAAAATTATCAAGAAGTGTTCTCCCGAGTATGCACCGTTCGCGAAAGTTCTTCGTCTTTGAGACACCACGTGATGATCGGGTGTGATAGGCTCTACGTTCAAATACAACGGGTGCAAAACAGTTGCACACGCGAATACTCGAGTTAAACTTGACGAGCCTAGCATATAACAGATATGGCCTCGGAACACGGAGACCGAAGGTCGAACGTGAATCATATAGTAGATATGATCAACATAGTGATGTTCACCATTGAAACTACTCCATCTCACGTGATGATCGGACATGGTTTAGTTGATTTGGATCACGTAATCACTTAGATAACTAGAGAGATGTCTGTCTAAGTGGGAGTTTTTAATATGATTAATTAAACTTAAATTTATCATGAACTTAGTACCGATAGTATTTTTGCTTGTCTATGTTCACTGTAGATAGATGGCTCGTCTTTGTTGTTCCGTTGAATTTTAATGCGTTCCTTGAGAAAGAAAAGTTGAAAGATGATGGTAGCAATTACACGGACTGGGTCCGTAATTTGAGGATTATCCTCATTGCTGCATAGAACAATTATGTCCTGGAAGCACCGGCTGGGTGCCAGAACTGCTGCAGAACAACGCCGAAGTTGTGAACGTCTGGCGAGCAAAGTCGATGACTACTCTATAGTTCAGTGTGCCATGCTTTACGGCTTAGAACCGGGTCTTCAACGACGTTTTGAGCGTCATGGAGCATATGAGATGTTTCAGGAGTTGAAGTTAATATTTCAAGCAAATGCCCGGATTGAGAGATATGAAGTCTCCAATAAGTTTTACAGCTGCAAGATGGAGGAGAATAGTTATGTCAGTGAACATATACTCATAATGTCCGGGTATAATAATCACTTGATTCAACTGGGAGTTACTCTTCCGGATGATAGTGTCATTGACAGAATTCTCCAATCACTGCCACCAAGCTACAAGAGCTTCGTGATGAACTATAATATGCAAGGGATGACCAAAACAATTCCGAGCTCTTAGCAATCTTTGAAAGCCATGGAGGTAGAAATCAAGAAAGAGCATCAAGTGTTGATGGTCAACAAGACCACTAGTTTCAAGAAAAGGGCAAAGGAAAGAAGAAGGAACTTCAAAAGAACAGCAAGAAAGTTGCTGCTCAAGAGAAGAAACCCAAGTCTGGACCTAAGCCTGAAATCGAGTGTTTTTACCGCAAGGCATCGGACCTTTGGAAGTTTAACTGACCCAAGTATTTGGCGGACAAGAAGGATGGCAAGGTGATCAAAGGTATATGTGATATACATGTTATTGATGTGTACCTTACTAATACTCGCAGAGTACACAGGTATTTGATAATGGTTACATTGCTAATATTTGCAACTCGAAACAGGAACTACGGATTGCGAAGATTGGCTAAGGGCGAGGTGACGATCTTGGCGTGGGAAATGGTTCCAAAGTCGATGTGATCGCGGTTGTACGCTACCTCTACATCTACCATCGAGATTAGTTTTAGACCTAAATAATTGTTATTTGGTGCCGGCGTTAAGCATGAACATTATATCTGGATCTTGTTTGATGCGAGGCGGTTATTCATTTAAGACAGAGAATAATGGTTGTTCTATTTATATGAATAATATCTTTTATGGTCATGCACCCTTGAAGAGTGGTCTATTTTTATTGAATCTCGATAGTAGTAATACACATATTCATAGTGTTGAAACCAAAAAGATGCAGAGTTGATAATGATAATGCAACTTATTTGTGGCACTGCCGTTTGGGTCATATCGGTGTAAAACGCATGAAGAAACTCCATACTGATGGACTTTTGGAATCACTTGATTATGAATCACTTGGTACTTGCGAACCGTGCCTCATGGGCAAGATGACTAAAACGCCGTTCTCCGGAACTATGGAGCGAGCAACTGATTTGTTGGAAATCATATATACCGATGTTTGTGGTCCAATGAATGTTGAGGCCTTGTGGCGGGTATCGTTATTTTCTCACCTTCACAGATGATTTGAGCAGATATGGGTATATCTACTTAATGAAACACAAATCTGAAACATTTGAAAAGTTCAAAGAATTTCATAGTGAAGTGGAAAATCATCGTAACAAGAAAATAAAATTTCTACGATCTGATCGTGGAGGATAATATTTGAGTTACGAGTTTGGTTTACATTTGAAACAATGCGGAATAGTTTCGCAACTCACGCCACCGGAACACCACGGAGAGAAATGGTGTGTCGGAACGTCGTAATCGTGCTTTACTTGATATGGTGCGATCTATGATGTCTCTTCTTGATTTACCGCTATCGTTTTGGGGATATGCTTTAGAGACGGCCGCATTCACGTTGAATAGGGCACCATCAAAGTACGTTGAGACGACACCTTATGAACTGTGGTTTGGCAAGAAACCAAAGTTGTCGTTTCTTAAAGTTTGGGGTTGCGATGCTTATGTGAAGAAACTTCAACCAGATGAGCTCGAACCCAAATCGGAGAAATGTGTCTTCATAGGATACCCAAAGGAGACTGTTGGGTACACCTTCTATCACAGATCTGAAGGCAAGATTTTTGTTGCTAAATTCGGATCCTTTCTAGAAAAAGAGTTTCTCTCGAAAGAAGTGAGTGGGAGGAAAGTAGAACTTGATGAGATAACTGTATCTCCTCCCTTATTGGAAGGTAGTTCATCACAAGAAACGGTTCTGTGACAACTACACCAATTAGTGAGGAAACTAATGATGTTGATCATGAAACTTCAGATCAAGTTACTCTTGAGCTACGAGGTCAACCAGAGTAAAATACGCACTGCAGTGGTATGGTAATCCTATTCGAAGTCATGTTACTTGACCATGGCGAACCTACAAACTATGAAGAAGCAATGGTGAGCCCAGATTCCATAAGATGGCTGGAAGCCATGAAATCTGAGATGGGATCCATGTATGAAAACAAAGTATGGACTTTGGTTGACTTGCCCGATGATCGGCAAGCCATTGAGAATAAATGGATCTTTAAGAAGAAGACTGACGCTGATGGTAATGTAACTGTCTATAAAGCTCGACTTGTTGCGAAGGGTTTTCGACAAGTTCAAGGGGTTGACTACGATGAGACTTTCTCACCCGTAGCGATGCTTAAGTCTGTCCGAATCATGTTAGCAATTGCCGCATTTTATGATTATGAAATTTGGCAAATGGATGTGAAAATTGCATTCTTGAATGGATTTCTAGAAGAAGAGTTGTATATGATGCAACCAGAAGGTTTTGTTGATCCAAAGGGTGCTAACAAAGTATGCAAGCTCCAGCGATCAATTTATGGTCTGGTGCAAGCCTCTCGGAGTTGGAATAAACGCTTTGATAGTGTGATCAAAGCATATGGTTTTATACAGACTTTTGGAGAAGTCTGTATTTACAAGAAAGTGAGTGGGAGCTCTGTAGCATTTCTGATATTATATGTGGATGACATATTATTGATTGGAAATGATATAGAATTTCTGGATAGCATAAAAGGATGCTTGAATAAAAGTTTTTCAATGAAAGACCTCGGTGAAGCTGCTTACATATTGGGCATCAAGATCTATAGAGATAGATCAAGGCGCTTAATTGGACTTTCACAAAGCACATACCTTGATAAAGTTTTGAAAAAGTTCAAAATGGATCGAGGCAAAGAAAGGTTTTTTACCTGTATTACAAGGTGTAAGATTGAGTCGGACTCAATGCCCGACCACAAGCAGAAGATAGAGAGAAAATGAAAGATGTTCCCCTGCTTCAGCCATAGGCTCTATCATGTATGCAATGCTGTGTACCAGACCTGACGTATGCTTAGCAGTAAGCTTGGCAGGAAGGTACCAAAATAATCCAGGAGTGGATCACTGGACAACGGTCAAGAACATCCTGAAATACCTGAAAAGGACTAAGGATATGTTTCTCGTATATGGAGGTGACAAAGAGCTAGTCGTAAATGGTTACGTCGATGCAAGCTTTGACACCGATCCCACGATTCTAAATCGCAAACCGGATCGTGTTTTTATTAAACGGTGGAGCTGTCGGTTGGTGCAGTTCTAAACAAAGCGTCGTGGCGGGATCTACATGTGAAGCGGAGTACATAGCTGCTTAAGCGACAAATGAAGGAGTCTGGATGAAAGAGTTCATTTCCGATCTAGGTGTCATACCTAGTGCATCGGGACCAATGAAGATCTTCAGTGACAATCTTGGTGCAATTGCCTTGGCAAAGGAATCCAGATTTCACAAGAGGACCAAGCATATCAAGAGATGCTTCAATTCCATTCGGGACCAAGTCCAAGTGGGAGACATAGAGATTTGCAAGATACATACGGATCTGAATGTTGCGTACCGTTGACTAAGCCTCTTCCACGAGCAAAACATGATCAGCACCAAGACTCCATGGGTGTTAGAATCATTCTTGTGTAATCTAGATTATTGACTCTAGTGCAAGTGGGAGACTGAAGGAAATATGCCCTAGAGGCAATAATAAAGTTATTATTTATTTCCTTATATCATGATAAATGTTTATTATTCATGCTAGAATTGTATTAACCGGAAACATAATACATGTGTGAATACATAGACAAACAGATAGTCACTAGTATGCCTCTACTAGACTAGCTCATTAATAAAAGATGGTTATGTTTCCTAACCATAGACATGTGTTTTCATTTGATTAATGGGATCACATCATTAGGAGAATGATGTGATTGACATGACCCATTCCGTTAGCTTAGCACTTGATCGTTTAGTATATTGCTATTGCTTTCTTCATGACCTATACATGTTCCTGTAACTATGAGATTATGCAACTCCCGTTTACCGGAGGAACACTTTGGGTACTACCAAACTTCACAACGTAACTGGGTGATTATAAAGGAGTACTACAGGTGTATCCAAAGGTACATGTTGGGTTGGCGTATTTCGAGATTAGGTTTTGTCACTCCAATTGTCGGAGAGGTATCTCTGGGCCCTATCGGTAATACACATCACATAAGCCCTGCAAGCATTGCAACTAATAAGTTAGTTGTGAGATGATGTATTACGGAACGAGTAAAGAGACTTGCCGGTAACGAGATTGAATTAGGTATTGGATACCGACGATCAAATCTCGGGTAAGTAACATACCGATGACAAAGGGAACAACGTATGTCGTTATGCGGTTTGACCGATAAAGATCTTCGTAGAATATGTAGGAACCAACATGGGCATCCAGGTTCCGCTATTGGTTATTGACCGAGAATGGTTCGAGGTCATGTCTACATAGTTCTCGAACCCGTAGGGTCTGCACGCTTAACGTTTCGATGACAGTTTATTATGAGTTTATAAGTTTTGATGTACCGAAGGTTGTTCGGAGTCCCGGATGTGATCACGGACATGACGAGGAGTCTCTAAATGGTCGAGACATAAAGATTGATATATTGGAAGCCTATGTTTGGACTTGGAAAGGTTCGGATGAAAACAAGATTTTACCGTAACAGGGGTTACGGAACCCCGGGGTTCAATGGGCCTTGATGGGCCATAAGGGAGAAGAGTAAGGCCGGCCAGGGCAGGCCGCGCGCCTCCCCTCTAGTCCGAATAGGACAAGGAGAGGCGGCGCCTTCCCTCTTCCCTCCCCAAGACCTAATCCAACTAGGAAGGGGAGTCCTACTCCCGGTGGGAGTAGGACTCCTCCAGCGCCTCCCTAGGGCCGGCCGCACCCCCTTGCTCCTTTATATACGGGGCAGGGGGCACCCCATGACACACAAGTTGATCTACGGATCGTTCCTTAGCCGTGTCGCGGTTCCCCCTCCACCATATTCCACTTGGTCATATCGTCATGAGCTTAAGCGAAGCCTGCGCCGGTGAAGTCATATCGTCATGAGCTTAGGCGAAGCCCTGCGTCGGTGGAGCATCATCATCGTCCTGCCACGCCGTCGTCTTGACGGAACTCATCCGACGCTTTCTGGATCGGAGCCGGGGATCATCGGTAGCTGAGCGTGTGCAGAACTTCGGAGGTGCCGTCGTTCGGTACTTGGATCGGTCGGATCGTGAAGACGTACGACTACATCAACCGCGTTGTTATAACGCTTCCGCTTTCGGTCTACGAGGGTACGTGGACATACACTATCCCCTCTCGTTGCTGTGCCATCACCATGGTCTTGCGTGTGCGTAGATTTTTTTTTTGAAATTACTACGTTCCCCAACAGCCACTGTTGGGGAACGTAGCAGAAATTCAAGATTTTCCTACGTGTCACCAAGATCTATCTATGGAGAAACCAGCAACGAGGGGAAGGAGAGTGCATCTACATACCCTTGTAGATCGCTAAGTGGAAGCGTTCAAGAGAACGGGGTTGAAGGAGTCGTACTCGTCGTGATCCAAATCACCGGAGATCCTTGTGCCGAACGGACGGCACAACGCGCGTACAGCCCGGTGACGTCTCCCATGCCTTGATCCAGCAAGGAGAGAGGGAGAGGTTGAGGAAGACTCCATCCAGTAGCAGCACAACGGCGTGGTGGTGGTGGAGGAGCGTGGCAATCCCGCAGGGCTTCGCCAAGCACCAAGGGAGAGGAGGAGGAGGAGGAGAGGCAGGGTTGCACCAAGAGGGGAAGAAACTCATGTGTTGGCAGCCCCAAAACCTCAAGTATATATAGGGGGGAAGGGGGCTGCGCCCCCTTTAGGGTTTCCCACCCCCAAGGGGTGCGGCCAGCCCTAGATCCCATCCAAGGGGGGCGGCCAAGGGGGGAGGAGTGCCTCCCAAGTCAAGTGGAGGCCTCCCCCTTTAGGGTTTTTCCCTTCCCATGCGCATGGGCCTTTGGGGGCTGGTGCCCTGGCCCATTAAGGCTAGGGCGCCCCCCTACAGCCCATGCTACTATATTGGATGTGGTGGAACAATTTCCGGACCTCCGGACCCCTCCGGAATCCTCCGGAACCTTCTGGAAGCTTCCCGGTACAATACCGAAAAAACCCGAACTTTTTCCAGAACCCGAACAACAACTTTCGATATATAAATCGTTACCTCCGGACCATTCCGGAACTCCTCGTGACGTCCGGGATCTCATCCGGGACTCCGAACAACATTCGGTAACCACATACAAACTTCCTTTATAACCATAGCGTCATCGAACCTTAAGTGTGTAGACCCTACGGGTTCGGGAACTATCTGCGCATAATGACCGAGACGTTCTCCAGTCAATAACCAACAGCGGGATCTGGATACCCATGTTGGCTCCCACATATTCCACGATGATCTCATCGGATGAACCACGATTTCAAGGACTCAATCGATCCCGTATACAATTCCCTTTGTCTAGCGGTATTGTACTTGCCCGAGATTCGATCGTCGGTATACCGATACCTTGTTCAATCTCGTTACGGCAAGTCTCTTTACTCGCTCAGAACACATCATCCCGTGATCAACCCCTTGGTCACATTGTGCACATTATGATGATGTCCTACCGAGTGGGCCCAGAGATACCTCTCCGTTTACACGGAGTGACAAATCCCAGTCTTGATTCGTGCCAACCCAACAGACACTTTCGGAGATACCTGTAGTGCACCTTTATAGCCACCCAGTTACGTTGTGACGTTTGGTACACCCAAAGCATTCCTACGGTATCCGGGAGTTGCACAATCTCATGGTCTAAGGAAATGATACTTGACATTAGAAAAGCTTTAGCATACGAACTACGATCTTTGTGCTAGGCTTAGGATTGGGTCTTGTCCATCACATCATTCTCCTAATGATGTGATCCCATTATCAACGACATCCAATGTCCATGGTCGTGAAACCGTAACCATCTGTTGATTAACGAGCTAGTCAACTAGAGGCTTACTAGGGACATGGTGTTGTCTATGTACCCACACATGTATCTGAGTTTCCTATCAATACAATTATAGCATGGATAATAAACGATTATCATGAACAAGGAAATATAATAATAACTAATTTATTATTGCCTCTAGGGCATATTTCCAACAAATATCACTAATACATCTCGAATAATAGCTCGTCTAGGTTCAGTGGGCCACGGGCGGTGGACGCCCAAAGAGAAGGAACCATCACAGGATCATTGCTCTGGTGAGATCCTTGAAGAATCTGCCAGGTATTGGAGAACCCGCCGTCCGCCAACGCAACCATGTAGCAATGGACGTGTGTGTCCTCCTCCGTGACACGATGCTGTACCACCTGCGCAGGGGACTCAAGCCTCTGCACCAATGCAGGCCCACGTGACCGCCACCAAGATGCTCCGGGTCGACGACGGGTTGGCTCCTCACTAAGCTGCGCTCATTGGAAGGTAGCACAACCCAGTACCAGCCCGGCGGAGCCCAGTCTCGGACATGGCCCCTCTGCTCAAGCAGGCCTCCTCCGCTGAGTCGACGACGAGGATGCGGGATAGGCATCGTCGACATCGAGAACAAAATGCTTAATTATGAAAACAAAATTAACAAACACTTAGCAAAATTTGGCATGACCTTTGCTAAAAGCATGACTTATCGAGTGCCTGAAATTTGCCATAACGTAAACGAATCAACATTTTTGGCAAACCATAGGGCAATCGGAAAAATATGACATGTCCAAAATGTGACATTTTCAAAATACGACATGTCCACTGCAAATTTGCATATAACAGGAAAAATTGCTTTAACTAAAAAAATAATAACAATTGCTTTAACTAAAAAAATACCTAGAATTCTGTTAACTACACCTAAAACAACTAAAACACCTAAAATTCTGTTAAATACACCTAAAACACCTAAATTCTATTAACTACACCTAATTAAAAACCTAGCTAAATTTCTGTGCTAACTTTAAAACCTAGCTAAATTTAAAAACTTAGGGTTCATACGAATTAACTAGGGTTCATACTACCTAATCTGTCCTAGCTAGGGTTCGATCATAACCTACATTATTCTAAGAACCTACATTTTTTCAACTATATAGGATTCAAAATAACTACTCTCTAATAACTATAACTAGGGAGGGAGGGAGGAGGAGGAATGAGGGAGGAGTACCTCTTGGTGGAGGATGGCCGGCGCGAGGGGGGGGGGCGATCGGCGGGGGAGGATGGCCGGTGCGGGGAAGGGCGACCGACAAGGGAAGAGGGCCCACGTGGGGAGGGCGGCCGGAGTAGGACGCGGGGGCGGCGGCTGGATCGGGGGATTGAGGGATTCTGTGAGTGTGAGCGTGTGAGTGTGAGTGAGTGAGAGGGGAGGGGTGCCCGGGCCGGCGCGGGAGGAAGAAGAGGTGGGCTTAGCAGCAGCGCGGGGGAGGAGGCCCAACGCTATAGCTAAAGCTGCAACAGGGAGCCAAGAGCATGGCCCATCAACAGCAACGCTGGCCGGGAAATCCCGCGCTACTACTAACATGCGCTTGAAGCGCTGGTTTTGTCCGGCGCTACTGCTAAATAGCAGTAGCGTGGGGTATTTAACCAATGCCACTGCTAAATGTCTACCTATAAGCATTTTCGTAGTAGTGCAATACAATGGTCTCTTGGAGATCCACTTGATGTAACTCTTTTTACGGTGTGTTTGTTGGGATCCGATCACTACAAAAAAATACACTTCCGTGATGATACTTTTTTTTCACATTAGGTCACGGTTTTTGTCATGCATGTACATCCATGACGATTTTATGACAGAATCAAGATAGTCATACCTGTGCTGTTGTAGAATTGTTCCATGACATTACCAAAATTATCATCAGGGAAGTGTCCACTTCCATGACGATAAATCGCGCCACAGAAGTGCTTTCATCAAGGGTGACCGACACGTGTCATCCACCGTAACGGAACGCCGCTAAGCTATCCGGTCCGGTTTTGGATCCGATAACCCGTTAACATCCCCGACCAATGGGGATTTTCCACGTGTAAAATAATCATTGGCTGGAGGAAACACGTGTCGGCTCACCGTTGGGACAGATGGCATCCACTCATTGGACCCAAGGCGCCTATGATACGTAGACACGTGGCACGGCCCTACAGAGGCCCATTCCTGTGAAAAGGTCGGCCCGTTTGACTTGGCCAAAAGGTGGCGGGCCGGCCCACGGAAAGCGTGTTAATGGCATGTTCGCATATAGTCCCTTTACAGCCCGCTAACCTAGGGACTGTTATGACCTCTCCGAATTAGGCCCAGTACCATCATCTGGGCCGTCCAATATGATTCTAGCCCGTTTTAACTTCCGGCCCATGTATGGCCCATGACGTCTTTCGGCCCATATGAGGCCCTTTGTAACTCTTGGCCCATTAACGACCCGTGGTGAAACTGGCCCGTAATGAACAGTGTATCACTTTATACCCATTAATGGCCCATTATTCCATTGGGCCATTTCCAGCCCATGTTATCTTTCGGCCTTCTCAGGGCCCATTTAATCTTGGGCTCATTTCCAGCATTCGGTTACTTACGGCTCGTTACTGTCATTTTCTGCTTGTGGGCCAAATTCAGCCCATGGTTACAGTCGGCCCGTTTGTGGCCCGTTAACATGTTGGGCCATTTTCATGTCAAAAAAACCTGTTGGGATGTTTTCATAGAGTTATCAAATACGGCCTATTAACGGCTCATTATGGTCCATGAATAGTATGGGCCATGATTGGCAAAATGATGATACGCTCCGTAGAAGGCCCATGGATCCTACGGCCCTTAAAAGGCCCATGGATCATACGGCTCGTAGAAGGCCCATGGATCCTATGGCCCATATAGAAGGCCAATGGATCCTATGGCCCATAGAAGGCCCATGGATCATACGGCCCACAGGAGGCCCATGGTTACAACAGTCGGTGTGTTCCCATGATTATTTTGGCCTAGTTTCCAAAAATAGGTTATTGTGGCCACTAGAAAAAGACAGAAAAAGAACTGCAGTGACTACAAGCAAACAACTAAACAAGACAATAAGGAAATAAATAAGCAAGCAATTAACGCTAGCCTATTACCGCTATTACACATATTACATCCACCAGGCATCAAAGTTCGCCACCAGTGCAAATATAGGGAACAAAGCAGCATATTACATACACTGGCCGTCAAAATTGGCCACCAGTGCAAATAAACGCGGTAGCAAAACAAGAGCATAACTGAAACAACTTCAGAAGAGCTCAAGAAACGTTATCCTGGGTATCCACCATGCTAACAATAAGCTTAGCAAGCTTATTAGCTTTGTCCCGTTTGGCGCTAAAATCCTCCAACACTTGATATAGCACCAAAAAGTATGCATCTGAATGCTCCAGGGACTTCCGCAGTCCTTCCGCTTCTTGTCGCAGCACAGCTGATCGATGTCTTTTAGCTTGTAGTTGAGACTCAAGAAACCAAACTAATTCATACAATGAGTTTGAATAGCTTGTGCAAGCGGTAGTGGCCAGTAACTCGAACACTAAACCAAGACAGAACTTTGGGGTTGTCTCACTGTCTTCAGGATAGTCTTCCTTAGCTATTTATCAGCTTTGTTGGAGACCAACAAGGATGTGTTACTATCCTGAACCTTATCTGCATTACTTCCTTTACCATTGCTTAATAAGGCACTCTTCCCCAATATTCTATCAGCATTCTAAAAGAAGAAACAAGCAGACACATAATAGGTTTAGCATGTACTAGTAGATGAAACTCATTTCGGTGAACCAGTTCATTAGTAAGGTGGACAGGATTAAACTACCAAGTCTTCTATTGCCAAGTACTAATACATAATAAAAGCCTCAAACAAACATATATCTATGTCCTATGGTCACTACATTGTCTTGCCGAATCAAAATAGAGACACGGTTCAAATCATATCAGTTCAAGACAAAGCAGTAGTGAAAGAATACATAGCGTGGGAAACTACACGGCACAACAATATTTCAGATGGTTACCACGGGTCTACATGTACAACAACACTATTGGCTCTGTTGTGATGCTAGTAATGTGCATGATATATATGAGAAGTCAACTGTATACACAACTGAAATTGAAATCAACGGAGCTATTGATAAGAGCAAACCTGTTAAAGAAACATGCGTGAACATACCTGTTGTGCCATTGGAGTTTCGATTGGATCCTTCAATTCAAAAATAAGTTTGTACGAGTAAATACAGTGATACAAGAGCAAAGCAGTATGCATGATAGCAATCATAGTTAAAAAAAGGTGCGCCTAAGCGAGCGCTTAAGCGCGCCTAGGCTCTAGGCGTTGGCAAAATGCATTGCACATAACTACGCTTAATCTATGCATAACTGCGCATAAGCATGCGCTTTGGTCAGTAAAGCGCAAGGCGGTGGCAAAACGCACAATTAACGCCTAGCGCTTTTTTAAACTATGATAGCAATGGAATATTAAATTAGAAAAGTTGTTCTTTAGGTTTAGGCACTTGTTCTAAATGAACAGAGTACAATAAGACACAATAATATAGTACTTAAAAATAGAAAATGAGCTCATAGACCTTACCACATTCTTGGTTCGGGACCAAGATCTGAACAAAGGCGTTCCCGATCATCGTCCATAAATGTGTCTCAGGAGAACGTAAGGGAATTTGATGAGTTTCTTTGCCGGTGAAGTACATTTTCTTCAGGTAATTCCGATACGGCCACCAAGCATTCTTGAAGATAGCAGAGGTATTAGCACAGGTTACCTCATCCTGAGTTTCCAAATCGGTCCTTCTCTATAGAGAAAAATGGGAAAAATTGATGTATTATAACCATCATGGAGGTAGGATGTATGGGACAAAGCAAAGTAATTTCCATGAATAGCATTACTTACACACAACTCCTGGAAAAACACCTGCAACTGGCATTTTCCTTCATCTTCAGTATAATATTTCCAAGATGGGATGATACGCACATATGATTTAACAACATCAAATGCGATAGATGCTAAACTACGGCTAGCTGGTTGTGCTTCCTCCACAGGAATAGGCGTACTAACTGGTGGAGTTGGGGTTCGCCGTGGTAGTACTGGCCCTTTGGGCACTAGAGCTGCCTTACTAACTGCTCTTGTTTGGGAGCTCTATGGTGGAGATGGTGTTGTGCCAACGGGAACTGGGTTACTATCTGCTGGGGTTGGGGTTAGATTGGGTGAAGCTGGTTCTCTGTCCATCGCAGTAGGGGTACAATCTGCTAGAGTTTGGCCTATGTGTGGTAGGGCTGGTTCTCGTGCATGTAAAACCGGGGGTGCTATCTCCACCAAGAGGTAGCACTGTTTTATTTGAAGACCGTGTTTTTAGCCCGCTAGATACTGGCATCACCCGTTCCAATTCAAATGGCTAATAAACAGGAAACATAGTTGAATGTACAGACATTGTATGAGAGACAGATGCAATAGATAGTGTGGAAAAAGAGGGCATGAAATAGTTGACATGTATATTGTTTAACTAAAACGGATAGCATGACATAATTTCACATATATGATGTCTATCTAAACTGGATAGCATAGCATAACATAATTCAAAGATATGATGAATAATTAAATAGGATCGCATGACATAATTCACCTACATGTTATCTAAGTAATCAGAATCGCATCATTTAATTCACATATGTGATTTATATGCTAAATAGAGGGCATTCGATATGATGTCTGAACTAAGAACAAGGTGTTGAATATCGTGTATATGATGTCTAAACTATGCAATGCAAGACACCATATGCATTATATGAGCAGTATAACCATGCCAAGTTGGAGCATACACCTCGGTGGGGGAATAGGACTGGTCATCTATCTCTGAATCCATCTCTGAGGAGCTATCGGGACCCAACAAGAAATCTGCTTCGACAGGTAGCACTGTCTGCTCTGAAGGCCTTGTTTTCACTCCAGATTTTTCCATCTTCCACCCAAATGGCTGATTCACAGGAAGAGTAGTTTAATGTACAAACATTGTCAACAAATGGAAATGTAATGAAGAAATGGATGGGCAAGATATCATTCAAATATATTTTTCCTGGTTAAATAGGATGGCATTGCACATTTCACATATATTATTACTGGCTAAAAGACATGATATTGCATAATTCCCATATATGATATAGAAACTAAACATGTGGCATTACAGAACATGTCTCAACTAAGCAGATGACATATATGATGTCAAAAGTAGGCACTGCAAGGCAACATATGCATGATATGACTAATATCATCATGCCAAGGTAGAGCAAACACCTTGGGGGGTAAATAGGAGTGGTCAGCGGCGTCTGAATCCGCCTCAAAACAGATATCTTCCTCTGGATTACAATCTGGAGAGGGGTGGGGAGGGTTTGCCATTGAACCCACCATGGAGCGATGTCTGCATGACATTGTATTGCCGCGCAAAACTCTTCTCTTTTTCTCTACATGTTCAACATGACTGTGTAGAATATCTGACATGCATACGAAAAAATAGGGTGAGATTATGTAAGGAGAGCATGCAGAAATTTAGAGTGATGGTAACAACCAGTGGATGGATCCAAAAATAATGATAGCAGGCTGATGATTGCTTTAATTTAATAAAAAGATAGATGATGATTGCTTTACTATTTGTTTCCCACCCAAGATGAACAACATAGGCATACCCTAGGTGAACCAGATATTAGATAGAGATACTATTCATTGCTTCCTCAATATGTGCCCCACAACTAATTTAGAACTTGCAGACTAAGGCATAGCCTAGTGGTGGGAAGGGGCTGATGCCATACCACCCACCCAGGTTCAAGGCATGGTACTTGCAATTTGGGTTTGTTGCACCAATTATACTGTAGGGGGTTCCCTTACAGTCTTTTTGTAAAAAAACTAATTTAGAACTCAAGTTTGAACATTAATTTGGACCTGGCTTGGAGTCCAATAGGTGAATAGGATGATAAAGTAGCATGTAATTTTAAGCAATGCATAACATAAGCAGAAACAAAAGAGTGTGACCTCTCTTGTGGACCCGTGTACTCCTCGGGTTCATCTGCTGAGTCGATGATGGTGATGCCTGCTACGTCTTGAGATTGCGTTGGTTTTCCTTGAAGAGGAAAGGGTGATGCAGCAAAGTAGCGTAAGTATTTCCCTTAGTTTTTGAGAATCAAGGTATCAATCTAGTAGGAGGCTGCTCAAAAGTCCCATGCACCTACACAAACAAACAAGAACCTCGCAACCAACGCAATAAAGGGTTGTCAATCCCTTCACGGCCACTTGCGAAAGTGAGATCTGATAGAGATAATATGATAAGATAAATATTTTTGGTATTTTTATGATATAGACTAGCACATATGCCCGTGCGTTGCACCGGGAGAAATAATTAATGTGTCCTCGACAACAACGCAGGATAACAATAGTTGAATGGTGCCACCCAACCGGGCCAGAAATGCCTATAAGTCGTACATTAAAAACCGTCACATATGATATTTTTGGTACGACATTTGTACAACTGCGCTGTTATTTAAAAGGTCTAATTTTCATATCCTACATACCAAGGAAATATTTGGAAGTTGGACCAAGTTTTTGGAATTCGCACGGAGTCGTAAAGAAATCTTGCTAAATGTGTTTTAGCCCATCTCACCTCCCAAATCCACTATCGTGTTGTGCCGTCCCACCTCGTATGATTCCATTGCGTTATTAGTCCACACGCTTGTGTCATTTGTATTTGTTCTGTAGGAATATATGCCGTGATCCCTCACCTCTTTGGATATTTAATTCCTAGCTAGGTATTATTTTCTCTTTCCTTTTATGCCCACTGGATGAATGAGACACACACATCATCCTTTTTTGTTCTTATTCTTGAGGCACATATAAGAATATGTAAAATTTAGTATAAAAGGCGAGGTGGTACTATTTAATCGGGCAGCGAACCCCTCTATCATATTTTTGCTCTTGAGAAGCTTGCCCAGTTTGACTCGGCCCATTTTTTTTAGGCAGGCTCTGCCATTGATTAGTGCGGTGGATCAAGTAAAAAGGGCATCATTGTCTCAAAAAAAGGTAAAAAGGCCATGATATCAAGTTTCTTCATGTGTCAATTCAAAATAGCAAGTTTCTACACATACATGTTTCCTTTTTGAGAATCTACACTTAGACGTTATTTTACTGATCCTACACGTAGACCTTGATTTGCCTCACACACGCATTGAGAATCTGGCCTACATAACTTGGTCAAAAGTAATGTATAAATAGTGAAGAACCAGTGAAAATTCATGTTGACAACTGGATAAGTTGGTTACGAAGGTTTTTGTGTTTGTGCTTGGTTGTGAGTTCGACTCCAGCGTGAGCACCCATTCTTTTTGGCTCGCTCCAGCGAGCGTGAGCGAGAAGCAGTTCAGCCAGCCGGCGCAGGACTCGGCCTAGCACCGCTGGGACATGTAAAAAATAGAGATATGGGCCGGCCATTTTGCTTAGTTTTTCGTTTCTTTTACATGTACGTCTCGGTTTCCAACTAAAACATACTATGTAAAATTATTCAAAACGGGATGAAAACAAAGCGAAACCAAACCAAGAATACCTATTCCCTTTAATAGTAGGTATAGATTGGAAAGTAAAAGATGCAAATAAAAGTAGATGGTAAACTTATAAGATAAAAGATAGAGTCGGGGGCCATAGGTTTCACTAGTGGCTTCTCTCAAGATAGCATAAGTATTACAGTGGGTGAACAAATTACTATCGAGCAATTGATAGAAAAGCGAATAGTTATGAGATTATCTAGGCATGATCATGTATATAGGCATCACGTCCGTGATAAGTAGACCGACTCGTTCCTGCATCTACTACTATTACTCCACACATCGACCGACTCCTGCATGCATCTAGAGTATTAAGTTCATAAAGAACAGAGTAACGCATTAAGAAAGATGACACGATGTAGAGGGTTAAACTCATGCAATATGATATAAACCCCATCTTTTTATCCTTGATGGCAACAATACAATACGTGCCTTGCTGCCGCTGCTGTCATTGGGGAAGGACACCGCAAGATTGAACCCAAAGCTAAGCACTTCTCCCATTGCAAGGAAGATCAATCTAGTAGGCTAAACCAAACTGATAATTCGAAGAGACTTGCAAAGATAACTTAATCACACATAAAATCGTCCAGAGGAGATTCAAATATTTCTCATAGATAAACTTGATGATAAACCCACAATTCATCGGATCTCGACAAACACACCGCAAAAAGAGTTACATCGAATAGATCTCCAAGAAGATCGAGGAGAACTTTGTGTTGAGAATCAAAGAGAGAGAAGAAGCCATCTAGCTAATAACTATGGACCCGAAGGTCTGTGGTAAACTACTCACAACTCATCGAAAGGGCCTTGGAGATGATGTAGAGCCCCTCCGTGGTCGATTCCCCCTCCAGCGGAGCGCCGACGAAGGCTCCAAGATGGGATCTCGCGGATACAGAAGGCCGCGGCGGTGGAATTAGGTTTTCATGGTGCTCCTGGATGTTTTTGAGGTACGTGGGTATATATAGGAGGAAGAAGTAGGTCGGTGGACGCTCGAGGGGACCATGAGGGTGGGGGGCGCGCCCAGTCCTAGGCGGCGCACCGGGCACCCTCGTGGCTGCCTCCTCTGTTGCTTGACATCCACTCCAAGTCCTGTGGAATGCGTTTGTTCCAAAAAGATCGCTCTCAAAGGTTTCATCCCGTTTGGACTCTATTTGATATTCCTTTTGTTCGAAACACTAGAATAGGCAAAAAAAACAACAATTCGGGTTGGGCCTCCTGTTAGTAGGTTAGTCCCAAAAATGATACTATAAAAGTGTAAAGTAAAGCCCATAAACATCCAAAATGGGTAATATAATAGCAAGGACCAATAAAAAATTATAGATATGTTGGAGACGTATCAAGCATCCCCAAGCTTAATTCCTGCTCATCCTCGAGTAGGTAAATGATAAAAAGAATTTTTTTGATGTGGAATACTACCTAGCATAATTCTCAATGTAATTTTTTTAATTGTGGCATGAATGTTCAGATCCAAATGATTTAAAATAAAATTTCATATTGACATAAGAAATAGTAATACTTCAAGCATACTAACTAAGCAATCATGTCTTCTCAAAATATCATGGCATTAGAAGGTTCATCCCTACAAAATCATATAGTTAGGCTATGTTTCATTTTCATCACACAAAATACTCCCATCAAGAACAACCCCGGTTTCAGCCAAGCAATTGGTTCATACTTTTTAACGCGCTTCAGCCTTTTTCAACTCTCACGCAATACATGAGCGTGAGCCATGGATATAGCACTATGGGTGGAAAAGAATATGACGATGGAGGTTGTGTGGAGAAGACAAAAAACGAGAAAGTCTCACATTGACGAGGCTAATCAACAGGATATGGAGATGCCCATCAATTGATGTCAACATGAGGAGTAGGGATTGCCATGCAACGGATGCACTAGAGCTATAAATGTATGAAAGCTCAACAAAAGAAACTAAGTGGGTGTGCATCCAACTTGCTTGCTCACGAAGACCTAGGGCATTTTAAGGAAGCCCATCGTAGGAATATACAAGCCAAGTTCTATAATGAAAAATTCCCACTAGTATATGAAAGTGACCACATATGAGACTCTCCATATGAAGAACACGCTGCTACTTTGAAGCACAAGTCTGGAAAAAGATAGTAGCATTGTCCCCCTTGGTTTTTTTGGGCCTTTACTTTTTTTATTTGGCCTTTCTTTCTTTTTTGGGACAATGCTCTAATAATGATGATCATCACACTTATATTTATTTACAACTAATGAGTTACAACTCAAAACTAGAACAAGATATGACTCTATATGAATGCCTCCGGCGGAGTACCGGGATGGGCAATGAATCAAGAGTGACATGTATGAAAAATTATGCATGGTGGCTTTGCCACAAATACGATGTCAACTACATGATCATGCAATGCAATATGACAATGATGATGCGTGTCAAGATAAACGGAATGGTGGAAAGTTGCATGGCAATATATCTCGGAATGGCTATGGAAATGCCATAATAGATAGGTACGGTGGATGTTTTGAGGAAGATATAAGGAGGTTTATGTGTGATAGAGCATATCGTATCACGGGGTTTGGATGCACCGGCGAAGTTTGCACCAACTCTCAAGGTGAGAAAGGGCAATGCAAAGTACCGAAGAGGCTAGCAATGATGGAAAGGTAAAAGTGCGTATAATCCATGGACTCACATTCGTCATAGAGAACTTATATACTTATTGCAAAAGTTTTATTAGGCCTCGAAGCAAAGTACTACTAGGCATGCTCCTAGGGGGGAGGTTGGTAGGAGTTAACCATCGCGCGCCCCCGACCTCCACACAAGGGAAGGCAATCAAAAGAGCACCCCATGCAATAAATTTGTTACACAACTTTTACCATGCGTGCATGCTACGGGACTTGCCAACTTCAACACAAGTATTCTTTAAATTCACAATCACCCAACTAGCATGACTCTAATACCACCTCTATATCTCAAAACAATTATCAAGTATCAAATTGATCATAGCATCCAATTCACTTCCTATGATAGTTCTTATTATACCCAACTTGGATGCCCATCATTCTAGGACCAATTTTATAACCATAGCAAATACCATGCTGTTCTAAAAGACTCTCAAAATAATATAAGCGAAGCATGAGAGATCAAAAATTTCTACAAAATCAAGCCACCGCCATGCTCTAAAAGATATAAGTGAAGCACTAGAGCAAAACTATCTAGCTCAAAAGATATAAGTGAAGCACATAGCGTATTTTAATAAATTCCAATCAAGTGAGTTTATCCCAAAAGGTGTATGCAGCAAGGATGATTATGGTAAACTAAAAAGCAAAGACTAATATCATACAAGACGCTCCAAGCAAAACACATATCATGTGGCGAATAAAAATATAGCTCCAAGTAAAGTTATCGATAAACGAAGACGAAAGAGGGGATGCCTTCCGGGGCATCCCCAAGCTTAGGCTTTTGGTTATCCTTGAATAGCTTGAGGTTCCATGGGCATCCCCAAGCATAGGCTCTTGCCACTCCTTATTCCATAGTCCATCAAATCTTTACCCAAAACTTGAAAACTTCACAACACAAAACTCAACAGGAAATCTCATAAGCTCCGTTAGTGCAAGAAAGAAAAACCACCACATAAGGTACTGTAATCAGCTCATTCTTTATTTATATTGGTGTTAAACCTACCGTATTCCAACTTCTCTATGGTTCATACCCACCGATACTAGCCATAGATGCATCAGAATAAGCAAACAACACACGAAAAATAGAATCTGTCAAAAACAGAACAGTCTATAGGAATCTGTAAGTCTCGAATACTTCGGGAACTCTAAAAATCCTACCAAACTATTAAGTCCTATTGATCTACATCAAAAAGAATCAACGCAAAAGCTCTTTACTATGAATTACTAAAATTATTTTCGTGCGTGCAAAGTTTCTGTTTTTCAGCAGAATCAAATTAACTATCACCGTAGGTTATCCTATAGGTTCTACTTGGCACAAACACTAATTAAAACATGAAAACACATCTAAACAGAAGCTAGATGAAATATTTATTACTAAACAGAAGCAAAAATAAAAAAGAAAAAATAAAAAATAAAATTGGGTTGCCTCCCAGCTAGCGCTATTGTTTAACGCCCCTAGCTAGGCATAAAAGCGAGGATAGATCTAAGTAGTGCCATAACAATAAGATAGATCACGAAAACTCATCTCATATTCTCTACGTTCAGCAACAAGTTTTCTTTGAGGCAAAGAAAAGTAATCAAAAGGGCTAAATTTAATGGGACAAAAGTCCCCAAGATCAATCTCAGGAGGTATGGGTTCCTCCTTGGGCCCTTCATATTGCACAACCAATTCATCATTATAAACATTCTTTTGACAGAACCTCTTGAGTCTACACTCAAGAGAATATCCTAGCTCATTATTCCGAATAGAAAATTATTATTGAGTTCAGAAATTTTATCAATTAGAACCGTGGCAGGAACCTTTTTTTCTAAGGTTTTCATTAAAAGCAATATAGTCCAAAGATTGGAAACGCCTAATTTCCTCTTGATCGAATAGGATCGCCTCTATGGGAGGACGACCCGTGTCCACCTTATAGTCCGCAAAAATTTCTTTGGCTTCTTTTATTATAAATCTAAACTCATGTGCCAAAAAGATAGTAGCTGCACGCTTAACAGAAGAATGCTCAGTATTATAAAATTCTAGGAAAATTCTTTGTATGCAAGGATGCATGTGCATAAACTGTCTTTCAAGTTCAACTATAACCATGGTGATAGCATCCGCAAGACTACTAGTTCTATGCAAGATAGAACTACCCATAGAAGGTAAAGCACCCGCACAAGTAAAGAAATCTTGAATAACCCATTTTCCAATAATATTACCACTACCGATTCGAAACTTTTTAGTATGCAAGATAGGGGGTTCTTCAGCAGGAGCATCAGAATTTTCCATGTTATCATTATTATCCATATCGACAATAATCTCCCCAATTTCCGACATAACGGTAGAAGAAGCGAGGATGAAGAGAAAGAGGGAGGCAGACGGAAAGATAGGGCGAATAAAACGGTAAGGGTGAAGTGGGGGAGAGGAAAACGAGAGGCAAATGGCAAATAATGTAATGCGAGGGAGATGAGTTTGTGATGGGTACTTGGTATGTCTTGACTTGAGCGAAGACCTCCCCGGCAACGGCGCCAGAAATCCTTCTTGCTATGTCTTGAGCTTGCGTTGGTTTTCCTTGAAGAGGAAAGGGTGATGCAGCAAAGTAGCGTAAGTATTTCCCTCAGTTTTTGAGAACCAAGCTATCAATCCAGTAGGAGGCTCCTCAAAAGTCCCACGCACCTACAGAAAAAAACAAGAACCTCGCAACCAACGCAATAAAGGAGTTGTCAATCCCTTCACGGCCACTTGCAAAAGTGAGATCTGATAGAGATAATATGATAAGATAAATATTTTGGTATTTTTATGATATAGATTGGAAAGTAAAAGATGTAAATAAAAGTAGATGGTAAACTTATATGATAAAAGATAGACCCGAGGGCCATAGGTTTCACTAGTGGCTTCTCTCAAGATAGCATAAGTATTACGGTGGGTGAACAAATTACTGTCGAGCAATTGATAGAAAAGCGAATAGTTATGCTGTTATGTAGGCATGATCATGTATATAGGCATCACGTCCGTGACAAGTAGACCGACTCCTGCCTGCATCTACTACTATTACTCCACACATCGACCGACTCCTGCCTGCATCTAGAGTATTAAGATCATAAAGAACAGAGTAACGCATTAAGAAAGATGACATGATGTAGAGGGGTAAACTCATGCAATATGATATAAACCCCATCTTTTTATCCTCGATGGCAACAATACAATACGTGCCTTGTTGCTCCTGCTGTCACTGGGAAAGGACACCGCAAGATTGAACCCAAAGCGAATCACTTCTCCCATTGCAAGAAAGATCAATCTAGTAGGCCAAACCAAACTGATAATTCGAAGAGACTTGCAAAGATAACTTAATCACACATAAAATAATTCAGGGGAGATTCAAATATTTCTCATAGATAAACTTGATAATAAACCCACAATTCATCAGATCTCGATAAACACACCGCAAAAAGAGTTACATCGAATAGATCTCCAAGAAGATCGAGGAGAACTTTGTATTGAGAATCAAAGAGAGAGAAGAAGACATCTAGCTAATAACTATGGACCCGAAGGTCTGTGGTAAACTACTCACAACTCATCGGAAGGGCCTTGGAGATGATGTAGAGGCCCTCCGTGGTCGATTCCCCCTCCGGTGGAGCGCCGACAAAGGCTCCAAGATGGGATCTCGCGGATACAGAAGGTTGCGGCGGTGGAATTAGGTTTTTGTGGTGCTCCTGGATGTTTTCTGGGTACGTGGGTATATATATGAGAAGAAGTAGGTCAGTCAGGGGAGCCACGAGGGGCCCACAAGGGTGGGGGCGCGCCTACCCCCCTAGGGTGCGCCCTCGTACCTCGTGGCCGCCTCAGCTGCTTCTTGACGCCCACTCCAAGTCTCCTGGATTGCGTTTTTCGAAAAAGATCGCTCCCAAAGGTTTCATTCCGTTTGGACTCCGTTTGATATTCCTTTTCTTCGAAACACTGAAATAGGCAAAAAAAACAGCAAGTCGGGCTCGGCCTCCGGTTAGTAGGTTAGTCCCAAAAATGATATAAAAGTGTAAAGTAAAGCCCATAAACATCCAAAATAGGTAATATAATAGCATGGAACAATAAAAAATTATAGATACGTTGGAGACGTATCAAGCATCCCCAAGCTTAATTCGCCCTCGTCGTCGAGTAGGTAAATGATAAAAACAGAATTTTTGATGTGGAATTCTACCTAGCATATTTCTCAATGTAATTTTGTTTATTGTGGCATGAATGTTCAGATCCAAATGATTCAAAATAAAAGTTCATATTGACATAAGAAATAGTAATACTTCAAGCATACTAACAAAGCAATCATGTCTTCTCAAAATAACATGGCTAAAGAAATTTCATCCCCACAAAATCATATAGTTTGGTCATGCTCCATTTTCGTCACACAAGAACACTCTCATCTTGCACAACCCCAATGACAAGCCAATCAATTGTTTCATACTTTAGTAATCTCAAACATTTTTCAACTTTCACGCAATACATGAGCATGGGCCATGGATATAGCACTATGGGTGGAATAGAATATGATGATGGGGGTTGTGTGGAGAGGACAAAAAGGGAGAAAGTCTCACATTGACGTGTCTAATCAATGAGCTAGGGAGATGCCCATCAATTGATGTCAATGCAAGGAGTAGGGATTGTCATGCAACGGATGCACTAGAGCTATAAATGTATGAAAGCTCAACAAAAGAAACTAAGTGGGTGTGCATCCAACTTGCTTGCTCATGAAGACCTAGAGCATTTGAGGAAGCCCATTGTTGGAATATACAATCCAAGTTCTATAATGAAAAATTCCCACTAGTATATGAAAGTGACAACATAGGAGACTCTCTGTCATAAAGATCATGGTGCTACTTTGAAGCACAAGTGTGGAAAAAGGATAGTAGCATTGTCCCTTTTTTTCTTTTTTTCTTTTTTCATTTGGCCTTTCCTTTTTTTTATTTGGGACAATGCTCTATTAATGATGATCATCAGACTTCTATTTATTTACAACTCAATGATTACAACTTGATACTAGAACAAAATATGACTCTATATGAATGCCTCCGGCGGTGTACCGGGATGGGCAATGAATCAAGAGTGACATGTATGAAAAATTATGTATGGTGGCTTTGCCACAAATATGATGTCAACTACATGATCATGCAAAAGCAATATGACAATGATGATTTGTGTCATGATAAATGGAACGGTGGAAAGTTGCATGGCAATATATCTCGGAATGGCTATGGAAATGCCATAATAGGTAGGTATGGTGGCTGTTTTGAGGAAGATATAAGGAGGTTTATGTGTGATAGAGCGTATCGTATCACGGGGTTGGATGCACCGCTAAGTTTGCACCAACTCTCAAGGTGAGAAAGGGCAATGCACGGCATCAAGAGGCTAGTAATGATGGAAGGGTAAGAGTGTGTATAATCCATGGACTCAACATTAGTCATAAAGAACTCACATACTTATTGCAAAAATCTACAAGTCATCAAAAACCAAGCACTATGCACATGCTCCTAGGGGGATAGATTGGTAGGAAAAGACCATCGCTCGTCCCCGATCGCCACTCATAAGGATGACAATCTAAGAACACCTCATGTTTCAAATTTGTTACACAACAGTTACCATACATGCATGCTACGGGACTTGCAACCTTCAACACAAGTATTTCTCAAGTTCACAACTACTCAACTAGCATGACTCCAATATTACCACATTTATATCTCAAAACAATTATCAAGCATCAAATTGATCATAGCATCCAATTCACTTCCTATGATAGTTTTTATTATACCCAACTTGGATGCCCATCATATTAGGACCAATTTTATAACCATAGCAAATACCATGCTGTTCTAAAAGACTCTCAAAATAATATAAGTGAAGCATGAGAGATCAATAATTTCTAAAAATTAAAACCACTGCCGTGCTCTAAAATGTATAAGTGAAGCACTAGAACAAAACTATCTAGCTCAAAAGATATAAGTGAAGCACATAGAGTATTCTAATAAATTCCGATTCATGTGTGTCTCTCCCAAAAGGTGTGAATAGCAAGGATGATTGTGGTAAACTAAAAAGCAAAGACTCATATCATACAAGACGCTCCAAGCAAAACACATATCATGTGGTGAATAAAAATATAGCTCCAAGTAAAGTTACCGATGGACAAAGAAAAAAGAGGGGATGCCTTCCGGGGCATCCCCAATATTAGGCTTTTGGTTGCCCTTGGATTTTACCTTGGGGTGCCATGTGCATCCCCAAGCTTAGGCTCTTGCCACTCCTTATTCCATAATCCATCAAATCTTCACCCAAAACTTGAAAACTTCACAACACAAAACTTAACGGAAAATCTCATGAGCTCCATTAGTGCAAGAAAAAAAACCACCACTTAAGGTACTATAATGAACTCATTCTTTATTTGTTGAAAATATGCCCTAGAGGCAATAATAAAGGGGTTATTATTATATTTCCTTGTTCATGATAATTGTCTGTTGTTCATGCTATAATTGTATTGACCGGAAACCGTAATACATGTGTGAATAAATAGACCACAATATGTCCCTAGTGAGCCTCTAGTTGACTAGCTCGTTGATCAACAGATGGTCATGGTTTCCTGACTATGGACATTGGATGGCATTGGTAACGGGATCACATCATTAGGAGAATGATGTGCTGGACAAGACCCAATCCTAAGCATAGCACAAGATCGTGTAGTTCGTTTGCCAAAGCTTTTCTAATGTCAAGTATCATTTCCTTAGACCATGAGATTGTGTAACTCCCGGATATCGTAGGAATGATTTGGGTGTACCAAACGTCACAGTGTAACTGGGTGGCTATAAAGGTGCACTACAGGTATCTCCGAAAGTGTCTGTTGGGTTGGCACGAATCGAGACTAGGATTTGTGACTCCGTATGACGGAGAGGTATCTCTGGGCCCTCTCGATAATGAATCATCATAATGAGCTCAATGTGACTAAGTAATTGGTCACGGGATCATGCATTACGGAACGAGTAAAGTGACTTGCCGGTAACGAGATTGAACGAGGTATTGGGATACCGACGATCGAATCTCGGGCAAGTAACGTACCGATTGACAAAGGGAATTGTATATGGGATTGCTTGAATCCTTGACATCGTGGTTCATCCGATGAGATCATCGTGGAACACGTGGGAGCCAACAAGGGTATCCAGATCCCGCCGTTGGTTATTGGTCAGAGAGCTGTCTCGATCATGTCTACATGATTCCCAAACCCATAGGTTCTACACACTTAAGGTTCGATGACGCTAGAGTTGTTATGGGAAATAGTATGTGGTTACAGAATGTTGTTCGGAGTCCCGGATGAGATCCCGGACATCACGAGGAGTTCCAGAATGGTCCAGAGGTGAAGATTTATATATGGGAAGTCATCATACAGTCACCGGAAGTATTCGGGGGTTTGCCGGTATTGTACCGGGACCACCGAAGGGGTTCCGGGGGTCCACCGGGAGGGTCCACCTGCCCCGGAGTGCCCAATGGGCTGTATGTGGAAGGGAACCAGCCCCTAAGTGGGCTGGGCGCCATCCCCCCTAGGGCCCATGCGCCTAGGTCTTGGGGGAAACCCTAAGGGGGCGTCCCCTTGGCTTGGGGGGCAAGCCCCCTCCCCTTGGCCGCCCCCCTCTAGATCTCATCTACAGCGGCTGGCCCCCTTCCCCCTTCACCCTATAAATAGAGGGGAGGAGGGAGGGCGGCAGCACCACATCCAAGGCGCAGCCCTCCCCCTCTCCAACACCCCCTCCTCCTACCTTTGAACTTGGCAAAGCCCTGCCGGAGAACCGCTGCTCCTCCACCACCACGCCGTCGTGCTGCCGGAGTTCTTCCCCAACTTCTCCTTCCCCCTTGCTGGATCAAGAAGGAGGAGATGTCCCCGTGCTGCAGGTGTGTTGAACACGGAGGCGCCGTTGTTCGGCGCTTAGATCGGAATCAACCGCGATCTAAATCGCTGCGAGTACGACTCCTTCATCCGCGTTCTTGCAGCGCTTCCGTTTTCACGATTGTCGGTGTCAAAACCGGCGGATCTCGGGTAGGGGGTCCCGAACTGTGCGTCTAGGCGGATGGTAATAGGAGACAAGGGACACGATGTTTTACCCAGGTTTGGGCCCTCTTGATGGAGGTAAAACCCTACGTCCTGCTTGATTGATATTGATGATGTGGATATTACAAGAGTAGATCTACCACGAGATCAAGGAGGCTAAACCCTAGAAGCTAGCCTATGGTATGATTGTTGTTTGTCCTATGGACTAAAGCCATCCGGTTTATATAGACACAGGAGAGGGCTAGGGTTACACAGAGTCGGTTACAATGGTAGGAGATCTACATATCTGTATTGCCAAGCTTGCCTTCCACGCCAAGGAAAGTCCCATCCGGACACGGGACGAAGTCTTCAATCTTGTATCTTCATAGTCTTGGAGTCCGGCCGATGATGATAGTTCGGCTATCCGGACACCCCCTAGTACAGGACTCCCTCAGTAACCCCTGAACCAGGCTTCAATGACGACGAGTCTGGCGCGCATATTGTCTTCGGCGTTGCAAGGCGGGTTCCTTCTCCGAATAATTTATAGAAGATTGTGAACACCAGGATAGTGTCCGGCTCTGCAAAATAAATTGCACATACCACCGTAGAGAGAATAATATTTACACAAGTTCAATCCGCTGACGTATTTGGTGGCGTGACGTCGCACCACTACCAAGCCTTTACTCGAATTGTTTTTTTTATTATACCACCTCAGCGCGTTTAGCGAAGCGGTTTCCTTGGCACGTCTTGTCGAAGCAGAGATCGTGTTCCCCTTATTCCGGGATTCCCATCAATACGGACGTGGGTAACCCAACCGCGCCATTGATTGCGGCACTTGGGAGATAAGCGAGTTTTATCAGGCCGGTGGGGACGCATGTTTTCGTCCGCCCATATAAGGGGATAAAGATCCAACCCTTTTACCTACGCCTTCTTCCTCCTTGGCTTATCCATCTCCGCGAACTCGAGCTCCAGTGCCCAAGTCCGCACATATCACATCAACCTTCTCCAACTATGTACGGAGCGGAAGGCAAGTGGATGGCCTCCTCCGTTACGGAGGGGCACATCCAGAAGCTGCGCAGTGCCGGATATCTGTCCAGCGACATCGCACACCGGCTCCCCGACGAGGGGGAGATCATCCCCACCCCCAAGCCCCATGAGAGGGTAGTATTTCTTTCCCATTTCCTCCGCGGACTGGGCTTCCCAATCCACCCGTTTGTCCGGGGGCTCATGTTCTACTATGGCCTGGATTTCCACGATCTGGCCCCGAATTTCATTCTCAACATCTCGGCGTTTATCGTCGTGTGTGAGGCCTTCCTCTGCATCCAGCCCCACTTCGGCTTGTGGCTCAAGACCTTCAGTATCAAGACGAAGGTTGTGAAGGGCAGCCAAGCGGAGTGCGGAGGCGCCATGGTGGGCAAGATGCCCAATGTTACTTGGCTCGAGGGCACTTTCGTGGAAACCGTTAAGGGGTGGCAATCGGGGTGGTTCTACATCACCGAGCCGCGTGACCCTGAATGGGCATCGGCCCCCGAATTCAGATCTGGCATCCCCATACGGCTCACCTCCTGGAAAGAGAGCGGCCGAACATGGGGTGATTTGGAGGAGCTGACCGGACTCCAAGCCTGCATCCAAAAGCTAGTGAGCAAGAAGCTCAAGCTTGTCAACGTAGTCCAGGTCATGCTCATCCGCTGGATTCTCCCGTGCCAGCGACGGGGCTTCAATATGTGGGAGTTCGATTCGGCGCAGCACCAAACTTTGAGCGGGCTCTTCAACACTATGTATGAAGATGCCTGGAGGGTGCTGTTTAAGGGCGCCGAGGCCCCCGCATCCGCTACCGAAGATCGCGATTTCAGCTCGCAGCGTCCGGCTAGCGAGGTAAGCGATTTTGCCCCTTTACGGGATGCTCATTTTTCATAGTTTGACTCCATGCGGGATCTAAACTCCCCCTCATTTGATAGTACTGGCTGAAGAAGGCCGAACAGACTATCTATCCGGCTCCATTGCCAGAAGACCCAGCGGACGCCCGCTTAACGGGGCTGCTGGCTCCGGCACCCCACGTGGTGCCGGAGAAGAAGGCCAAGAAGAAGGCAACGGGCACTCGAAAGAGTTCCCGTTTTCAGGTGTCATCGGACGATGACTCCGAGGCAGACTCCTCCCACAAAGGCGAGGAGGAGAAGAAGAAGGCCTCTCCCCCAGCGGGGGGAGGGAAGAAAAGGAAGGCTTCCCCAACAAGGGAGGCCGAAGGGTCCAAGAAGGGAAGGACTCTTCCCCCGGTCTGCTCTGCCAATGCCAGTGATGACAACGAGGATTGGCCTCCAAGGGCCAAGCCCCTGGCGAGATCGTAAGTATCCGGAGTCCCGAATAACTTCATGGTTTTTCTTTTCGCCACATAGTGTCTTTCTAATGCCGCATACAACCATGCAGTCCGCCCAAGGATGATCTTCCCGCTTCGTCGAGCGGGTCCTTGGGTGCGTCGGATATGGATTCCCTTCCGACCGCCTCCACCCCCCGTGATACGGACGATGCCGAGGTGGGATCCCGGGAAGGGACCCGCCAGGAGGAGGAGGCCCCGGAGGTGCCGCAGGGCAACCTCCCGGACTTTGCACCGGATTCGGCCCCGGAACCCATAGTGGGTCCAGAGTCCGGCGGGCGGCCCCTTCGTAAGAAGGGCAAGACCGTGACACCGGCGGCCTCTGTCCAACCGGAGGCGCCGGATAGCTTGCTGGAGGCACTCAACGGCGCCTCCATCAAAGAGGAACACCGCACCTTCATGAGTGCGGTGATTCAGAAGGTTCAGCTCGCCAAGAGCGGGCTGACCGAAGCCTGCAGCAGCCTTCTAACAGGCTTTGAGGTAAGAATTTTGATATATGTAAAATAGTACCGCATAGACAGTAGCCCCTGATGCTCGGTTCAGTATTCGGAAAGAAAAGCCGGACTGAGGATCTAAAAAGATATACGCAGGAGTCATAAAAAATATGTCAATATGATATTGCAGGCTGTGCTGCTGACCTCTGCCGCACTGACTGCGGAGGTCAATACTTTGAAGCAAATCCTCGAGCGGTCCGAGAACGAGCTCGGTCGTGCCAAGAAGCAGCTCGAGGACAAGGAAGGTGAGTAACACCTTATTAAAATTGTACCTTACAGAAAAGGATTTGGTTGCAAGAAAAATGACAGGGATAACATGGGTATTGCAGGGGCCACGAACGAGGTGGCGACCCAGAAGGAGGCGGTGTCCGCGGCCGAACGTAATGCGGCCGTGGAGCGCACCGAGCGAGAGAAGCAGGAGGCGCGGGTGGCGGAGGTACAACAAGAGCTCTAGGCTCTCATGGAAAAACATGAGAGTCTGGAGCGCGACTCGAAGACTCGAGAGTCCGAGCATGCATCGGCTCTTGAGAGTGCCAAAGCCGCTAAGGCCGAAGCCTACAAGGCCCTCCAAGAAATCGAGGCGTTGAAGAAAATAGCGGCGGGTAAGGCATTTTTCATGCAAAGTAAGCATGTGAGTGTGAATTACCTATCACTTACCCGAATTCGGAGCTCTCCAGGAGCGTTCACAGATCTGCCCCGCAGCGTGTCCGATGCTGCCGCTTTCTATAGGGCCAAGGAGGGGAGCTCGACGGAGAAGGTCTTCTGGTCTCGATATCTTTGAGGCCGGACATCCGTGCCTTTAGCGACCAGCTGAAGCAGCTGGTCGAGCTCCACAAGGTGGCCGAACAGGCCATGAAGGACCTCATAGTTCGGCTGTGGCCTAAGGAGGCCATGCCTGGGAGCTACTTCGGCCTGGTGTGGCGACTGGTGGATGCGTGTCCGTGGGTTGAAGTCATCAAGCACTCCGCCTACATTGAAGGTGCCCGTCGGGCCCTTGTCCGCGCAAAGGTGCACTGGGGCAATATGGATCCTCAGAAGCTTGTGACAGACGTGCCACCGCTGGGCAAGGAGCATCGCACGCCCGAGATGTATTATAAGAGTGTCTTGAAGGGTGCCCGCATTATTGCGGGTGAGTGCTCCAAAGATGTAATATTTGAGTAGATTCGCATTTTGTTATCCTGTGCGCTGAAAACTTTGTTCATATGCGCTAAGCAACGCTTGTTAATTTAAAATATTACCTTCTGTGCGGCTGTTTATCAAATCCAAGAGATGGCAAGTCGTCGGCTTCAGTCCCCATGCCACGAGTGCTGGGGTGTTCGGGATAAATTTGAGCACTCTTGTTCCCATTTTTGGGTCCATCTAGGGAGGCGCTCAACACAACGAACAAGGCAACCAGACTTATAATGCTTGAACACTCTCACTTAGCCATAGAATTCTATAATTTTAAATTTCGGCGAAGCCCCTAGTGTTCGGAAGGCCGAATTTGGGGCGCTATCCACGCCTTGGCCGAACAAAGCCGGTTCCTCGCTCTAAGCGGCATAAGTCTTTAGGGACTCGAAAAAACCTCTCGAACAGTGACCGACTTTCGCCTCATCATGACAGTCAGTTTTAGCTTTCTCCACTGAGGCGCTCGCCCAGCTCAACTGGGGCGCAATCGCAGTGGTTCTCCCAGTGCTACCTTACCGATACAACGGAACATAAGGTACCAAAACATGGGAGCCGGGCAAACCCGACTATTGACCCAAGACATGATTCGGAGCCGATGCATATTATGCTATAAGTTCGGGGTGCCGCACTTGTGAAAGTGTTCGGACTTATCACACCATGACGCGGGAAACATAAGCCCCTAGTGTATTTAGCCGTACCAAAGTGTACGGATGCAACATGTCATAAATGAACATATGTATAAGAAAGAAATGCAATTGTAAGCAAAAAGGTGCTGCATTGTTTATTCAAGAAATACTGCTATGAATGCAGAACGATACAAATGGTGCGATAAGCAAGGGATGGGACTATTAAACATGTCCCCCTCCAGGGGTAGGCTGTGGAATGGTGTATAAAACAGATTTAATGCTCGTAATGGAGACCACCTGGATATTCGTCGTAGCCTTTTTCCTTCCCTGGCTGTTCCATCGTGAGTTCGGCAGGTCTGCTGCCGGACAGGGCCTCTGATGAATGGAGTCCTGTGGGTAAAAATAAGAAAAAGAGAGAAAGAAAAAAAGGACGACACAGTTGAGAGCCCCTGGTGTGGTTAAGCCGCATTCTGGGCCTATCGTGGTCGTGCCCCTCCCCCCATGCCCATGGTATCTCCAGAGCGTAATGATGTATGCGAAGGACTTGTCTTGAAATTTTGCAGGGGCTGGGATTGGGGCCGCACTGCTACGCGTGGTCGGAACGTGCCAGGTGGTCTTGTTGTAGGTTACTCCGGGCGCGTTTAGCCATGTCCGGTCGCTTAACGGCCGGACTCGAGAATTGCCTTAGGAGGCTGCACTGTACTTCTGCCGCGAGAGCCGCTGTATGTTCCTCCGTTCGGAGAGAGCGTTCAGTGTTTTCGTTGACCGTGATGACTCCTTGAGGGCCTGGCATCTTGAGCTTGAGGTATGCGTAGTGCGGCACCGCGTTGAACTTTGCAAACGCGGTACGTCCGAGCAGAGCGTGATAGCCGCTGCGAAACGGAACTATGTCAAAGATTAACTCCTCGCTTCGGAAGTTATCCTGGGATCCGAAGACCACTTCGATGTAATCGAGCACATACAATTGGCTTCTACACCTGGTATGACGCCCTTAAAGGTCGTCTTGGTAGGTTTAATACTTGAGGGGTCTATGCCCATTTTGCGCACTATATCCTGATAAAGCAAGTTCAGGCTGCTGCCGCCGTCCATCAGGACTCTGGTGAGGTGAAATCCATCGACGATTGGGTCTAAAACCAATGTTGCGAATCCGCCATGGCGGATGCTGGTGGGGTGGTCCCTTCGGTCAAAAGTGATCGGGCAGGAGGACCATGGATTGAACTTCGGGGCAACTGGCTCCATCGCGTATACATCCCTGAGTGCACGCTTCCGCTCCCTTTTGGGTATGTGGGTTGCGTATATCATGTTCACCGTCCGCACTTGTGGGGGGAAACCCTTCTGTCCTCTATTGTTCAGCGGTCGGGTCTCTTCCTCGTCATCGCTATGCAGCCCCTTGTCGTTGTTTTCGTCAATTAACTTGCCTGCCTGTTTGAATACCCAACAGTCCCTGTTGGTGTGGTTGGCTGGCTTTTCGGGGGTGCCGTGTATCTGGCACGAGCGGTCGAGTATTCTGTCCAAATTGGACGGACCCGGAGTAGTTCTTTTGAATGGCTTTTTCCGCTGACCGGGTTTAGAGCCTCTGAATCCGGCATTGACTGTCGTATCCTCACTATTGTCGCCGTTAATGCGGCGTTTGTTTTTGTTGCGACGCGACCTGCCATTGCAGTCCTTGATATCCGGACTGCCAGCATTTTTGCTGAGGTTGTTGCTGCGTGCTAGCCAGCTATCCTCACCCGCGCAGAAGCGGGTCATGAGTGATGTGAGGGCTGCCATGGATTTCGGCTTTTCCTGTCCCTGTGCGGGCAAGCCACTCGTCGCGGATGTTATGTTTGAAGGTCGCGAGGGCCTCCGCATCCGGACAGTCGATGATTTCGTTTTTCTTGGTTAAGAACCGTGTCCAGAATTGTCTGGCCGATTCGTCTGGCTGCTGAATTATATGTCTTAGGTCGTCAGCGTCTGGTGGTCGCACATACGTGCCTTGGAAGTTATCGAGGAATGCGGCTTCCAGGTCTTCCCAACTCCCAATTGACTCTGCTGGCAAGCTGTTGAGCCAATGCCGGGCTGGTCCTTTAAGTTTGAGTGGGAGGTATTTGATGGCGTGGAGATCATCACCGCGGGCCATGTGGATATGAAGGAGATAGTCCTCGATCCAAACCGCGGGGTCTGTTGTGCCATCATAAGATTCAATGTTCACGGGTTTAAACCCTTCGGGGATTTGATGATCCATTACTTCATCTGTGAAGCATAGCGGGTGTGCGGCGCCTCTGTATTGGGCGATATCACAACGAAGTTCAAAAGAGCTCTGTCTACTGTGTTCGGCCCGGCCGGACTTACTGTGTCCGGCGCGACGGTTGTCGTCACGTATCATGGGGCGCCCGCGCGATCCATAGATCGATCTCGATTTTTCTTGCCTTATCCTCCAATATATTTCGCAAGTCCAGAGCGTTCCCCTGTGGCCTTGTGCTTTTCAAGCGGTGCCAGGGTACGGTTCTAGTGGAGGGCCTAGAGGCCTCTCTGTCGCGGCCACGAGGTGGTCGGTCAACCGTATTGTCTGCTGGTGATGCAGGTTCATATGCCTCCTCCTCTAATCGGGGGAGTAGCTTGCGTTTAGGGTAGCTTTTGGAGGGGCGTTCAAGCTCATGCTCTTCGGCCGCGAGGACTTCAGTCCATTTGTCGGCTAGCAGATCTTGATCAGCTATAAGCTGCTGCTGCTTTTTCTTGAGGCTGTTTGCCGTGGCCATAAGCCTGCGTTTAAAACGCTCTTGTTCGACGGGATCCTCAGGCACGACGAATTCGTCATCGTCGAGGCTTGCCTCGTCTCCGGAGGGAGGCATGTAATCCTCTACCTCTTCGTCTGCCGCTCTCTCATGAGGGCTGGCGTCTCCATCCTCCTGTGTTGAATCTTGTTGGAGGGGGTTGTCGTCGGCACTGTCTGGGGTGGTATTATCTCCGGTGCCGGAATCTCCATTCTTGCTGTGGCGGGATTTAGAGCGGCGCCGCTGACGCCGGCGCTTGGGCTATTTCTTGGAGGGGTCATCCTCTGCCGTTCCTTCGTCATTCCCGTCCTTTGGGATATCCACCATGTATATGTCATATGATGAGGTGGCTTTCCAGTGCCCGGTAGGCGCTGGTTCTTGGTCGTCTCCGGCATCGTCGTCCATACCGTCGATGTCTTCGGAGTCGAAGTCTAGCATGTCGGTTAAATCGTCGACAGTGGCTACTAAGTGGGTGGTGGGTGGGCTTTGAATTTCTTCATCGTCCGCATCCCAACCGTCCTGACCGTAGTCCGGCCAGGGCTCTCCTGATAACGAGAGATACTTTAGCGAACTCAAGATGTTGCCGAAAGGTGAGTGTTGAAAGATGTCCGCAGCGGTGAACTCCATGATTGGCGCCCAATCTTATTCAATTGGAGGGGGCGCAGGAGGTTCGGAGTCCGGCGAGGAGTCCGGCACCTCGGAGTCACGAGCTCTATCGCCGTAGAGGTCGCATCACCCGAGGCGGTGTCTAGCCACCCGTCCTCGATCTGCGCAGCTGGCTCCGAATTGAAGATCGAAGCGGACTCGTGTGCGGCCTCCAGGGTACTGTCCGGCTGCAGAGCTAAATCACGCCCGTCGTGGCAGTGCGGCGCGCTCGGCTGTGGCTCGAATCCCTCGAAGATCAAGTCCCCGCAGATGTCAGCCATGAAGTTCAAACTTCCAAATCTGACCTGACGGCCAGGGGTGTAGCTTTCGATCTACTCCAGATGGCCAAGTGAATTGGCACGCACTGCAAAGACGCCGAATACGAAGATCTGTCCGTGGAGAAAGGTCTCACCCTGTACTGCGTCGTTGTTGATCGAAGAAGCCATCGAGCCTATCGGTGACGACACAGAGGAACTCTCAATGAAAGCACCAATGTCGGTGTCAAAACCGGCGGATCTCGGGTAGGGGGTCCCGAACTGTGCGTCTAGGTGGATGGTAACAGGAGACAAGGGACACGATGTTTTACCCAGGTTCGGGCCCTCTTGATGGAGGTAAAACCCTACGTCCTGCTTGATTGATACTGATGATGTGGATATTACAAGAGTAGATCTACCACGAGATCAAGGAGGCTAAACCCTAGAAGTTAGCCTATGGTATGATTGTTGTTCATCCTATGGACTAAACCCATCCGGTTTATATAGACACCGGAGAGGGCTAGGGTTACACAGAGTCGGTTACAATGGTAGGAGATCTACATATCCGTATTGCCAAGCTTGCCTTCCACACCAAGGAAAGTCCCATCCGGACACGGGATGAAGTCTTCAATCTTGTATCTTCATAGTCTTGGAGTCCGTCTGATGATGATAGTTCGGCTATCCGGACACCCCCTAGTCCAGGACTCCCTCAACTATCTTCAAGGGTATGAAGATGCACCCCACTCTCTCTCGTTGCTAGTCTCTCCATAGAATTATCTTGGTGATGCGTAGATTTTTTTTTAATTTCTGCAACGATCCCCAACAGTGGCATCATGAGCTAGGTCTATGCGTAGTTTCTATGCACGAGTAGAACACAAGTTGTTGTGTGTGTCGATTTTGTCAATTTACTTGCCGTTACTAGTCTTATCTTGATTCAGCGGCATCGTGGGATGAAGCGGCCCGGACCGAGCTTACGCGTACGCTTACGTGAGACAGGTTCCACCGACTGAAATGCAGTAGTTGCATAAGGTGGCTAGCGGGTGTTTGTCTCTCCCACTTTAGTCAGATCGAATTCGATGAAAAGGGTCCTTATGAAGGGTAAATAGCAATTGTCATATCACGTTGTGGTTTTGGCGTAGGTAAGAAACGTTCTTGCTAGAAACCTATAGCAGCCACGTAAAAACTTGCAACAATAATTAGAGGACGTCTAACTTGTTCTTGCAGCATATGTCATGTCATGTGATATGGCCAAAAGGATGTGATGAATGATATATACGTGATGTATGAGATTGATCATGTTCTTGTAATAGGAATCACGACTTGCATGTCGATGAGTATGACAACCGGCAGGAGACATAGGAGTTGTCTTAATTTATTGCATGACATGTGTATCACTGAATAACGCCATGTAATTACTTTACTTTATTGCTAAATAGTTAGCCATAGTAGTAGAAGTAATAGTTGGCGACACAACTTTGTGAAGACACGATGATGGAGATCATGGTGTCATGCCGGTGACGATGATGATCATGGCGCCCCGAAGATGGAGATCAAAAGGAGCAAAATGATATTGGCCATATAATGTCACTATTTGATTGCATGTGATGTTTATCATGTTTTTACATCTTATTTGCTTAGAACGACGGTAGCATAAATAAGAGTATCCCTCATGAAATTTCAAGAAAGTGTTCCCCCTAACTGTGCACCGTTGCAAAAGTTCATTGTTCCGAAGCACCACATGATGATCGGGTGTGATAGATTATAACGTTCACATACAACGGGTATAAGCCAGATTTACACATGCAAAACACTTAGGTTGACTTGACGAGCCTAGCATGTACAGACATGGCCTCGGAACACAAGAGACCGAAAGGTCGAACATGAGTCGTATATCAGAAACGATCAACATGAAGATGTTCACCGATGATGACTAGTCCGTCTCCCGTGATGATCGGACACGGCCTAGTTGACTCGGATCATGTATCACTTAGATGACTAGAGGGATGTCTATCTGAGTGGGAGTTCATTAAATAATTTGATTAGATGAACTTAACTATCATGAACTTAGTCTAAAATCTTTGCAATATGTCTTGTAGATCAAATGGCCCATGCTAATGCTGCCCTCAACTTCAACGCATTCCTAGAGAAAACCAAGCTGAAAGACGACGGTAGCAACTATGCGGACTGGATCCGGAACTTGAGGATCATCCTCATAGCTGCCAAGAAAGCATATGTCCTAGAAGCACCGCTAGGTGAAGCACCCGTTTTCCCAGCAACTCAAGACGTTATGAACGCCTGGCAGTCGCGTAGTGATGATTACTCCCTGGTTCAGTGTGGCTTGCTTTACAGCTTAGAACCGGGGCTCCAAAAGCGTTTTGAGCAGCACGGAGTATATGAGATGTTCCAAGAGCTGAAAATGGTTTTCCAAGCTCATGCCCGGGTCGAGAGATATGAAGTCTCCGACAAGTTCTACAGTTGTAAGATGGAGGAGAATAGTTCTGTTAGCGAGCACATACTCAAAATGTCTGGGTTGCACAACCGCTTGTCTCAGCTGGGAGTTAATCTCCCGAATGACGCGGTCGTTGACAGAATCCTTCAGTCGCTTCCACCTAGCTACAAGAGCTTTGTGATGAATTTCAATATGCAAGGGATGGAGAAAACCATTCCTGAGGTATATTCAAGCTAAAATCAGCGGAGGTGGAGATCAAAAAGGAACAGCAAGTGTTGATGGTCAATAAAACCACTAGTTTCAAGAAAGGCAAGGGTAAGAAGAACTTCAAGAAGGACGACAAGGGAGTTGCCATGCCCGGTAAGCCAGTTGCCGGGAAGAAGCCAAAGCATGGACCCAAAGATGAGATTGAGTGCTTTTATTGCAAGGGAAACAGTCACTGGAAGCGGACTGCCCCAAGTACTTAGCGGATAAGAAGGCCGGCAACGCCAAAGGTATATGTGATATACATGTTATTGATGTGTACCTTACCGGATCTGTAGTAGCTCCTGGGTATTTGATACCGGTGCGGTTGCTCATATTTGTAACTCAAAACAGGAGCTGCGGAATAAGCGGAGACTGGCGAAGGACGAGGTGACGATGCGCGTCGGGAATGGTTCCAAGGTCGACATGATCGTCATCGGCACGCTACCTCTACATTTACCTACAGGATTAGTTTTAAACCTCAATAATTGTTATTTAGTGCCAGCTTTGAGCATGAACATTGTATCTGGATCTCGATTAATGCGAGATGGCTACTCATTTAAATCCAAGAATAATGGTTGTTATATTTATATGAGAGATATGTTTTATGGTCATGCCCCGCTGGTCAATGGTTTATTCTTATTGAATCTCGAACGTGATGTTACACATATTCATAGTGTGAATACCAAAATATGTAAGGTTAATAATGATAGTCCCACATACTTGTGGCACTGCCGCCCTGGTCACATTGGTGTCAAATGCATGAAGAAGCTCCATGTAGATGGAATTTTGGAGTTTCTTGATTATGAATCATTTGACACGTGCGAACCATGCCTCATGGGCAAAATGACCAAGACTCCGTTCTCCGGAAAAATGGAGCGAGCAACCAACTTATTGGAAATCATACATACTGATGTGTGCGGTCCAATGAGCGTTGAGGCTCGCGGTGGCTATCATTATGTTCTCACCCTCACTGATGACTTAAGTTGATATGGGTATGTCTACTTAATGAAACACAAGTCTGAGACCTTTGAAAAGTTCAAGGAATTTCAGAGTGAGGTGGAGAATCAACGTGACATAAAAATAAAGTTCTTATGATCAGATCGTGGAGGAGAATATTTGAGTCACGAGTTTGGTATGCACTTAAGGAAATGAGGAATTGTTTCATAACTCACGCTGCGTGGAACACCTCAGCGTAACGGTGTGTCCGAACATCGTAATCACACTCTGTTGAATATGGTGCGATCTATCATGTCTCTTATCGATTTACCGATATCATTTTAGGGATACGCTTTAGAGGCAGCTACATTCACTTTAAATAGGGCACCGTCTGAATACGTTGAGACGACACCATTTGAATTATGGTTTGGGAAGAAACCTAATCTGTCATTTCTAAAAGTTTGGGGATGCGATGCTTATGTCAAGAAACTTCAAGCTGAAAAGCTCGAATCCAAGTCGGAAAAATGTGTCTTCATAGGATACCCTAAGGAAACCATTGGGTGTACCTTCTACCTCAGATCCGAAGGCAATATCTTTGTTTCCAAGAACAGGTCCTTTCTGGAGAAAGAGTGTCTCTCGAAAGAAGTAAGTGGGAGGAAAGTATAACTTGATGAAGTACTGCCTCTTGAACCGGAAAGTAGCGCATCTCAGGAAGAAGTTTCTGTGGTGCTTGCACCGACTAGAGAGGAAGTTAATGATGATGATCAAGGTACTTCGGATCAAGTTGCTACTAAACTTCGTAGGTCCACAAGGACACGTTCCACACCAGAATGGTATGGCAACCCTTTCCTGGAAATCATGTTGTTAGACAACGATGAACCTTCAAACTATGAAGAAGCGATGGCGGGCCCAGATTCCAACAAATGGCTTGAAGCCATGCAATCCGAGATAGGATCCATGTATGAAAACAAAGTGTGGACTTTGACAGACTTGCCCAATGATCGGCGAGCGATAGAAAATAAATGGATCTTTAAGAAGAAGACGGACGCGGATGGTAATGTTACCATCTATAAAGCTCGGCTTGTCGCTAAGGGTTATCGACAAGTTCAAGGGGTTGACTATGATGAGACCTTCTCACTCGTAGCGAAGTTGAAGTTCGTCCGAATCATGTTAGCAATTGCCGCATTCTATGATTATGAGATATGGCAAATGGACATCAAAACGGCATTCCTGAACGGCTTCCTTAAGGAAGAATTGTATATGATGCAGCCGGAAGGTTCTGTCGATCCTAAGAATGCTAACAAGGTATGAAAGCTCCAGTGCTCCATCTATGGGTTGGTGCAAGCATCTCGGAGTTGGAACATTCGTTTTGATGAAATGATCAAAGCGTTTGGGTTTATGCAGACTTATGGAGAAGCCTGCGTTTACAAGAAAGTGAGTGGGAGCTCTGTAGCATTTCTCATACTATATGTGGATGACATACTATTGATGGGAAATGATATAGAACTTTTGGAAAGCATAAAGGCCTACTTGAATAAGTGTTTTTCAATGAAGGACCTTGGAGAAGCTGCTTACATATTAGGCATCAAGATCTATAGAGCTAGATCAAGACGCCTCATAGGTCTTTCACAAAGAACATACCTTGATAAGATATTGAAGAAGTTCAATATGGACCAGTCCAAGAAAGGGTTCTTGCCTGTATTGCAAGGTGTGAAATTGAGCTCGGCTCAAAGCCCGACCACGGCAGAAGATAAAGAAAAGATGTGTGTCATCCCCTATGCCTCAGCCATAGGGTCTATTATGTATGCCATGCTGTGTAGCAGACCTGATGTAAACCTTGTCGTAAGTTTGGTAGGGAGGTACCAAAGTAATCCCGGCATGGAACACTGGACATCGGTCAAGAATATCCTAAAGTACCTGAAAAGTACTAAGGATATGTTTCTCGTTTATGTAGGTGACAACGAGCTCGTCGCAAAGGGTTACGTTGATGCTAGCTTCAACACAGATCTGGATGACTCCAAGTCAGAAACCGGATAGGTGTATATTTTGAATGGTGGGGCAGTAAGCTGGTGCGGTTGCAAGCAAAGAATCGTGGCGGGATCTACATGTGAAGCGGAGTACATGGCAGCCTCGGAGGCAGCGCGTGAAGCAATCTGGATGAAGGAGTTCATTACCGACCTAGGAGTTATTCCCAATGCCTCGGGCCTGATGACTCTCTTCTGTGACAACACTGGAGCTATTGCCCTAGCCAAGGAGCCCAGGTTTCACAAGCAGACCAGGCACATCAAGCGTCGCTTCAACTCCGTTCGTGAAAATGTTCAAGATGGAGACATAGATATTTGTAAAGTGCACACAGATCTGAATGCCGCAGATCCGTTGACTAAACAACTTCCACAAGCAAAACATGATCAACACCAGAACACTATGGTTGTTTGATTCATCACAATGTAACTAGATTATTGACTCTAGTGCAAGTGGGAGACTGTTTGAAAGATGCCCTAGAGGCAATAATAAAATGGTTATTATTATATTTCCTTGTTCATGATAATTGTCTACTATTCATGCTATAATTGTATTGACCGGAAACCGTAATACATGTGTGATTACATAGACCACAACATGTCCCTAGTGAGCCTCTAGTTGACTAACTCGTTGATCAACAGATGGTCATGGTTTCCTGACTATGAACATTGGATATCATTGATAACGGGATCACATCATTAGGAGAATGATGTGATGGACAACCCAATACTAAGATAGCACAAGATCGTGTAGTTCGTTTGCTAAAGCTTTTCTAATGTCAAGTATCATTTCCTTAGACCATGAGATTGTGTAACTCCTGGATACTGTAGGAATGCTTTGGGTGTACCAAACATCACAACGTAACTGGGTGGCTATAAAGGTGCACTACAGGTATCTCCGAAAGTGTCCGTTGGGTTGGCACGAATCGAGACTGGGATTTGTCACTCCGTATGACGGAGAGGTATCTCTGGGCCCTCTTGGTAATGCATCATCATAATGAGCTCAATGTGACTAAGTAGTTGGTCACGGGATCATGCATTACGAAACGAGTAAAGTGACTTGCCGGTAACGAGATTGAACGAGGTATTGGGATACCGACGATCGAATCTTGGGCAAGTAACGTACTGATTGACAAAGGGAATTGTATACGAGATTGCTTGAATCCTTGACATCATGGTTCATCCGATGAGATCATCGTGGAACATGTGGGAGCCAACAAGGGTATCCATATCCCGCTGTTGGTTATTGGCCAGAGACCTATCTCGGTCATGTCTGCATGATTCCCGAACCCAAAGGGTCTACACACTTAAGGTTCGGTGACGCTAGAGTTTTTATGGGAAATAGTATGTGGTTACCGAATGTTGTTCGGAGTCCCGGATGAGATCCCGGACGTCACGAGGAGTTCCGGAATGGTTCGGAGGTGAAGATTTATATATGGGAAGTCATCATACGGTCACCGGAAGTATTCGGGGGTTTGCCGGTATTGTACCGGGACCACCGAAGGGGTTCCGGGGGTCCACCGGGAGGGTCCACCTTCCCCAGAGGGCCCTATGGGCTGTATGTGGAAGGGAACCAGCCCCTAAGTCGGCTGGGCGCCGTCCCCCCTAGGGCCCATGTGCCTAGGGCTTGGGGGAAACCCTAAGGGGGGCGCCCCCCTTGGCTTGGGGGGCAAGCCCCCTCCCCTTGGCCGCCGCCCCCCTCTAGATCTCATCTAGAGGGGCCGGCCCCCTTCCCCCTTCACCCTATAAAATAGAGGGGAGGAGGGAGGGCAACAGCACCACATCCAAGGCGCAGCCCTCCCCATCTCCAACAGCCCCTCCTCCTCCGTTTTTGCTTGGCGAAGCCCTGCCGGAGAACCGCTGCTCCTCCACCACCACGTCGTCGTGCTGCCGGAGTTCTTCCCCAACTTCTCCTTCCCCCTTGCTGGATCAAGAAGGAGGAGGCGTCCCCGTGTTGCACTTTTGTTGAACACTGAGGCGCCGTTGTTCGGCGCTTAGATCGGAATCAACCGCGATCTGAATCGCTGCGAGTACAAATCCTTCATCCTCGTCCTTGCAACGCTTCCGTTTTCGCGATCTTCAAGGGTATGAAGATGCACTCCCCTCTCTCTCGTTGCTAGTCTCTCCATAGATTGATCTTGGTGATGCGTAGATTTTTTTTAATTTCTGAAACGATCCCCAACATTATTTATACTGGTGTTAAACCTACTGTATTCCAACTTCTCTATGGTTCATGCCCCCCGATACTAGCCATAGATGCATCAAAATAAGCAAACAACACACGAAAAACAGAATCTGTCAAAAACAGAACAGTCTATAGCAATCTGTAACTTTGGAATACTTCCGGAACTCCAAAAATTCTAAAATAAATTTCTAGACACGAGGAATTTATCTATTAATCATCTGCAAAAAGTATCAACTAAATAGCGCTCTCCAGTAAAAAATTGTAGCTAATCTCGTGAGCACTAAAGTTTCTGTTTTTTACAGCAAGATCAAAAAGGCTTCACCCAAGTCTTCCCAAAGGTTCTACTTGGCACAAAAACTAATTAAAATATAAAACCACATCTGAACATAATCTATATGGATTATTTATTAAATAACAGCAAAGAAAAATATTGGGTTGTCTCCCAACAAGCGCTTTTCTTTAAAGCCTTTTAGCTAGGCATTGATAATTTTAATGATGCTCACATGAAAGACAAGAATTGAAGCGCAAAGAGAGCATCATGAAACACATGACAAACACATCTAAGTCTAACATACTTCCTATTTATAGGCATATTATAAGCAAACAAATTTGCAAGGCAAGCAAAAACTAGCATATGCAAGGAAGAAGAAAGAGACTATAGCAATCTCAACATGACGAGAGGTAATTTAGTAAGATAAAAATTTCTACGGCCATATTTTCCTCTCTCATAATAATTACATGTAGGACCATGGGAAAATTCAAAAAAATAGCTATCACATAACATATTCTCAACACGATCAACATGCATGTGAAGTTGACACTCTTCCAAAATAGTGGGATTATCATTAACTAAAGTCATGACCTCTCCAAACCCACTTTTATCAAAAATATCATAAGATTGAACATACTCCAAATATGTGGGATCTAAAGTTGACACTCTTCCAAACCCAATTTTAGTATTATTGCAAACAATATTATCAATCTCAAATTCATCATGGGGCTTAATTAAATTTTCAAGATTATAAGAAGAATCACCCCAATCATGATCATTGCAACAATTAGTAGACGTAGCAAAACTAGCATCCCCAAGCTTAGGGTTTCACATATTATTAGCGCAATTTACATCAAGAGAATTTATAGTAAAATCATTGCAATCATGCTTTTTATTCAAGGAGTTATCGTGAATCTCTTCATAAATTTCTTCATCATAATTTTCAGATTCACAAATTTCAAGCAAAGCTTCATAATGATAATCTAGCGCACAAAACTCACTAGGAATTGGTTCATCATAATTGGATCTCGTAAAAATATTAGCAAGAGGATGAGGATCCATAGATCTTAGGTTCTCTGTTTAGCAATAAATAAACAACTATTCCAACCAAACGAGCAAACGAGCCAAGTAAGACATCAAAGCAAACGAAATGACGAACAGAAGAAGGGCGAATAAAATGGCAAGGGTGAAGTGGGGGAGAGGAAAACGAGAGGAAAATGGCAAATAATGTAATGCGGGGGATAAGAGTTTGTGATGGGTACTTGGTATGTCTTGACTTGTGAGAAGACCTCCCCGACAACGGCGTGAGAAATCCTTCTTGCTACCTCTTGAGCACTGCGTTGGTTTTCCCTTGAAGAGGGAAGGGTGATGCAGCAAAGTAGCATAAGTATTTCCCTCAGTTTTTGAGAACCAAGGTATCAATCCAGTAGGAGGCTACATGCAAGTCCCTCGTACCTACACAAGCAAACAAGAACCTCGCAACCAACGAAATAAAGGGATTGTCAATCCCTTCACGGTAACTTGTGATACGTCCATTTTGCATCATGCTTTTAAATCAATATTTATTGCATTATGGGCTGTTATTACACATTATATCTCAATAATTATGGCTATTCTGTCTTATTTTACAAGGTTTATCATGAAGAGGGGGAATGCCGGCAGCTGGAATTCTGGCTGGAAAAGGAGCAAACATTGGAAACCTATTCTGCACTGCTCCAAAAATCATAAAACTCCACGAAACATGTTTTTGGAATTTATAAGAATTATTGAGCGAAAGAAATACACCAGGGGTCCCACACCCTTCCCAGGAGAGTGGAGGGCGCCCCCCCCCCTACTGGGCGCGCCCCTATCTTCTGGGCCCCCTAGTGGGCCTCCGGTGTCCATCTTCTGCTATATGAGAGCTTTTACCCTGAAAAAATTCGTGGGGAAGCTTACGGGACGAAACTCCGCCGCCACGAGGCGGAACCTTGGCGGAACCAATCTAGGGCTCATGAGCTGCTCGCCGGGGACACTTTCTCCGGAGGGGGAAATCATCACCAACGCCATCACCAACGCATCCTCTCATCGGGAGGGGTCAATCTCCATCAACATCTTCACCAAAGCACCATCTCCTCTCAAAACCCTAGTTCATCTCTTGTATCCAATCTTGTATCAAAACCACAAATTGGTACCTGTGGGTTGCTAGTAGTGTTGATTACTCCTTGTAGTTGATGCTAATTGGTTTACTTGGTGGAAGATCATATGTTCAGATCCTTAATGCATATTATTACCCCTCTGATTATGAACATGAATGTGCTTTGTGAGTAGTTACGCTTGTTCCCGAGGACATGGGTGAAGTCTTGCTATTAGTAGTCATGTGAATTTGGTATTCGTTCGATATTTTGATGAGATGTATGTTGTCTTTTCCTCTAGTGATGTTATGTGAACGTCGACTACATGACACTTCACCATTATTTGGGCCTAGAGGAAGGCATGGGGAAGTAATAAGTAGATGATGGGTTGCTAGAGTGACAGAAGCTTAAACCCTAGTTTATCCGTTGCTTCGTTGGGGGCTGGTTTGGATCCATATGTTTAATGTTGTGGTTAGGTTTACCTTAATACTTCTTTTGTAGTTGCGGACGCTTGAAATAGGGGTTAATCATAAGTGGGATGCTTGTCCAAGTATGGGCAGTACCCAAGCACCGGTCCACCCACATATCAAATTATCAAAGTACCGAACGCGAATCATATGAACGTGATGAAAACTAGCTTGACGATAATTCCCATGTGTCCTCGGAGCTCCTTTCTCATTATTAGAAATTGTCCAGGCTTATCCTTTGCTACATAAAGGATTGGGCCACCTTGCTGCACTTTATTTACTTTATTTACTTGTTACTCATTACTATTTATCTTATCACAAAACTATCTACTAGCTATTATTTCAGTGCTTGTAGAGAAAACCTTACCGAAAACCGCTTATCATTTTCCTTCTGCTCCTCGTTGGGTTCGACACTCTTACTTATCGAAAGGACTACGACAGATCCCCTACACTTGTGGGTCATCAAGACTCTTTTCTGGCGCCGTTGCCGGGGAGTGTAGCGCTTTTGGTGAGTGGAACTTGGTAAGGAAACATTTATATAGCATGCTGAAATTTTCTATTACTTGTCACTATGGAAACTAATCCTTTGAGGGGCTTGTTCGGGGTATCTTCACCCGGACCGGAAGAGCAAAGAGTTGCTCCTCAACCTACTGAACTTTATGAAAATATTTACTTTGAGATTCCTTCGGGTATGATAGAGAAACTGCTAGCTAATCCATTTGCAGGAGATGGAACATTGCATCCCGATTTACACCTTATCTTTGTGGATGAAGTTTGTGGACTATTTATGCTTGCAGGTATTCCCGATGATGTTGTCTAAAGGAAGGTCTTCCCTTTATCTTTGAAGGGAGATGCATTGACATGGTATAGGCTATGTGATGATACAAGATCTTGGAATTATAAGCGATTGAAGTTGGAATTTCACCAGAAGTTCTATCCTATGCATCTTGTTCATCGTGATCGTAATTACATATATAATTTCTGGCCTCGCGAAGGAGAAAGCATTGCTCAAGCTTGGGGGAGGTTTAAGTCAAAGTTATATTCATGCCCCAACCATGAGCTCTCTCGGGAAATGATTATTCAGAACTTTTATGCTCGGCTTTCTCTTGATAATCACAACCTGCTCGATACTTCCTGTGTTGGTTCTTATATGCTGAAGACTATTGGTTTCAAATGGGACTTATTGGAAAGAATTAAACACAACTCTGAAGATTGGGATTCCGACGATGGTAAGGAGTCAGGTACGACACCTAAGTTCGATTGTGTTAAATCTTTTATGGATACCGATGCTTTTCATGGATTTAGCGCTAAGTATGGACTTGACTCTGAGATAGTAGCTTCTTTCTGTGAATCTTTTGCTACTCACGTTGATCTCCCTAAAGAGAAGTGGTTTAAATATAATCCTCCTGTTGAAGTTAAAGTAGTTGCACCTATTACAGTTGAAGAAAAGACTATCACCTATAGTGATCCTATTGTTCCTACTACTTATGTTGAGAAACCTCCTTTTCCTGTTAGGATAAAAGATCATGCTAAAGCTTCGACTGTTGTTCATAAGAGTAATACTAGGACTTATACACCTCCTGAGCAAATCAATGTTGAACCTAGTATTGCTATGGTTAAAGATCTCTTGGATGATGATTTAGATGGGCATGTTATTTATTTCTATGGTGAGACTACTAATATTGCTAGACCAGATACTAAGATACATAGACCTGTCGTAGGCATGCCGGTTATTTCTGTTAAAATAGGAGATCATTGTTATCACGGCTTATGTGATATGGGCACTAGTGCTAGTGCAATACCTTATACCTTATATCAAGAAATTATGCATGACATTGCACCCATCGAATTAGAAGACATTGATGTTACTATTAAGATTGCTAATAGGGATACCATTAAACCCTTTGGGATTGTTAGAGATGTTGAAGTTTTGTGTGGGAAGGTTAAATACCCTGCTGATTTTCTTGTTCTTGGTTCCCCACAAGATGATTTTTGTCCCATTATTTTTGGTAGACCCTTCTTGAATACAGCTAGTGCTAAGATTGATTGTGAAAAAGATACTGTCACCGTTGGTGTAGATGGTATGTCTCATGAGTTTATTTTTGCTAAGTTTCATAGAAAACCTCATGATAGGGAACCACCTAGTAAGGACGAGATTATTGGTCTTGCTTCCATTGTTGTTCCTCCTACTGATCCGTTAGAACAATATTTGCTAGACCATGAAAACGATATGTTTATGAAAGAAAGAAGGGAAATAGATGAAGTGTTCCTTAAACATGAACCTATGCTGAAACATAACCTTCCCGTTGAAATTCTTGGGGACCCCCCTCCACCCAAGGGTAATCCCGTGTTTGAACTCAAACCATTACCTGATAATCTTAAGTATGCTTATCTTGATGAAAAGGAAATATATCCTGTTATTATTAGTGCTAACCTTTCAGAGCAAGAAGAAGAAAGATTATTGAAAACTCTGAAGAAACACCGAGCAGCTATTGGATATACTCTGGATGATCTCAAGGGCATTAGTCCCACATTATGCCAACACAAAATTACAGTGGAGAAAGATGCCAAACCAGTTAGAGATCCTCAAAGACGATTAAATCCCAAGATGAAAGAAGTGGTAAGAAAGGAGATACTAAAGCTCCTTGAGGCAGGTATTATTTATCCCGTTGCTGATAGTGAATGGGTAAGCCCTGTCCATTGTGTTCCTAAAAAGGGAGGCATTACCGTTGTTCCTAATGATAAAGATGAATTGATCCCGCAAAGAATTATTACAGGTTATAGGATGGTAATTGATTTCTGTAAGTTAAATAAAGCTACTAAGAAAGATCAATAACCTTTACCTTTTATTGATCAAATGCTAGAAAGACTATCCAAACACTCTCATTTCTGCTTTCTAGATGGTTATTCTGGCTTCTCTCAGATACCTGTGTCAGCAAAGGACCAATCTAAAACTACTTTTACTTGCCCTTTTGGTACTTTTGCTTATAGACATATGCCTTTTGGTTTATGTAATGCACCTGCTACCTTTCAAAGATGCATGATGGCTATATTCTCTGATTTTTGTGAAAAGATTTATGAGGTATTCATGGATAATTTCTCCGTTTATGGTTCCTCTTTTGATGATTGTTTGAGCAACCTTGATCGAGTTTTGCAGAGATGCAAAGACACTAGTCTCGTCCTGAATTGGGAAAGTTGTCACTTTATGGTTAATGAAGGCATTGTCTTGGGGCATAAGATTTCCGAGAGAGGTATTGAAGTTGACAAAGCCAAGGTTGATGCTATTGAAAAGATGCCATGTCCCAAGGACATAAAAGGTATAAGAAGTTTCCTTGGTCATGCCAGTTTTTATAGGAGGTTCATTAAGGACTTTTCTAAAATCTCTAGGCCTCTGACTAATTTATTGCAAAAAGATATTCCTTTTGTCTTTGATGATGATTGTGTAGAAGCATTTGAAATACTTAAGAAAGCTTTGATCACTGCACCTATTGTTCAGCCACCTGATTGGAATTTACCTTTTGAAATTATGTGTGATGTTGGTGACTATGTCAGAGGTGCCGTTCTAGGGCAAAGAGTCGATAAGAAATTGAATGTTATCCAAAGATGCTAGTAAGACTCTTGATACTGCCCAGAGAAATTATGCTACTACTGAAAACGAATTCTTAGCAGTTGTGTTTGCATGTGATAAGTTTAGACCTTATATTGTTGATTCCAAAGTTACTATTCACACTGATCATGTTGCTATTAAATATCTTATGGAAAAGAAAGATGCTAAGCCTAGACTCATTAGATGGGTTCTCTTTCTCCAAGAATTTGACTTGCATATTATTGATAGAAAGGGAGCCGAGAACCCCGTTGCTGACAACCTGTCTAGGTTCGAGAATGTTCTTGATGACCCAGTGCCTATTGATGATAGCTTTCCTGATGAACAACTAGCGGTCGTTAATGCTTCTCGTACTGCTCCTTGGTATGCAGATTATGCTAATTACATTTTTGCTAAATATATACCGCCTAGTTTCACATACCAGCAAAAGAAAAGGTTCTTTTATGATTTAAGACATTACTTCTGGGATGACCCACACCTTTATAAAGAAGGAGTAGATGGTGTTATTAGACGTTGTGTGCCTGAGCATGAACATGAACAGATCCTACGCAAGTGTCACTCTGAATCCTATGGAGGACACCACGCTGGAGATAGAATTGCACACAAGGTACTACAATCTGGTTTTTATTGGCCTACTCTCTTCAAATATGCTCTTAAGTTTGTATTATCTTGTGATGAATGTCAAAGAATAGGTAACATTACTAGACGTCAAGAAATGCCTATGAATTATTCTCTTGTTATTGAACCGTTTGATGTTTGGGGCTTTGATTATATGTGACCTTTTCCTGCCTCTAATGGTTATACACATATTTTAGTTGCTGTTGATTACGTTACTTATTGGGTAGAAGCTATTCCAACTAGTAGTGTTGATCATAACACTTCTATTAAAATGCTTAAAGAAGTTATTTTTCTGAGGTTTAGAGTCCCTAGATATCTTATGACTGATGGTGGTTCACATTTTATTCGTGGTGCTTTCCGTAAGATGCTTGCTAAGTATGATGTTAATCATAGAATCACATCTGCTTATCATCCGCACTCTAGTGGTCAAGTAGAGTTGAGCAATAGAGAGCTCAAATTAATTTTGCAAAAGACTGTGAATAGATCTAGAAAGAATTGGTCCAAAAAACTTGGTGATGCATTGTGGGCCTATAGAACTGTATACAAAAATCCTATGGGTATGTCTCCATATAAGATGGTTTATGGAAAAGTGCGTCATTTACCTCTTGAACTTGAACATAAGGCATATTGGGCTATTAAAGAGCTCAACTATGACTTCAAACTTGCCGGTGAGAAGAGGTTGTTTGATATTAGCTCACTTGATGAATGGAGAAATCAAGCCTATGAGAATGCCAAGTGAGGGAGTCCTGGATTAGGGGGTGTCCGGATGGCCGGACTATGACCTTTGTCCGGACTCCCGGACTATGAAGATACAAGATTGAAGACTTTGTCCCGTGTCCGGATGGGACTTTCCTTGGCGTGGAAGGCAAGCTTGGCGATTTGATATGAAGATCTCCTCCCATTGTAACCGACTCTGTGTAACCCTAGCCCTCTCCGGTGTCTATATAAACCGGAGAGTTTTAGTCCGTAGGACGAACAACAATCATACCATAGGCTAGCTTCTAGGGTTTAGCCTCTCTGATCTCGTGGTAGATCAACTCTTTTACTACCCATATCATCAATATTAATCAAGCAGGAGTAGGGTTTTACCTCCATCGAGAGGGCCCGAACCTGGGTAAAAACATCGTCCCTTGTCTCCTGTTACCATCCGCCTAGACGCACAGTTCGGGACCCCCTACCCGAGATCCGCCGGTTTTGACATCGACATTGGTGCTTTCATTGAGAGTTCCTCTGTGTCGTCACCCTTAGGCCCGATGGCTTCTTCGATCATCAACCACGACGCGGTCCAGGGTGAGACTTTTCTCCCTGCATGCATCTTCAGATTCGGGCGGCCAGCTGCGGGCCAATTCGCTTGGCCATCTGGAGCAGATAGAAAGCTACGCCCCTGGCATCAGGTCATGTTTGGAAGCCTAAACTACATGGCCAACATCCGCGGGGACTCTATCTTCGATGGATTCGAGCCACAGCCGAGCGCGCCGCACTGTCACGATGGGCATGATCTAGCTCTGCCGCCGGACAGCGCCCCGAGCGCCGCTCAGGTGTCCGCTCCGACCTTTAGCTCGGAGCCGACTGCGCCGGTCGGGGATGGTCGGTTGGACGCCGCCCTAGGAGCCGCAATCTCTACGGCAATAGAGCCGAATACCAGCCTAGTCCTTCGCAAGGCCCGTGACTCCAAGGTGCCGGACTCCGTTCCGGACTCCGAATCTTCCGCACCCCTTCCGATCGAACCCGACTGGGCTCCGATCACGGAGTTCACCGCCGCGGACGTCTTTCAGCACTCGCCCTTTGGCGATATCCTGAATTCAGTAAAGTCTCTCTCTTTGTCAGGAGAGCCCTGGCCGGACTACGGTCAACATGGTTGGGATGCGGACAACGAAGAAATTCGAAACTCGCCCACCACCCACTTTGTAGCCACTGTCGACGATCTAACCGACATGCTCGACTTTTACTCCGAAGACATCGACGGTATGGATGCCAATGAAGGAGACGACCAAGAACCAGCGCCTATAGAGCACCGGACAATCACCTCATCATACGATATTTACATGGTGGACACACTTAAAAGAAACAACGACGAGGATCAAAAGGGCGCAACCAGGGATCGTTCCCTCGAAAAACAATCAAAGCGGCAGCGTAATCGCCGGGCCAAGCCCCACCTCGATAGAGACCCAACCATAGAGCAGGGCAAATCAACGGAAGACGAACGTGCCATCGAGCAACTGTCCAAACAGGGCGGACAAACCGAACAAGCCGTCCCCGGGAAAGATAATAGTCGGACGACCTAACGCCGGACAAATTGCTGGAACACCAGAACCTCCACCAAAGGCTCGTTGCCACTGCACGTAGCCTGAAAAAGCAGAAGCGGAAGCTCAAAACAGCGGAAGATGCACTCAGAATCAGATGGGGCAAAGTACTCAACACCGCACACAAGTACGGCAACAGTCATCACACAAAGAGCTATCCGAAGCGGAAATTACTACCAGAATTTGACGAAGAGGCCTTAGAGCCCCCACAGTCAAAAAACAAGGAAGCGACCAGGTCGGATAGACGACCTCACGATCAATCTCAAGCGACAAAGGGCACTGCACTCAATATGGCACGCGATCCGCCCAAAGACTCGCATCAAACAACTGGTCCAACCAGATCCATCTATGGGCCAAGAAGGCAAGCTCCATTGAGCAATGCAACGCAAAAAATATCCAAACATCGCGGCACACCTACATACAGGGGCGTCGCACATCCCCTATGTTTTACCGATGAGGTACTGGATCATGCATTTCCAGTGGAATTCAAGCCCGTAAACATAGAACCATACGACAGAACAACAGACCTTGGAGTCTGGATCGAGGATTATATCCTCCACATACACATGGCCAGAGGAGATGACCTTCACGCCATAAAATACTTACCCCTTAAGCTCAAAGGGCCAGCCCGGCATTGGCTTAAAAGCCTTCCCGAAAACACCATGGGAAGTTGGGAAGTGCTCGAGGATGCTTTCCGGGCAAATTTTCAAGGGACCTATGTACGACCTTCGGATGCAGATGATCTGAGTCATATAACTCAACAGCCCGGAGAGTCAGCCCGGAAACTCTGGAACATATTTCTTACTAAAAAGAATCAGATAGTCGATTGTCCGGACGCCGAGGCCCTAGCAGATTTCAAACATAGCGTCCGAGACAAATGGCTCGCCAGACACCTCGGACAAGAAAAGCCAAGAACAATGGCCGCATTAACAAGCCTCATGACCCGCTTTTGCGCAGGCGAAGATAGCTGGTTGGCAAGAAGCAGCACCAGCGACCCGAGTACATCCGAACTTAGAGATGGAAACGGGAAACCGTGTCGTAACAAAGAACAGCGTCGGATCAAGGATAACAGCCCGATGAGCACGGCAGTCAACGTCGGATTCAAAAGCTCTCGGCAAAATCAGAAAAAGCCGCCCCCCCAAAGAGGATAAGGACGAGCTATCTAACCTCAACAAAATCATGGACAAAATATGTCAAATCCACAGTACTCCCGGGAGACCTGCAAACCACACCCACAGAGATTGTTGGGTCTTCAAGAAGTCCGGCAAACTCAACGCCGAACACAAGGGGCTCGACACACCAAGCGAGGATGACGACGCACCCCACAAGCAGAACACCGGAGAACAAAAGAAGTTCCCACAAGAAGTCAAAATAGTAAATTCACTTCAGATGACAAAAGGGAAAAACAGAACGGCGCTACGCGCCACACGGCCCACCCCAGAGGATCACCACCACTGGTTGTTACAACCAATCACCTTCGATCATCAGGATTACTCCAGAGGGGCCCGGAACGCAGGCTGGACTGCCTTGGTCCTGGATCCGATTATTGACGGATTCAAATTTACACAAGTCCTTATGGACGGCGGCAGTGACCTAAACCTGTCATATCAGGACACAATCCGCAAACTAGGGGTAAACCCAGCTATAATTCGCCATGGCAACACGTCCTTTCAAGGAGTCACGCCGGGTCCAGATACCCAGAGTATGGGTTCCCTTTCGTTAGAAGTCACGCTCGGCTCACCCGACAACTTCCGAAGCGAAAAGCTAACCTCCCACATCGCGCCATTCATAAGTCGCTATCAAGCGCTACTGGGATGTGAAGCTTTCGCCCGCTTTAACGCAATACCGCATTATGCATCCCTTACACTTAAAATGCCCAGTCCACGAGGCATCATCTCATTAAAGGGAAATATCAATTGATCCCCATAGTACGGGTAATGGTGTGGCCGCCTGGACAGCCGCACACTAATCTAGCCCTACTATCCCGGACACGGCTCGACGAGTCCGGCGTAAACATACAAAGGCTTAATGGCCGCATAACTCTGTACAAGGGGCTCCGCGTGTTTACGCCAGGAGACAATATGGCTCAATTTTGCTCCGACTATATTTTGTTTATTTTAATATAGATTTCTCGCACGCTTATTTTTTTACTAAGTTCCTCTCTTTCGCAGACGAACACCGTGCTATGCCCGTGCAGGATACAGCACAACGGAGACACAGTCGCAGATGTGCAGTAGGGACCCGTTTCAAGGATTCTTTTCAGATTAAGACCCTGCGTAAACCTTTTTTTACTGTCTCTTGTTGACAACATCCCCCGGTTTTCGCAATAACTGAGGAGGAGGCTGGCGTCTTGGCATGTGGCTACGCCAGAATTTTGCGCGTACCTGGACACCAGGGGCTTTCTTACCAAGGGCATTGGTTCGGCCCGTCTTCATAAAGACCGAATACCTTAGGGAGTGTTCGGCGTCGCGAGTTTGGCCTTATATGCATCAGCTCTGAATCATGTCTTTGGTCAAATGTTGGGTTTGCCCGGGTCCTGTGTTTTGCTGCCTTACGTTCCGTTATATCGGCTAACGCGGCACCAGGAGAACTACTGCGATTGTGCCCCGGTTCGGCCAGGCGAGCACCTCAGTAGAGAAAGCCGAAAACCGACTGTCATGATATAGCGAGAGACTTGTCAACCACTCGATGACTCTCGGAATCTTTAGGATTCCTCCGCATTAACGAAGGGCCGCTTCCCGGTCAGGCACACACGCGCCCCGAATTCGGACGAGCGCGGTGCCTCTAGGGGCTATTGAGTAGCCCCATTGTCAAACTCCTATGGCTAAGTGAAAGTGATAAAGCATTATAGTCCGGTTGCCTAGTTCGCCGCGCTATCACCTCCTTTGTAGGACCAAGACGTTGGATTAAGTGTGAAAAGGCGCCTTTTTGCAAACACCCCCGCATTATATGCGTGGGGGCTGAAGCCAACGACTGCCATCTTTCAGGTTATATACACATATACATTAACGGCCGCACAGGAGGTATTATAATTCTTGCAAGCACAAGTATAAAAAGCTTTTATATTCTATCAAAATATTCCTTTTACAATAGCGCATGCTATTTGAACACAACATCCTTCGAGCACTGCGCTTCTATTAAACGAGCGCCCGGAAGAACTTCCTCAAAGTAGTGCCTGGCAAGGTACTCGACCTTCGTCCGAATATTGGGATGCAACAACACTGGCCTTCATATCCGCCCAGTATGTCTTGAAACGGGCAAGAGCCATTTGTGCACCCTCTATGCACGCCGACCTCTTCATTGCATCAACATGAGGCACTGAACCAAGGAACTGCTGCACCAAGCTAAAATAACTCTTCGGCTCTGGCTCTCCCGGCCACAAACGGCTCAAAACATATTTCATGGAGAGTCCGGATAACCTGTTCAGCTCCGCCCAGGCGGCCAAACGGTCGGATACCGAAAGTGGGCGTTCTGGATTGTGGAACTGTGACCAAAAAAGTTCTTCCAATTTATGGTCACCTCGACCTCGGAAGTGTTCGGTTGCTTCTGCCGCACTCGCTGCCAAATCCAGATAAGTGTTTTCCGCACTCCACTGACGGTCTAACGGAGCATACTTAGGATCCCCGAACTTCATCCGCAGCATATAGGGCTTTCCAGCCGTGATATCTCTGGCCTGACACAGCTCCTCTTTCATCGCTCTCATTGCAGAGCGAGTATCCTTGGCCTCGGTAGTAATCTTCTCAAGGTCCTTCTGAGCTGCCCTTCCTTCTTGTTCGAGAAATTTACAGCGGTCAGCAGCATCCTTAAATTTTATAGCCATCTCGGCTATTTCTTTCTTGCTCTGGCAGTGAGCAGCCTGTTCGGATTTTAGCTCTCCAGCCGCCTTAACGGCAGCCGCATCACTTTTCCTTGCTTGCTCCTTGGCTCGGGCAAGTTCCGCCCGAATGTTCTCCACGGCAGCAGCACCATCTGCATTAAGCACATATATTATAAGGCACGAACACTGAACTCCTCTTATCAGATGTCTGTGGAGCATACCTTGTGCCTCGTCTAGCCGCTTATTTACAAGCGCGATGTCGGTATCCTCCACGTCAAGTTGCCGCTTTAGCTCGGCAGATTCATCAGTCCGGCTAGCCACGAGCATACTCGCCACCTTCATAAAAAGGTGACATTTTACACCTGGGGTTATGATCCTCTGTGTGCCATCACTCTTGACGACACACTGAGTCTCAGGGGCTACTAGTTATACAGGGCGCATTTTATATATGCGGCTCTACCAAAAGGTACACCTTTTCACGTACCTCAAAGCCTGTTAGTAAACTCCTGGCGGCCTCGTACAATCCGCTTTCCGTGGATGAAATCCTTCCTATCACCGTGTTCATCAACACACGGTGTTCTTCTGAGACGGACGCTCGCCCGAGCAGATCCCTCAGCCTCTCCGACCGTGCACCAGAAGGTGCCGGACTAGCCCGACGACCTTTTTCAGGATCCAGACTTGGAGAAACCCGCCGGGACGACACCTCGGGGTCGCCTGCCTCCTAAGACGGTGCAACTAGGGGAGGCGTTTCACTTTCCATCATCTCCGGACGAAGATCCCCTGAAGACGAGCTCTGCTGAGAAGGGTTGAGATCCGAACTGCAAGGTAATATTTGGGTTATCTTCCTCAGAAATAAAACAGGGATACCACTCTTTTTTGAACCCCTCTCTTTGCTTACGGCTCGGAGGAAAGCTGACCCCCTTGAGGGCGCAATGTGGCGGGGGCATTCTCCGGCGCCGGATCCTCTGACAAAGATTTCTTCCTCCGTTTCGAGGTCATCCCCTCCGGATCTTCAGAGGTAGTCTTTTTCTTTCCCAGGTTGGGGGAATTCTCGATTCCTCCCTTCCTGACAGCCTCCTTCGTGGAGGCGGTAGCTCCTTGGTTCCCCTCTTCGCCCTCTGCCGAAAGCATAATCTCCAGCATCCTGGTTAACACGGGATCCGGCACGGTCTCAGGCAGGGGGGCTGGACACCTGATAAGGTTTGCCTTCGCTGTCCACTCCTGTTCAAAGGATAGCTCTGTTAAAGGGCAATGTTATGATAAAAATACGGACGGCGTGTCCAAATGCGGGGCTACTTACTTGAGCATCCAGGCGATTGCAGCTCAGACCTGCGTCCTCGGACAAATCCGGACACCTTGCTTGTGATCCGAAGAACAATTTGTACATCTCCACGGGTGTCGCGCCCATAAAATGTTGGAGGACTCGCGGTCCCTCCGGATTAAATTCCCATAGGAGGAGAGGGCGGCGTTTGCAGGGAAGTATGCGGCGAATCAGCATAACTTGCGCCACTATGGTCAAGTTAATATCTCTTTCTAGGAGATCTCGAATGCGGTCCTGCAGTAGGGGCACGTCTTTGGACGGCCCCCAGATAAGCCCTTCATTGACCCATGATGCTCGCCGTGGTGGGGGACCTGAGCGAAAAGCAGGTGGCGCCACCCATTTGGTGCCCCTGGGGGCTGTGATGTAAAACCAGTCCCGTTGCCATAGGCCGAATTCCTCTTGGAAAGAGCCCTCGGGCCATGGAGCGTCGGCCACCTTGCTTATGATAGCTCCTCTGCACTTAGCGTGCTGCCCCTTGACCATCTTCGGTTCCACCTTGAAAGTGCTAAGCCATAATCCGAAGTGAGGAGTAATATGGAGGAAGGCCTCACACACGACAATGAATGATGAGATCTGGAGGATGGACTCCGGAGCTAAGTCGTGGAATTCCAGCCCGTAATAAAACAATAGCCCCCTCAGGAAGGGATCAATTGGGAAGCCTAGCCCCCGAAGGAAGTGAGATGTGAACACCACGCTCTCACCGGGCTGGGGAGTGGGAATGGCCTGTCCTTGAGCAGGCAGCCTATGCGAGATTTCGCCGGTTCGATACCTGGCATCTCTCAGCTTTCACACGTCTTCTTCCCTAACGGAGGAAGGCATCCACCGCCCTTGAAGGTCGGAGCCGGACATCGTCGAAGATCCGAAGCCCCTAAAACTAGAGCTTTGGGTGTTGGAACTCGAGGTGAGGGGCGGATTCGATTGGATTGAAAAGAAAGGAGTAGAGCCTTGGTCTCTTTATAAAGGAGTTGAATACCAAGAGCCCTCCCCGTAACCGTTTGGAACTTGCTTTCAATTAGGGAGTCATACCAAAAGGCACGATTGGGTTACCCACGCCCGTATTGATGAGAATCCCGGAATAAGGGGACACGATCTCTGCTTTGACAAGATGTGCCAAGGAAACCGCCTCGCTAAACGCGCTGAGGTGGAACAGTAAAATGATTAAAATAAAGGCTTGGCCGTGGCATGATATCACGCTGCGGAATACGTCAGCAGATCGGATTGGTGCGGATATTATTCTCTCTACGGTGGTATGTCAAACTTATTTTGTAGAGCCGGACACTATCCTTGTGTTCAACATCTTCTATGAAGTATCCAGAGGAGGAACCCGCCTTGCAATGCCGAAGACAATTTGCGCGCCGGACTCATCGTCATTGAAGCCTGGTTCAGGGGCTACTGATGGAGTCCTGGATTAGGGGGTGTCCGGATGGCCGGACTATGACCTTTATCTGGACTCCCGGACTATGAAGATACAAGATTGAAGACTTCGTCCCGTGTCCGGATGGGACTTTCCTTGGCGTGGAAGGCAAGCTTGGCAATACGATATGAAGATCTCCTCCCATTGTAACCGACTCTGTGTAACCCTAGCCCTCTCCTGTGTCTATATAAACCGGAGAGTTTTAGTCCAGAGGATCTAACAACAATCATACCATAGGCTAGCTTCTAGGGTTTAGCCTCTCTGATCTCGTGGTAGATCAACTCTTGTACTACCCATATCATCAGTATTAATCTAGCAGGAGTAGGGTTTTACCTCCATCGAGAGGGCCCGAACCTGGGTAAAAACATCGTGTCCCTTGTCTCCTGTTACCATCCGCCTAGACGCACAGTTCGGGGCCCCCTACCCGAGATCCGCCGGTTTTGACACCGACACCAAGCTATTCAAAGAAAAAGTCAAACGCTGGCATGACAAAAGGATACAAAAGCGTGAGTTTAACATAGGAGATTATGTATTATTATTCAACTCTCGTTTAAGATTTTTTGCAAGAAAAATTCTCTCAAAATGGGAAGGTCCTTACGTTATCGAGGAGGTCTATCGTTCTGGTGCCATAAAAATCAAACACTTCAAAGGCACAAGTCCGAGTGTGGTAAACGGTCAAAGAATTAAACATTACATTTCAAGTAATCCTATCAATGTTGAAACTAATATTATTGAAACTGTAACCCCTGAGGAATACATAAGGGACACTTTCCAGAACTTCCAGACTACAAAAAGGAATAGGTATGTGGTACGGTAAGTAAACCGACTCCAAAACAACTCCAATGGTATTTTTTATCAGTTTTGGAATATTTAAGAATTTTCGGAAGAAAGAAGTAGTCCGAAAGGGACACGAGGCCTCCACGAGAGTGGAGGGCGCGCCCCCCTGTCTCATGGACACCTCATGTGCTTCCCGGACTCTGTTATCTTGCATGTTACGTATTTTGGTCGGTAAAAATTCATTATATATACTCCCGAAGGTTTTGACCACCGTATCACGCAAATATCCTTTGTTTTCGTTTCGAGTTGTTTCTGTTTAAGATTTAGATCAATATGTCATCTCAGGATTCGGAAGGGGAGAGTTATGTGGCTGATTACCTCGCAAACCCCAAGGTCTACGGGGACTTGGAGCATGATGGTTGGACCTTTGAAGAAGAGGAAGACTATGAGCCTAAAGTAAAGGAGGAAACGAGTTCAGACAAAGACGAAGCCCTATTACCTCAGCCTGGGGACATGCATGTGGAGTTTAAAAAGTTAAGCCTCCCTGATAGAGCAAAGAAGCCAAAGATCGAGTTTATCCCTTTTCGTCTCTTGCCGGAAAATAAACAGGAATTATGCAAAAGAGTATTAAGCCTTGAGCAGGAGATCGAAGACCTAAAGGAGCAAAATATTATACTCAAGCGTAAATTGAGGAACAAACCCACATCATCAACAACTCCTACTTCACCACCTCTGAGGACATAATCACATGGGTATGGGCACTCCCCTAGGCAACTGCGAAGCTTGGGGGAGGTGCCCCGGTATCGTATCACCATCACACTCCTATTTTTACCGTTTTATTTAGTTCGATCCTTTTAGTAGTATCTTGATCTAGTAGATTGAAGTTTTGATATCAAGTAGTTTTGAGTTTTGCATTGTGATCTCTTTTTGTAATTGAGTTCGTGAGCTATCTATAATAAAGATTAGTGTTGAGTCAAGGGCTTTGCTATGTTACCATGATCGTGAGAAAGTAGAAAGAATAAAAGGGTTCATATTGATTTTATGGATGGTGATAACTTCACACATAGAAAGTATGAGGCATAAAAATTGTTGAGAGTTGATGAACATAGTTTTGGTCATCGTTGCAATTAATAGGAAGTGATAAGGAAAGAGGGGTTCACATATAAATATATTATCTTGGACACCTTTTATAATTGGGAGCACTCATTAAGTATGACATGCTAAAAGAGTTGACATTGGACAAGGAAGACAACGTAATGGTTTATGTTTTCCGACATCTCAGTTAAAGTATATTATCTTAACCTTCCAAACATGTTGAGCTTGCCTTTCCCCCTCATGCTAGCGAAGTTCCTTGCACCAAGTAGATATACTACTTGTGCTTCCAAATATCCTTAAACCCAGTTTTGCCATGAGAGTCCACCATATCTACCTATGGATTGAGTAAGATCCTTCAAGTAAGTTGTCATGTTGCAAGCAATAAAAATTGCTATCTAAATATGTATGACTTATTAGTGCAGAGAAAATAATCTTTGTACGATCTTGTTGTGGAAGTAATAAAAGCGACGGACTGCATAATAAAGGTCCGCATACAAGGGGCAATATAAAGTGACGTTCTTTTGCATTAAGATTTTGTGCATCAACCCTAAACGCACATGAAAACCTCTGCTTCCCTCTGCGAAGGGCCTATCTTCTACTTTATGTTTTTAATTTATGCTTGAGTCAAGGTGATCCACACCTTTCCCTTTTTCATTTTATCCTTTGGCAAGCTCCTCGTGTTTGAAAGATCATGATATATATATATATATACATATATATATATATATATATATATATATATCCAATTGGATGTAAGTTAGCATGGGCTATTATTGTTGACATCACCTAAAGGTGAATACGTTGGGAGGCAACAAAATAAACCCCTATCTTTCTCAGTGTCCGGATGAAACTCCCTAACCACAAGTATTGCGTGAGTGTTAGCAATTATAGAAGACTACAAGATAGTTGAGTATGTCAACTTGCTGAAAAGCTCTATTGTTGACTCTTTCTGATGTTATGATAAATTAAAATTGCTTCAATGACTGAGATTATAGTTTGTTAGTTCTCAATGAAGTTTTTGAACCATACTTGACATTGTGAATCGATTGTTACTTGATCATAAGAAATCATATGATAAAATCTATATATGTTGCTGTTATAAGAATGATCATGATGCCCTCATGTCCATATTTTATTTTTATAGACACCTCTATCTCTAAACATGTGGACATATTTTTCGATTTCGGCTTCCGCTTGAGGACAAGCGAGGTCTAAGCTTGGGGGAGTAGATACGTCCATTTTGCATCATGCTTTTATATCAATATTTATTGCATTATGGGCTGTTATTACACATTATATCTCAACACTTATGGCTATTCTCTCTTATTTTACAAGGTTTATCATGAAGAGGGGTATGCCGCAATTTGGAATTCTCGGGCCGAAAAGAAGCAAACATTGGAAACCTATTCTGCACTGCTCCAAAAATCCTGAAACTCCACGAAACATGTTTTTGGAATTTATAAGAATTATTGAGCGAAAGAAATACACCAGGGGGCCCACACCCTGTCCAGGAGAGTGGAGGGCGCCCCCCCCCCTACTGGGCGCGCCCCCTATCTCCTGGGCCCCCTGGTGGGCCTCCGGGCGTCCATCTTCTGCTATATCATCACTTTTACCCTGAAAAAATTCGTGGGCAAGCTTACGGGACGAAACTCTGCCGCCACGAGGCGGAACCTTGGCGGAATCAATCTAGGGCTCCGGCGGAGCTGTTCTGCCGGGGACACTTCCCGCCGGGAGGGGGAAATCATCACCAACGATCCTCTCATCGGGAGGGGGTCAATCTCCATCAACATCTTCACCAGCACCATCTCCTCTCAAAACCCTAGTTCATCTCTTGTATCCAATCTTGTATCAAAACCACAAATTGGTACCTGTGGGTTGCTAGTAGTGTTGATTACTCCTTGTAGTTGATGCTAATTGGTTTACTTGGTGGAAGATCATATGTTCAGATCCTTAATGCATATTATTACCCCTCTGATTATGAACATGAATATGCTTTGTGAGTAGTTACGTTTGTTCCTGAGGACATGGGTGAAGTCTTGCTATTAGTAGTCATGTGAATTTGGTATTCGCTCGATATTTTGATGAGATGTATGTTGTCTTTTCCTCTAGTGGTGTTATGTGAACGTCGACTACATGACACTTCACCATTATTTGGGCCTAGAGGAAGGCATGGGGAAGTAATAAGTAGATGATGGGTTGCTAGAGTGACAGAAGCTTAAACCCTAGTTTATCCGTTGCTTCGTTGGGGGCTGGTTTGGATCCATATGTTTAATGTTGTGGTTAGGTTTACCTTAATACTTCTTTTGTAGTTGCGGACGCTTGAAATAGGGGTTAATCATAAGTGGGATGCTTGTCCAAGTATGGGCAGTACCCAAGCACCGGTCCACCCACATATCAAATTATCAAAGTACCGAACGCGAATCATATGAACGTGATGAAAACTAGCTTGACGATAATTCCCATGTGTCCTCGGGAGCTCCTTTCTCATTAGTAGAAATTATCCAGGCTTATCCTTTGCTACCTAAAGGATTGGGCCACCTTGCTGCACTTTATTTACTTTATTTACTTGTTACTCGTTACTATTTATCTTATGACAAAACTATCTAGTACCTATTATTTCAGTGCTTGCAGAGAAAACCTTACCGAAAACCGCTTATCATTTTCCTTCTGCTCCTCGTTGGGTTTGACACTCTTACTTATCGAAAGGACTACGATAGATCCCCTACACTTGTGGGTCATCAACTTGCGAAAGTGAGATCTGATAGACATAATAATATAATATAAATATTTTTGGTATTTTTATGATATAGATTGAAAAGTAAAGATTGCAAATAAAGATTGATTTGAAACTGATATGATAAAAGATAGACCCGGGGGCCATAGGTTTCACTAGTGGCTTCTCTCAAGATAGCATAAGTATTACGGTGGGTGAACAAATTATTGTCGAGCAATTGATAGAAAAGTGCATAGTTATGAGAATATCTAGGCATGATCATGTATATAGACATCACGTCCGTGACAAGTAGACCGACTCCTGCCTGCATCTACTACTATTACTCCACAAATCGACCGCTATCCAGCATGCATCTAGAGTATTAAGTTCATAAGAACAGAGCAACACATTAAGAAAGATGACATGATGTAGAGGGATAAACTCAAGCAATATGATATAAACCCCATTTTTTATCCTCAATGGCAACAATACAATACGTGCCTTGCTGCCCTAACATCCTTTGGGAAAGGACACCGCAAGATTGAACCCAAAGCTAAGCACTTCTCCCATTGCAAGAAAGATCAATCTAGTAGGCCAAACCAAACTGATAATTCGAAGAGACTTGCAAAGATAACCAATCACACATAAAATCCTTCAGAGGAGATTCAAATATTTCTCATAGATAAACTTGATCATAAACCCACAATTCATCGGATCTCGACAAACACACTGCAAAAAGAGTTACATCGAATAGATCTCCAAGAAGATCAAGAAGAACTTTGTATTGAGAATCAAAGATAGAGAAGAAGCCATCTAGCTAATAACTATGGACCCGAAGGTCTGTGGTAAACTACTCACAACTCATCGGAATGGCCTTGGAGATGATGTAGAGGCCCTCCATGGTCGATTCCCCCTCCGGCGGAGCAACAACAAAGGCTCCAAGATGGGATCTCGCGGATACAGAAGGTTGCGGTGGTGGAATTAGGTTTTCGTGGTACGTGGGTATATATAGGAGAAGAAGTAGGTCGGTGGATGCTCGATGGGCCCATGAGGGTGGGGGGCGCGCCCTCCTGCCTCGTGGCCGCCTCGGCTGCTTCTGGATGTCCACTCCAAGTCTCCTGGATTGCGTTTGTTCCAAAAAGATCGCTCCCGAAGGTTTAATTCCGTTTGGACTCCGATTAATATTCCTTTTCTTCGAAACAATGAAATAGGCAAAAAAAAACAACAATTCGAGTTGGGCCTCCGGTTAGTAGGTTAGTCCCAAAAATGATATAAAAGTGTAAAGTGAAGCCCGTAAACATCCAAAACAGGTAATATAATAGCATGGAACAACCAAAAATTATAGACACGTTGGAGACGTATCAGTAACCAACTCATACCAACATTTTAGTGCATTCCAAATGTCTATACTATCGCTGCAATTCGAACTGAATTTGAATTCGTTTCTCTATTTCAATAAGAATCTACAATTATGATTGTTGCCAACTTCAACCATCATTCGTGTATTACGTTAATAACACACCACATGATTACTATAGAGATAGATATGAACTATGGATGTTGATTCCAAATAATAGTACATTTGATGTAGTAACTATATATTCATAATCTAAACCATGTTCCATACGTACACCATGTTTATCACACAAAGTATAGTGCCCCGCCCCCTAAATTATGACAAGTATTTAGACCTGAGCTGCAAAAGCCACACATTAGCCCAAATTATAGTCAATGTTCTATATATTATACGTAGTACTAGCAAGATGCCCATGCGTTCCACAGAACATCAACATGGTCAAGGGGAGGCCTAATTTGCAAATATGGAGAGGGGTGTCGGTATGTTTTTCAAAATTGCCATAGTTTCCTTCCTATCCGTCAGATATAAATTGGACGGCCTATATTGCAGGATGGCAGGCACATCATCATCAACAACTCCGTTTTTAATAAGAGTAGAGATAAAAATATATTATATGTAGTATAACATGTTCATAACCACTCCATGTGCATCACCATTATATTATTCACACATGCGTCAGTTTAAAACACTATGATAAATTCTTCAAATATCTGAATTCGCTTTTTATAATGAAGTATGATCTCTATTCATATTTTACACCCACACAATCATCTTATCTTTGTAGCTAGCGCTAACTTTCTCTCGTGCATGCACACGCCCGCATCCCTCTCACCCTCCCTCAGCATTCTCTAGCTCCATCGCGCAAATTCATCTTTTCACTTCAGGTCGTTCACCCATGGTGTGTGTAGGCCCCCCAGCTCCTTCTTTACGGCACACATCGATCGATATGCCTCTCTAGCCAGGTGTGCCTAGCACAAACACAAGCTTCCCCTCTTCTATTATCACCGTCCATGCCTCACTCCCACCACTCTTTTCATCGATCTCGTACTCGCACACTCCTTCCCCCTCGATATAGTATGCCTCTCGCACCACCTCCTAGATGCATCCCTCTATCTCTACCCTTCTCCCCGTGCCTCATTTGCTTCTAACACACACATGCATGTATACCGATCGATCTCCCAACATATACCTAGGTTGACTTTAACTATTCCCCCCCTCCCATCGATCAATGTACCTCACAAGTTATGTCTCTCCTTTCTCTGACAAAGGATGATTTGTCACAGCCCCAGATCAGCCCTAGAACTTGTTTGTAGCTAGTAGCATTGCATCCATGCATCATGTTTAATTTTCATGAAAATTTGAAATGGGGATGATCAAGCCCTAGCACTAAAGCAATTCAAATAGGTTCAACTTCAAAATATCTTCAAAGAACCCAAAGTGGTTTGCAAAAATGTTCATGATTAATGGAAAAAGGTGAAAACCATATCCAGAGGTGATGGATATTTTTCCAAGACATTTTGGATTTTGAATAAACCATATTGTATTTGAATTGGGGCATTTAAATACTATTAATATTATTTTTAAATGCTCCAACAATTCTGAAAATAGTTAAGGGCCTCTGTAATAATTTAGTTAATGCCCACAATTATTTTCAGGATTTATTTAAATGGTTTGGTATTTTACTAAACTAAAACAAAACAGAAAATAGAAAACAGAAATAATAAAAAAAGAGAGAGAGAGAAGCCCAACCTACCTGGCGCCCCAACCGGCCCAACCTTTCCCCCCCCCCCTCTCTCGCTCGCTGGCCCGGTTGGTGGCCCAGCCCACCAACCGCCTCACCGCTCGTCGCCTACCTCTGCCAGTAGGCAGAGGAGGGACACGGCGACCCCGCCCGAGCACGCCACGCCGCCTCCCTGCGCGCCTGCCTCACCGAGACGCCTCGCGCGTTCTCCTCGGCGCCGCCCCGAACCCCCTCGTCCTCTTTCCTCTCTCCCTGGACCATCTCCCTCCCCTGCTCTCTCTCCCCACGACGCCACCGAACGCGGCCGCCGACGCCGATCGCCGTACCCGCGGCCACCGCCACCCCCTCTCCTCCCCGGCATGTCCCCGAGCTCCGCCTAGCCCTCTCCTCCCTCCTCACCAAGTCTCCCGACGCCGGACGCCTGCATCGCCGCGCCACGCCGTCTTCCCCATCTCCGCCGCCCGAGATCGCTGGCGCCCGCCTCGCCGCCTCCGGCGTCTCCCGAGCCATTGGGCCCTCAATCGACCCCCCTGTAAGCCCAGTCGTTTCCCCTCTTCCCGACTTCGTTCTCCCCTCTAGGCCGTAGCCCGCCGTGGCCGAGCTTCCCTGCCGCCCGGCCATGTCGCCGCCCCTACAGCCGCTTGAACCCGATCCGAGCGCGTCCTGCCACGCCAGAAGCCACCAGGAGCATAACGCACTCCGCTAACTTGCCCCGTGCACCACAGGCGCCAACCCCGCACTCACCCGACCTCGGCGCCGCCATGAGCCCACTTCCAGCGAGCTCCGGCCACCCCGCACCTCCCGTTGGTCTCCCCAGATCTGGCGGGATCACGGGCTCCCTCCTGGTGCCCTCAGGCGCCCGGCCATGCGGCCCTAAGCGCAACTCCGTGAGCCACCGCCGCTTGGTTGGTCGCCGCCGGCCTAATTCGGCAAGTGCCGACGTAGCCCCTGTTAGCACTAATTAACCCCTCTCTTTGACATGTGGGCCCCTGCCTGGATTAATTAGGTTAATTTCTTTGTTAGATTAGTACTAATCTCAGGGGGCCCGCCTCTCAGCTTTGACTTTGCCACGTCATCGTTGACCGGACCCACTAGTCAGCCTCTGTCCCCTGCCTGTTACACTAACGCACGGGTCCCACGCGTCGAGTTTGACCTGGACCTGGCTCCTTTGACCTGGACGTCACCCCGATGTCATCCTCGACGCAATTAACCTTTTCTCGAATTATTTTAATTCAGGAAATTCCGTAAAATGCCCTAAACTTTAATAAATCATATAAATTCAACCGTAACTCGGATGGAAATAATTTATATATGAAAATGATCAGAAAAAAATGAAGAATCTGTTTATGCCATGATCATGCATGTTTGAACAAGTTAACCTCACTGAATAGGATGAATCATGATTAGGGTAACTTATGAGCTAGCATTTGGAGTTGGAGTTCAACCTTGTTTGAATTCCACTTCAACTAACTTGGATTATTATTGCATTAGGTGAATTCAGTTCCTTAACATGATCATGCATCATATATGTGCATTGCATTGATTGTGTTCTTTCTCGATTGCGGTGTTTGTCCCTCTCGGTAGAGCGATGTTCGACGATGAATTCGATGACACCGATGAAGAACTATATTATCTTCGAAGTGCCAGGCAAGCAAAACCCCCTTGTTCATTCCGATACAATCCCACTCTCTCGCTCCTGCTCTATTTTACTGCATTAGGACAACAACGACTCATGTGTTACTTGCTGCGGTAGCTGAACCCCTTGATTCTTTGCATGACCTGTCATTCCACAGTAATTAAATGAAACCCACTAGCATGAGTAGGAATTGTTTGAGCCATGTTGTGCCTACTCATTTATGCTTGTTTGTCATGCCTGCTCGCTTAGAGTTGAGTCGGGTCCGATTCATCGGGAATGAATTGGAATTGTTATGAACATGTCCTATTGTGTGTGAGCTAAGTGTGTGAACACGATTTGGTAAAGGTAGCGGTGAGAGGCCATGTAGGAGTACATGGTGGGTTGTCTCATTGCAGCCGTCCTCGAGGAACTGAGTTACGTGTTTGTGATCCATGAAAGCAGTTACTACCACGCATTGGGCCCGAAACCAATGGACCCTCTCGGCTTCTTAACCACCCTTGTCCTCGGTCAAGAGTTGCAAGTAGTTTCGGTGTTTGTAGTATCTTTGGGGCCGCGCATACGCTGACCATAGGGGTGGGTTGTGTTGCGGTAGGCACCGTGGCCTGGTGTCTTGAGTGCCCGTTTGGTATCTCGGGAACCCTGCACACATCGTTCGGGCTGTATGGGAAACCTCGGCGGACTCCTGCGGATGGAACCCGAATAGGCGATAAACCCGACTAGGGACTTGAGTGTTTAGGTAGGCCGTGGCCGACACCCACGTTGGGCTTCCGCTGAAGGTTGCCGAGTACATGTCGTGTAAACGGCGGTAAGTGGTGAGCGTGTGTGAAGAAGTACACCCTGCAGGGTTTAATATGATCTATTCGAATAGCCGTGTCCACGGAGAAGGACTTCTGGGTTGCCTATATCAGTTCATAGACAAGTGAAAGTGGATACTCTAAAATGCGCAAGATAAGCGTGAGTGCTATGGATGGCGTTCTCGTAGGGAGGCGGGAGCGGGTCCATAGTGGTGTATTGATATGGTGAATATGTGGACTCGTGCGCCACCTCAAAGAGTTACTTGCGATGTAGTTCAGGATAGCCACTGAGTCAAAGCTGGCTTGCTGCAGTCAAACTCCACCACCCCCCCTTTGATACTGATGCATATGTAGTTAGTTCTGATGTAAGTCTTGTTGAGTACAATTGTACTCACGTTTGCTTATTTTATGTTTTGCAGAGAGATGTCAGTCTCGCTAGTAGTTCCGCTTGGACTTCGACGTTTAGCTTGTTACCTCAGCTACGATCTTGTGCCTTCGGCAGGATCTCGGTAGATAGTCGGGCTTCTCGGCCTTTTTCATTTATAGTTATGCGTACTCGGACATGTTTAGCTTCCGCTTGTGCTTTGACTTGTATGCTCGAGTGTTGGGTCATGAGACCCATGTTTGTAATATCTCGCTCCTCGGAGCCTAATGAATAATATTTGAGTCGTAGAGTTATGTTGTGATGCCATGTTGTATCTACGCATATTGAGCATAATGTGTGTATGTTTGAAATGCTTGGTATGTGTGGGATCCGACAAACTAGTTGTTTATCCTTGGCAGCCTCTCATATGGGGAAATGTAGTCTCGTGATTACGAGCGATAGTAGTCCGCTTCTGACCGGTTCACCGGAGTCCTGCTAGCCCAAAGACTACTGCTTGGACACTTGACTGGCGGCATGTGTTTCATTTCGTTCCTATGTACATCCCCTCGGGAAATGTCACGCGGTGTTATTCGGAGTCCTGCCTAGCACCTTTCTGACCGGGATACCGAGTCCTGTTAGCCAGTGCTACAGCCCGAATATATACGTTGATGACCGACATGCTCGATGTGATTCATGTATGCCTGTCCCCATAGGTTAGTGCCGCTTTGGGTTCCGACAAGCCATGTCGGCCCGGGTTCTTTGTCATATGGATGCTAGCGACACTATCATATACGTGAGCCAAAAGACGCAAACGGTCCCGGGACATGGTAATGCGACACCCGTGGGAATACCGTGCGTGAGGCCGCAAAGTGATATGATGGGTTACATGCTAGATCGGTGTGACTTAGGATCGGGTCCTGACAGCGTTGGTATCAGAGCCTGACTGCCTGTAGGATTACCAAGCCAAACTGGTCGAAGTTGTGTCTAGTAATGCTTTAGTTATGTAAGGGAATTGATTGTGGAAGGGAACGTAAGGCTCTTTTTACTCCTTATACCTCATGGCCTTCTAATCTGAGTCATCCTCTTCTCTTCTACGGGGTTTAAGAACTAGGCTTCTCAGCTATCTATCAGGATGACGTGTTACTAATCCATAGACCTATAAGATTGTTGGTTTTAATCCCGATTCAGTTCCTACTACTCCTGTATGATAACTGTTGATCTCAGAATCTTGTTATGATGTTGTTGAGTGGTTATGCCACCAATTTTTGCAAGATGTCTCAAATCATTTTGAGCATTTACAGTCGTTATGCTGTCCGAGTCATCCCAGGTCTCTAAATAGTCTGATGCATTTGCAAATCCTTTCTTTCCGTTCCCGATGTCCTTTTTGGTCAGAATAAGCACACCAATCGGTAAGTTGAGGTACTCTGTTGCCTCGACATATATGTTGGAACTATTATTACGACCCTAGGTGTTTAGGAAGTCACCTAGTAACTTAGCAATGCTTTTGTATCCCCAGTGTGATGATTAAGCCATCACTTTCGAAAGCATCCCGTGATGCCATTTAGTAGTAGGCATTCTACTCCTGGGTTTCTGAACCCGAGATTCGTCCTACTTCATGTTGTTAGTATTTGCTAGTGCCTTTAGGATATTAGTAACTTTGCATTAGTCCTCGAGGTCCGTGGTATTTCCTTCTTCCAAATACTACGAACCGCTTATGGCGTAAGTTCCTTGTTGAACCAAAACATCACAATAAGAGTGCTCTTGAGGAGTACTCCATTCATATTGTGACTCTGCCAATTCTACCTTTTCTGCATGGATTATCCGGAAGAGATGTTGAGCTTGCTCGACATACTAATCTGCGCATCCCCAACTCAGAAAATTATATGTTCCTTTGAGTTGCTCTCTTTAGTTGTATCCCGATCATTCCCTATCAATTGATAGCCAGGAGTAGTCGTGCATTCGTCATCAATGCCTATTGTCCTTGTGGTCCGACAAGCCATTCTATTCCGGAATGACTAGGAGAAACAAACTCCAGTACCTCATCCATACCCAGGATTGGGTCAAAGTAGTTGTATCCCGCAGATCAAAACGCCAATTCAGCTTTTGTTCTGTTTGAAGGAAATATGCCCTAGAGGCAATAATAAAGTTATTATTTATTTCCTTATATCATGATAAATGTTTATTATTCATGCTAGAATTGTATTAACAGGAAACATAATACATGTGTGAATACATAAACCTCTGAGTGTCACTAGTATGCCTCTACTTGACTAGCTCGTTAATCAAAGATGGTTGTGTTTCCTAACCATGAACAAGGAGTTGTTATTTGATTAACGGGATCACATCATTGGTTGAATGATCTGATTGACATGACCCATTCCATTAGCATAGCACCTGATCGTATAGTTTGTTGCTAGTGCTTTTCTTCATGACTTATACATGTTCCTATGACTATGAGATTATGCAACTCCCGTTTGCACGAGGAACACTTTGGGTGCTACCAAACGTCACAACGTGGCGGGTGATTATAAAGGTACATTACAGGTGTCTCCGAAGGTACATGTTGGGTTGGCATATTTCGAGATTAGGATTTGTCACTCCGATTGTCGGAGAGGTATCTCTGGGCCCTCTCGGTAATGCACATCACATAAGCCTTGCAAGCATTGCAACTAATGAGTTAGTTGTGAGATGATGTATTACGGAGCGAGTAAAGAGACTTGCCGTAGAGATTGAACTAGGTATTGGATACCGACGATCGAATCTCGGGCAAGTAACATACCGATGACAAAGGGAACAACGATGTTGTTATGCGGTCTGACCGATAAAGATCTTCGTAGAATATGTAGGAGCCAATATGGGCATCCAGGTCCCGCTTATTGGTTATTGACCGGAGAGGTGTCTCGGTCATGTCTACATAGTTCTCGAACCCGTAGGGTCCGCACGCTTAACGTTTGATGGCGATTACTATGAGTTGTTATGATGTTTCTGCGAAGGTTGTTCGAGTCCCGGATGAGATCACGGACGTGACGAGGAGTCTCGAAATGGTCGAGACATAAAGATTCATATATTGGAAGTCTATGTTTGGACATCGGAAGTGTTCCGGGTGAAATTGGGAATTTTACTAAGTACCGGGAGGTTACCGGAACCCCCCGGAATGCTAATGGGCCAACATGGGCCTTAGTGGAAAGGAGAGAAGGGGGCCCAAGTGCTGGCCGCACCTTCCCCTTTCCTAGTCCTATTAGGACTAGGAGAAGGCGCCCCCTCTCTCCCTTCCCACTTGGGGAAACCTAGTTGGACTAGGATTGGGGAATCCTACTCCTAGTAGGAGTAGGACACCCTGGCGCACCTCCCTTGGCCGCCAGCCCCTCCTCCTTCCCTCCTTTATATCTGAGGGGCAGGGGCACCCCATGACACACAAGTTGATCCTTGAGATCTTTCCTTAGCCGTGTGCGGTGCCCCTTCCACCATATTACACCTCGAGAATACCGTGGCGGAGCTTAGGCGAAGCCTGCGCCGGTGGAACATCATCATCGTCACCACGCCATCGCGGCCGACGAAACTCTCCTCAACACTTTCGGCTGGATCGGAGTTCGAGGGACGCCATCGAGCTGAACGATGTGCAGAACTCGGAGGTGCCGTACTTTCGGTACTTGGATCGGTTGGATCGTGAAGAAATGCGACTACTTCCTCTACGTTGCGTCAACGCTTCATTTGTGGGTCTACGAGTGCGTGAGATCGACACTCTCATCTCGTTGCTATGCATCACCATGATCTTCGCGTGATCGTAGGAAAATTTTTGAAATTACTACGTTCCCCAACAAAGGGCATCCGAGCCTAGGTTTTATGGTTTGATGATATGCACGAGTAGAACACAAGTGAGTTGTGGACGATACAAGTCATACTACCTACCAGCATGTCATACTTTGGTTCAGCGGCATTGTTGGAAAGACGATCCAGACCAACCTTACGCGTACTCGTTCGCGAGACCGGTTCCCTCGACGTGCTTTGCACATAGATGGCTTGTGGAAGACTGTCTCTCCAACTTTAGTTGAACTGAGTGTGGCTACGCCCGGTCCTTGAGAAGGTTAAAGCGGAGTCTATTTGACGAAAGTATCGTTGTGGTTTTGATGCGTAGGTAAGAACGGTTCTTGCTCAGCCCGTAGCAGCCACGTAAAACTTGCAACAACAAAGTAGAGGACGTCTAACTTGTTTTTGCAGGGCATGTTGTGATGTGATATGGTCAAGACGTGATGCTATATTTTATTGTATGAGATGATCATGTTTTGTAACCGAAGTTATCGGCAATCGCAGGAGCCATATGGTTGTCGCTTTATTGTATGCAATGCAATCGCCTGTAATGCTTTACTTTATCACTAAGCGGTAGCGATAGTCGTAGAAGCATAAGTTTGGCGAGACGACAACGATGCTACGATGGAGATCAAGGTGTCGCGCCGGTGACGATGGTGATCATGACGGTGCTTGGAGATGGAGATCACAAGCACAAGATGATGATGGCCATATCATATCACTTATATTGATTGCATGTGATGTTAATCCTTTATGCATCTTATCTTGCTTCGATTGACGGTAGCATTATAAGATGATCCCTTACTAAATTATCAAGAAGTGTTCTCCCTGAGTATGCACCGTTGCAAAAGTTCTTCGTGCTGAGACACCACGTGATGATCGGGTGTGATAGGCTCTACGTTCAAATACAACGGGTGCAAAACAGTTGCACACGCAGAATACTCAGGTTATACTTGACGAGCTATGCATATAAGATATGACCTCGGAACACGAGACCGAAAGGTCGGCGTGAATCATATAGTAGATATGATCAACATATTGATGTTCACCATTGAAACTACTCCATCACACGTGATGATCGGTCATGGTGTAGTTGATATGGATCACGCAATCACTTAGAGAATTGGAGGATATTTTTCTAAGTGGGAGTTCTTAAGTAATATGATTAATTGAACTTAAATTTATCATGAACTTAGTACCTGATAGTATCTTGCTTGTCTATGATGTGTAGATAGATGGCTCGTCTTTGTTGTTCCGTTGAATTTTAATGCGTTCCTTGAGAAAGCAAAGTTGAAAGATGATGGCAGCAATTACACGGACTGGGTCCGTAACTTGAGGATTATCCTTATTGCTGCACGGAAGAATTACGTCTGGAAGCACCGTTAGGTGCCAGGCCTGTGCAAGGGCTGCGCCCGGATGTTGTGAACGTCTGGCAAAGCAAAGTCGATGACTACTCTATAGTTCGATTGTGCCATGCTTTACGGCTTAGAACCGACTTCAACGTCGTTTTGAACACCATGGAGCATATGAGATGTTCCAGGAGTTGAAGTTAATATTCCAAGCGAATGCCGGATTGAGAGATATGAAGTCTCCAATAAGTTCTATAGCTGTAAGATGGAGGAGAACGGTTACATCGGTGAGCATATACTCGTAATGTCTGGATATAACAATCACTTGATTCAACTGGAGTTAATCTTCCGGATGATTGCGTCATTGATGTAATTCTCCAATCATCGCCACCAAGCTACAAGAGCTTCGTGATGAACTATAATATGCAAGGGATGACCAAAACAATGCGAGCTCTTCGCGATGCTTTGAAAGCATGAGGTAGAAATCAAAAAGGAGCATCAAGTGTTGATGGTTAACAAAACCACTAGTTTCAAGAAAAGGGCAAAGGAAAGAAAAGGAAACTTCAAAAGAACAGCAAGCAAGTTGCTGATCAAGAGAAGAAACCCAAGTCTGGTCCTAAGCCCTAAACCGAGTGCTTCTATTGCAAGCGGTAGTCCTTTGAAGCGGAACTGCCCCAAGTATTTGGCGGATAAGAAGGATGGCAAGGTTAACAAAGGTATATGTGATATACATGTTATTGATGTGTACCTTACTAATACTCGCAGAGCACACTGGTATTTGATACTGGTTACATTGCTAATATTTGCAACTCGAAGCAGGCTACGGATTGCGAAGATTGGCTAAGGGCGAGGTGACGATGCGTGGGAAATGGTTCCAAAGTCGATGTGATCGCAATCGGCACGCTACCTCTACATCTACCTTCGGATTAGTATTAGACCTAAATAATTGTTATTTAGTACCAGCGTTGAGCATGAACATTATATCTGGATCTTGTTTGATGCGAGACGGTTATTCATTTAAATCGTAGAATAATGGTTGTTCTATTTATATGAATAATATCTTTTATGGTCATGCACCATTGAAGAATGGTTTGTTTTTACTTAATCTTGAGAGTAGTGATACACATATTCATAATGTTGAAACCAAAAGATGCAGAGTTGATAATGATGGTGCAACTTATTTGTGGCCTTGCCGTTTAGGTCATATCGGTGTAAAGCGCATGAAGAAACTCCATCTTGATGGACTTTTGGAGTCACTTGATTATGAATCACTTGGCACTTGCGTAACCGTGCCTTATGGGCAAGATGACTAAAACACCGTTCTCCGGAACTATGGAGAGAGCAACAGATTTATTGGAAATCATACATACCGATGTATGTGGTCCAATGAATGTTGAGGCTAAATGGCGGATATCGTTATTTTCTCACCTTCACAGATGATTTGAGCAGATATGGGTATATCTACTTAATGAAACACAAGTCTGAAACATTTGAAAAGTTCAAAGAATTTCAGAGTGAAGTGGAAAATCATCGTAACAAGAAAATAAAGATTCTACGATCTGATCGTGGAGGAGAATATTTGAGTTACGAAGTTTGGCCTACATTTGAAACAATGCGGAATAGTTTACTTACGCCATACAGAACACCACAACGTAATGGTGTGTCCGAACGTCGTAATCGTGCATTTTATTAGATATGGTGCGATCTATGATATCTCTTCTTGATTTACCGCTATCGTTTTGGGGTTATGCTTTAGAGACGGCTACATTCACTTTAAATAGGGCACCATCTAAATCCGTTGAGACGACGCCTTATGAACTATGGTTTGGCAAGAAACCAAAGTTGTCGCTTTCTGAAAGTTTGGGGCTGCGATGCTTATGTGAAAAAGCTTCAACCTGATAAGCTCGAACCCAAATCGGAGAAATGTGTCTTCATAGGATACCCAAAGGAGACTGTTGGGTACACCTTCTATCACAGATCCGAAGGCAAGATTTTTGTTGCTAAATTCGAAACTTTTTGGAGAAAGAGTTTCTCTCGAAAGAAGTGAGTGGGAGGAAAGTAGAACTTGATGAGATAATCTGTATCTACTCCCTTATTGAGAAGTAGTACATCACAGAAATCAGTTTCCGTGACACCTACACCAAATAGGGAGGAAGCTAATGATGATGATCATGAAACTTCAGATCGAAGTTTCTCTGAACTTCGTAGATCAACCAGAGCAAGATCCGCACTGAGTGGTACGGTAATCCTGTTCTGGAAGTCATGTTCTTTGGAACATGATGAACCTCTGAACTATGAAGAAGCAATGGTGAGCCCAGATTCCACAAAATGGTGGAGGCCATGAAATCTGAGATGGGATCCATGTATGAGAACAAAGTGTGGACTTTGGTTGACTTGCCCGATGATCGGCAAGCAATTGAGAATAAATGGATCTTCAAGAAGAAGACCGACGCTGATGGTAATGTTATCATCTATAAAGCTCGACTTGTTGCAAAAGGTTTTCGACAAGTTCAAGGGATTGACTACGATGAGACCTTCTCGCGTGGCGATGCTTAAGTCCGTCCGAATCATGTTAGCAATTGCCGCATTTTATGATTATGAAATTTGGCAAATGGATGTTAAAACTGCATTCCTGAATGGATTTACGGAAGAAGAGTTGTATATGATGCAACCGTAAGGTTTTGTCGATCCAAGGGAGCTAACAAAGTGTGCAAGCTCCAGCGATCCATTTATGGACTGGTGCAAGCCTCTCGGAGTTGGAATAAACGTTTTGATAGTGTGATCAAAGCATTTGGTTTTATCTGAGACTTTTGGAGAAGCCTGTATTTACAAGAAAGTGAGTGGGAGCTCTCTGTAGCATTTACGATATTATATGTGGATGACATATTACCGATCGGAAATGATATAGAATTCTGGATAGCATAAAGGGATACTTGAATAAGAGTTTTTCGATGAAAGACCTCGGTGAAGCTGCTTACATATTGGGCATTAAGATCTATAGAGATAGATCAAGGCGCTTAATAGGACTTTCACAAAGCACATACCTTGATAAAGTTTTGAAAAAGTTCAAAATGGATCGAGCAAAGAAAAGGGTTCTTGCCGGTGCTACAAGGTGTGAAGTTGAGTAAGACTCAATGCCCGACCACCGCATGAAGATAGAGAGAAAATGAAAGATGTTCCCTATGCTTCAGCCATAGGCTCTATCATGTATGCAATGTCATGTACCAGACACGATGTGTGCCTTCTTTGTAAGTTTAGCGGCAGTACCAAAGTAATCCAGAGTGGATCATCGGACAGCGGTCAAAAACATCCTTAAGTACTTGAGAAGGACTAAGGATATGTTTCTCATTTATGGCGGTGACAAAGAACTTCGTCAAATGGCAGTTACGTCGACGCATAGCTTTGACACTGATCCGGACGATTCTAAATCGCAAACCGGATACGTATTTACATTAAACCGAGGAGGCTGTCGGTTGGTGCAGTTCCAAACAAAGCGTCGTGGCGGGATCTACATGTGAAGTTGAGTACATAGCTGCTTCGAAGCAGCTAATGAAGGAGTCTGGATGAAGGAGTTCATAACCGATCTAGGTGTTGTACCTAGTGTATCGGGTCCAATGAAAATCTTTTGTGACATATCTTGGTGCAATTGCCTTGGCAAAGGAATCCAGATTTCACAAGAGAACCAAGCACATCAAAAGACGCTTCAACTCCATCCGGATTTGGTCCGTGGGAGACATAGAGATATGCAAGATACATACGGATCTGAATGTTGCGCACCCGTTGACTAAGCCTCTTCCACGAGCAAAACATGATCAGCACCAAGACTCCATGGGTGTTAGAATCATTACTTGTGTAATCTAGATTATTGACTCTAGTGCAAGTGGGAGACTGAAGGAAATATGCCCTAGAGGCAATAATAAAGTTATTATTTATTTCCTTATATCATGATAAATGTTTATTATTCATGCTAGAATTGTATTAACAGGAAACATAATACATGTGTGAATACATAAACCTACAGAGTGTCACTAGTATGCCTCTACTTGACTAGCTCGTTAATCAAAGATGGTTGTGTTTCCTAACCATGAACAAGGAGTTGTTATTTGATTAACGGGATCACATCATTGGTTGAATGATCTGATTGACATGACCCATTCCATTAGCATAGCACCTGATCGTATAGTTTGTTGCTAGTGCTTTTCTTCATGACTTATACATGTTCCTATGACTATGAGATTATGCAACTCCCGTTTGCACGAGGAACACTTTGGGTGCTACCAAAGCGTCACAACGTAATCGGGTGATTATAAAGGTACATTACAGGTGTCTCCGAAGGTACATGTTGGGTTGGCATATTTCGAGATTAGGATTTGTCACTCCGATTGCTCGGAGAGGTATCTCTGAGCCCTCTCGGTAATGCACATCACATAAGCCTTGCAAGCATTGCAACTAATGAGTTAGTTGTGAGATGATGTATTACGGAACGAGTAAAGAGACTTGCAGTAGCGAGATTGAACTAGGTATTGGATACCGGCGATCGAATCTCGGGCAAGTAACATACCGATGACAAAGGGAACAACGTATGTTGTTATGCGGTCCGACCGATAAAGATCTTCGTAGAATATGTAGGAGCCAATATGGGCATCCAGGTCCCGCTATTGGTTATTGACCGGAGAGGTGTCTCGGTCATGTCTACATAGTTCTCGAACCCGTAGGGTCCGCACGCTTAACGTTTCGATGGCGATTACTATGAGTTGTTATGATGTTTCTGTACGAAGGTTGTTCGAGTCCCGGATGAGATCACGGACGTGACGAGGAGTCTCGAAATGGTCGAGACATAAAGATTCATATATTGGAAGACTATGTTTGGACATCGGAAGTGTTCGGGTGAAATTGGGAATTTTACCAAATGCACCGGAGGTTACCGAACCCCCGGAATGCTAATGGGCCAACATGGGCCTTAGTGGAAAGGAGAGAAGGGGCCCAAGTGCTGGCGCACCTTCCCCCTTTCCTAGTCCTATTAGGACTAGGAGAAGGCGCCCTCTCTCTCCCTTCCCACTTGGGGAAACCTAGTTGGACTAGGATTGGGGGAATCCTACTCCTAGTAGGAGTAGGACACCTGGCGCACCTCCCTTGGCCGGCCAGCCCCTCCTCCTTCCCTCCTTTATATACTGAGGCAGGGGCACCCCATGACACACAAGTTGATCCTTGAGATCTTTCCTTAGCCGTGTGCGGTGCCCCTTCCACCATATTACACCTCGAGAATACCGTGGCGGAGCTTAGGCGAAGCCTGCGCCGGTGGAACATCATCATCGTCACCACGCCATCGTCTTGTGAAACTCTCCCTCAACACTTCGGCTGGATCGGAGTTCGAGGGGCGTCATCGAGCTGAGCGTGTGCAGAACTCGGAGGTGCCGTCGTTCGGTACTTGGATCGGTTGGATCGTGAAGAAATCGACTACTTCCTCTACGTTGCGTCAACGCTTCGCTGTGGGTCTACGATGCGTGAGACGACACTCTCATCTCGTTGCTATGCATCACCATGATCTTGCGTGATCGTAGGAAAATTTTTGAAATTACTACGTTCCCCAACACTGTTCTACCTTGGAGTGTTACCATCTTTATGTCAAGAGTGTCATGGAAATTTCACAACCTCTTATGAATTCTTGACGTAGTGATACTTCTCACCATCATCATTCATTCCTCGGTTCCGTGTTGCTGTAACCGGAATGCCGACAAGTGAATTGTGATGTGTGAAATCAATACCCCGAGCAACTTGTTGCTTGGTAGTGAATGGACAATATTCTCATCCTTAGCGCGTTGGTTATTAAATCATCATCCTAAGATAGATTGTGCTACCTAGTCCTTATTTTCGGTGCACTCTTCGATTGATGAGTTAGGATCTTGTCAAGTCCTCACTCATTTGATAATATCGTCTTGCCCTCAAAAGCAAGATTGCTCTCGAGCTTAGTAACATACCGGTGGTTCGTGACTTTCCAAATATCTTCTTGGAAGTGTTACCGGGTTGTTTCCTGGCTGTTATGTTGAGCTCGTGATCAAGTTGGTTTCTTATAAACCACCCCTTCTCCAAGAATCTGTGTTGAATATCCCTGAGCTAGTTGGTTAAGCTAGACAATAACTTGGAGAGTTGGAAGATAAAAGCTTGCCTAACTTAGTTCGATCCAAAGGGATATTCTTGTGTAGTGTGTGTTGAAGAAAGATGATATCTTCATCGATCGTTCCTCGTGATCAGTTGTTGGATCTATTGTCCTACCAATTCTTTGATTTGAGTATGGGCCATTGTCAAGTCAAATCGTAACCAACGATATTCGTAATGTTGTCTTACTCGTGGTTGATCCCTCGAGCATACACCATTATGTCTTTTGGTCTGGCCAATGCTATCACCGTGTGCACATGATGGTGGAAGTCCAGTGATATGGAAATTCCGATGAGTTGCTGTTGAGCCCATCAGTAGCATTTTGTCTCCCCCATGAGTCATGTTGAACATTAACCTAGTGTTGGAAACTTGCGTAAGCATTTCTTCGTGTGCCGTTCATGAAGCCTATGCTTGAATGGAAGAAGTGACTTCCTCTAGTTCATGTGCATCTGATGTAAGTTGCCGCCATGAACTTGAGAAAGGTTTGTTTTGCCTCCTGTGGAATCATCCCAAGTCCGTCATGCATGTGCAAAGTATTCTGTGGTTTGATAGACTGATCATCTTCATTCCGTATGTATTCCTAGCACACCAAGCCACTGATTGATTTGTTCAAGGAAAGGAAGTTCCTTCTTAAGAGCATGCCTTATGCAAGGACTTCAATATCCTCGATTATGGTTCCCCACGAACTTCGGTAGTGTTTTATTATAAGACTACCATGTGGTCATGCTTGTCTAGGACAACGTGTTCACATGTTTGTAGCAAAACCAGCTCATGTTTTGGAGCTTGCTATCGTAGTTCATATTCCGAGATTCTCGCAACGCCATCTCGTCGAATTGTGTTGCAAACTTTCTTTTCAGACATGCTGAGTCTGAAGTATCCCATCACCAATCGGATCTGAATCTCAGGCAGATATGATGGTTGGAACATTCCAACAAATGCATTTCGTTCCCAGCTTGCACCGTCCTTGTGCCATTTCACTATGGGCTGCCTTCTTAGTAATTCTTGTCCAGGTTCATTTTCAAAAGTGGACTTACCCTAGGCCCCCTCCACCTCCGATGATAAGCAAAAATCATCCATTGCGTTGTCTTCAACAAGGTAGTCCACATCATCCATTCTAGTCCGAGTGTACCATTCCTTTGCATTCCACCACTTGATCGCTTGCGATTGCCTTAGGCTGGTATAAAGAGTTCCAATGATCTATGGATCAAAAGTAATTCTTTTTGCCACTTGAGGGAATAGTTCTTTGCGTCACCCTTTCCGAGGTGCCCGTTGCGGGATCATGATAAATATTCCCTCGCCACCTTGACACCATCCACCATCTCCCTAAGCGTGGAATTATTGCCACCAATCAAACCCCGTCCTTTGTTATTCCATCCCTCTCGATGTGTTTTGTGTCTCAACTCGAGATGTGTCACCGTCTCAGTCCGTGAGTCGATCATGTTTACTTGATCTTCGTGAAGATCGAATCATGTAGGGTTTCCCCCTTCTTTCTATTGTCGTGTCGAGTGAAGATCTTGAAAGCAAAGACATCAAGACCAAGATGATGGAGTAAATCAACATCTTGAGAAGGGCAAATGGATCATGAAGATTGTGATAGTTTGTGACCTCCCTTTTCCTCTTGCCTCACGTCTTGAATCTCGGGGCGAGATTCTTGTTTAGTGGGGGTGAGCTGTCACAACCCCAGATCAGCCCTAGAACTTGTTTGTAGCTAGTAGCATTGCATCCATGCATCATGTTTAATTTTCATGAAAATTTGAAATGGGGATGATCAAGCCCTAGCACTAAAGCAATTCAAATAGGTTCAACTTCAAAATATCTTCAAAGAACCCAAAGTGGTTTGCAAAATGTTCATGATTAATGGAAAAAGGTGAAAACCATATCCAGAGGTGATGGATATTTTTCCAAGACATTTTGGATTTTTGAATAAACCATATTGTATTTGAATTGGGGCATTTAAATACTATTAATATTATTTTTAAATGCTCCAACAATTCTGAAAATAGTTAAGGGCCTCTGTAATAATTTAGTTAATGCCCACAATTATTTTCAGGATTTACTTAAATGGTTTGGTATTTTACTAAACTAAAACAAAATGTAAAATAGAAAACAGAAATAATAAAAGAGAGAGAGAGAGAAGCCCAACCTACAGGCGCCCAACCGCCCAACCTTTCCCCCCTCTCTCGCTCGCTGGCCGGTTGGTGGCCCAGCCCACCAACCGCCTCACCGCTGTCGCCTACCTCTGCCCAAGAGGGCGAGGAGGGACACGCGATCAGCCTTGAAAGCACGCCACGCCTCCTCCACCTCGCCGCCTCACCGAGACGCCTCATGGCGTTCTCCTCGGCGCCTTGAACCCCCACGTCCTCTTTCCTCTCTCCCTGGACCCTCTCCCTCCCCAGCTCTCACTCCCCACCAAGCCACCGAGCGGCCGACGCCGATCGCCCGTGCCATGACCACCGCCACCCCTCTCCTCCCGGCATGTCCCCGAGCTCCGCCTAGCCCTCTCCTCCTCCTCACCAAGTCTCCCGACGCCGGACGCCTGCATCGCCGCCACGCCGTCTTCCCCATCTCCGGCCGCCGAGATCGCGGCGCCTTGCTACGCCTCAAGCGTCTCCCCCGAGCCGCTGGGCCCTCCAATCGACCCCCTGTAAGCCCCCGAGTCGTTCCCCCTCTTCCCCGACTCGTTCTCCCCCTCTAGGCCGTAGCCCCGCCGTGGCCGAGCTTCCCTGCCGCCGGCCATGTCGCCGCCGCCCCTACAGCCGCTTGAACCCGATCCGAGCGCGTCATCACTCGAGAAGCCACCGAGAGCATAACGCACCGCTAACTTTCCCCCGTGCACCACAGCGCCAACCCCGCACTCACCCGACCTCCCGTGGCCATGAGCCCACTTCCGTGAGCTCCGGCCACCCGCACCTCCCGTTGGTCTCCCCAGATCTGCGGGATCACGGGCTCCCTCCTGGTGCCCTCACAGCCTCCGGCCATGACCCTAAGCGCAACTCCGTGAGCCACCGCCCGCTCGGTTGGTCGCCGCGGCCTAATTCCGGCAAGTGCCGACGTACCCTGTTAGCACTAATTAACCCCCCCCTCTCTTTGACATGTGGGCCCCAGTGCCTGGATTAATTAGGTTAATTTCTTTGTTAGATTAGTACTAATCTCAGGGGGCCCGCCTCTCAGCTTTGACTTTGCCACGTCATCGTTGACCCGGACCCACTAGTCGACCTCTGTCCCTTACTGTTACACCGACGTGCGGGTCCCACGTCGAGTTTGACCTGGACCTGGCGCCTTTGACCTGCTGACGTCACCCGATGTCATCCTCGACGCAATTAACCTTTTCTCGAATTATTTTAATTCAGGAAATTCGAAAATGCCCTAAACTTTAATAAATCATATAAATTCAACCGTAACTCGGATGGAAATAATTTATATATGAAAAATGATCAGAAAAATATGAAGAATCTGTTTATGCCATGATCATGCATGTTTGAACAAGTTAACCTCACTGAATAGGATGAATCATGATTAGGGTAACTTATGAGCTAGCATTTGGAGTTGGAGTTCAACCTTGTTTGAATTCCACTTCAACTAACTTGGATTATTATTGCATTAGGTGAATTCAGTTCCTTAACATGATCATGCATCATATATGTGCATTGCATTGATTGTGTTCTTTCTCGATTGCGGTGTTTGTCCCCTCTCGGTAGAGCGATGTTCCGACGATGAATTCGATGACACCGATGAAGAACTATATTATCTTCGAAGTGCTGTGCAAGCAAAACCCCTTGTTCATTCCGATACAATCCCACTCTCTCGCTCCTGCTCTATTTTTACTGCATTAGGACAACAACGACTCATGTGTTACTTGCTGCGGTAGCTGAACCCCTTGATTCTTTGCATGACCTGTCATTCCACAAGAATTAAATGAAACCCACTAGCATGAGTAGGAATTGTTTGAGCCATGTTGTGCCTACTCATTTATGCTTGTTTGTCATGCACTCTTTGCTTAGAGTTGAGTCGGGTCTGATTCATCGGGAATGAATTGGAATTGTTATGAACATGTCCTATTGTGTGTGAGCTAAGTGTGTGAACACGATTTGGTAAAGGTAGCGGTGAGAGGCCATGTAGGAGTACATGGTGGGTTGTCTCATTGCAGCCGTCCTCGAGGAACTGAGTTACGTGTTTGTGATCCATGAAACAGTTACTACCACGCATTGGGCCCGAAACCAATGGACCCTCTCGGCTTCTTAACCACCCTTGTCCTCGGTCAAGGAGTTGCAAGTAGTTTACGGTGTTTGTAGTATCTTTGGGGGCCGCGCATAGCGCTGACCATAGGGGTGGGTTGTGTTGCGGTAGGCAAATGTTGATGTACCGAGTGCCCGTTTGGTATCTCGGGAACCCTGCACACATCGTTCGGGGCTGTATGGGAAACCTCGGCGGACTCCTGCGGATGGAACCCGAATAGGCGATAAACCTGGACTAGGGACTTGAGTGTTTAGGTAGGCCGTGGCCGACACCCACGTTGGGCTTCCGGCTTGAAGGTTGCCGAGTACATGTCGTGTAAACGGCGGTAAGTGGTGAGAGCGTGTGTGAAGAAGTACACCCTGCGGGGTTTAATATGATCTATTCGAATAGCCGTGTCCACGGAGAAGGACTTCTGGGTTGCCTATACAGTTCATAGACAAGTGAAAGTGGATACTCTAAAATGCGCAAGATAAGCGTGAGTTCTATGGATGTCGTTCTCGTAGGGAGGCGGGAGCGGGTCCATAGTGGTGTATTGATACGGTGAATATGTGGACTCGTGTGCGCCACCTCAAAGAGTTACTTGCAGTCGTAGTTCAGAATAGCCACCGAGTCAAAGCTGGCTTGCTGCAGTCAAACTCCACCACCCCCATTTGATCTTGATGCATATGTAGTTAGTTACGATGTAAGTCTTGCTGAGTACAATTGTACTCACGTTTGCTTATTTTATGTTTTGCGAGAGAGGCGTCGGTCTCGCTTAGTAGTTCCGCTTGGACTTGACGTTTAGCTTGTTACCTCAGCTACGATCTTGTGCCCTCGGCGGAATCTGGTAGATAGTCGGGCTTCTCAGCCTTTTTCATTTATAGTTATGCGTACTCAGACATGTTTAGCTTCCGCTTGTGCTTTGACTTGTATGCTCGAGTGTTGGGTCATGAGACCCATGTTTGTAATATCTCGCTCCTCGGAGCCTAATGAATAATATTTGAGTCGTGAGAGTTATGTTGTGATGCCATGTTGTATCTACGCATATTGAGCATAATGTGTGTATGTTTGAAATGCTTGGTATGTGTGGGATCCGACAAACTAGTTGTTTATCCTTGGCAGCCTCTCATATGGGGAAATGTAGTCTCGTGATTCTGAGCGATAGTAGTCCGCTACAGCCCGGTTCACCGGAGTTCTGCTAGCCCAGCACTACTGCTTGGACACTTGACTGGCCGGCATGTGTTTCATTTCGTTCCTATGTTTGTCCCCTCGGGGAAATGTCACGCGGTGATATTCGGAGTCCTGCCTAGCCTGCTACAGCCGGGATACCGGAGTCCTGTTAGCCCGATGCTACAGCCCGAATATATACGTTGATGACCGACATGCTCGATGTGATTCATGTATGCCTGTCCCCATAGGTTAGTGCCGCTTTGGGTTCACGACTAGCCATGTCGGCCCGGGTTCTTTGTCATATGGATGCTAGCGACACTATCATATACGTGAGCCAAAAGACGCAAACGGTCCCGGGACATGGTAATGCGACACCTGTGGGAATACCGTGCGTGAGGCCGCAAAGTGATATGATGGGTTACATGCTAGATCGGTGTGACTTAGGATCGGGGTCCTGACATGATTGATCTTCCTATGTAGTTATGTCTGGTTACCACAGCCGTATCGTCCCCCCTCACCATTCGTGCATGCCTCCTGACCCGTCTCTCACACGCATGTGCACAGACAGGCAGCCATCCCCTCTCTTATTGATATTGCAGGTGTGCCCTCCGTTTGTCTAGCAAGCCTATCCCACCATTTGTTAGAAGCAACTCCACTACCACCCCCTCCAACACTCTAGCTCTGTCTCTCTCCCAACCTTATTCCTCTCCTACACATATGCATGGATGCCGATCGATCTCCCTTAATACATGAGGTAGATTGATCTCCCTTAATACATGAGGTAGGCCTCTCTCCTCCTCCACACATATACCAACCGCTGTACCTCTATAGTTAATTAGGCCTCCCCCCACCACACACCGATAGTCGAGCGCTGTAGGTAGTTATCCATGCCACAGAGACGAACTGCACATGTCCCCTCTCACGCTCCAGTAGGCCAGCCACTCTATATGTTTGACGTGGGCACACACAAATTCGATGGCACTCTATCGATCACGCGCGCACACACACACACATCATCCCTCTCTTTGATTCTATGGACACCTCAACCTGATGATACCTCCATTCTCTTATCGTGGATCGCCCCCTCTATATATATATGATATATCCAGGACTCTATTTCACACACATTGCATATGTTACATTTTTGATTGACCCCCCAAAAAAAACTCTCATGAGCCCACACACTATATCTCTCTATGTTTGTATCTCTCTCACACAACTCCACGTAGGTGGTGTGCGCATACAAGAAGAGATTAGGTGCACCGTGCATGTACTCACGCTTCGTGCCCAGCCACAGCCGCACGGGTACACGGTGGAGCTCATTTCTATAAAAAATGGCAGCCCATGTGCTAATTTGAATGTGTGTATCGGTTGTTTACCTACGGAGGTCGTGTACCACGCGTGCATGAAACAAAGTTTGACTTGATGCAGTGGCGCGTTATTTTTAAATAAAGTTATATTCTCAATGGCACGTACACAGAATATAAAATGATTTTTATGGAGAAAAAGGTAGTCCGCTCCACTATATACAATGGAGCCTGCCTGCTTGGTTTGTCTCTCTTCAGAGTATCTCACACAAGGCTGCGGTGGCCTCTCTCTCTCTCTCTCTCTCTCTCTCACCGTTGGTCACTGATCCGGTCGCTTCTCGTCCGCCGGCAGAAAGGGGGGATGTGCATCGTTTCTCCGTTCGACGGTGCCGAGGCAGCACGTCCTGATCTGCGGTATGCGCCGTTCTCTCTGACCAAGCTCCAGCGCGGTAGGGCCTACGCCACCTGCTCGCTGCCGCAGTATGGGAAGATTCCGCCCACCGCCGCTCACCTAGTTACATCCCGACGACCTCCAGGTATCCCCTTCGGCCTTGCTCCACTGCCCGTCTTCCCACCTCGCTGCATGTGGATCTTCCATAGTTCTTTTCCCAAAACGTAGCTCGTCCGGCGTACTTTCCATATTGCAATCTCGTCCTCACACAGTTTTAGACAAACACAACCATGTTGTTATCTTCCCTTAGGACAAGGAATATGCTTCTTTTTGGTCGTCGCATGTGTCATGAACTGTTGTTGGCCAGTAATTGTTTCCTTTCTACCTCTTTTTTGCAAATAGGGCTATCCATTTCACCTCGTTGCTACGGCGACCTTTTGGTGAACTGCACAAATCACTTTTTTCTTAGGAGTGTTTTGTGCAGTTGTACTAAAATGTCACACGGGCAACGTCTCTACATTTCAAAGTCTTGTTGCACAAAGGGAGATTGGTTTTGCTCTATCCTCCTCATCCAACTCTGAGCCTAATCTTGTCCAACTAGTTAGTCTTAAGAGAGAATACAAAGGTGACCGGCTTCTATTTGTGTGTTTATTTTTTCATCAGCAGTCCTCTATTATTGTAATCACACTTAATATCTTTGGAACAGGGACTCTCATCTCTATTTTAGTGGAACTGCACAAAATGATCGGAATGTTGCATGCTCCAGACAGCTACTTTTTTCCCAACATGCCTTGTCGATTTAGACAGAGTTGGGGGGAAGTTGCTGCCAATGAAAGCATTGATCAATTTTAATTTAACACCTTCTCACAACTTTGTCTTCAGTTGTGATGTAAATATTAGCTCTGATCTACTAATAATTGAGATGCATTAGCAAGGAAGTTAGTTTTTTATTGTTTCCAAAGAGCATCGATGGCAAGACACATGAAACAAAAGCTGAAAGCTCACACCATTGTACAATTTCATGTTCTTTGGAAAATTATTTGTATAGTACGCCAATTATGTAAACAAATGCTTTGGAAGCTTGATAGCACCGCCAAGCCTCTTCAAAGATCTCTGGGTCCATGTGCCATGCACAAAATTGTACTCCTTCGTTCCTAAATATTTATCTTTTTACAAATTTCAAATGGGCATATTTTAGAGCGTAGATTCACTCATTTTGCTTCGTATGTGTACTCCCCGTTTTAAATATTTGTCTTTCTAGAGATTTCAACAAGTGACTACATACGGAGCAAAATGAGTGAATCTACACTCTAAAATATGTCTATATACATCTGTATGTAGTAGTCCATTTGAATCTCTAAAAAGACAAATATTTGAGTAGTCACTTGTTGAAATCTCTAGAAAGACAAATACTCCAGAGTACCGAGGGGGTAGTGCACAACCGCATGGGAGACTCAGCCCGGTCGTTGCACCGCATTAATAGTGAGTAATGAGCAGTGAAATCATCAACCCCACCTTTCCCACTGTAAGTTGCTCGGAAGAAGCAACCATCAATACGCTCTTCTTTGAATCCGCTCATACTACTTCACCTGTCACTGTTTATAGAGCGCGCTTCAAAAAAATAAAAAATCTCTAGGACCAAGGCGACTAGCGGTCGGCCTGAAAAATAGCATTGGTAGTTATAGCACGGCGTCTATTACTAGAGGAAATAATGCGTACACACATGCATGCAGTGCTTCCACCTCGGGTACACACATGCATGCACTTACTCCACTCCGTAGTACATCGAGAGAAAATAGTGGACTTGATTGCGGTTACCACGCCCTAATTAATTGAGCATTAAACCAAACGCATCTAAAGTCTCTTTGGTGGTGGAAATGCATTGAGAGAAATGCATCATAATGAAGCGCGCCCTGTAAACTGTGATGGATGGAGGAGTAGTATGAAGGTGCAAAACCAAGTACGCGTATGGCCAGTCGGTCAACGCACCTCCTGTAACATCCCAAATTTCCCATTTGGAATGTTTTACAATTATAGCTAAGCATCTATGCATTACTGTTTGAAATTGACTGACATTTGAAGTTTCAGAAGATTTTGAGTTTGATGGAATTTGAATCCAAATTGGCAGTTGAAATTTATTTCAAATCAATGCCTGGCAAATACTTGAGAAAAAGTATGAGAGGAGTAAACATGACACTCCAATTATGTCAGAAGAAAATTTTGCCAAAAAGTTTGAATTCAAAATCTGATTTTATTTGGGATTTATAGAAAATGACTTTTTTTTAAAGTTTGAGTTTTTCCCCTGGAAAAATGTTCAAATTATAGGGAATATTCCCCTGATCATTTTGATATATATATGTCCTATATAAAATATATATATTTAATATATTATCTCTCCCCTCCTTAAATTTAAAAAAATAGAAAAAGAAAACCCCAGGCGCCAGCCAGGCCAACTGGCCCAGCCAGCGCCGAGGCACCCACCAGGCGCAGCCCAGCCCCAGGCCCAGCCAGCGCCGAGCCGGCCTGCCCGAGCCGACCCGACCGAACTCCCTTCCCCTCGGTCGCCCGACCGAACCCTCACCTCCCTCTCCCGCTGACGCCCCAGACCCACCTCTCCCTTTCCCCTCGCCCACGCCACTCCACGCTAGCACAACCGCCGCCGCCGCCGGAATCCCGGGGATCCCGGGATCGCCTACCCGACTCGCCCCCTCCTCCAAGCCGGTCCCCCCTCCCTATATATACCCCCCTCGACCCGTTCCGCCCCCTCGCCGCGCCCGAAACGATCTCCCCTCGCCGCAATCGCTCGAGCTGCTCCGCCTTCGCCGCCATTATTCCACCGCTCGTCTCCGACCTCGCCGCCTTGAGACCACCTCCGAACTCCCATCGCTCGTCGCATCTTCCCGTGCTCTCCGCCGTCGTCCCCGACCACCGAGCCACCAGCCGATCGCCGCCGAGCCGCCGTCGCCGCCGACCACCGCGGTAAGCCACCGGAATCCCCTCCGTCGTCCGATCTGAAATCTACGCGCTAGATTAGATCACGCGAAGGGGTACGGTTTATTCTAAATAGACCCGGTTTAGTTTCGGTTTTTATTTAGGTTTAGTTAGACCGGCCCGATCGGTTTAATCCCTCGGGCGCGTTTTAGTTATTTGACGCCCGAGCGTTAGATAGACCCATTAGCGCCAGATTTTCTTTTTAATTATATTTTCGTTTCTGTTTTTTTAGCGAATAGTTTCAGTTTTGTAAAATCCATATCTTTTAGGTTACTTAATATTTTTTATTGATTCTTTTTTTGTTGGTTTGAAAATTTGTTGTAGTTTCGGTAGAAAATATGTTTGGCCATGTTTAAATTATTAGAAATTGTTTTATTTTAGTTTTAGACAGATTAGTATTTCTGCTATAAAATGAGTTAGGATTATTTTATTTTAGTGATTATTTTTGTCACTACTTTGTTTTGACCTTGCCTAACCGTAGGAATTTATTTGGGTATTTTAGATTCAATAAAAAATAGTTTTAATCAAAATCATGTGGTTCTTATTTATTTAACTAGCTACTGTTTTCCTATTGTTTTATTTAGCAAATAATTTTATTTTTCCTATGTGATAGTTTATTTTAGGTTAGTTTCTGTAACTTTAGAACATGAACTTTTATTTACAATAACTAAAAATTTTATTTTATTTTTTCTTGCTAGGATTGTTATAGACATAATAGGAGTTCTATAATAGTTTTTGATGTGATTCTTTTTGCTCCTAGTTGCATGCTGTTTTCTCTTCTGTTAGTTAGCAAAAACCCATGCTTAGGTTCTGTTAAGAAAAATTTGGTTGTGTAAAACTATTTCTTGGTTGTTGTTTGATGTGGTGAAAACATTGATTTGGATTTCTTCGAGTTTTCTTTGGGTTTTGGTTCGATTGTTTTGTGTGTTTTATGTTAGCATGCTGTTATGTTAAGTGACTGTATGCTTATAATTGTTGTTTGCTTCGGTAGAATTTCCGGAGTGCGAAGCTTGCTATCACGAGTCCCTAGCTTTCGAAGATCGTCAGCAAGGCAAGTCATTTGATCATGATTTATTTTACAATACCTATGATTTTATTGCATTAGAATTTTTCCTCCCCACCATGCAAGGAGTAGATGAATTTTAAGTTATGTTCTTGAGTAGTATCATGTGGTAGGATGAAACCAATCCCCTTGTTACCATGGCCCGGGACGAAGTAGTTTATTTTTGCTATGCTCGTAGACGGGGTTGGTTGAGTGATTCATAAGGGAGATGTGAGAGTCAAGATGATGACAACCCCATGACTTCAAGATCAAGATGGACTTCAAAATTCACTACTGGGTGGAGGACGGTTGATGGGCACCCTGGAGAAAACCAGCGGTTGGCCGGGATGCATGGAGAAGCCCCGTGACATCTTGCGGAAAGCTTCACCCAGCCATGAAGAGATGGATGTATACCCCATTGACCGGAAGCTTACAATGCGATGCAAGCCATTATGGGCTCTGGCTTGGTCAAACCTAGGTGTGACTACTGGCGGGGACGGTGCTACGAGATGTAGAAGAACGGTAGGATTGGATGGGTACCGGCAGTGGCCAGAGGAACTCTTCGGAAGACCCTGTTTCGTTCGTCCCATCTTCAAACACAAGGAAGTGCGAAGACTTAAAGGAGGGAACGAGTCTTGCGGGTAAAGTCATAAACCTCTGCAGAGTGAAGATCTAATCGGTTAGCCGTGTCCCCGATTCACGGACAAATTGAGCCTCTGGAAATTGGAGTATTTCGGAAATCTCAACACCAAAATTAATAAATTAATTGAGGGTGTTATTTAATAATTGGGAATGAGACATTGGTTGGCGGAACCATCTCAATAACTACCAACATTTTGTAGTATTTGCAAAACAAGTCCTTTCTGTAGGGAAAAACTGGCTTTTTCGGAAACAATGAAACTTAGAGCTCCACAGCCAAATTGCATATAGAGTTAGTAAATTTATTGTTGTTCTCTCTTCATGACTTGCCGGCATATTCAAAATGCTGACCTACACGGCTGGAACGTCTTATGTTGGATAGGAGCCATGACATATTCAAAATTGCTACGATCCACGCTTGGCGATTTCCCTTTGGAGTCGGATGGACTCGCTATTCTTCTACGCTTCCGCAGCTTTATTTAGTTTATTTCTCATGAGTTGGCCTTCGGCCGAATTTATCTATTGTAATAAAGACTCGATATGAGAACCGTGTAATAAATTCAGGTGTGATTGAACTTTGAATCTTTGCATCAATGTACTGTGTGTGCCAGCATGATCTTGGGATGGTACAGCTACACAGAGACTTGACCGTTTCGGGTCGGGTCGCTCTGAAGATGGTATCAGAGCACACGCTGACCGTAGGACGTAACCCCTAGGATGGAAAGCCATAGGAAGAGACTATTTATTTTATGTCCTTATCAGTCTGTAATTCTCCCCTGTTCATTTCTGACTTCTCTCCGATTTTCAACATTCTAGATGGCCGCCGAGTTCACCGCAGTTTTGCTACCGGAGTTTTGCCAGCCAGATGAGACGATGCCTCTCGGCAAGAAGCTGGTCCAGATCGTGAAGAAGCTGAAGATTGCTCTGCCCTCAATCACCGGGAAGCCTACCAATGCACTTCCGACGGATACCCGCTACAGGATTGAGGTGCACATTCCAGGGAGGACCTTCGGAGGACATTCGGAGCCCATTGACTTTGAGTTTACCGATTTCAATTGGATCCTCGGAAGAGACATGGCGATTTATCGTGCACTTGGACATCTCAGAGAAGAGTACAGGGCCGAGCTCGATCCATCAGACCTCGCCATGATTTCTCGCAGAGCTAGGAATGGAGATATCATCCGTACCATAGAGGACGACTCCATTCTCTCACATGTCCAAGACTTGGAGTGTCTCCTCAGGAAACGGGAGATCCAGACTCGCCGTAACTCGAAGGTACACAGGAGGCTGTTGTTCCGTGAATTGGAATTGGAGGAGAAAGCACACGCAGACTTCCTTGACCATGAAGAAGAAATCAAGGATTTCATGGAGAGAGTCGACAAGCTGAAGATGGATGTTGCCGCATTAGAGGAGAAGATGGACTTGGGAGAAGACCTTTTTCCGAGTGGAGATGACGGACCTCTCGTGAGCAATGACCAGGATTATGAAGAGAGCTCCACCGAAGAAAGCCGCAAGAGGAGGCGCCGCATCAGAGGACGCCACACCGGAGGACGCCGCACCAGAGGACGCAAGGATAATTGATGAAGTCATTTAGTCGACCGCCATGTTATTTTATTTTTCCATCGATCAGTTAGGCCGCTATTTTCGATTAGTCGTGAAATTTGTAATCCGAGATTGAACCATGTTTGAGTGGATTGAATAAATGATTGGTGTGATTATGTCTGTGCATTCATTTGGGTAGTGATATTTTCTCATTAGACCCTTGTTCTGTTCTAATTTTCTCATCCACTCCAAAACACCAGATGCCTCCGAGACGTGACCCCGGTCTCAACTTTCCGCGGAGCTCACCCAAATGATCCAGCAGCAGAATGCCCTTATGCAGATGCTCATCCGTAACCCGAACAACAACAACAACAACAACAACAATCCACCGCCACCACCCCCTGTTGACAACTTGACCCGCTTCCTAAGGCTGAATCCGCCAGTGTTCTCTAGCAGCATTGAGCCGATTGTGGCCGATGATTGGCTCCGCAAGGTCGGAAGGGAGTTAGCCACTGCTGGATGCACAAATACAGAGAAGGTGCACTTTGCCGCACATCAACTTGATGGACCTGCAGCCTCTTGGTGGGAGAACTACACTGCCACTTATCCCATCGCCACCATCACGTGGGATCAGTTCCAAAGAAGCTTTCCGCACCGCTCATGTCTCAGCTGGAGCCATGAGTCTGAAGAAGCGTGAGTTCCGCAACTTACGCCAGGGGAACCGTACTGTGGGGCAGTATGTGGATGAGTTCAGCAAGTTAGCTCGCTATGCCCCGGATGATGTGGCCACAGATGCCGCAAAGCAGGAAAAGTTTCTCGAGGGACTCAATGACGAGCTGGGAATGCAGCTAATGGTGGCTAACTTCAACAACTACCAGGAGCTGGTAGACAAAGCCACCATACTTGAAGGCAAGCATCATCAGATTGATAGCCGCATAGCGGAAGTATGGCCAGGGAAGTACAACTCGAGCTCGGCGAAGCCCGTTATGCCCCATACTCGGGAGGGCATACCCATCACACCCATGGAGGACATAATCATGGAGGACATAACCATGGAGGAAATGGAAACAATCGCAACTAGGACAACAAGACAGGCAATGGAAACGACAATGGCAACCAGCATCGTCCTGCCCCGGTTCAGAAGGATCTGAGTCACATCACCTGTTTCAAGTGCCAGAAAACAGGGCACTATGCCACCGACTGCCCGGAGGCCAAGCAGAGGAATGGAAACGGCAATGGAAGCTCAGTAAAGAAGCCCAACCCTTTTCCTCGTGCTCAGGTGAACCACATTGACATGGAGGACGTCTATGATCAGCCGCACATCGTGGTTGGTAAGTTTTTATTAAATTCACATCCAGTATTGGTACTCTTTGATTACGGTGCAACGCATTCATTCATATCAAGGGTAGTTGTGGAAAAGTACGGGTTGCCCACTAGAACCCTTAGAAGCCCTCTTCACGCCGGGCCCAGCAGAGGAGAAATGATGGCATGCTTAGGCTGTCATGCAACCCTCAACATCGGAAACCATAAATTTCCCTTGAGACCTCATAGTATTGGAAACCCGGACCTTGGATGTAATCCTAGGCATGGACTGGTTGAAGTTTGAAGGAAACATAGATCGTGCTCAAGAAGACGATTCTGCTCACCACTCCGGAGCAGAAGAGGATCAAGTATGTATCCAGACGTATCCCGATGAAGAATCAGGTAAATTCCCTCACGGGAGTTGTTCAGGAGGAAGTGCCAGTAGTGCAAGATTTTCCCGATGTATTTCCGGAGGAATTACCAGGAATGCCACCGGACAGAGACATTGAATTTCTGATTGAGTTATTGCCCGGCACAGCCCCAATATCCAAGAGACCCTATCGGATGCCCCCGAACGATTTGAAAGAGATCAAGAATCAAATTAATGAACTCTTGGAGAAGGGATATATTCGGCCAAGCTCATCACCTTGGGGAGCCCCAGTTCTTTTGGTAGACAAGAAGGATGGAACCCTGAGAATGGTTGTGGATTATCGTTCGTTGAACGACGTGACCATCAAGAACAAGTACCCTCTGCCGATGATTAATGACCTATTTGATCAGCTAGTTGGAGCCAAGGTATTCTCCAAGATCGATCTTCGATCAGGGTATCATCAGTTGAAGATCTGCGAAAAGGATATACCCAAAACAACATTTACCACCAGGTATGGTTTATATGAGTATACCGTCATGTCATTCGGATTGACTAATGCCCCTGCATACTTCATGAATTTGATGAACAAGGTATTTATGGAATATCTGGACAAGTTTGTTGTGGTGTTCATCGATGATATACTGATTTTCTCCAAGAGCGAGGAAGAGCATAAGGAACATTTATGCGTCTAGTTCGGAGAAACTCCGAGAACATCGCTTGTATGCCAAGTTCAAGAAATGTGAATTTTGGTGAAGGAAGTCGGATTCCTTGAACATGTTATTTCAGGAGAAGGAATAGCGATTGACCCCACCAAGGTTGTATCACCACCGATTGGCGGTCACCCACCTCGATCAAGGAGATCCGCAGCTTTCTCGGACTCGCAGGATATTACGGAGGTTTATTGAGAATTTCTCAAGATTGCCAAGCCCATGACTGAGTTGTTGAAGAAGGACGCCAAGTACATTTGGACCGAGGATTGTGAAGCCGCCTGTGAATTGAAGAAACGTTTGGTTACAGCCCGATCGATTTTGCGGACATACACAAGGATTACCAGGTATATTGTGGCGCTTCTCGTCGGGGACTTTGAGGAGTACTCATGCAGGAAGGAAACGTTGTAGCTTATACCTCCGCATAGCCACGACCTCACGAGATGAATTACGCCACACATGATTTGGAGTTAGCAGCAGTAGTGCATGCACTCAAGACCTGGAGACATTTCCTTATCGGAAACCGTTGTGATGTTTACACAGATCATAAGAGCTTGAGGTATATTTTCACGCAGAAAGAGTTGAACCTCAGGCAGAGAAGATGGTTAGAATTAATCAAGGACTATGACATGAGATTGCATTACCACCCAGGAAAGGCTAATGTTGTAGCAGATGCTTTGAGCCGTAAGAGTTATGTGAATACTCTTATAGCGGGAGGATTACCCCAGGAGTTAGTCGATGACCTCAGAGATCTTCGACTGGAGATAGTTCCGAGAGGATATGTTGCAACTCTGGAAGTTCAGTTCACTTTGGCCGAAAGAATTCGTGAAGCCCAGAAGTCGGACAAGGAAATTGATGAGATAAAGAAAAGGATGAATGAAGGAAAAGCTAAAGGGTTTCGTAAGGATGAATACGGAGCTATATGGTTCGAGGATCGTATTTATGTACCCAATGATCCCGAACTCAGGAAGCTAATTCTTCAGGAGGCTCATGATTCACCATACTCGATTCACCCCGGTAACACCAAGATGTATCTGGATTTGAAGGAAAGTTTCTGGTGGACAGGTATGAAGAAGGATATTGCCGAGTACGTAGCAGTATGCGATGTTTGCCAACGAGTAAAGGCGGAACATCAGAAGCCAGCAGGTTACTTCAACCTTTGCCGATTCCCGAGTGGAAATGGGAAAAACTTGGAATGGATTTTATCACAGGATTACCCAGACCCGTTCAGGTTATGATTCCATCCGGGTAGTGGTTGATCGATTGACCAAGGTAGCTCATTTCATTCCCGTGAAGACTACCTATACCAGTGCTAAGTTAGCCAAGATATACATGACCAGGATCGTATGTCTGCATGGAGTTCCGAGGAGTATCGTGTCAGATAGAGGAACACAATTTACCTCAAAGTTTTGGAATCAGTTGCATGAAACTTTGGGCATGAGGCTGGAGTTCAGTACAGCTTTTCATCCGCAGACAGATGGACAGACCGAGAGAGTCAACCAGATCCTGGAGGACATGTTGAGAGCTTGTGCGCTAGACTATGGGTCTAGCTGGGATGATAATTTGCCATACGCGGAGTTCTCGTACAATAACAGTTATCAGACCAGTCTGAAGATGGCCCCTTTCGAAGCTCTATACAGACGGAGGTGTAGAACACCATTGCTGTGGGATGGTGTTGGAGATCGAAAACTTTTCGGTCCCGATCTTATCAGAGATTCCGAAGAGAAAGTCAAGCTGATTCGAGATAGACTCAAGGTAGCTCAGTCGAGGCAGAAGAGTTATGCCGACAGTAAACGCAAGGAAGTAACTTACGAAGCGGGAGACCGGGCATATCTTCGTGTGTCCCCACTTCGTGGAATCAAGAGGTTCGGTGTTAAAGGAAAGTTAGCACCCCGGTTCATTGGCCCCTACAAAATCCACGAACGTCGTGGAGAAGTTGCTTACAAGTTGGAATTGCCGGAAGGATTGTCCGGAGTTCATGATGTCTTCCATGTTTCTCAGCTGAAGAAATGCCATGCCGACATGGCCGATATTCCGTTAAGAGACACAGTGCCCCTAGAGGCCATACAGCTCGACAGAGATCTGACCTATGAGGAGAAACCTGTCCGAATTCTCGAGACTGCGAACAAAGTCACCCGCAGCAAGATCATCAAGTTTTGCAAGGTGTGTGGAGTCATCATTCGAGGAGGAAGCCACCGGGAGCGAGAAGAAGACCTCCGCCGAGACCACCGCACCTATTTGCTAGCCAACCCGAATCTCGAGGGCGAGATTCATCTTAAGGTGGGTAGGCTTGTAACATCCCAAATTTCCCATTTGGAATGTTTTACAATTATAGCTAAGCATCTATGCATTACTGTTTGAAATTGAGTGACATTTGAAATTTCAGAAGATTTTGAGTTTGACGGAATTTGAATTCAAATTGGCAGTTGAAATTTATTTCAAATCAATGACTGACAAATACTTGAGAAAAAGTATGAGAGGAGTAAACATGACACTCCAATTATGTCAGAAGAAAATTTTGCCAAAAAGTTTGAATTCAAAATCTGATTTTATTTGGGATTTATAGAAAATGACTTTTTTTTAAAGTTTGAGTTTTGCCCCTGGAAAAATGTTCAAATTGTAGGGAATATTCCCCTGATCATTTTGATATATATATATATATGTCCTATATAAAATATATATATTTAATATATTATCTCTCCCCTCCTTAAATTTAAAAAAATAGAAAAAGAAAACCCCAGGCGCCAGCCAGCTAATCGCCCAGCCAGTGAGGCACCCACCAGCGCAGCCCAGCCCGGCCAGTAGCCCGAGCCTGCCTGAGCCGACCCGACCGAACTCCCTTCCCTCGGTCGCCCGAATCAACCTTCACCTCCCTCTCCCGCTGACGCCCCGGACCCACCTCTCCCTTTCCCCTCGCCCACGCCACTCCACGCCAGCACAACCGCCGCCGCCGCCGGAATCCCGGGGATCCCGGAATCGCCTCCTCGATTCGCCCCCTCCTCCAAGCCGGTTCCCCTATACCCCCCTCGACCCGTTCAGCCCCCTCGCCGCGCCCGAAACGATCTCCCCTCGCCGCAATCGCTCCGGAGCCGTTCCGCCCCCGCCGCGCCATTACCGCCCCACCGCTCGTCTCCGACCCCCTCGCCGCCGCCCGAGACCACCTCCGAACTCCCATCGCTCGTCCGCATCTTCCCGTGCTCTCCGCCGTCGTCCCCGACCACCGGAGCCACCGCGCCGTCGCCGCCCGAGCCGCCGTCGCCGTCGACCACCGCGGTAAGCCACCGGAATCCCCTCCGTCGTCCGATCTGAAATCTACGCGCTAGATTAGATCACCCGAAGAATGCGGTTTATTCTAAATAGACCGGTTTAGTTTCGGTTTTATTTGGGCTTAGTTAGACCGGCCCGATCGGTTTAATCCCTCGGGCGCGTTTTAGTTATTTGACGCCCGAGCGTTAGATAGGCCCATTAGCGCCAGATTTTCTTTTTAATTATATTTTCGTTTCTGTTTTTTTACCGAATAGTTTCAGTTTTGTAAAATACATATCTTTTAGGTTACTTAATATTTTTAATTGATTCTTTTTTTGTTGGTTTGCAAATATGTTGTAGTTTCGGTAGAAGATATGTTTGGCCATGTTTAAATTATTAGAAATTGTTTTATTTTAGTTTTAGAAAGATTAGTATTTCTGCTATAAAATGAGTTAGGATTATTTTATTTTAGTGATTCTTTTTGTCACTACTTTGTTTTGACCTTGCCTAACCGTAGGAATTTATTTGGGCATTTTAGATTCAATAAAAAAATAGTTTTAATCAAAATCATGTGGTTCTTATTTATTTAACTAGCTACTGTTTTCCTATTGTTTTATTTAGCAAATAATTTTATTTTTCCTATGTGATAGTTTATTTTAGGTTAGTTTCTGTAACTTTAGAACATGAACTTTTATTTACAATAACTAAAATTTTTATTTTATTTTTTCTTGCTAGGATTGTTCTAGGCATAATAGGAGTTCTATAATAGTTTTTGATGTGATTCTTTTTGCTCCTAGTTGCATGATGTTTTCTCTTCTGTTAGTTAGCAAAAACCCATGCTTAGGTTCTGTTAAAAAAATTTGGTTGTGTAAAACTATTTCTTGGTTGTTGTTTGATGTGGTGAAAACATTGATTTGGATTTCTTCGAGTTTTCTTTGGGTTTTGGTTCGATTGTTTTGTGTGTTTTATGTTAGCATGTTGTTATGTTAAGTGCCTGTATGCTTATATGATTGTTGTTTGCTTCGGTAGAATTTCCGGAGTGCGAAGCCTGCTATCACGAGTCCCTAGCTTTCGAAGATCGTCAGCAAGTCAAGTCATTTGATCGTGATTTATTTTACAATACCAATGATTTTATTGCATTAGAATTTTTCCTCCCCACCATGCATGCAGTAGGTGAATTTTAAGTTATGTTCTTGAGTAGTATCATGTGGTAGGAGGAAACCAATCCCCTTGTTACCATGGCCCGGGACGAAGTAGTTTATTTTTGCTATGCTCGTAGACGGGGTTGGTTGAGTGATTCATAAGGGAGATGTGAGAGTCAAGATGATGACAACCCCATGACTTCAAGCTCAAGATGGACTTCAAAATTCACTACTAGGTGGAGGACGGTTGATGGGCACCCTGGAGAAAACCAGCGGTTGGCCGGGATGCATGGAGAAGCGCCATGACATCTTGCGGAAAGCTTCACCCAGCCACGAAGAGACGGATGTATACCCCATTGACCGGAAGCTTACCTGCAGCCGCAAGCCATTATGGGCTCGCTTGGTCAACCCTAGGTGTGACTCACCGGACGGTGCTACGAGATGTAGAAGAACGGTAGGATTGGATGGGTACCGCGGTGGCCGAGGAACTCTTCTAAGTCCCTGTTTACGTTCGTCCCGCCTTCAAACACCGTGAAGTGCGAAGACTTAAGGGAGGGAACGAGTCTTGCGGGTAAAGTGCGCAAACCTCTGCAGAGTGAAGATCTAATCGGTTAGCCGTGTCCCCGGTTACGGACAATTTGAGCCTCTGGAACTTGGAGTATTTCGGAAATCTCAACACCAAAATTAATAAATTAATTGAGGGGGTTATTTAATAATTGGGAATGAGACATTGGTTGGCGGAACCATCTCAATAACTACCAACATTTTGTAGTATTTGCAAAACAAGTCCTTTCTGTAGGAAAAAACTGGCTTTTTCGCAAAACAATGAAACTTAGAGCTCCACAGCCAAATTGCATATAGAGTTAGTAAATTTATTGTTGTTCTCTCTTCATGACTTGCCGGCATATTCAAAATGCTGACCTACACGGCTACAACGTCTTATGTTGGAGAGGAGTATTCCGATCAGGAGTGAGGCTACGATCCACGCTTGGCGATTGCCCTTTGGAGTCGGATGGACTCGCTATTCTTCTACGCTTCCGCAGCTTTATTTAGTTTATTTCTCATGAGTTGGCCTTCGGCTGAATTTATTCTATTGTAATAAAGACTCGATATGAGAACCGTGTAATAAATTCAGGTGTGATTGAACTTTGAATCTTTGCATCAATGTACTTTGTGTGCCAGCATGATCTTGGGATGGTACAGCTACACAGAGACTTGACCGTTTTCGGGTCGGGTCGCTACACCTCCTCTTGGGATATCACTGACATGTGGGAACGGAGTGTGAGCAAACCGATCTCAATTGACGGCAAAATGGCCAACCCGCCGTTCCTTGAGAGAGACGAGGAGCGAGAACACATAGACGGGCTTGCACGGAGGCCAAGATATATTCGAGCATGGTTGATCGATATCATCATTACATGTTGGGCTGCCATTTTCCGCCCTTCTCCGGAATAAATGTGTACTTTATCAAAGATTAAAACGTATAATAGTACAGACGATCCACCATGCGGTTCTAGTAGTAGTACTACTTGTACTACTAAACCTTGGGCTTGGCTCTTCGCCTCTTCGTGAAGTCGAACAATGATGGTACTCCGCATGTTCGGTACTACAGTCTATGCCTCTAGCAATCTGACACCGAATGAACTGATGCATGTCCACCGCCTGGGCGAGGGTAGGTTGCATTAGTCAAAAGGCGTAAGCGAGCTTCACCTTGTCCTGCAAGCTTCTCCTTATTCTGCGAGTTGACGGGACACACCAAAAAGTAGTGCTAGTCCATACTCCCTCCTTTCCGGTTAATATGGCTTAATATTTTTTGCGGGTAAATGAGAGAGCTTTACATATATAAGAATTCTTAGGACGATCAGCCAAGACACTGGTCACTAGGAAAGCGAGGTACCCCGCAAAAAAAGAAGTAGGAAGCGAGGTGTTTCATCAAGCCAGCTCTCGGTCACATTCAAAGTGCAGCAAGCACGGTTCGCACAAAGATGCGCCGCAAGGTTTTCTGACCTATTTACATGTTGAATAACCAAAAAAGAGGAAATATTACCGAGGGCTCCTATTTGTAATAGGATATGAGCCAGAATTAAGCGAGAATTGTGGCGAGTGTTCCATGCAATCAACTTCCATTATCACATGTGAGAACTCTCGAAGAGAACCTAATGTGTTGAAGATTGCTTTATCACAGTTTAAAAATATAATAAGAGTGCAGACACTCCTCCATCCGGTTCCTAGTACTAGTATAGTACATACCTCCATAGACTATAGTAGTAGTACTAGTACTAGTAAACTTTGCGCTTGGCTGTTCCCCTCTTTGGGAAGTCGAACAATAATAGTACTAGTATAGTGTATGCTTCTGGCAATCTGACACTGAATTAACTGTTGCACATCCACCGCCTGAGCGAGGGAGATCTTGCATTAGTCAAAAGTTTCTCCTTGTCCTGCGAGCCACCGCGTGCAAGCTTCTCCCATCCTGCAAGCTTCTCCTCGTTCGGCAAGTTGACGGGACACACCAAAGTAATGCTAGTCCATACTGCCTCCTCTCCGGTTAATATGGCTTAATTTCAAACGAGATAAATACACCTGTCATCATCATATAATTGTAAAACTACGGTCAGTGGAATTCATAATACGCTCATTGCGCTCAATATATACATTTTCCGATGTTTATACGGTCACTAGCTCACCCTGGCTGAGTATGTGTGTGCATGCACATGTAGGTTCAGCACTTGAGCGTGACCGTGTGTGTTCCGTCGTGTGCTCGGACATCGATGCATTAGGGCGTCGCGCACGTTTTTGCGTCCATGTGTACGTGTGACTATTGCATACACGTAGGGGGAGTATGTGTAGGGGCCACTAAAAGAGCAGTCAAATCACACAGTAAGTTAGTCGCAAGAAACAACCATCATTTCACTCTTCAATGACATGTACGCATTATAAAATGGTTGATTTCGAGAGAAAAAGAAAACCAGTATATATACACTAGAAGGAGCCTAATCTACAAGCATGCTTGCTTGGGTTGCTCTCTTCACAAGCATAGAACGACGGTGGCCACACCGCTGGTCACATATCCAGCCTGATCCCGCAGCTGGGGGAAGGGAACAATGTTCTGCATAGACGCGGTCAACATCGGCGAGGGAGAAAACCCATAGTCGATGCGTCCCAATCAGGGTTCACCGCGGTATGGGCCGATGCCGCGTCCCAACCGTCCTTCTAGCTACAGCCCGACATCCCAGGTAGTCCATCTTACTTTTGGAGCCGGCTTGCTCCACTGCCGTAGCTCCCCACGTAGCTCCATCTCCATGTTGATCTTTCTCTACTTCTACCGGCTTCTACTTGTGATGAGTTTATGTCTCATGAACTAGTGCCAGTACTATTATTCTAATCACACTTCTTCAATATCTTTGCCATCAGGGATGCTCAGCTTGATTTTAGTGGAATTGCACAAAAGCATCGTATGATCCGAGGGTGCTAGATGTCTTTCCTTCGACAGGTTCTACCTGGCCAGGAAATTAAATCCTATTTAGGGTTTAGGGTTTAAGTCGTAGTGACCCCATCAGTAGTTTTTCTTTCGTACACGCTCTCACAACTTTTGTCTTTAGTTGTCAAGTAAATATTGGCTATGATCTGTGAATCATTGAGATGCATCAGCATGCGTGTTAGTTTTCCTTTGTATTTGATGGAATGTTGTAACGGGGCAACCTTGGAGTAGGAATGAAAATGGAGTGGAAGTTTCCTTTTTCTAGAGAAAAAATGGAAACGGAGAGAAACCAACGTTTCGTTTCGTTGGATTGAGCAAAACCAATGTTTAAATCACGTCTGTCACGTTCGTGTCTCACCCTCCTCCATGGCTCGACCCCACACGGTCGCTCGGCATGCCACTCACCGCAAACCGAGTATACGATAACTTTCCCGCCTGCTTGTCGATGGATCGCGCTATGGAGTACAAGCACTACAGGAAGAGATTGATGAGTTGGGGGAGGACAGCTAGCTGTAGCACGGACTCCCAAGAACTTTTTACATGCATGTTGTGGCCGGCTATTGCGACCTTTGAATGTGGAGCAGTCGCGTGAACCAGGAAGCGGCACGGGTGATGCTCTCTTGGCCGGCGTGCCACTTCAATGCTGGTGCCAGTGAGAGGTCGCGTCCGCTCTAGCCAGGTGAGGGAGTCCTGGATTAGGGGGTATCCGGATAGTCGGACTATATACCTTTGCCGGATTGTTGGACCGTGAAGATACAAGACTCGAGACTTCGTCCCATGTCCGGATGGGACTCTCCTTTGCGTGGAAGACAAGCTTGGCGATCCGGATATTATATTTCCTTCTTTGTAACCGACTCCATGTAAACCCTAGCCTTCTCTGATGTCTATATAAACCGGAGGGTTTAGTCCTTAGAGACAGAATCATAATCATCATAGGCTAGCTTCTAGGGTTTAGCCTCATCGATCTCGTGGTAGATCAACTCTTGTAATACCCATATCATCAATATCAATCAAGCAGGAAGTAGGGTTTTACCTCCATCGAGAGGGCCCGAACCTGGGTAAAACATCGTGTCCCTTGCCTCCTGTTACCATTAGCCTTAGGCGCACAGATCGGGACTCCCTACCCGAGATCTGCCGGTTTTGACACCGACATTGGTGCTTTCATTGAGAGTTCCTCTGTGTCGTCGTTGCGAGGCTCGATGGCTCCTTCAATCGTCAACAACAACATGGTCCATGGCGAGAACTTTCTCCCCGGACAGATTTTTGTGTTCGGCGGCTTCATGCTGCGGGCCAATTCGCTTGGCCATCTGGAGCAGATCGACAGCTATGCCCCCGGCCAGCAAGTCAGGTTCTGAAACCTGAAATACACGGCCGATATCCGCGAAGACTTGATCTTCAATGGATTCGGGCCTGCGGTAGGAGCGCTGGACAGTCACGATGAGCATAGCTTGGACCTACTGTCGGACAATGCTCGGGATATCGCCCCTGCAGGAACCCCGGACCTAAATCCGGGGCAGATTGCGTCGCCCAAGGACGGGTGGATGGACCCCGCCCCGGAGGCCGCACACCCGTTGGCGGTAGAGACAAACACAGACTTCACCCCCAAGGAAGCCTGTGACACCGGACACCCGGACTCGTATCCGGTTGTAAGTTCCAGTCCGCGCGCCTCCGAGACCGCCGAATCTGGTTGGGCTCCGGTAATGGAGTTCACCGCTGCGGATATCTTCCAGCACTCTCCCTTTGGTGACATGCTGAACTCTTTAAAGTCCCTCTCTTTGTTAGGAGACTCTCGGCCGAACTATGCCCGACTCGAGTGGGAAGTAGGCGACGAAGGAATTCGTTGCCCACCCACCACCCACTTCATTTCCACGGTCGATGATTTAACGGACATGCTTGACTTCGACTCCGAAGATATCGACGGTATGGACGACAATGCACGAGAAGAACAGGAACCACCGCCCACGGGGCGGCGGACAACCACCTCCTCATATGATATATATATGGTGGACACTCCGAAGGAAACCAATGGCGATGAGGCAATGGAGGATAACCCCTCAGGGAAGAAAGCAAAGCATGGGTGTCGTCGACGCCGCTCCAAGCCCTGCCATAGCAATACCGGCACAGGAGACGAAAACAATCCGAATGGTGCCGAAGATGAATACAACCCCGATCTGCCTGCCTTCAAGCAAAGCAAGCAGAAGACAGCAGGTCAGCCTGCATAAACAAAGCGACGGACGGATATCCGGAGGAGGACAACTACATGCCCCCCTCCGAAGACGAGATTAGCCTCGGCGACGACGAGTTCGGCATGCCTGAGGACCCCGTGGAGAACGAGCGCTTCAAGCGCTGGCTTATGGCCACTGCAAGGAGCCTGAAAAAGAAGCGGCAGCAGCTCCAAGCTGATCAAGACCTGCTAACAGACAGATGGACCGAAGTCCTGGCAGCTGAGGAATATGGACTCGAACGCCACACGGCTGACCGACCACCTTGTGGCCGGGATAAAACGGCATATCAGCCTGAATACCAGCCCGCACCCCCACGCCAATACACTACGGCCCGAGGCAATAGGAAGTACCTGCAAGATATACTGGAAAACAAGGCAGGACAGCCAAGATCGATCTATGGATCGCGGGGGCGCGCCCCAACATGTGACGATGATTGTCACGCCGGATACACTATGAACAAGTCCGGCCAGGCCGAATACAGCCACCCAGACTCATTCGAAATGCGTAGCCACATAGCCCGGCATAGAGGCGCCGCACACCCCCTCTGCTTCACTGACGAAGTGATGGATCATGAATTCCCAGAAGGGTTTAAACCCGTAAACATCGAATCATACGATGGCACAACAGACCCCGCAGTATGGATCGAAGATTTCCTTCTCCACATTCACATGGCCCGCGGAGACGATCTACACGCCATCAAGTATCTCCCCCTTAAACTCAAAGGATCGGCCCGACATTGGCTAAACAGCCTGCCGGCAAATTCCATTGGCAGTTGGGAAAACCTGGAGGACGCGTTCCCCGACAACTTCCAGGGCACATATGTGCGACCACCGGATGCCGATGACCTGAGCCACATTACCCAACAGCCCGGAGAGTCAGCCAGGAAATTCTGGACTCGGTTCCTAACCAAAAAGAACCAAATAGTCGACTGTCCGGACGCTGAAGCCCTGGCGGCCTTTAAGCATAATATCCGTGACGAGTGGCTCGCCCGACACCTCGGCCAGGAAAAACCAAAGTCCATGGCGGCCCTCACGACACTCATGACCTGTTTTTGCGCGGGCAAGGACAGCTGGCTGGCCCGCAGTAGCACCACGCCTATAAACTCCGGCACCTCAGATGTCCGCGACAATAACGGCAAGCCACGGCGCAACAGACATAAGTGACGGAACAACGGTGACAACACTGAATACACGACAGTCAACACCGGATTCAGTGGCTCCAAATCCGGTCAGCGGAAAAAGGTGTTCAAAAGAAACAATCAGGGACCATCCAGTCTGGAACGCATACGTGAACGCTCATGCCAAACTCATGGCACCCCGGATAAGCCAGCAAACCACACTAACAGAGACTGATGGGTGTTCAAACAGGCTGGTAAAATAAATGCCGAAAACAAGGACAAGGGGCTGCACAGCAACGATGACGAGGAGCCCCGGCGTCCGAACACAGGAGGACAGAAGAAATTTCCTCCCCAGGTGAAAACGGTTAACATGATCTACGCCACCCATATTCCCAAACAGGAACGGAGGCGATCACTACGGGACGTCTATGCGATGGAGCCAGTCACCCCGAAATTCAACCCATGGTCAGCCTGTCTGATCACCTTCGATCATAGGGATCACCCTAACAGCATCCGTCACGGCGGTTCAGCCGCATTGGTCCTAGACCCAATCATCGACGTATTCCACCTCACGCGAGTCCTTATGGATGGCGGCAGCAGCCTGAACCTGCTTTATTAGGACACAGTGCGCAAAATGGGCATCGACCCTTCACGGATCAAGCCCACCAAAACCACCTTCAAAGGTGTAATTCCAGGAGTAGAGGCCCGTTGCACGGGCTCCATAACATTGGAAGTGGTCTTCGGATCTCCGGATAACTTCCGAAGCGAGGAGTTAATCTTTGATATCATCCCTTTCCGCAGTGGTTATCACGCACTACTTGGACGAACCGCATTCGCTCGATTCAATGCGGTACCACACTATGCATACCTCAAGGTCAAGATGCCAGGACCTCGTGGGGTCATAACAGTAACCGGAAACATGGACCGCTCTCTTCATACAAAAGAGCATACTACAGCCCTCGCGGCGGAAGTACAATGCGGCCTTCTCCGGCAAACCACGAATCTGGTGACAACAACCCCAAACACCGTCAAGCGAGTCCGGAGTACCCCGCAACAAGATCACCAGGCATGCCAAGAGCGTGACTAGCAGTACGGCCTCCGCTCTAGCACCATCAAGGCAGCATTCGTGCCACGCGTACACAATTATGCACTAAAAATACCATGGTCATAGGCGGAGGCACAATAATGGACTCAGTCAAATAGTGCGGCTCAGCCGCAACATACTTTAATAACCCCCCTTTTCTACCTTTCAGGATACTGCTTTCGGGCAGCCTCTTCCGAAGAGCCGGATTGTCGGACTTGCACAGGAGAAAAAACTAAGGAGGCAAAAGGCTTTGCGCACAAAGGGAATACCCAGGTGGAATCTGTTCACGACCGTTATACCTGCTTTATATACCTACATGCAGCCCGCCCTTGGATGGGACATGTCAAATAGTCCTATTTACTTCTGCTTAACGCATTCGTTGTAAACATACGCTTACACGTATTATTTATCAATGGGAGATAGTATATAGCGTCAGCTTATTATTCCTATTTGCACATTTTTTTCCTATAAATGTTTATTTAATATTGCACCCATACACCTTGGTACGTTTAGTTTGCCAGGGGCTCCTTATGGCGCCCCATAACACGGCAAGACAAGTCCGGACACTTTCAACAGTGCGGCACCCCGAACTTATAGCACTATATGCATCAGCTCCGAATCATGTCTTGGATCAATAGTTGGGTTTGCCCGGCTCCCTTCTTTTGGTTCCTTATGTTCAGTTATATCGGCTAAGATAGCGCAGGGAGAACTACTGCGATTGTGTCCCGGTTCATCCGGACAAGCACCTTAGTAGAGAAAGCCGAAAATTGATCGGCATGATGCGGCGAGAGCTGGTCGCTGTTCAAGAGGTCTTAAAATCCTTAAAGATTTTTTCCGCTTTAGGCGAGGAATCGGCTTCGTCCATTTTAGGCGTATATAGCGCCCCAATTTGGCTTTCCGAATTCTAGGGGCTTCGCCGAAATTTAAAATTGTAGACTTCTATGGCTAAGTAAAAGTTATAAAGCCACATAGTCTGACTGCCTTGTTCGCTGCGCCAAACACCTCCTTCAGGGACCAAAAATTTGTATAAAGAGTGTCTGGGTTTTTCCAGGAACACCCCGGTACTAGTTATGTGGGGGCGGAAGCCGACGACTGGCCTACTTTCAGAATTTTATAAACAGCCGCACAGAAGGTAATATTTTAAATCAAAAAGCGCTATATAGCGCAAGTAACTTCGTCTTTATATTACAACAACGACAGAAGTACATTTACTCAAGGATCGTGTCCTTGGTACATTCATCGGCCACGAGACGAGCGCCTTTCATAACGCCATCATAATATTTTTCGGGACAGCGATGCGCCTTGCCCTCCAGCGGCCCGTTCTTCACCAGCTTCTCCGCATCCATCTTGCCCCAATGCACCTTTGCACGGGCAAAGGCCCGGCGGGCACCCTTAATGCAAACGGATCGCTTGATCACCTCAAGTTGCGGACAGGCATTTACCATCCGCTTTATCAGGCCGAAGTAGCTGGCAGGCAAGGGCTCGCCAGGCCACATACGGACTATGAAATCTTTCATAGCCACTTCGGCCGCCCTGTGGAGTTCAACCAATTGCTTCAGTTGGTCACTCAGAGGCATCGGGTGTTCGGCTCCAGCATATTGGGACCAGAACAACTTCTCCATCGAGCTCCCCTCCTCGGCACGGTAGAACTCCGCGGCATCTGATACGCTGCGTGGTAGATCTGCAAATGCCCCTGGAGAGCTCCGAATTCGGGTAAGTAAGAGAAACGCCTCCTCCACATGCTTGCTTTGCATAAAGAATGTCTTACCCGCCATTATCTTCTTGTTGCCTGGATTTCCTGCTGGGCCTTTTCGGCTTCGGCCTTGGCGTCTTTCACACTCGCAAGGGCCTTTGCAACCTCAGACTCCTTCGTCTTGAATTCACGCTCCAAGGACTCGAACTTCTTGCCGAGCTCCTGGAGCTCTTGCTGTACCTCGCCCACCCTAGCATTCTGCTTCTCGCACTCAATGCGCTCCATGGCCGCCTTGTCTTCGGCCTCGGACAACGCTTTCTTTAGGGACGCCACTTCGGTTGTGGCCCCTATTACAAAGTCATGACGCTTTGTCGTTAGAATCACCAATTTTGCCTATTCTTTATGATATGCAAACAGGGTATCACTCACCTTTGTTCTCTTCGAGCTGCCTCTTCGTGAGGCTGAGCTCTCCTTGTGCCTGCTCCAGGTCCCGTTTAAGTCCGGCGACCTCGGCCGTGAGGGCAGCAGCGGCAAGCAGCACCGCCTGCTTAATAACATTCACAACTACTATTAGACTCCTGCGGATTATAATCGACCCTCCGTTTGGCTTTTCGTTCCGAACACCAAGCAGAGTATCAGGGGCTACTACCTATTGGGTGATAATTTCACACATTTTTTATTACTTACCTCAAAGCCTGTCAGGAGGCTGGTGCAGGCTTCGGTTAGTCCGCTCTTGGCAGACAGAACCTTCTGAATCACCGCACTCATAAGAGTACGGTGCTCTTCATCCATGGAAGCGCCGCGAAGCGCTTCCAGCAGACTATCCGACGCCTCTAGCGTAACGGAAGTCATCGGCACGGACAGCTCGCCCTCCTTAGCGAGGGGCCGCCTGCCCGTATCCGGAACCATTGGAGGTTCCAGTACAGTGTGCGGCCGAAAGCCCGGCTTGTTGCGGCTCTCGTCGGCATAATCCGCGGGGATCTTACGCCCCGCATACCCGGCGTCTGGAATTTCGCCTTGGGGCGTCTCCAGAGTCACCCCCTCCCCTGCTCGGGGAACCTTTTGGACAACACCTCCGTGTCGTCCGCAGGCCGAGGGGTAGTGGCCGTCGCGAGCGAGTTCATCACCGAATAACTCAAGGACCCATCCGAAGAGGATACCTCGGGATGGACCCTGGCCGGACAGCATATGCGTGTTCGGCGTTATAACAGACTATGAAGCAAAGTCGTACTAAAGTACAACAGGTTGCGGATACTTACGATCTTACTAGGGGCTTCCCCCTGGGCAACCACTCCTCCTCGCTATAGGCGGCCGTGGTGGAGTAATCCGGAAGGGACGCCTTTCCCTTCTTGGGTGTGCTAGCCTCCCCTCCGGGGCGGCTTTCCTCTTCTTCTCCTCCCTAGTGCAGGGAGGCAGAGTTTCTTCGTGTTTCCCCCCGCCTCCGCGGGAGTAATCTACCTCGTCGTCTTCGGACGACGAGGGTATGATGACCTTGCGCCGGGGACCCTTCCCGGTCCCCTGGCCGCCTTCTAGGCCCCTCGTCCTCTCCGGATGGGGAGGCCCTTTCCTCTTCCTCCTCCCCTTCGGGGGAGGAGTGTGCCTCGTCATCTTCGGACGAGGCATCCGGTACGACCTTACGCCAGAGACCCTTCCTGGTTCCCGGGGGCCTTCTTTTCTGCCTTCTTTTCTGGCGCCTTGTAGGGCGTCGGGACTAGCATCTCCGTCAGGAGAGCATCTGCTGGACCTTCTGGTAGTGGAGCCGGACATTCAATCCGCTCCGTCGTCTCCACATATTCCTGATCAAATACACACAATAACTTAAGATTCCCCCATGAGTACATTGGGAAAAACTGCATCTGGTGGTAGTCGGAAAACTCACCGGATGGGGGAGCCGCGTGGCGTGAAGTCCGTGGTCCTCGGATGTGGGAGGAGGTATTTCGGAGGCCTTGAAAAGCGCCTTCCATGCGCCCTTGTGTGTCATGCCGTAGTGTTGGAAATATGCCCTAGAGGCAATAATAAAAGCATTATTACTATATTTCCTTGTTCATGATAATTGTCTTTTATTCATGCTATAACTGTATTATCCGGAAATCGTAATACACGTGTGAATACATAGACCATAACATGTCCCTAGTAAGCCTCTAGTTGACTAGCTCGTTGGTCAACAGATAGTCATGGTTTCCTGATTATGGACATTAGATGTCATTGACAATGGGATCACATCATTAGGAGAATGATGTGATGGACAAGACCCAATCCTAAGCATAGCACAAGATCGTGTAGTTCATTTTGCTAGAGCTTTTTCAATGTCAAGTATCTCTTCCTTAGACCATGAGATCGTGTAACTCCCGGATACCGTAAGAGTGCTTTGGGTGTACCAAACGTCACAACGTGAATCGGGTGACTATAAAGGTGCACTACAGATATCTCCGAAAGTGTCATTGGGTTGACACGGATCGAGATCGATTTGTCACTCCGTATGACGGAGAGGTATCTCTGGGCCCACTCGGTAATGCATCATCATAATGAGCTCAAAGTGACCAAGTGTTTGGTCACGGGATCATGCATTACGGTACGAGTAAAGTGACTTGCCGGTAACGAGACTGAACGAGGTATTGGGATACCGACGATCGAGTCTCGGGCTTGTAACGTACCGATTGACAAAGGGAATAGTATACGGGGTTGCTTGAATCCTCGACATCGTGGTTCATTCGATGACATCATCGAGGAGCATGTGGGAGCCAACATGGGTATCCAGATCCCGCTGTTGGTTATTGACCGGAGAGCCGTCTCGGTCATGTCTGCGTGTCTCCCGAACCCGTAGGGTCTACACACTTAAGGTTCGGTGACGCTAGGGTTATTAGGAAGACTTGTATGTGATTACCGAATGTTGTTCGGAGTCCCAGATGAGATCCCGGACGTCACGAGGAGTTACGGAAGGGTCCGGAGGTAAAGATTTATATATGGGAAGTTGTCATGCGGACACCGGAAAGTTTCGGGGGCATATCGGTATTGTACCGGGGCCACCGGAAGGGTTCCGGGGGTCCACCGGGAGGGGCCACCCCTCTCGGAGGGCCACATGGGCCGCAAGGGGCAGGGAACCAGCCCCTAGAAGGATGGGCGCGCCCCCCACCTTGGGCCCATGCGCCTAGGGTTTGGGGGGGAACCCTAGAGGGGGCGCCCCTTTGCTTGGGGGGCAAGTCCCCCCTCCTTGGCCGCCGCCCCCCTCTAGATCCCATCTAGAGGGGCCGGCCCCCCTTGCCCCTTCCCGTAGAAATAGAGGGTGAGGGGAGGGCTGCAACACACAACCCAAGGCGCAGCCCCTCCCCTCCCCAACACCTCTCCTCCTCCGTCACGAGCTTGGCGAAGCCCTGCCGGAGTGCTGCTTCTCCACCAACACCACGCCGTCGTGCTGCCGTTGGAGCTGTGTTCCTCAACCTCTCCTTCCTCCTTGCTGGATCAAGACGGAGGAGACGTCATCCGTTCCGTATGTGTGTTGAACGCGGAGGTGCTGTCCGTTCGGCACTTGGTCGTCAGTGATCTGAATCACGTCGAGTACGACTCCATCATCACCGTTCCCTCGAACGCTTCCGCACGCGATCTACAAGTGGTATGTAGATGCAAACTCACTCCCTTGACTCGTTGCTTATATGAACTCATAGATGGATCTTGGTGAAACCGTAGGAAATTTTTTAATTTTCTGCAACGCTCCCAACAAAGGGCATCATGAGCTAGGTCTATGTGTAGTTCTCTATTGCACGAGTAGAACACAATTTTGTTGTGGGCGAGATCTTGTCAACTTGCTTGCCGCTACTAGTCTTATCTTGCTTCAGCGGTATTGTGGGATGAAGCGGCCCGGACCAACCTTACACGCACGCTTACGTGAGACCGGTTCCACCGACTAACATGCACTAGTTGCATAAGGTGGTCAAGGGTGTCTGTCTCTCCCACTTTAGTTGAAGCGGATTCGATGAAAAGGGTCCTTATGAAGGGTAAATAGAAGTTGACAAAATCACGTTGTGGTTATTCATAGGTAAGAAAACGTTCTTGATAGAACCCAATTGCAGCCACGTAAAAGATGCAACAACAATTAGAGGACGTCTAACTTGTTTTTGCAGCAATTGTCATGTGATGTGATATGGCCAGAAGTTGTGATGAATGATGAATGATATATTGTGATGTATGAGATCATGTTATTGTAATAGGTATCACGACTTGCATGTCGATGAGTATGACAACCGGCAGGAGCCATAGGAGTTGTCTTTATTTTTTGTATGACATGTGTGTCATTGAAGAACGCCATGTAAATTACTTTACTTTATTGCTAAACGCGTTAGCCATAGAAGTAGAAGTAGTCGTTGGCGTGACAACTTCATGAAGACACGATGATGGAGATCATGGTGTCATGCCGGTGACGAAGATGATCATGGAGCCCCGAAGATGGAGATCGAAGGAGCTATATGATATTGGCCATATCATGTCACTACTATATAATTGCATGTGATGTTTATTATGTTTAGGCATCTTATTTACTTAGAACGACGGTAGTAAATAAGATGATCCCTTATAATAATTTCAAGAAAGTGTTCCCCCTAACTGTGCACCGTTGCTAAAGTTCGTCGTTTGGAAGCACCACGTGATGATCGGGTGTGATAGATCCTTACGTTCACATACAACAGGTGTAAGACAGATTTACACATGCAGAACACTTAGGGTTAACTTGACGAGCCTAGCATGTACAGACATGGCCTCGGAACACAAGAGACCGAAAGGTCGAACATGAGTCGTATGGAAGATACGATCAACATGGAGATGTTCACCGACGATGACTAGTCCGTCTCACGTGATGATCGGACACGGCCTAGTCGACTCGGATCGTGTAACACTTAGATGACTAGAGGGATGTCTAATTTGAGTGGGAGTTCATTAAAATAATTTGATAAGATGAACTTAATTATCATGAACTTAGTCTAAAACCTTTGCAAATATGTCTTGTAGATCAAATGGCTGCCGCTCATGTCAACATGAACTTCAACGCGTTCCTAGAGAAAACCAAGCTGAAAGATGATGGCAGCAACTATACGGACTGGGTCCGGAACCTGAGGATCATCCTCATAGCTGCCAGGAAACAATATGTCCTAGAAGGACCGCTAGGTGACGCTCCGTCTCTGCAGAACCAAGACATTATGAATGCTTGGCAGTCTCGTCTTGATGATTACTCCCTCGTTCAGTGTGGCATGCTTTACAGCTTAAAACCGGGGCTCCAAAAGCATTTTGAGCAACACAGAGCATATGAGATGTTCGAGGAGCTGAAACTAGTTTTCCAAGCTCATGCCCGGGTCGAGAGATATGAAGTCTCCGACAAGTTCTATAGTTGTAAGATGGAGGAAAATAGTTCTGTTAGTGAGATTATACTCAAAATGTCTGGGTTGCACAACCGCCTGTCCTAGCTGGACATTAACCTCCAAGATGAGGCGGTCATTGACAGAATCCTTCAGTCGCTCCCACCGAGCTACAAGAGCTTTGTGATGAACTACAATATGCAGGGGATGGTGAAGACCATTCCTGAAGTATTCTCAATGCTGAAGTCAGCAGAGGTTGAAATCAAGAAAGAACATCAAGTGTTGATGGTCAATAAGACCACTAAGTTCAAGAAGGGCAAGGGTAAGAAGAACTTCAAGAAGGACGGCAAAGATGTTGCAGCGCCCGGTAAGCTAGTTGCCGGGAAGAAGTCAAAGAATGGACCCAAGCCTGAAACTAAGTGCTTTTATTGCAAGGGGAAGGGTCACTGGAAGCGGAACTGCCCCAAATACTTAGCGAACAAGAAGGCCGGCAACACTAAAGGTATATTTGATATACATTTAATTGATGTGTACCTTACCAGAACTCGAAGAAACTCCTGGGTATTTGATACCTGTGACGGTGCTCACATTTGTAACTCACAGCAGGAGCTGCGGAATAAGCAGAGATCGGGCGAAGGACGAGGTGACGATGCGCGTCGGGAATGGTTCCAAGGTCGATGTGATCGCCGTCGGCACGCTACCTCTACATTTACCTACGGGATTAGTTTTAAACCTCAATAATTGTTATTTTGTGCCAAGTTTGAGCATGAACATTGTATCTGGATCTCGTTTGATACGAGATGGCTACTCATTTAAATCCGAGAATAATGGTTGTTCTATTTATATGAGCGATATGTTTTATGGTCATGCCCCGATGGTCAATGGTTTATTCTTAATGAATCTCGAACGTAATGTTACACATATTCATAGCGTGAATACCAAAAGATGTAAAGTTGATAACGATAGTCCCACATACTTGTGGCACTGCCGCCTTGGTCACATTGGTGTCAAGCGCATGAAGAAGCTCCATGCTGATGGACTTTTAGAGTCTCTCGATTATGAATCGTTTGACACATGCGAACCATGCCTCATGGGCAAAATGACCAAGACCCCGTTCTCCGGAACAATGGAGCGAGCAACCAACTTGTTGGAAATCATACATACCGATGTGTGCGGTCTAATGAGCGTTGAGGCTCGCGGAGGATATCGTTATGTTCTCACTCACCGATGACTTGAGTAGATATGGGTATGTCTACTTGATGAAACACAAGTCTGAGACCTTTGAAAAGTTCAAGGAATCTCAGAATGAAGTAGAGAATCAACGTGACCGAAAGATAAAATTCTTACGATCGGATCGTGGAGGAGAATATTTAAGTCACGAATTTGGTACACACTTAAGAAAATGTGGAATCGTTTCACAACTCACGCCGCTGGAACACCTCGGTAATAACGGTGTGTCCGGACGTCATAATCGCACTCTATTGGATATGGTGCGATCTATGATGTCTCTTACTGATTTACCGCTATCATTTTGGGGATACGCTCTAGAGACAGCTACATTCACTTTAAATAGGGCACCGTTTAAATCCGTTGAGACGACACCGTATGAATTATGGTTTGGGAAGAAACCTAAGCTATCGTTTCTAAAAGTTTGGGGATGCGATGCTTATGTCAAGAAACTTCAACCTGAAAAGCTCGAACCCAAGTCGGAAAAATGCGTCTTCATAGGATACCCTAAAGAAACCATTGGGTATACCTTCTACTTAAGATCCGAGGGCAAGATCTTTGTTGCCAAGAACGGATCCTTTCTGGAAAAAGAGTTTCTCTTGAAAGAAGTAAGTGGGAGGAAAGTAGAACTCGATGAAGTACTGCCTCTTGAACGGGATAGTAGTGCAGCTCAGGAAAATGTTCCTGTAATGCCTACACCAACTGCAGAGGAAAATAATGATGATGATCAAGGTACTTCGGATCAAGTTGCTACTGAACTTCGTAGGTCCACAAGGACACGTTCCGCACTGCAGTGGTACGGCAACCCCAGATCGAAATCATGTTGTTGGACAACGCTGAACCTTCGAACTATGAAGAAGCAATGGCGGGCCTAGATTCCAACAAATGGCTAGAAGCCATGAAATCCGAGATATAATCCATGTATGAAAACAAAGTATGGACTTTGACTGACTTGCCCAATGATCGGCGAGCGATAGAAAACAAATGGATCTTTAAGAAGAAGACGGACGCGGATGGTAATGTCACCATCTATAAAGCTCGACTTGGCGCTAAGGGTTATCGCCAAGTTCAAGGGATTGACTATGATGAGACTTTCTCTCCCGTAGCGAAGCTTAAGTCCGTCCGAATCATGTTAGCAATTGCCGCATACTATGATTATGAGATATGGCAGATGGACGTCAAAACGGCATTCCTTAACGGGCATCTTAAGGAAGAACTGTGATATGATGCAGCGGAAGGTTTTGTCGATCCTAAGAATGCTAACAAAGTATGCAAGCTCCAGCGATCCATTTATGGGCTGGTGCAAGCATCTCGGAGTTGGAACATTCGCTTTGATGAGATGATCAAAGCGTTTGGGTTTATCTTGAGACTTATGGAGAAGCCTGCGTTTACAAGAAAGTGAGTGGGAGCTCTGTAGCATTTCTCATATTATATGTAGATGACATACTCTTGATGGGAAATGATATAGAACTTTTTGACAGCATTAAGGCCTGCTTGAATAAGTTTTTTTCAATGAAGGACCTTGGAGAAGCTGCTTATATATTAGGCATCAAGATCTACAGAGATAGATCGAGACGCCTCATAGGTCTTTCACAAAGCACATACCTTGATAAGATTTTGAAGAAGTTCAAAATGGATCAGTCCAAGAAGGGGTTCTTGCTCATATTGCAAGGTGTGAGATTGAGCTCGGCTCAATGCCCGACCACGGCAAAAGATAAAGAAGAGATGAGTATCATCCCCTATGCTTCAGCCATAGGATCTATTATGTATGCCATGCTGTGTACCAGACTGATGTAAACCTTGCCGTAAGTTTGGTAGGAAGGTACCAAAGTAATCCCGTCAAGGAACACTGGACAGCGGTCAAGAATAACCTGAAGTACCTGAAAAGGACAAAGGACATGTTTCTCGATTATGGATGTGACGACGAGCACAAATCGTAAAGGGTTACGTCGACGCTTAGCTTCGACACGATCTGGATGACTCTAAGTCACAAACCGGATACGTGTATATGTTGAATGGTGGAGCAAGAAGCTGGTGCAGCTGCAAGCGTAGCGTCGTATGGGATCTACATGTGAAGCGGAGTACATGGCAGCCTTGGAGGCAGCGCATGAAGCAATTTGGGTGAAGGAGTTCATCACCGACCTAGGAGTCATACCCAATGCGTCGGAGCCGATCAAACTCTTCTGTGACAACACTGGAGCTATTGCCCTTGCCAAGGATCCCAGGATTCACAAGAAGACCAGGCACATCAAGCGTCGTTTCAACTCCATCCGTGAAAATGTTCAAGATGGAGACATAGATATTTACCAAAGTACATACGGATCTGAATGTCCCGGATCCGCTGACTAAACCTCTCTCATGAAAGCAAAACATGATCAACACCGTAACTCTATGGGTGTTCGATTCATCACAATGTAACTAGATTATTGACTCTAGTGCAAGTGGGAGACTGTTGGAAATATGCCCTAGAGGCAATAATAAAAGCACTATTATTATATTTCCTTGTTCATGATAATTGTCTTTTATTCATGCTATAACTGTATTATCCGGAAATCGTAATACACGTGTGAATACATAGACCATAACATGTCCCTAGTAAGCCTCTAGTTGACTAGCTCATTGGTCAACGGATAGTCATGGTTTCCTGACTATGGACATTAGATGTCATTGACAACGAGATCACATCATTAGGAGAATGATGTGATGGACAAGACCCAATCCTAAGCATAGCACAAGATCGTGTAGTTTGTTTTGCTAGAGCTTTTTCAATGTCAAGTATCTCTTCCTTAGACCATGAGATCGTGTAAATCCCGGATACCGTAAGAGTGCTTTGGCTGTACCAAACGTCACAACGTAACTGGGTGACTATAAAGGTGCACTATAGGTATCTCCGAAAGTGTCTGTGGGTTGACACGGATCGAGACTGGGATTTGTCACTCCGTATGACGGAGAGGTATCTCTGGACCCACTCGGTAATGCATCATCATAATGAGCTCAAACTGACCAAGTGTTTGGTCACGGGATCATGCATTACGCATGCGAGTAAAGTGACTTGCCGGTAACGAGACCGAACGAGGTATTGGGATACCGACGATCGAGTCTTGGGCTTGTAACGTACCGATTGACAAAGGGAATAGTATACGGGGTTGCTTGAATCCTCGACATCGTGGTTCATCCGATGACATCATCGAGGAGCATGTGGGAGCCAACATGGGTATCCAGATCCTGCTGTTGGTTATTGACCGGAGAGCCGTCTCGGTCATGTCTGCGTGTCTCCCGAACTCGTAGGGTCTACACACTTAAGGTTCGGTGACGCTAGGGTTATTAGGAAGACTTGTATGTGATTACTGAATGTTGTTCGGAGTCCCGGATGAGATCCCGGACGTCACGAGGAGTTCCGGAAGGGTCCGGAGGTAAAGATTTATATATGGGAAGTTGTCATGCGGACATCGGAAATTTCGGGGGCATATCGGTATTGTACCGGGGCCACCGAAAGGGTTCCGGGGGTCCATCGGGAGGGGCCACCCCTCTCGGAGGGCCACATGGGCCGCAAGGGGCAGGGAACCAGCCACTGGAGGGCTGGGCGCGCCCCCACCTTGGGCCCATGCTCCTAGGGTTTGGGGGGGAACCCTAGAGGGGGCGCCCCCTTTGCTTGGGGGGCAAGTCCCCCCTCCCTGGCCGCCGCCCCCCCTCTAGATCCCATCTAGAGGGGCCGGCCCCCCTTGCCCATTCCCCTATAAATAGAGGGGTGAGGGGAGGGCTGCAAAACACAACCCAAGATGCAGCCCCTCCCCTCCCCAACACCTCTCCTCCTCCGTCACGAGCTTGGCGAAGCCCTGCCGGAGTGCTGCTTCTCCACCAACACCACGCCGTCGTGCTGCCGTTGGAGCTGTCTTCCTCAACCTCTCCTTCCTCCTTGCTGGATCAAGATGGAGGAGACGTCGTCCGTTCCGTACGTGTGTTGAACGCGGAGGTGCTGTCCGTTCGGCACTTGGTCATCGGTGATCTGAATCACGTCGAGTACGACTCCATCATCACCGTTCCCTCGAACGCTTCCGCACGCGATCTGCAAGTGGTATGTAGATGCAAAGTCACTCCCTTGACTCATTGCTTAGATGAACTCATAGATGGATCTTGGTGAAACCCTAGGAAAAATTTTAATTTTCTGCAACGTTCCCCAACATGTAGAGCTTTTGAAGCATCTGGTGTTCGGCCAGGACGAACTCCCATAGATTAAATGCCTGTCTTTGGCACGGAAGAATCCGGCGGACAAGCATGATCTAGACCACGTTTACAAGTTTGATTTTATTGTCCATCATGTTCTTGATGCAGTTTTGAAGTCCGGTCAGCTCTGCAGTTTCTCCCCAAGCCAGGCCCTTCTTTTCCCAAGAGGTAAGCCGCATGGGAATTCGAGATCAAAATTCGGGGGCCACCACCCAGTTAGCGTTGCGTGGCTCGGTGATGTAGAACCACCCCGATTGCCACCCTTTCATGGTCTCCGCGAAGGAGCCGTCGAGCCAGGTAACATTGGGCATCCTGTCCACCATGGCGTCTCCACACTCCGCTTGCTGGCCGCTCACGATATTCGGCTTCACGCAGAAGATTCATAGCCACAAGACGAAGTGAGGTTTGATGCGGAGGAAGGCCTCGCACACGACGATAAACGCCGAGATGTTGGGGACGAAATTTGGGGCTAGATTGTGGAAATCTAGCCCGTAGTAGAACATGAGCCCGCGGACGAAGGGATGAAGTGGAAATCCCAGTCCACGGACGAAGTGGGCTAGAAACACGACCCTCTCATGGGGTTCCGGAGTTGGAATGATCTGCCCTTCGTCTGTTAGCCGGTGCATGATGTGTACGGCCAAGTATCCCGCCGCCCGGAGCTTCGCAATATGCTCCTCCTTCACGGTGGAGGCCACCCACTTGCCTCATGCTCGGAACATGTTTGGCTGTGCGGAGAAAGCGTGAACTAGGGCGCTGGAGCTCGAGGGTGTGAGAATGGATAAGCAGAGGAGGAAGAAGGCGTGGGTGAAAATGGGGAATCCTTATGCCTTTATAGAGGCGACAGGAACGGTGCGCCTCCCCACTCTCCTGTTGAGAATCGCTTATTTCCCTAGCGCCACGATTGATTGCGCGGTTGGGTTACCCATACACGTATTGATGGAAATCCCGTGATAAGGGGACATGATCTCTGCTTTGACAAGACGTGCCGAGGAAACCGCCTCGCAATATGCGCTATGGCTGGTTGTGGGAAAATGGTTTGAATAATGACCCGACCATAGTGTCATGTCACTTTCTCTAAAGTTGTCAGCAGATTACATTTGTGAAATATCATTCTCTCTACGGTGGTATGTGAAGATCATCTTGCAGATCCGGACATGATCTAAGTGTTCGATAATTACTATGGAGTATTCGGGGATGGAACCCGCCTTGCAATGCCGAAGATAGAACTATGCGCCGGACTCATCGTCATTGAAGCCTGGTTCAGGGGATACTGAGGGAGTCCTGGATTAGGGGGTATCCGGACAGTCGGACTATATACCTTGGCCAGATTGTTGGACCGTGAAGATACAAGACTCAAGACTTTGTCCCGTGTCCGGATGGGACTCTCCTTTGCGTGGAAGACAAGCTTGGCGATCCAGATATTATATTTCCTTCTTTGTAACCGACTCCATGTAAACCCTAGCCCACTCCGATGTCTATATAAACCAGAGGGTTTAGTCCTTAGAGACAGAATCATAATCATCATAGGCTAGCTTCTAGGGTTTAGCCTCTATGATCTCGTGGTAGATCAACTCTTGTAATACCCATATCATCAATATCAATCAAGCAGGAAGTAGGGTTTTACCTCCATCGAGAGGGCCCGAACCTGGGAAAAACATCGTGTCCCTTGCCTCCTATTACATTAGCCTTAGACGCACAGATTGGGACCCCCTACCCGAGATCCGCCGGTTTTGACACCGACACGAGGCATGAATGCGATACTGACCGTTTCGGGCGGGAAGCACAAGCGGGTGATGAAGATGATTCGGGTTGGTCAGCAGCGGTCGTGGCAGCGGTCCGGACGCCCGCAAACAAGAGATGATGTACGTTAATATTGCCGCGTATATAATTAACAATGTAAATAATGTGCCAGTTGGACAAATATGATTGGAGATGGAGATGGATATGGAATTTTACGTAAACACGGATATGCATGTCTATTTCTATGTGTGTGTGTGCGACGACTCTCGCGACCTGGAAGCGGGGGCGTGTTTTTGATCGAGTTTTCTTTCTTGGTACGTTAAAAAAATTGTCCGCCAGTTTTCGTTTCTTTTTTCCGGGAAAGCGTGGATTCTATTTAAAACCACTGCTATAATGAGATTTTTTTACTCCATTATAGCCTCTTGTTTGATAGAGTTTCTCGCATCTCGCTCTCTCACCCTCTCCATATCAAAACAAGATGACAGTGTCCACTCTATCTCTCTCCTCACCGGTGGTCACAGATTCGGCTGAATCCCGTCCGCTGCGGAGGTGAGGAGGTGCGGTGTTCACGTTGTCACCATCAGCGATGGAGGAAGCCGATGCGCACCATCCTCTCGAAGCCGGCGCTGGTGCAAACGAAGGTCCTCTGCGCCCTTGTTTGCTGCCGTCGTGTGGGAATATCCCGCCCGCCCGCCTAAGCGACATCTCGACCACCTGAGGTATAACTTCTTGTATTTGTCCAGCTCCCCAGGCCGCTGCATGCGGGTTTTCTTCTGTGCGACTACTCCCCAGCTCCCCATGTATAGTAGCTAGGGTTTGTCGGCTGGTCCAACATCACCTACTATTATAGAGGAAATGCCACTCGAAATGTTGTCCTACTTTATGCCTCGGTGGAGGTATACATGTTGTTTCGACAAAAAGTACATGGTGGTTGTGCGGTCATTCTCCATATGCTCCTATTGTTGCTGCTAATCTAATACTATCACTGGTTAAATGAAGAAATGTTTTTTTCTCGGGTATCCTGGTTTAGTTGCCATCAAGATAATCATGATGCTTCTGTTTGTTGGTGTACTTTCATAATTCTTATTGATAATTGAGATGTCATTGTTAATCTTATAAACAAAGTAACAACACTATATCCCTTTTTTATATTTTTGGAAACAGCGATGTGTATCTCCATACCCGGGCATGTCTTCCTCAATTTTAGTGGAACTGCACAAAATTGGATGGCCATTGTTGTTCCGCCTCACTGTCCTCTGCCATGTGGTTCTTCCTTCCTCGAGCTTGATTACTGAGAAGAAACAGACCACAGTGAGGATTTGTCGAACTTCATAGGTGCCTCACCCAAACTTGATGCCAAATGGATGATGCATCACCACGATGACCTATCGATGCTCATGGTTGCGCCTCATGGTTGCCTCGGCTGGTGAAGTTGATCGATTTTCAATGAAAAACAAGTTGTCTTCCATCAGTGGTCTTTGCTTGTTACCCACAAAGATGACATCCTTCGTCAGTTCACCTTGGTTGCGTTGGAGACGCAGTCGTCTTTCACGTTGGTGCAATTTTATCACACAATTGGCTATGAACCAAAAGTTTCCTTAAGGAAGGATCGACGTTGGTACTAAGAGCATAAGTTTTGTATTGATTTCTAAGCCTTCTCACAACTTTGTCTCCAGCTCACCTGTAATTTTATTTGTCCAGCTAATAACTTTGGTTAACAAAATGTTGTGGACTAAAAATCCGGATGGACGTGGTAGCCCTCCATTTTTATTTACTCCGCATATTAAATTTGACTGAAGTCAAACTTTGTAAAGTTTGACGAAGTTTAGGCCGAACACAACAAAACATAATTATTAGAGAGGGCAAATTGTACATACTCTCAAACCTTTCCGATAATTGAAATTGAAATTCTTTATTTGTACACACTCTGCACACGTGTGGTTGTTCACTTAAGGGAGGGTAGTGTACCGCACGTGAAGGACAGGAAGTGCGACCAGGACGCGTGGATCGTTAGTTCATCGGAAGTACTCCCTCCATTCCTAAATATTTGTATTTCAAGTGGTTTGAAATGGACTACCACAGACGGAAGTATATAGACATTTTTTACAGTGTAGATTCACTCATTTTGCTCCGTACGTAGTCATTTGTTGAAATCTCTAGAAAGACAAATATTTAGGAACAGAGGGAGTAGTAGTTTTCTTCACGGGTACGTACTACTAGGAAAAGGGCTATAGATGAAATGGATACTAATGGCGCACCTGTCATGTGGTGCACCACTACTATATAGTAGTGGCGCACCATGTGTAGGTGCGCCATTAGTGTGGAAGACACTAATGGCGCACCAGGCACGTGGTGCGCCACTAGTAACAATTTTTTTTATTTTTCCAAACATACTAATGGTGCATCTCGGCACGATGCGCCATTACTAGTGCTAACTAGTAATGGCGCACCGGCTGCATGCGCCACTATTGTTGTTTTTTATTCTTTTTTGCAAAATTACTAATGGCGCCTTTGTGGCACGATGCGCCATTACTAGTTTAAACTAGTAATGGCGCACTATGCCACGGTGCGCCATTAGTCTATATATATTTTTTATTTTTTGCAAAACTACTAATGGTGCACCACCTGCAGTGCGCCATTAGTAACTGGGGAAATACTAATGGCGCACCCAGTGGTGCGCCATTAGTAACCTGGGACCAACAAGATATTTTGGACAGCCACACCTATCCACTCACTTTCCCCACTTCATTCTCTCCACCTCCTCCTCCAAGCTTGTCTCGGCTGCCTCCTCCTCCTCACCTCATTTGCACCACAGATTCATCCAAATTAAGTGGTTAAATTACCTTTTTTGATAGGTAAGTAAGGGGGAAGCTATCTTTATGTTGTTCTCCCTCTCCAAAACATGCACATGCACTTTTTGTGGCCTAGCTAGATCTATGTATGTTTATGGTGTTGCATATGTTTGTGGTGTTGGATATATGTTTGTGTTTGTAGGTACCGGTATTTGAAATGCGATATTTGCCAATATTTTGCAGGAATGTTGATTCATTTCCGTTTCGGCGAGAATTTTGGCACTATGCATTCTTTTTGGTCCTATTTTTAGGGAAAGTCATGCCAAATTTTTTCTTGGTTCTAAAATATCGGTTTGCTCTACCCATGAGCGACCATGGTCCGCATACGATGACCGAAGGCATCGTGAATAGGTTTTTGAGCTCCGCGAAGGCCGAGATGCTTCAAAAGAATGAGACGGAGATAAGATGTCCGTGTCAAAGATGCAAGCTGAAGAGCCTTATTGCGGACCCGGATTCCGGGCAAGTGCGGGACCACTTGCTCTTGCGTGGTTTCATGGATGGCTATCGGTGGCAAGGTGATGAAGATGACTATGAAGTCGTCCATGGGGGCCGGGCAAGAAATGAGCAAGACTCGGGCGGGCGAGAAGACGAAGAATCTCCAGGACATGATCACGACGGTGATGTTGTACAATCATCATGTAGAAGATGCAGGACATGATGATGAGGAAGATGCCGGAGCAGACGAAGGGCATGATCATGAAGATGAAGATGCCGGTGGAGCGTATTTATGATGGACCATCGATGGGCTGGGTGCAGGACCCTCATATTCAAGAGCTGCTTCTCAAGTAGACGGATAATGCAAGAGCTGCCGCCCGAGAGAAATCCAAGCTGGATCAACTGGAGATAGACGCGGTTACTCCATTGTATGAAGGATGTAGGCCCGAGGATACCCGCCTGAAAGTAACGCTCATGGCTCTGGAGATGAAGGTAAAACACAAAATGATCGACGCATGCTTCGACGAGAACATGTCATTCTGGCACGAACGTCTTCCCAAGGGGAACAAGTGCCCGACCAGTTTCGAGGAGGCAAAGAAAATCGTGTGTCCTCTGGATTTACCGCACGTGAAATACCATGTGTGCATGAACAATTGCATCATTTATCGGGACGAGCACGCGGAGTCTGCCATATGTCTGGTGTGCAGCGTCACTCGATACAAGAAGAGGAAGAAAGCTCCTCGAAAAGTGGTGTGGTACTTTTCGATCACTCCTCGTCTGAGCGGTATTTCGCGGACCCTAAGGTAGCAAAGCTCCTGCGTTGGCACGCGGACAGGGAGGAGAAGAAGAGAGAAGATGACGCAAATGATCCGGAGATAAATAAAAAAGACAAGATGCTGAGTCAACCTAAGGATGGGAGCCAGTGGCAAGCGTTGAACTTCGAACACCCAGAATTTGGGAAGGATCCAAGGAACATCATGCTAGGAGCGAGCACCGATGGAGTCAATCCGTTTGGCAGCCAGAGAAGCACACATAGCACCTGGCATGTGTTTGTCTGGATGTACAACCTTCCCCCCTGGTTGTGCATGAAGAGGAAGTACATTCACATGAGTATGCTAATTGAAGGGCCAAAACAACCAGGGAATGACATCAATCTGTATCTGGGGCTGCTGAAAGAGGAGCTAGACACGCTGTGGAAAACGCCACCCAATATGTGGACGCCGCAGAGAAAGAATATTTCCCTATGAGAGCCGCACTGCTCACGACGGTGCACGACTATCTCGGTTACGGATATCTCGCAGGGTAGGTGGTCCACGGATTTTCTGGATGCGTCAGGTGCATGGATGACACAATGTATCGCCAGCTAGATAGAGATCCCGGGTCTTCGAAAACCGTGTTCATGGTACATCGAAGGTGGCTTCGCGATGATGACCCGTGGAGGAAACGCAAGGATCTGTTCGATGGTGAAACCGAACCCCAAAGACGCCCGCGTACGAGGAGTGGCGAGGAAATAGACCAGCTGTTGAAAAATTGGAAAGATTGCCCACTGCCGGGAAAGAAGAAAAAGGCGCCAGAGCCAGGAAAAAAGCGAAAGGCGCCAGAGCCGCTGCTGAAGGTATGGAAAACGAGGTCTGTTTTTTGGGACTTGCCGTACTGGAAGATCCACCGTGTGCCTCACAGCCTTGATGTCATGCATATCACGAAGAATGTGTGCGAGAGTCTGATTGGTACCCTGCTCAACATGCCAGAGAGGACCAAAGATGGGCCGAAAGCAAGGGCAAACTTGAAATCAATGGGCATCAGGGAGGAGCTTCACGCTAATGATGATGATGATGAGGGGAAGCAGGACACGGAAAGTCGTCGCAAAGGAAAAAAGGCCAAGAAGACCGGAAATGACTACCCTCCCGCGTGCTTCACTCTAAGTTAGGAGGAGATCGATTAGTTTTTCACGAGCCTCGTAGGAGTAAAACTTCCTTACGTTTACGCGGGGAAGATAAGCAGATACCTAGACCCAGCGAAGCAGAAGTTCAACGGGATGAAGTCTCACGACTGTCACGTGCTGATGACGCAGATACTTCCAGTTGCAATCCGTGGCATCATGGACGCGCATGTCCATGAAACGCTATTTGGCCTATGCAACTTTTTTGACATCATCTCTCGGAAGTCGGTTGGCGTGAGGCAACTCAGAAGGCTACCGGAAGAGATCGTGGTGATACTATGCGAGCTTGAGATGTACTTCCCGCCCGCATTCTTCGGTGTTATGGTGCATCTGCTGGTCCATATCGTGGAGGATATCATCCAACTCGGGCCGACGTTCCTGCACAGCATGATGCCGTTCGAAAGGATGAATGGTGTCATCAAAGGATACGTTCGCAACATGTCACGTCCAGAGGGAAGCATAGCCAGGGGCTTTCTGACCGAAGAGTGCATCTCCTACTGCACGAATTATCTAGGCATCGAGAACCCCGTTAGTCTGCCCGTCAACAGGCACCTCGGCAGGCTCGCTGGATGGGGTCACCGTGAGGGTCGCCGCGAAATGCATGTCGACTTCGAGGGTCGACTCGCCGACTTTGAAAGAGCAAACCTAGTCGTGCTACAACACATAGACGTGGTCGATCCTTGGGTGGTAGAGCACAAAACCTTTATTGAGAAGACGTACAATGACCAAGGCCAACAGAGGACGGACGGAGATATAATCAAAGAGCACAACTCATGTTTCACGCGTTGGTTCAAGCAGAGGCTTCGTTGCATCTTTACATGAGGATTCTTCCACGGAAGAACAACTCATATTCGCCTTGTCACAGGGCGCCGAGCTCAACCTGATGACGTATGAGGCGTACGATATCAACGTCTACACATTCTACACCGAGGGAAAGGACATGAAGAGCGATGGTTATCAGAACTCTGGGGTAACAATGGAATCCTACACCGGTAACGACAAGGACAGATACTACGGAAGGATCGAGGAGATCCGGGAGCCGAGCTACGCTGGAGAGAAGGTCCCGATGTTCCGTGTCAGATGGGCCAAGAGCGTCATAAAAGAAGACCGGTATTTCACCACCATGGTTATACCCGAAGCCAAATCCAAGACCGTGGGCGCAAACGTCATCGCAAAAAATGAGCCATGGGTACTGGCTTCCCAGGTGGACAAATGCTTCTTCATTACCGACCCGCCAAAGCCCAGTCGTGTTGTCATGAGGAGAGGCAAAAGGAAGATCATCGGAATGGATGGAGTCGCCAATGAGCAAGACTTCGACAAGTGCGGCGACCCGAAGATGGAACATGACGACGGTGATGAAGTATCAGCATACACCACAAGAAGAAGCAGGACCACCCTACCTAAAGGACGTCCGTTCAAGAGAAGAACTCCATTTACGAAAAATAAGGGCAAGAAGATTGTGAACAGATAGCTAGCTAAGATCGATTGTATTTAAATTGTAGCCTTCATTTCTCGATTGTATTTCATGGGCACTTTAATTTTGAACTCATGAATATTTTTTTAAATTTCATGGACACTCGATCTCGATCCGGCCCCCTCCATCTCGATCGCTATCCCACCTCGCCAGCTCCGGTCCCCCTCGCCGCCGAGCATCCTGTAGCGACTTGACCCAAAATCGGTCAAGCCTCTGTGTCTGTACCATCCCAAGATCATGCTGGTACTCACAGTACATCGATGAAATAATCAAAGTTCAATCACACCTGAATTCATTACACGATTCTCACATAGAGTCTTTATTACAAGAGAATAAATTCGGCCGAAGGCCAACTCATGAGAAATAAACTAAATAAGCTGCGGAAGCGTAGACGAAATAGCGAGTCCATCCGACTCCAAAGGGCAATCGCCAAGCGCGGAGCGTAGCCTCACTCCTGATCGGAATAAATCTCTGCAACATAAGACGTTGCAGCCGTGTAGGTCAGCATTTTGAATATGCTGGCAAGTCATGAAGAGAAAGTAACAATAATAAAATTTCTAACACTATATGCATTTTGGCTGTGGGGCTCTAAGTTTCATCATTTTGCGAAAAGCCAATTTTTCCTTTTAACAGTGGACTTGCTTGCAAAATACTACAAAATTGTTGGTAGTTATTGAGATGGTTCCGCCAACCAATGTCTCATTCCCAAATTATTAAGTCATAACCCCCTCAATTAATTTATTAGTTTTAGTGTTGAGATTTCCGAATACTTCCAAGTTCCAGAGGCTCAAATTTTCCGTAACCGGGGACACGACTAATCGATTAGATCTTTAACTCTGCAGAGGTTTATGACTTTACCCGCAAGAATCGTTCCCTCCTTTTAAGTCTTCGCACTTCATGGTGTTTGAAGACGGGACGAAACGAAACAGGGTCTTCAAGAGTTCTTCCGCCACCGCCGTACCCATCCAATCCTACCGTTCTTCTACATCTCGTAGTAACGTCCAGCCAGCGTCACTACTAGGGTTGACCCAGCCAGAGCCCATAATGGCTTGCGGCTGCACAGGTAAGCTTCCGGTCAATGGGGCATCCATTCGTCTCTTCGTGGCTGGGTGAAGCTTTCCGCAAGATGTCATGGCGCTTCTCCATGCATCCCGGCCAACCACTGGATTCTCCAGGGTGCCCGTCAACCGTCCTCCACCCAGTAATGAATTCCGAAGTCCATCTTGATCTTGAAGTTCATGGGGTTGTCATCATATTTGACTCTCACATCTTTCTTTTGAATTCACTCAACCAACCCCGTCTACGAGCATAGCAAAAGTAAACTACTTCGTCCCGGGTCATGGTAACAAGGGGAGTTGGTTCATCCTACCACGTGATACTACTCAAGAACAATAACTTCAAAATTTCACCTACTGCATGCATGGTGGGGAGGTATAATTCTAATGCAACAAAAATCATAGGTATTGAAAGTATGATCAATGACTTGCCTTGCTGACGATCTTCGTAAGCTAAGGACTCGTAGTAGCAAGCTTCGCACTCCGGAAATTCTACCGAGACAAACAATAATCACAATAAGCATATAGCATATTATCACTTACATAACAGCATAGTAACATAACACATCAAAACAAACGAATCAAAACCCAAAGGAAAACTCGAAGAAATCCAACTCAAAGTTTTTCCTACTTCAGGCAACAACTAAAAATAGTTTTACATAACAAAAATTTTCTCAACATAACCTAAGCATGAGTTTATGTTAACTTAACAGAAAAGAATGCATTAAGCAACTAGGAGCAAAAAGAATCAATTTAAAAGCTATTATAAAACTCCTATTAGGTCTAAAGCAAATTTTAGTAGGAAAAATAAAATAAAAGTTTTACTTATTATAAATAAAAGTTCATGCTCTAAAGTGACAGAAACTATCCTAGAATAATCTATCACGTATTAAAAATAAATTCATTTACTAATTAAAATAATAGGAAAACAGTAGCTAGTTAATTAATTAAGAATAACATGATTCTGCTAGAAACTATTTTTTATTAATCCTAAAATGCCCAAATAAATTCCTACGGTTAGGCAATGTCAAAACAAAGTTAGGACAAAAAGAATCATATAAAAATAATTTTCCTAACTCATGTTATAACAGATTTACTATTCTGACTAAAACTAAACTAAAGCAATTATAAATAATTTTAACCTAGCTAATTATATTTTCTACAGAAACTATAAGAAATTTGCAAAGCAACAAAAAAACAATCACCTCAAAATATTAAGTAGAATAAAAGATATGAATTTTTCAAATCTGAAACTATTCTGTTAAAACAGAAAAACGAAAATAAAGAAAAACGGGCTAACTGGGCCTAACTAACACCCTGAGCGTGGGCTGCCCAGGTGCTGGCTGGGCCAGTCGGCCTGCTGGTGCCTGGGCATTTTCCTTTTTTTCAAATTTTTTATTTTTTGAAAAACAAAAACAGATATAATATATAAACTATAAATATTTTATATAGGACATATATATACCAAAACGATCAGGGGAATATTCGGTATCATTTGAACATTTTTCCAGAGGCAAAATCCAAACTTTATGAAAATTCATTTTTTCCAAATTTCAAATAAAACTCAAGTTTGAATTTCAAACTTTTGGCAATGTTTTTCCTCCGATATTTTTGGAGTGTCATGTTTACTCCTCCCATACTTTTTCTCAAGTATTTATCAGGCATAGTTTTTGAAATGATTTCACTTGCCAAAATTTGAATTCAAATACCAAAACTCAAAATCTTATGAAACTCCAAATGGCACTCAATTCAAACAGAACGCATAGATGCTTAGCTATAATTGTAAAACATTCGAAATAGGAAATTTGGGATGTTACAAACCTACCCACCTTAAGATGAATCTCGCCCTCGAGATTCGGGTTGGCTAGCAAATAGGTGCGGGTGGTCTCGAAGAAGGTCTTCTTCTCGCTCCCAGGTGGCTTCTTCCTCGGAGTGATGACTCCACAGCACCTTGCAAAACTTGATGATCTTGCTGCGGGTGACTCTGTTCGCAGTCTCGAGAATTCGGACGGGTTTCTCCTTATAAGTCAGATCACTGTCGAGCTGTATGGCCTCTAGGGGCACTGTGTCTCTCAATGGAGTATCGGCCATGTCGGCATGACACTTCTTCAGCTGAGAAACATGGAAGACGTCATGAACTCCGGACAATCCTTCCGGCAATTCCAACTTGTAAGCAACTTCTCCACGGCGTTCGAGAGTTTTGTAGGGGCCAATGAATCGGGGTGCTAACTTCCCTTTGACACCGAACCTCTTGATTCCACGAAGTGGGGACACACGAAGATATGCTCGGTCTGCCGCTTCGTAAGTTACTTCCTTGCGTTTACTGTCGGCATAACTCTTCTGTCTCGACTGTGCTATCTTGAGTCTGTCCCGAATCAGCTTGACTTTCTCTTCGGAATCTCTGATAAGATCGGAACCAAAAAGCGATCAATCTCCAACACCATCCCACAGCAATGGTGTTCTGCACCTCCTTCCGTATAGAGCTTCGAAAGGGGCCATCTTCGCATCGGATTGATAACTGTTGTTGTATGAGAACTCTGCGTATGGCAAATTATCATCCCAGCTAGACCCATAGTCTAGCACACAAGCTCTCAACATGTCCTCCGTAATCTGGTTGACTCTCTCTCCGCATCCATCTGCTGCGGATGAAAAGCTGTATCAATTCCAGCCTCGTACCCAAAGTTTCATGCAACTGATTCCAAAACTTTGAGGTAAACCTGTGTTCCTCTATCTCGACACGATACTCCTCGGAACTCCATGCGCATATACGATCCTGGTCATGTATATCTTGGCTAACTTAGCACTAGTATAGGTAGTCTTCACGAATGAAGTGAGCTACCTTGGTCAAACGATCAACCACTACCCAGATAGAATCATAACCTGAACGGGTCCCGGCAATCCTGTGATGAAATCCATTCCAAGTTTTTCCCATTTCCAATCGTGAATCGGCAAAGGTTGAAGTAACCCTGCTGGCTTACGATGTTCTCGCTTTATCGTTCACAAACATCGTGATAATCGCTATGTACTCGGCAATATCCTTCTTCATACCGCCCACCGAAACTTTCCTTCAAATCCAGATACATCTTGGTGTTACCAGGGTGAATCGAGTACGGTGAATCATGAGCCTCCTGAAGAATTAGCTTCCTGAGTTCGGGATCATTGGGTACATAAATACGATCCTCGAACCATATAGCTCCGTGTTCATCCTTACGAAATCCTTTAGCTTTTCCTTCATTTATCTTTTGCTTTATCTCCTCAATTTCCTTGTCCGACTTCTGGGCTTCACGAATCCTTTCGGCCAAAGTGGACTGAACTTCCAGAGTTGCAACATATCCTCTTGGAACTATCTCCAGTCGGAGATCTCTGAGGTCATCGACTAACTCACAGGGTAATCCTCCGCTGTAAGAGTATTCACATAACTCTTACGGCTCAAAGCATCTGCTACAACATTAGCCTTCCCTGGGTGATAATGCAATCTCATGTCCTAGTCCTTGATTAACTCTAGCCATCTCCTCTGCCTGAGGTTCAACTCTTCTGCGTGAAAATATACTTCAAGCTCTTGTGATCTGTGTAAACATCGCAACGGTTTCCGGCGAGGAAATGTCTCTGTGTCTTGAGTGCATGCACTATGGCTGCTAACTCCAAATCATGCGTGGCATAATTCATCTCGTGAGGTCGTAGCTGTCTGGAGGTATAAGCTACAACTTTTCCTTCCTGCATGAGTACTCCTCCGAGTCCCTGACGAGAAGCGTCACAATATACCTGGTAATCCTTGTGTATGTCATGCAAAATCAGCACTGGGCTGTAACCAAACATTTCTTCAATTCACAGAAACTGGCTTCACAATTCTCGGTCCAAATGTACTTGGCTTCCTTCTTCAACAGCTCAGTCATGGGCTTGGAAATCTTCGAGAAATTCTCAATAAACCTCCGATAATATCCTGCGAGTCCGAGAAAACTGCGGATCTCCTTGATCGAGGTGGGCGAACGCCAATCGGTGATCGATTCAACCTCAAGGGATCAACTGCTATTCCTTCTCCTGAAATAACATGTCCGAGAAATCCAACTTCCTTCAGCCAAAATTCACATTTGCTGAACTTGGCATACAATTGATGTTCTCGAAGTTTCTCCAGAACTAGACGCAAATGTTCCTTATGCTCTTCCTCGCTCTTGGAGAAAATCAGTATATCATCGATGAACACCACGACAAACTTGTCCAGATATTCCATAAATACCTTGTTCATCAAGTTCATGAAGTATGCAGGAGCATTAGTCAATCCAAATGACATGACGGTATACTCATATAAACCATACCTGGTGGTGAATGCTGTTTTGGGTATATCCTTCTCACGGATCTTCAACTGATGGTACCCTGATCGAAGATCGATCTTGGAGAATACCTTGGCTCCAACTAGCTGATCAAATAGATCATTAATCATCGGCAGAGGGTACTTGTTCTTGATGGTCACGTCATTCAACGAACAATAATCCACAACCATTCTCAAGGTCCCATCCTTCTTCTCTACCAAAAGAACTGGGGCTCCCCAAGGTGATGAGCTTGGCCGAATATATCCCTTCTCCAATAGCTCATTAATTTGATTCTTGATCTCCTTTAAATCGTTCGGTGGCATCCGATAAGGTCTCTTGGATATTGGGGCTGTGCCGGGCAATAACTCAATCAGAAATTCAATGTCCCCGTCCCGGTGGCATTCCTGGTAATTCCTCCGAAACAAATCGGAAAATCTTGCACTCATCGGGCACTTCCTCCTGAACAACTCCCGTGAGGGAATTCACCTGATTCTTCATCTGGCTACGTCTGGATACATACTTGATCCTCTTCTGCTCCGGGGTGGTGAGCAGAATAGACTTGCGGGCACAGTCTATGTTTCCTTCAAACTTCGTCAACCAATCCATGCCTAGGATTACATCCAAGGTCTGGGTTTCCAATACTATGAGGTCTGCGGGAAATTTATGGTTCCCGATGTTGAGGGTTGCATGACAGCCTAAGCCTGCCATCATTTCTCCTCCTGCGGAACTGACGCGAAGGGGGCTTCTAAGGGTTTTAGTGGGCAACCTGCATTTTTCCACAACTACCCTTGATATGAATGAATGCGTTGCACCGTAATCAAAGAGTACCAAAACTGAACGTGAATTCAATAAAAACTTACCAACCACAAAGTGTTCCGGCTGATCATAGACGTCCTCCACGTCAGTGTGGTTCACCTGTGCACGAGGGAAAGGGTTGGGCTTCTTCGCTGAGCCTCCATTGCCGTTTCCATTCCTCTGCTTGGCCTCCGGGCAGTCGGTGGCATAGTGCCCTGTTTTCTGGCACTTGAAACATGTTATGTGACTCAGATCCTTCGGAGCCGGGGCAGGACGATGCTGGTTTCCATTACCGTTTCCATTGCCATTGCCATTGCCTGACCTGTTGTCCTGGTTGCGATTGTTCCCATTGCCTCCATGGTTATGTCCTCCATGGTTGTGATGGGTATGCCCTCCTGAGTATGGGGCATAACGGGCTTCACGAGCTCTGAGTTGTGCTTCCCCTGGCTGTACTTCCGCTTGCGGCTATCAATCTGCTGCTGCTTGCCTTCAAGTATGGTGGCCTTGTCTACCAGCTCCTGGTAGTTGGTGAAGGTAGCCACCATAAGCTGCATACCCAGCTCGTCATTGAGTCCCTCGAGAAACTTCTCCTGCTTTGCGGCATCTGTGGCCACATCATCCGGGGCATAACGAGCTAGCTTGCTGAACTCATCCACGATGCCCACAAGACGGTTCCCCTGGCGTAAGTTGCGGAACTCACGCTTCTTCAGACTCATGGCTCCAGCTGAAACATGAGCGGTGCGGAAGGCCTGCTGGAACTGATCCCATGTGATGGTGCCGATGGGATAAGTGGCGGTGTAGTTCTCCCACCAAGAAGCTGCAGGTCCATCAAGTTGATGTGCGGCAAAGCGCACCTTCTCTGCATCAGTGCATCCAACGGTGATTAGCTCTCTTCCGACCTTGCGGAGCCAATCATCGGCCACAATCGCTCAAGGTCATGCTAGAGAACATCGCGGATTCAGCCTCAGGAATCGAGTCAAGTTGTCAACAGGGGGTGGTGGCGGTGGATTGTTGTTGTTGTTCTTCTGATTCTGGATGAGTATCTGCATGAGGGCATTCTGCTGCTGGAGTAGCTGGGTGAGCTCCGGCGGAAATCCGGTGTCACATCCGGAGGCATCTGGTGTTTTGGAGTGGATGAGAAAATTAGAATAGAACAATGGTCTAATGAGAAATATCACTACCCATATGAATGCACAAACATAAACACACCAATCATTTATTCATTCCACTCAAACATGGTTCAAACTCGATTACAAAATGCTCACGACTAATCGAAAATAACGACCTAACTGATCGACGAAAAAGTAAAATAACATGGTGGTCGACTAAATGTCTTCATCAATAATCCTTGCGTCCTCTGGTGCGATGTCCTCCGGTGTGGCGTTCTCTGTTGCGGCGCCTCCTCTTGCGGCTTTCTCCAGTGGAACTCCCATCATAATCCTGATCATTGCTCACGAGAGGTCCATCATCTCCACTCGGAAAAAGGTCCTCTCCCAAGTCCATCTTTTCCTCTATTGCGGCAAGCTTCATCTTCAGGTCGTCGACTCTCTCCATGAAGTCCGCGATTTCTTCCTCATGGCCAAGGAAGTCTGCATGTGCCTTCTCCTCCGGCCCAGTTCACGGAACAACAGCCTCCTGTGTACCTTCGAAGTTACGGCGATGTCTGGATCTCCCGTTTCTCGAGGAGACACTCCAAGTCTTGGACATACGAAAGAATGGAGTCGCCCTCTCACGGTACGGATGATATCTCCATTCCTTGCTCTGCGAGAAACCATGGCGAGGTCTCGATGGATCGAGCTCAGCCTCATACTCTTCTCGGAGATGTCCAAGTGCACGATAGATCGCCATGTCCCTTCCGAGGATCCAGTTGAAGTCGGTGAACTCAAAGTCAATTGGCTCTGTATGCCCTCCGAAGGTTCTCCCTGGAATATGCACTTCAATCCTGTAGCGGGTATCCGTCGGAAGTGCATTGGTAGGCTTCCCGGTGATCGAGGGCAGAGCAATCTTCAGCTTCTTCACCATCTGGACCAGCTTCCTGCCGAAGGGCATCGTCTCATCTGGCTGGCAAAACTCCGGTAGCAAAACTGGGTGAACTCGACGCCATCTAGAATGTTGAAAATCGGAGAGAAGTCGAAATGAACAGGGATAATTACGGAATGATAAGGATATAAAGTAAATAGTCTCTTCCTATGGCTTTCCGATCCTAGGGGTTACGTCCTACGGTCAGCGTGTGCTCTGATACCATCTCTGTAGCGACCTGACCCAAAATCGGTCAAGCCTCTGTGTCTGTACCATCCCAAGATCATGCTGGTACTCACAGTACATCGATGAAATAATCAAAGTTCAATAACAGCTGAATTCATTACACGATTCTCACATAGAGTCTTTATTACAAGATAATAAATTCGGCCGAAGGCCAACTCATGAGAAATAAACTAAATAAGCTGCGGAAGCGTAGACGAAATAGCGAGTCCATCCGACTCCAAAGGGCAATCGCCAAGCGCGGAGCGTAGCCTCACTCCTGATCGGAATAAACCTCTGCAACATAAGACGTTGCAGCCGTGTAGGTCAGCATTTTGAATATGCTGGCAAGTCATGAAGAGAAAGTAACAATAATAAAATTTCTAACACTATATGCATTTTGGCTGTGGGGCTCTAAGTTTCATCATTTTGTGAAATGCCAATTTTTCCTTATAACAGTGGACTTGCTTGCAAAATACTACAAAATTGTTGGTAGTTATTGAGATGGTTCCGCCAACCAATGTCTCATTCCCAAATTATTAAGTCATAACCCCCTCAATTAATTTATTAGTTTTAGTGTTGAGATTTCCGAATACTTCCAAGTTCCAGAGGCTCAAATTGTCCGTAACCGGGGACACGGCTAATCGATTAGATCGTTAACTCTGCAGAGGTTTGCGCACTTTACCCGCAAGAATCGTTCCCTCCTTTTAAGTCTTCGCACTTCATGGTGTTTGAAGACGGGACGAACGTAAACAGGTCTTCCTCAAGAGTTCTTCTCGCCACCGCCGGTACCCATCCAATCCTACCGTTTCTTCTACATCTCGTAGTACCGTCCCAGCCAGCGTCACTACTAGGGTTGACCCAGCCAGAGCCCATAATGGCTTGCGGCTGCATGTAAGCTTCCGGTCAATGGGGCATCCATTCGCCTCTTCGTGGCTGGGTGAAGCTTTCCGCAAGATGTCATGGCGCTTCTCCATGCATCCCGCCAACCATCGGATTCTCCAGGTGCCCACAACCGCCCTCCACCCAAAGAATGAATTCAAGTCCATCTTGATCTTGAAGTTCATGGGGTTGTCATCATATTTGACTCTCACATCTTTCTTTTGAATTCACTCAACCAACCCCGCTTCACGAGCATAGCAAAAGTAAACTACTTCGTCCCGGGTCATGGTAACAAGGGGAGTTGGTTCATCCTACCACGTGATACTACTCAAGAACAATAACTTCAAAATTTCACCTACTGCATGCATGGTGGGGAGGTATAATTCTAATGCAACAAAAATCATAGGTATTGAAAGTATGATCAATGACTTGCCTTGTCGACGATCTTCGTAAGCTAAGGACTCAGAGTAGCAAGCTTCAGACCGGAAATTCTACCGAGACAAACAATAATCACAATAAGCATATAGCATATTATCACTTACATAACAGCATAGTAACATAACACATCAAAACAAACGAATCAAAACCCAAAGGAAAACTCAAGAAATCCAACTCAAAGTTTTTCCTACTTCAGGCAACAACTAAAAATAGTTTTACATAACAAAAATTTTCTCAACATAACCTAAGCATGAGTTTATGTTAACTTAATAGAAAAGAATGCATTAAGCAACTAGGAGCAAAAAGAATCAATTTAAAAGCTATTATAAAACTCCTATTAGGTCTAAAGCAAATTTTAGTAGGAAAAATAAAATAAACGTTTTATTTATTATAAATAAAAGTTCATGCTCTAAAGTGACAGAAACTATCCTAGAATAATCTATCACATATTAAAAATAAATTCATTTACTAATTAAAATAATAGGAAAACAGTAGCTAGTTAATTAATTAAGAATAACATGATTCTGCTAGAAACTATTTTTTTATTAAGCCTAAAATGCCCAAATAAATTCCTACGGTTAGGCAATGTCAAAACAAAGTTAGGACAGAAAGAATCATATAAAAATAATTTTCCTAACTCATGTTATAACAGATTTACTATTCTGACTAAAACTAAATTAAAGCAATTATGAATAATTTTAACATAGCTAATTATATCTTCTACAGAAACTATAAGAAATTTGCAAACCAACAAAAAAAGAATCACCTAAATATATTAAGTAGAATAAAAGATATGAATTTTTCAAATCTGAAACTATTCTGTTAAAACAGAAAAACGAAAATAAAGAAAAACGGGCTAACTGGGCCTAACTAACGCCCTGAGCGTAACTTAACTAAAACGGGCCCTAGAGTTAAACGAATCGGGCCGGTCTAATAAAAAAACCTAACTAACCTAAACCGGAACTAACCGGTATAAAACCCGGTTTTATTTAAAAGAGCATACCCCTTCGGGGGTTTCTAATCTACGCTGTAGAATCGGGATCGGACGGCGGGGGTGAAGTCCGGCGACGTACCGGACGTCGACGGCGGCGGCGGCTCAGGCGGCGAGTGCGTCGGCGTCTCCGGTGGTCGGGGGCGACGGCGGGAGTTTCCGGCGGTGCGGGCGCGACGAGGGGGTCCGTCTGGTGGAGTCCGGCGAGATCGGGGTGGCCGGGGTGGGTCGGGGTGAGGCAAATGGCGGCGGCGGCGTTCGGCAACTTCGGCGAGCGCGTGTGGAGGGAGAGAGGGGTCCGATGAGGGGGCGAGGGGGGGAATGGGGTGCGGGGGAGGGGTATAAACAGTCGGGGTGCACGGCTTGGGCGAGGGGCAAGCCGGCGAGCGAATCGCGGCGGATCCCGGATCCTTCGGGATCCGGTGAGCGGCGGCGCGGGTGAGTGGCGCGGCGAGGGGAAGGAGACGGGTGGGGGTCCACCTGCCGGCGACGGGGAGCGGGCGCTGGTCGGTTGGCCGACCAGATGGGTTTCAGCGCGACGGAGGTGCGGGCTCGCCGGCTCATTGGGCCGGTCAGGCCAGGCCCTTTGGTGGCCTTGGCGAGTGGGCTGCCCAGGTGCTGGCTGGTGCCTGGGCATTTTCCTTTTTTTCAAATTTTTTATTTTTTGAAAAACAAAAACAGATATAATATATAAACTATAAATATTTTATATAGGACATATATATACCAAAACGATCAAGGGAATATTCGCTATCATTTGAACATTTTTCCAGGGGCAAAATCCAAACTTTATGAAAATTCATTTTTTCCAAATTTCAAATAAAACTCAAGTTTGAATTTCAAACTTTTGGCAATGTTTTTCCTCCGATATTTTTGGAGTGTCATGTTTACTCCTCCCATACTTTTTCTCAAGTATTTATCGTGCATAGTTTTTGAAATGATTTCACTTGCCAAAATTTGAATTCAAATACCAAAACTCAAAATCTTATGAAACTCCAAATGGCACTCAATTCAAACAGAACGATAGATGCTTAGCTATAATTGTAAAACATTACAAATAGGAAATTTGGGATGTTACAAACATACCCACCTTAAGATGAATCTCGCCCTCGAGATTCGGGTTGGCTAGCAAATAGGTGCGGGTGGTCTCGAAGAAGGTCTTCTTCTCGCTCCCAGGTGGCTTCTTCCTCGGAGTGATGACTCCACAGCACCTTGCAAAACTTGATGATATTGCTGCGGGTGACTCTGTTCGCAGTCTCGAGAATTCGGACGGGTTTCTCCTTATAAGTCAGATCACTGTCGAGCTATATGGCCTCTAGGGGCACTGTGTCTCTCAATGGAGTATCGGCCATGTCGGCATGACACTTCTTCAGCTGAGAAACATGGAAGACGTCATGAACTCCGGACAATCCTTCCGGCAATTCCAACTTGTAAGCAACTTCTCCATGGCGTTCGAGAGTTTTGTAGGGCCAATGAATCGGGTGCTAACTTCCCTTTGACACCGAACCTCTTGATTCCACGGTGGGGACACACGAAGATATGCTCGGGTCTGCCGCTTCGTAAGTTACTTCCTTGCGTTTACTGTCGGCATAACTCTTCTGTCTCGACTGTGCTATCTTGAGTCTGTCCCGAATCAGCTTGACTTTCTCTTCGGAATCTCTGATAAGATCGGAACCAAAAAGCGATCAATCTCCAACACCATCCCACAGCAATGGTGTTCTGCACCTCCTTCCGTATAGAGCTTCGAAAGGGGCCATCTTCAGACTGGATTGATAACTGTTGTTGTATGAGAACTCTGCGTATGGCAAATTATCATCCCAGCTAGACCCATAGTCTAGCACACAAGCTCTCAACATGTCCTCCGTAATCTGGTTGACTCTCTCGGTCCTCCATCATCTGCTGCGGATGAAAAGTCTGTCTTGAATTCCAGCCTCGTACTCCAAAGTTTCATGCAACTGATTCCAAAACTTTGAGGTAAACTGTGTTCCTCTATCCGACACGATACTCCTCGGAACTCCATGCGCACATATACGATCCTGGTCATGTATATCTTGGCTAACTTAGCACTAGTATAGGTAGTCTTCACGGGAATGAAGTGAGCTACCTTGGTCAAACGATCAACCACTACCCAGATAGAATCATAACCTGAACGGGTCCTGGGCAATCCTGTGATGAAATCCATTCCAAGTTTTTCCCATTTCCAATCGGGAATCGGCAAAGGTTGAAGTAACCCTGCTGGCTTCTGATGTTCTCGCTTTATTGGTTGACAAACATCGACATCTGCTATGTACTCGGCAATATCCTTCTTCATACCTGCCCACCAGAAACTTTCCTTCAAATCCAGATACATATTGGTGTTACCGGGGTGAATCGAGTACGGTGAATCATGAGCCTCCTGAAGAATTAGCTTCCTGAGTTCGGGATAATTGGGTACATAAATACGATCCTCGAACCATATAGCTCCGTGTTCATCCTTACGAAATCCTTTAGCTTTTCCTTCATTTATCTTTTGCTTTATCTCCTCAATTTCCTTGTCCGACTTCTGGGCTTCACGAATCCTTTCGGCCAAAGTGGACTGAACTTCCAGAGTTGCAACATATCCTCTTGGAACTATCTCCACCGGAGATCTCTCGAGGTCATCGACTAACTCTGGGGTAATCCTCCTGCTGTAAGAGTATTCACATAACTCTTACGGCTCAAAGCATCTGCTACAACATTAGCCTTCCACAGGTGATAATGCAATCTCATGTCATAGTCCTTGATTAACTCTAGCCATCTCCTCCGCTCGAGGTTCAACTCTTCTGCGTGAAAATATACTTCAAGCTCTTGTGATCTGTGTAAACATCGCAACGGTTTCCGGCGAGGAAATGTCTCTGTGTCTTGAGTGCATGCACTATGGCTGCTAACTCCAAATCATGTGTGGCATAATTCATCTCGTGAGGTCGTAGCTGTCTGGAGGTATAAGCTACAACTTTTCCTTCCTGCATGAGTACTCCTCCGAGTCCCTGACGAGAAGCGTCACAATATACCTGGTAATCCTTGTGTATGTCCGGCAAAATCAGCACTGGGGCTGTAACCAAACATTTCTTCAATTCCTGGAAACTGGCTTCACAATTCTCGGTCCAAATGTACTTGGCTTCCTTCTTCAACAGCTCAGTCATGGGCTTGGCAATCTTCGAGAAATTCTCAATAAACCTCCGATAATATCCTGCGAGTCCGAGAAAATCATGGATCTCCTTGATCGAGGTGGGCGATCGCCAATCGGTGACTGATTCAACCTCAAGGGATCAATCGCTATTCCTTCTCCTGAAATAACATGTCCGAGAAATCCAACTTCCTTCAGCCAAAATTCACATTTGCTGAACTTGGCATACAACCGATGTTCTCGAAGTTTCTCCGAACTAGACGCAAATGTTCCTTATGCTCTTCCTCGCTCTTGGAGAAAATCAGTATATCATCGATGAACACCACGACAAACTTGTCCAGATATTCCATAAATACCTTGTTCATCAAGTTCATGAAGTATGCAGGAGCATTAGTCAATCCAAATGACATGACGGTATACTCATATAAACCATACCAGTGGTGAATGCTGTTTTGGGTATATCCTTCTCACGGATCTTCAACTGATGGTACCCTGATCGAAGATCGATCTTGGAGAATACCTTGGCTCCAACTAGCTGATCAAATAGATCATTAATCATCGGCAGAGGGTACTTGTTCTTGATGGTCACGTCATTCAACGAACGATAATCCACAACCATCCTCAGGGTCCCATCCTTCTTCTCTACCAAAAGAACTGGGGCTCCCCAAGGTGACGAGCTTGGCCGAATATATCCCTTCTCCAATAGCTCATTAATTTGATTCTTGATCTCCTTTAAATCGTTCGGTGGCATCCGATAAGGTCTCTTGGATATTGGGGCTGTGCCGGGCAATAACTCAATCAGAAATTCAATGTCCCTGTCCGGTGGCATTCCTGGTAATTCCTCCGGAAACAAATCGGGAAAATCTTGCACTACTGGCACTTCCTCATGAACAACTCCCGTGAGGGAATTCACCTGATTCTTCATCTGGCTACGTCTGGATACATACTTGATCCTCTTCTGCTCCGGGGTGGTGAGCAGAATAGACTTGCGGGCACAGTCTATGTATCCTTCAAACATCGTCAACCAATCCATGCCTAGGATTACATCCAAGGTCTGGGTTTCCAATACTATGAGGTCTGCAAGGGAAATTTTTGGTTCCCGATGTTGAGGGTTGCATGACAGCCTAAGCCTGCCATCATTTCTCCTCCTGCGGAACTGACGCGAAGGGGGCTTCTAAGGGTTTTAGTGGGCAACCCGCCATCATTTGAACATTTTTCCAGGGGCAAAATCCAAACTTTATGAAAATTCATTTTTTCCAAATTTCAAATAAAACTCAAGTTTGAATTTCAAACTTTTGGCAATGTTTTTCCTCCGATATTTTTGGAGTGTCATGTTTACTCCTCCCATACTTTTTCTCAAGTATTTATCAGGCATAGTTTTTGAAATGATTTCACTTGCCAAAATTTGAATTCAAATACCAAAACTCAAAATCTTATGAAACTCCAAATGGCACTCAATTCAAACAGAACGCATAGATGCTTAGCTATAATTGTAAAACATTCGAAATAGGAAATTTGGGATTTTACAAACCTACCCACCTTAAGATGAATCTAAGCCCTCGAGATTCGGGTTAACTAACAAATAGGTGCGGGTGGTCTCGAAGAAGGTCTTCTTCTCGCTCCCGTGTGGCTTCTTCCTCGAGTGATGACTCCACAAAGACCTTGCAAAACTTGATGATATTGCTGCGGGTGACTCTGTTCGCAGTCTCGAGAATTCGGACGGGTTTCTCCTTATAAGTCAGATCACCGTCGAGCTGTATGGCCTCTAGGGGCACCTTTGTGGTCTCTCAATGGAGTATCGGCCATGTCGGCATGACACTTCTTCACCGAGAAACATGGAAGACGCTATGAACTCCGGACAATCCTTCCGGCAATTCCAACTTGTAAGCAACTTCTCCACGGCGTTCGAGAGTTTTGTAGGGGCCAATGAATCGGGGTGCTAACTTCCCTTTGACACCGAACCTCTTGATTCCACGAAGTGGGGACACACGAAGATATGCTCGGTCTGCCGCTTCGTAAGTTACTTCCTTGCGCCATCGTCGGCATAACTCTTACATCTCGACTGTGCTATCTTGAGTCTGTCCCGAATCAGCTTGACTTTCTCTTCGGAATCTCTGATAAGATCGGAACCAAAAAGAGATCAATCTCCAACACCATCCCACAGCAATGGTGTTCTGCACCTCCTTCCGTATAGAGCTTCGAAAGGGGCCATCTTCGCATCGATTGATAATCGTTGTTGTATGAGAACTCTGCGTATGGCAAATTATCATCCCAGCTAGACCCATAGTCTAGCACACAAGCTCTCAACATGTCCTCCAGAATCTGGTTGACTCTCTCGGCCCATCCATCATGCGGATGAAAAGCTGTACTGAATTCCAGCCTCGTACCCAAAGTTTCATGCAACTGATTCCAAAACTTTGAGGTAAACTGTGTTCCTCTATCTGACACGATACTCCTCGGAACTCCATGCAGACATACGATCCTGGTCATGTATATCTTGGCTAACTTAGCACTAGTATAGGTAGTCTTCACGGGAATGAAGTGAGCTACCTTGGTCAAACGATCAACCACTACCCAGATAGAATCATAACCTGAACGGGTCCTGGGCAATCCTGTGATGAAATCCATTCCAAGTTTTTCCCATTTCCAATCGGGAATCGGCAAAGGTTGAAGTAACCCTGCTGGCTTCTGATGTTCTGCCTTTACTCGTTGACAAACATCGCATACTGCTATGTACTCGGCAATATCCTTCTTCATACCTGTCCACCAGAAACTTTCCTTCAAATCCAGATACATCTTGGTGTTACCGGGGTGAATCGAGTACGGTGAATCATGAGCCTCCTGAAGACTAAAACTAAACTAAAGCAATTATAAATAATTTTAACCTAGCTAATTATATTTTCTACAGAAACTATAAGAAATTTGCAAAGCAACAAAAAAACAATCACCTCAAAATATTAAGTAGAATAAAAGATATGAATTTTTCAAATCTGAAACTATTCTGTTAAAACAGAAAAACGAAAATAAAGAAAAACGGGCTAACTGGGCCTAACTAACACCACAGCGTGGGCTGCCCAGGTGCTGGCTGGGCCAGTCGGCCTGGCTGGTGCCTGGGCATTTTTCTTTTTCCAAATTTTTATTTTTTTGAAAAACAAAAACAGAGATAATATATAAACTATAAATATTTTATATAGGACATATATATACCAAAATGATCAGGGGAATATTCCCTATCATTTGAACATTTTTCCAGGGGCAAAATCCAAACTTTATGAAAATTCATTTTTTCCAAATTTCAAATAAAACTCAAGTTTGAATTTCAAACTTTTGGCAATGTTTTTCCTCTGATATTTTTGGAGTGTCATGGTTACTCCTCTCATACTTTTTCTCAAGTATTTATCAGGCATAGTTTTTGAAATGATTTCCACTTGCCAAAATTTGAATTCAAATACCAAAACTCAAAATCTTATGAAACTCCAAACGGCACTCAATTCAAACAAAATGCATAGATGCTTAGCTATAATTGTAAAACATTCTAAATAGGAAATTTGGGATGTTACACATCCCCCGCACCCTCTCCCCCGCTCCACCGGCCGCCGCCGCCGACCCCCCGGCCTCGCACCCTCCCCCGCTCCACGCCACCGACGACCCACCGCACCCTCCACCGCTCCACCACCGCCGACGACTCCATCAGATCCTCCCTGCTCCACCGGCCGACGCCGACCCCGCACCTCCCGCCCCACCACCGCCGACGACCCACCGCACCTGCCCCCGCTCCACCGCAGCCGACGACCCACCGCACCCTCCCCTGCTCCACCGCCACCGAGGACCCCCGCACCTCTCCTGCTCGACCGGCCACCGACTGCCCCCACACCTCCTCCCGCTCCACCGCCGGCCGACGACCCACCGCACCTCCCCGCTCCACCGCCACACCCATCGCACCTCCCCGCTCCACCGGCCGCCAAAAATTGCCAAAAAAACAAATTTGATTATATTTTCAAATAACAAATTTGATGATATTTTCAAATAATAAATTTCATGATATTTTTTCATATTCATAAATATTTTCAAATAACAAATTTGATGATATTTTTTAAAAAGATATTACTGTTTTTATTAAAAATTATTACTGTTTCATATTCATATTCATTCTCTAAAAAATTATTAGATGCAACAAAAAATAATAATAATAATAACAAAAAATAATAATTTTTTTACTAATGGCGCACCTCTGGCTGGTGCGCCACTCCTATATAAAAAAAGATTACTAATGGCGCACCGTCCGCTGGTGCGCCATTGCTATCTAAAAAAACATACTAATGGTGCACCGCTGCGGGGTGCGCCATTAGAGAGCTTCCCCCCTTAGCTATCCCTCTCACCAGATCGCCTCGTCCCTCTCCCTCGCCAGATCCACCCGTGCGCTGCCCCGACGCCGCCGCCCCGACCCCCGCCGGACTCCACCCCCGCCGCCCCCGCGCCCTGATATGTCTCCGTCGTATCTACTTTTCCAAACACTTTTGCCCTCGTTTTGGACTCTAACTTGAATGATTTGGATGGAACTAACCAGGACTGACGTTGTTTTCAGCAGAATTGCCATGGTGTTGTTTTATGTGCAGAAAATAAAAGTTCTCGGAATGACCTGAAACTCCACGGAACACCTTAGAAAAAATAAAAAAAATCCTCGCCAAAGATGAAGACCAGGGGCCCACACTGCCCCACGGCGTGGGGGCATGCCCCCGGGCGCGCCTACCTCGTGGACCCTGGTGGCCTCCGATGCCAACTCCAACTCCATATATTGGCTTTCGGGGAGAAAAAAAATAGAGAGAAGAAATCATCACGTTTCACGATACGGAGCCGCCGCCAAGCCCTAATCTCTCTCGGGAAGGCTGATCTGGAGTCCGTTCGGGGCTCCGGAGAGGGGGATTCGTCGCCGTCGTCATCATCAACCATCCTCCATCACCAATTTCATGATGCTCACCGCCGTGCGTGAGTAATTCCATCGTAGGCTTGCTGGACGGTGATGGGTTGGATGAGATTTATCATGTAATCGAGTTAGTTTTGTTAGGGTTTGATCCTTAGTATCCACTATGTACTAAGATTGATGTTGCTATGACTTTGCTATGCTTAATGCTTGTCACTAGGGCCCGAGTGCCATGATTTCAGATCTGAACCTATTATGTTTTCAAGAATATATGTGTGTTCTTGATCCTATCTTGCAAGTCTATAGTCACCTACTATGTGTTATGATCCGGCAACCCAAGTGACAATAATCGGGACCACTCCGGTGATGACCATAGTTTGAGGAGTTCATGTATTCACTATGTGTTAATGCTTTGTTCCGGTTCTCTATTAAAAGGAGGCCTTAATATCCCTTAGTTTCCAATAGGACCCCGCTGCCACGGGAAGGTAGGACAAAAGATGTCATCCAAGTTCTTTTCCATAAGCACGCATTTAACTATATGCGAATACGTGCCTACATTACATTGATGAACTGGAGCTAGTTCATGTCACCCTATGTTATGATCATACATGAAGAACCGCATCCGGCATAATTATCCATCGCTAATCCGGTGCCTATGAGTTTTCCATATACTGGTTCTTGCTTATTTACTTTTCCGTTGCTACTGTTACAATCACTACAAAATACCAAAAACTTTACTTTTGTTGTCTTTACTTTTGTTACCGTTGCCACCACTATCATATTACTTTGCTACTAAACACTTTGCTGCAGATACTAAGTTTGCAGGTGTGGTTGAATTGACAACTCAGCTGCTAATACTTGAGAATATTCTTTGGCTCCCCTTGTGTTGAATCAATAAATTTGGGTTGAATACTCTACCTCGAAAACTGTTGTGATCCCCTATACTTGTGGGTTATCAAGACCTTTTTCTGGCGCCGTTGTCGGGGAGCATAGCTCTATTCTTTGAGTCACTTGGGATTTATATCTGCTGGACACTATGAAGAACTTGAAAGACGATCGAACTACTATTTTGCCCTCAACTACGAAGGGAGGTAAGGAACTGCCATCTAGCCTTGCACTAGATTCTCCTTCTGTTATAAGGAAGCTAGCGACACCTAAACCTGCTACTGCTATGAATTCTGATATGTCGCATGTTATTGATGATGCCACTTCTGCTATGCATGATACTTATGATGAAACTACTTCTATGTTTGATACTACTGTGCCCCTTGGTGAATTTCTTGATGAGCAAATTGCTAGGTCTAGAGAAAGAGAAATTATTGCACCTGAATACGATGATGATAGTGATGATGAAAATATGCCTGCTATTCTTGAGGGTTATCTTTTGATGCGTAATCTTCTGCAGCTATTTTGCTTGCCGGGATAGATATGAACTTAAGATGTTGCTAGTTAAATGGAGTAAAGAATCTTTTAGAGATAGAATGAGACCCGACCCTGCTTTTGCTACTTCACCTATCTGTGTTCCCGATAAGGATTATTATGATTTTTTTGTTGATCCAGATATAATTACTTTGGTTGAATCTGATCCTTTCTATGGTTATGAATCTGAAAGTGTTGTGGCACATCTTACTAAGTTAAATGATATAGCTGCCCTGTTTACTAATAATAAGAGATCGCGCTACCTTTATTTACTCAAAATATTTCCGTTCTCATTTAAGGGTGATGCTAAGATATGGTTTAATTCTCTTGATCCTGGTTGTGTGCAAAGTCCCCAGGATATGATTTATTACTTCTCTGCTAAATATTTCCCTGCTCATAAGAAATAAGCTGCTTTGAGGGAAATATACAACTTTGTGCAAATTGAAGAAGAGAGTCTCCCACAAGCTTGGGGGAGGCTTCTTAGGTTACTTAATGCTTTGCCTGATCATCCTCTTAAGAAACCTGAAATACTTGATATCTTTTATAATGGACTAACTGATGCTTCCAGAGATTACCTGGATAGTTGTGTTGGTTCTCTTTTCAGGGAAAGAACACCGGATGAAGCTGAAATTCTATTGAATAATATGTTGACAAATGAAAATAATTGGGCACCTCCTGAGCCAGTTCCAGAGCCAATTACTGAGCCTATTCCTAAACCAACTCCGAAGAAGAGAGGTGTTCTATTTCTCAGTCCTGAAGATATGCAAGAGGCAAAGAAATCTATGAAAGAAAAAGGTATTAAAGCTGAAGATGTTAAGAATTTACCTCCTATTGAAGAAGTACATGGTCTTAGTTTACCGCCTGTTGAAGAAGTATATGATCTCAATTACTTATTTACTGAAGAACCTCCCGATATCCCGACGCAGGTAGTATATGATAAAGTTGAAGTCCCCCCTACTAAAATTGCTAGTCAGTGCTTGGATGAGTTTGATGACTTTATGTTTAAGCAAGATGACTTTAATGCTTATTTTGGTAGACAATTGAAACAGAATACCTTTATGATTAAACGCTTGGGTGATTATATGGCTGATATTAGAGGTGAACTTAAACTTGTTAGCAAACATGCTTCTATGGTTACCACTTAAGTAGAACAAGTACTTAAAGCTCAGAAAGAAGTGCTTGATGAAATGAATAGTAAGAAAAATGATTATGTTGTTAGAGTGGCTACTAGAACTGGTAGAATGACTCAGGAACCTTTGTATCCTGAAGGCCACCCTAAGAGAATCGAGCAAGATTCTCAGAGAAATAATATTGATGTAACTAGTTCTTCTAAGAGGAAGAAAAAGAAGAATGATAGGACTTTGCAAACTTCTAGTGAACCTATTGCTGAACCACCTGAGAATCCGAATGATATCTTGTTTCTGATGCTGAGACACAATCAGGTGATGAACATGAACCTAGTGATAATATTAATGATAACTAGCAGAGTGACCCGCACATTTGTGCGGCTAGATTTCTATTTATAACTTCTATATTTAAGAAATACTTTCGTTGTCAGCATTTTATAATCACATCCGGTTACAAAGATAAAAAAAACATGATATTTGCATTAAAATCACACCAATACATAGGCATTAACATACTCTCCTTGCTGGTGATGTATTCTTTATTCCATGCATTATTTTGGATAAATCTTTAAAAAGCAGAAAGCTGCAACTGTTTTAAAGATCATGATATATTAAAATTTATGGGATTCCACTTTAAGATACTCTCCTTGCCAATATTTGATCATCACATCTGGTTATAAACATGGTGAAAGATGGTCTTCTCTAGTGCATAGTGCTAATGAGTTCCTTGGTGCACGGTCGGACTGAATTAGAAAGATGGAAACACAAAATCAAGTAAGTTGCTGACATTACTCTAAAGAAAAGGTATGCCATCATATACAATGTCATCCTCTGTTGCTCCCGGGAGTCCTATCTTGCCGCCATAGCTTGACATATGAACACTCCTTTATGCACTAGTTTGCGAGACTGATATGTGCTTTTTTTTCTCATGATTTTCAAGAACATTTTATCTTAAAAGCTGAAAATGTTTGCACGTACGTGTAATGACATGTACTCATACCTGCTTATACATGACCTAGCTGACCGTTGTATTGATCGTTTTTGACCGTTGCACTTATCATTGTTCTGATTAATATCGAATTCTAATAAATATGGGCGACGTATTTGTACTACGTGGGCAAACCTCTCTCACTAACCTTATTTTAGTTCGACATTTTAGTTTCAGGTTGATATTTCAATATGCTCTTTCCTATAAAAAAAATCTCAGAATTCGGCTCACTTGATTTATTTATGTGGAACCTGTATCAATTCCAAATTGCTAATTTCTAGTTTCATACCAATTCCATAAATTTGGACAAATAAGTACTTTTTTAGGGAAAGGACAAAGAAGTGCTAGACATGGAGATACTAAAAATTCAGTGCTAGGGAATAATAAGAGTGAGGCGTGTAAATTAAACAATACACGCACCTGACATGAATGATAGTTCATGTATCTAGATATAATCCTATTCAGGCCAATAAAATAAATGTGATACCTAGGTGTTTTTTTATGATGGTGTACGTCTAGACATAGTTAAGTAAGTTATAAAAGTTTATAGGCTTGTCAAGACATCATATATACACAGCTATTTGTTTCACAGTGCTGATGTTGAGATGTTAAAAAGTTGTATAGACTATGTTGTATTATACTGAAATAGGTGTGTTAAAAAAACATGTACATATTATGTTCCAGTACATACCTAGATATTCGAAAAAAAAAAGTAGGTACACCTAGCTAGCTGTGGCTGTGATCGATCTTGTTTCTACTGATTACAAGGCAAGTCTTCTATCCATCTTATACCATCTCATAAAATATACGTACCTAGCTAGCTCTTGCTTTGATCGATTTTGTTGCTACTGATTGCAAGGCAAGCCTTCCATCTATCCTCTACCTATCTCCATGCTGATCGGGATGCATGCATGAGGTGAGTTTGAAGCATGAAGTTGTGGACGTGGCGGAGGGCATCTAGGTGTACTTAGCAGCGGCGGCGGCGGCCACTTGCATGAGGACGTCGGCGGCAGCCGCATGCCAGAGGTAACTCTGATACGCGGTGCAACCCGAGGCTGCCGTTGTGCATGCATACACTAAATCAAAGTGTGGCCGTGTGTATGGTGGTGCCCCAGGACATGCATGGGAGTTGCGACGCTGTGTCGACGACGGCCGGCGAGGATATGGATTGGGAGTGTTCTGGGCTTTGCCGGCCAATCATGAATCTGTTTTTTTTTCTTTGCTGTTATTTTTCATGGAAGAGTCTGTGTATGTTTTTCTTTCCTTCTTCGCTTGGAAGAGTCCGAGTATGCATGGCCTTGGGTGGCGAGTCGTACTTATTGCTGGATGCAATATCCGCTTTTTGTTATGCTTGAAAAATTATTTTTGTACGTGTCACGTTCAATTGTTTCTACCTAACAATATTTGTATGTAACGTTTAGATCTTTAATCCCAGTCCTTGATATCTAAAATTAGTGGTCAAGATAATTTAATCTGTGTGGATGAACATAATGGCTTGTTTGCCTCATGTCTTAATTATATAATATATATAATAGATAGATGTTCATGTTGATGCTCAACCTAGTAATGATAATGATGTACAAGTTGAACCTGTTGTTGATCTTGATAACCCACAATCAAGGAATCAACGTTATGATAAAAGAGACTTCGTTGCTAGGAAACATGGTAAAGAAAGGGAACCATGGGTTCATAAACCCATGCCTTTTCCTCCGAAACCATCCAAGAAGAAGGATGATGAGGATTTTGAGCGCTTTGCTGAAATGATTAGACCCATTTTTTTGCGTATGCGATTAACTGATGTGATCAAAACAAATCCTTATGCTAAGTATATGAAGGATATCATTACTAATAAAAGAAAGATACCTGAAGCTGAAATTTCCACCATGCTTGCTAATTATACTTTTAAGGGTGGAATACCACAGAAACTTGGAGATCCAGGAGTACCTACTATACCACGCTCCATTAAGAGAAATTATGTTAAAACTGCTTTATGTGATCTTGGAGCCGGTGTCAGTGTTATGCCTCTCTCTTTATATCGTAGACTTGACTTGAATAAGTTGACACCTACTGAAATATCTTTGCAAATGGCTGATAAATCAACTGCTATACCTGTCGGTATTTGTGAGGATGTGCCTGTTGTGGTTGCAAACGTTACTATTTTATGTCTATTATTCTTGATATTCCCGAGGATGATACTATGTCTATTATTCTTGGAAGACCTTTCCTTAATACTGCAGGGGCTGTTCTTAATTGCAATAAAGGCAATGTCACTTTTCATGTTAATGGCAATGAGTACACGGTACATTTTCCGAGAAAACAACCTCATGTTTATAGTATCAACTCTATTGGAAAAATTCCATCGATTATATTTGGAGGTTTTGAATTTCCTCTCCCTACTGTCAAGAAAAAGTATGATATTCTTATTGTTGGGGATTTTCATATCCCCATTGAGGTAACTTAGTGTCATTCGAAATTTCTCCGGTTCCGTGATTATTCGGAATGAGTTTGTTAACAAGACTTGATCAACCTTGTTAGTGGGTTCATTTTGACGATCACGAGATGGATGAAACTAGAAGCACAACCTTCTGTACCCTCTTTATATTTTATGTTACTTAGTAGAAAAAAGTAAAATAGTATTTTTCTGTCTGTCTCCTGACTTATCTGTGCAATATAAAATTATCCCAAAAATAAAAGCCCTCAGAATGCCATGCCAATTTAATATGATTTTTTCGGGAATATTTGAGGATTTACTGTGCAAAAATTACCGCGGGGGGAGCTGCCACCTGGCCACGAGGGTGGAGGGCGCGCCCTACCCCCCTGGGCGCGCCCCCTGCCTCATGGGCCCACGGTGGCCCTCCTCCACTTATCCCTGCACCCATCTTCTTCCTTTTCCTCACACAAACACGAAAAACCAACTCAAGCACAAGTTCCAGCCCCCGTTGCTGTGATTTTCGATCTCCTTGCTCAAAGCACCTCTCGCAAAACTGCTTGGGGAGATTGTTCCTTGGTATGTGACTCCTTCATTGGTCGAATTAGTTTTTGTTCTAGTGCTTTATTCATTGCAAATTTGTGTTGCATAGGTGACCATGTTCTTGAGCTTGCATGTCAAATTTATATGGTTCCAAGTAGTTCCAATGCTTTATATAGGCTCTAGGCACTTGTGGGAGTTGTTACTATCAATTTTATTGAAGTTGGTTCACTTTTATTTGAAGTTACTAAAAATTTCAGAAATTTTTCAGAGGAAATAATATGTTTAGGAGGATGTTCCAAGGTGGGTCTTCAAGGAAGCAAGGTCCCAGACTTGCAATACATGATGCTGACGAGGAACCACCAAGAGACGCTCCTGTGAGGCCCTGTGAATGGCCTTCAGAAAATTTTATGAATCAAGTGGGAATCAAAGAAGAATTTAGTGCATATTTGCGTAACGCCGGTCTTGAGGACTTTGAAGCTGACAAATGCCCCCAGTATCATGATCTCACAAGTTCATTTGTGAGGAGGTTTGAGTTTTCATCTTCGCGTAATTCTCCTTCAGTCATGTTTGACCTTTATGACAAATCTTATACCATGGACTTAGAGGATTTCACTTCTGCTTCCAAACTTCCATCTTGGGGTAATGTCAGGGATCCTCCTAAATCTGAATATAGAGACTTTCTTGCTAGAATAACTGTGGGGGAATCTAGAGATATAACACAAGCCACTATAGGGAGCGTTCACTTTCCTGCTATACATTATTTTGCTCTCTTTATAGGTAGATGCATAAATGCTAAGGATGAAGCATGTCACATGTGTGTCCCTGATCTCAGCATTCTCAGGAGTGCTGTGTTAGGAGACCAATCTTATCATATGGGAGCCATTGTAGCTCGCAGGTTGCATCAGAATAGACATAACGGAGATTTCTTTGGAGGAATTTATGCAACCCGCTTAGCTAATTTTCTTGAGATAGACATTCGTGAGGGTGATATGGAGTTATCCCCTTCTTATTTAGATTTTGATTCTATGGTTTCCCACCAGTTTGTTGAGAGGACTGAACCACCTCTCCAGTATCGACTAATCTTTAACAAACGACATGTAGTCCATATTGCTCTTCCTGTTCCTGCCTTCTTTGATTCTCAGACAAAAGGAAGATATATTATTACCAGAGAGGAGGCAGATGAGTACGAGAGGAGAGCAGAGGCTGCTCGACGCCATGCTACAGCTCAGGCGGCCATAGCCGCTGCGTCACGGTATGACCCTAGCTTCACCTACGTGAAGGAAATATGCCCTAGAGGCAATAATAAAGTTATTATTTATTTCCTCATATCATGATAAATGTTTATTATTCATGCTAGAATTGTATTAACCGGAAACATGATACATGTGTGAATACATAGACAAATATATAGTCACTAGTATGCCTCTACTTGACTAGCTCATTAATCAAAGATGGTTATGTTTCCTAACCATAGACATGTGTTGTCATTTGATTAATGGGATCACATCATTAGAAGAATGATGTGATTGACATGACCCATTCCGTTAGCCTAGCACTTGATCATTTAGTATATTGCTATTGCTTTCTTCATGACTTATACATGTTCCTGTAACTATGAGAAATATGCAACTCCCGTTTACCGGAGGAACACTTTGGGTACTACCAAACGTCACAACGAATCGGGTGATTATAAAGGAGTACTACAGTGTCTCCGAAGGTACATGTTGAGTTGGCGTATTTCGAGATTAGGTTTTGTCACTCCGATTGTCGGAGAGGTATCTCTGGGCCCTCTCGGTAATGCACATCTTTATAAGCCTTGCAAGCAATGTGACAAAATGAGTTGGTTACGGAATGATGCATTACGGAACGAGTAAAGAGACTTGCCGGTAACGAGATTGAACTTGGTATTGGATACCGACGATCAAATCTCGGGCAAGTAACATACCGATGACAAAGGGAACTACGTATGTTGTTATGCGGTTTGACCTATAAAGATCTTCAGAGAATATGTAGGAACCAATATGGGCATCCAGGTTCCGCTATTGGTTATTGACCGAGAATAGTTCTAGGTCATGTCTACATAGTTCTCGAACCCGTAGGGTCCGCGCGCCTAACGTTACGATGACAGTTTTATTATGAGTTTATAAGTTTTGATGTACCGAAGTTTGTTCGGAGTCCCGGATGTGATCACGGACGTAACGAGGAGTCTCGAAATGGTCGAGACATAAAGATCGATATATTGGAAGCCTATATTTGGACATCGGAATCGTTCCGGGTGAAATCGGCATTTTACCGGAGTACTGGGAGGTTACCGGAACCCCCCCGGGGGGTTATTGGGCCTACATGGGCCTCGAGGGAGAAGAGGGAAGGAGCCAGGAGGGGGCCGCGCGCCCCTCCCCTTCCTAGTCCGAATAGGACAAGGGAAGGGGGGCGGCGCCCCCCCTTTCCTTCCCCTCTTCCTCCTCTTTCCCCCCTTCTCCTATTCCAACTAGGAAAGAAGGGAGTCCTACTCCCGGTGGGAGTAGGACTCCCCCATTGGCGCGCCCTCCTTGGCCAGCCGCCTCCTCCCCCCTGGCCCCTTTATATACGGGGGTGGGGGGCACCCCATAGACACACAAGTTGATCTACGGATCGTTCCTTAGCCGTGTGCGGTGCCCCCCTCCACCATACTCCACCTCGGTCATATCGTCGCGGAGTTTAGGCGAAGCCCTCGCGGTAGAGCATCATCATCGCCACCACGCCGTCGTCTTGTGGAACTCATCCCAAGCTTTGCTGGATCGGAGCCCGGGATCGCCATCGAGCTGAAAGTGTTCTGAACTCGGTGGTGCCGTACGTTCGGTACTTGGATCGGTCGGATCGTGAAGACGTACGACTACATCAACCGCGTTGTCATAACGCTTCCGCTTATGGTCTACGAGGGTACGTGGACAACACTCTCTCCTCTCGTTGCTATGCCATCACCATGATCTTGCGTGTACGTAGGAAATTTTTGAAATTACTACGTTCCCCAACAGTGGCATCCGAGCCTAGGTTTTATGCGTTGATGTTATATGCACGAGTAGAACACAAATGAGTTGTGGGCGATACAAGTCATACTGCTTACCAGCATGTCATACTTTGGTTCGGCGGTATTGTGAGATGAAGCGGCCCGGACCGACATTACGCGTACGCTTACGCGAGACTGGTTTCACTGTTGCGAGCACTCGTGCTTAAAGGTGGCTGGCGGGTGTCTGGCTCTCCCACTTTAGCTGAATCGAGTGTGGCTACGCCCGGTCCTTGCGAAGGTTAAAACAGCATCAACTTGACGAACTATCGTTATGGTTTTTATGCGTAGCTAAGAACGGTTCTTGCTAAAGCCCGTAGCAGCCACGTAAAATTTGCAACAACAAAGTAGAGGACGTATAACTTGTTTTTGCAGGGCATGTTGTGATGTGATATGGTCAAGACGTGATGCTATATTTTGTTGTATGAGATGATCTTGTTTTGTAACCGAAGTTATCGGCAACTGGCAGGAGCCATATGGTTGTCGCTTTATTGTATGAAATGCAACGCCTGTAATTGCTTTACTTTATCTCTAAGCGGTACCGATAGTCGAGAAGCAATAGATGGCGTAATGACAACGATGCTACGATGGAGATCAAGGTGTCGCTACCGGTGACGATGGTGATCACAACGGTGCTTCAAGATGGAGATCACAAGCACAAGATGATGATGGCCATATCATATCACTTATATTGATTGCATGTGATGTTTATCCTTTATGCATCTTATCTTGCTTTGATTGACGGTAGCATTTTAAGATGATCTCTCACTAATAATCAAGAAGTGTTCTCCCTGAGTATGCGAAAGTTCTTCGTGTTGAGACACCACGTGATGATCGGGTGTGATAGGCTCTACGTTCAAATACAACGGGTGCAAAACAGTTGCACACGCGGAATACTCAGGTCATACTTGACTAGCCTAGCATATACAGATATGGCCTCGGAACACAGAGACCGAAAGGTCGAACGTGAATCATATAGTAGATATGATCAACATAGTGATGTTCACCACTGAAACTACTCCATCTCACGTGATGATCGGACATGGTTTAGTTGATCTGGATCACGTAATCACTTAGATGACTAGAGAGATGTCTTTCTAAGTGGGAGTTCTTAAGTAATATGATTAATTGAACTTAAATTTATCATGAACTTAGTACCTGATAGTATTTTGCTTATCTATGTTTGTTTGTAGATAGATGGCTCGTCTTTGTTGTTCCGTTGAATTTTAATGCATTCCTTGAGAAAGCAAAGTTGAAAGATGATGGTAGCAATTACACGGATCGGGTCCGTAACTTTGAGGATTATCCTCATTGCTGCACAGAAAAGTTACGTCACTGGAAGCACCGCCGGTGCCAGTTCGTCTGATGCAACTGACAACGTTAAGAACGTCTGGCAGAGCAAAGCTGATGACTACTCGATAGTTCAGTGTGCCATGCTTTACAGTTTAGAACCGGGTCTTCAACGACGTTCTGAACGTCATGGAGCATATGAGATGTTCCAGGAGTTGAAGTTAATATTTCAAGCAAATGCCCGGATTGAGAGATATGAAGTCTCCAATAATTTCTATAGCTGCAAGATGGAGGAGAATAGTTCTGTCAGTGAACATATACTCAAAATGTGTGGGTATAATAATCACTTGATTCAACTGGGAGTTAAACTTCCTGATGATAGTGTCATTGACAGAATTCTCAATCACTGCCACCAAGCTACAAGAGCTTCGTGATGAACTATAATATGCAAGGGATGAACAAGACTATTCCCGAGCTCTTCACAATGCTAAAAGCCGCGGAGGTAGAAATGAAGAAGGAGCATCAAGTGTTGATGGTTAACAAGACCACCAGTTTCAAGAAAAAGGGCAAAGGGAAGAAGAAGGGGAACTTCAAAAAGAACAGCAAGCAAGTTGCTGCTCAAGAGAAGAAACCCAAGTCTGGACCTAAGCCTGAAATCGAGTGCTTCTACCGCAAGTGCATCGACACTGGAAGCGGAACTGCCCCAAGTATTTGGCGGATAAGAAGGATGGCAAAGTGAACAAAGGTATATGTGATATACATGTTATTGATGTGTACCTTACTAATGCTCGCAGTAGCACCTGGGTATTTGATAATGGTTCTGTTGCTAATATTTGCAACTCGAAACAGGGACTACGAATTAAGCGAAGATTGGCTAAGGACGAGGTGACGATGCGTGTGGGAAATGGTTCCAAAGTCGATGTGATCGCGGTAGGCACGCTACCTCCATCGGGATTAGTTTTAGACCTAAATAATTGTTATTTGGTGCCAGCATTGAGCATGAACATTATATCTGGATCTTGTTTGATGCGAGACGGTTATTCATTTAAATCAGAGAATAATGGTTGTTCTATTTATATGAGTAATATCTTTTATGGTCATGCACCCTTGAAAAGTGGTCTATTTTTATTGAATCTTGATAGTAGTGATACACATATTCATAGTGTTGAAACCAAAAGATGCAGAGTTGATAACAATAGTGCAACTTATTTGTGGCACTGCCGTTTAGGTCATATCGGTGTAAAGCGCATGAAGAAACTCCATACTGATGGGCTTTTGGAATCACTTGATTATGAATCATTTGGTACTTGCAAACCGTGCCTCATGGGAAAGATGACTAAAACGCCGTTCTCCGGAACTATGGAGCGAGCAACTGATTTGTTCGAAATCATACATACTAATGTTTGTGGTCCAATGAATGTTGAGGCTCGCGGCGGGTATCGTTATTTTCTCACCTTCACAGATGATTTGAGCAGATATGGGTATATCTACTTGATGAAACACAAGTCTGAAACATTTGAAAAGTTCTAAGAATTTCAGAGTGAAGTGGAAAATCATCGTAACAAGAAAATAAATTTTCTATGATCTGATCGTGGAGGAGAATATTTGAGTTACGAGTTTGGTCTACACTTGAAACAATGCAGAATAGTTTCGCAACTCACGCCACCCGGAACACCACAACGAAATGGTGTGTCCGAACGTCGTAATCGTACTTTACTAGATATGGTACTATCTATGATGTCTCTTACTGATTTACCGCTATCGTTTTGGGGTTATGCTTTAGAGACGGCCGCATTCACGTTAAATAGGGCACCATCAAAATCCGTTGAGACGACGCCTTATGAACTGTGGTTTGGCAAGAAACCAAAGTTGTCGTTTCTTAAAGTTTGGGGCTGCGATGCTTATGTGAAGAAACTTCAACCAGATAAGCTCGAACCCAAATCAGAGAAATGTATCTTCATCGGATACCCAAAAGAGACTATTGGGTACACCTTCTATCACAGATCTGAGGGCAAGATTTTCGTTGCTAAAATCGGATCCTTTCTAGAGAAGGAGTTTCTCTTGAAAGAAGTGAGTGGGAGGAAAGTAGAACTTGATGAGATAACTGTATCTACTCCCTTATTGGAAAGTAGTTCATCACAAGAACCGGTTCCTGTGACAACTACACCAATTAGTGAGGAAGCTAGTGATATTGATCATGAAACTTCAAATCAAGTTTCTACTGAACCTCGTAGGTCTACCTGAGTAAGATCCGCACCAGAGTGGTACGATAATCCAATTCTGGAAGTCATGTTGCTTGACCATGATGAACCTACGAACTATGAGGAAGCGATGATGAGCCCAGATTCCGCAAAATGGCTAGAGGCCATGAAATCTGAGATGGGATCCATGTATGAAAACAAAGTATGGACTTTGGTTGACTTGCCCGATGATCGGCAAGCAATTGAGAATAAATGGATCTTTAAGAAGAAGACTGACGCTGATGGTAATGTAACTGTCTATAAAGCTCGACTTGTTGCGAAAGGTTTTCGACAAGTTCAAGGAGTTGACTACGATGAGACTTTCTCACCCGTAGCGATGCTTAAGTCTGTCCAAATCATGTTAGCTATTGCTGCATTTCATAATTATGAAATTTGGCAAATGGATGTCAAAACTGCATTCTTGAATGGATTTCTAGAAGAAGAGTTCTATATGATGTAGCCAGAAGGTTTTGTTGATCCAAAAGGTGCTAACAAAGTGTGCAAGCTCCAGCATTCCATTTATGGACTGGTGCAAGCATCTCGGAGTTGGAATAAACGCTTTGATAGTGTGATCAAAGCATATGGTTTTATACAGACTTTTGGAGAAGCCTGTATTTACAAGAAAGTGAGTGGGAGCTCTGTAGCATTTATGATATTATATGTAGATGACATATTATTAATTGGAAATGATATAGAATTTCTGGATAGCATAAAGGGATACTTGAATAAAAGTTTTTCAATGAAAGACCTCGGTGAAGCTGCTTACATATTGGGCATCAAGATCTATAGAGATAGATCAAGACGCTTAATAGGACTTTCACAAAGCACATACCTTGATAAAATTTTGAAAAAGTTCAAAATGGATCAGGCAAAGAAAGGGTTCTTGCCCGTACTACAAGGTGTGAAGTTGAGCCAAACTCAATGCCCGACCACCAGTAAGATAGAGAGAAAATGAAAGATGTTCCTATGCTTGAGCCATAGGCTCTATCATGTATGCAATGATGTGTACCAGACCTGACGTATGCTTAGCAATAAGCTTGGCGGAAGGTACCAAAGTAATCCAGGTGGATCATCGACAGTGGTCAAGAACATCCTGAAATACGAAAAGGACTAAGGATATGTTTCTCGTATATGGAGGTGACAAAGAGCTAGTCGTAAATGGTTACGTCGATGCAAGCTTTGACACTGATCCGGACGATTCTAAATCGCAAACCGGATACGTGTTTTTATTAAACGGTGGAGCTGTAAGTTGGTGCAGTTCTAAACAAAGCGTCGTAGCAGGATCTACATAGCTGCTTCGGAAGCAGCAAATGAAGGAGTCTGGATGAAGGAGTTCATTTCCGATCTAGGTGTCATACCTAGTGCATCGGGACCAATGAAAATCTTTTGTGACAATACTGGTGCAATTGCCTTGGCAAAGGAATCCAGATTTAACAAGAGGACCAAGCACATCAAGAGACGCTTCAATTCCATTCGGGACCAAGTCCAAGTGGGAGACATAGAGATTTGCAAGATACATACGGATCTGAATGTTGCAGACCCGTTGACTAAGCCACTCTCACGAGCAAAACATGATCAGCACCAAGACTCCATGGGTGTTAGAATCATTACTATGTAATCTAGATTATTGACTCTAGTGCAAGTGGGAGACTGAAGGAAATATGCCCTAGAGGCAATAATAAAGTTATTATTTATTTCCTCATATCATGATAAATGTTTATTATTCATGCTAGAATTGTATTAACCGGAAACATGATACATGTGTGAATACATAGACAAACATATAGTCACTAGTATGCCTCTACTTGACTAGCTCATTAATCAAAGATGGTTATGTTTCCTAACCATAGACATGTGTTGTCATTTGATTAATGGGATCACATCATTAGAAGAATGATGTGATTGATATGACCCATTCCGTTAGCCTAGCACTTGATCGTTTAGTATATTGCTATTGCTTTCTTCATGACTTATACATGTTCCTGTAACTATGATAAATATGCAACTCCCGTTTACCGGAGGAACACTTTGGGTACTACCAAACGTCACAACGTAACTGGGTGATTATAAAGGAGTACTACAGGTGTCTCCGAAGGTACATGTTGAGTTGGCGTATTTCGAGATTAGGTTTTGTCACTCCGATTGTCGGAGAGGTATCTCTGGGCCCTCTCGGTAATGCACATCTTTATAAGCCTTGCAAGCAATGTGACCAAATGAGTTGGTTACGGAATGATGCATTACGGAACGAGTAAAGAGACTTTCCGGTAACGAGATTGAACTAGGTATTGGATACCGACGATCAAATCTCGGGCAAGTAACATACCGATGACAAAGGGAACAACGTATGTTGTTATGCGGTTTAACCGATAAAGATCTTCGTAGAATATGTAGGAACCAATATGGGCATCCAGGTTCCGCTATTGGTTATTGACCGAGAATAGTTCTAGGTCATGTCTACATAGTTCTCGAACCCGTAGGGTCCGCACGCTTAACGTTACGATGACAGTTTTATTATGAGTTTATAAGTTTTGATGTACCGAAGTTTGTTCGGAGTCCCGGATGTGATCACGGACGTAACGAGGAGTCTCGAAATGGTCGAGACATAAAGATCGATATATTGGAAGCCTATATTTGGACATCGGAGTCGTTCCGGGTGAAATCGGCATTTTACCGGAGTACCGGGAGGTTACCGGAATCCCCCGGGGGGTTATTGGGCCTACATGGGCCTCGAGGGAGAAGAGGGAAGGAGGCAGGAGGGGGCCGCGCGCCCCTCCCCTTCCTAGTCCGAATAGGACAAGGGAAGGGGGGCGGCGCCCCCCCTTTCCTTCCCCTCTTCCTCCTCCTTCCCCCCTTCTCCTACTCCAACTTGGAAAGAAGGGAGTCCTACTCCCGGTGGGAGTAGGACTCCCCCCTTGGCGCGCCCTCCGTGGCCGGCCGCCTCCTCCCCCCTGGCTCCTTTATATCACGAGGCGGGGGCACCCCATGACACACAAGTTGATCTACGGATCAGTCCTTAGCCGTGTGCGGTGCCCCCCTCCACCATATTCCACCTCGGTCATATCGTCGCGGAGTTTAGGCGAAGCCCTGCGCCGGTAGAGCATCATCATCGTCACCACGCCGTCGTGCTGACGGAACTCATCCTCAAGCTTTGCTGGATCGGAGCCCGGGATCTTCATCGAGCTGAACGTGTGCTGAACTCGGAGGTGCCGTACGTTCGGTACTTGGATCGGTCGGATCGTGAAGACGTACGACTACATCAACCGCTTTGTCATAACGCTTCCGCTTACGGTCTACGAGGGTACGTGGACAACACTCTCTCCTCTCGTTGCTATGCCATCACCATGATCTTGCGTGTACATAGGAAATTTTTGAAATTACTACGTTCCCCAACACTACGGGTATCCGCCAGGCTATCCCTGGCAATAGACCAACTTAGGCCAAAAGCCTAAGCTTGGGGGAGTACGTATTTCCCACCGACATTACATTCATGTTCACACACACTCATTGCTAGATGTCGGTGCTCATACTATTTCACTGTAATATCCATGCTAGTTTATTTTCTTTTTCTTGCTTTCTTCTTGTGTGTTTAATAAACCTTAAGAAACACCCAAAAAATTAGTATTAGTTTATTTCTTTGCTATAGTAATTAAAAAGAAAACCCAAAAATATTTCCCATTCTTCTTTTGCTTGTTGGGAGCTTTCCCGTGTAAATAGTTTTTATTTCTTTTCTTTTCTTTGGGGGTCAGTAGGAGAAGACCATGATTAAATTGTTGAAGTGGCTCTTATATGCATGGTTGTTTATTTAACTTAGAGCCCATATTACTTGTCTTCTCTCTTGAGTTGAATGCTTGCAGATTCCAGCTTAGTCCTATGCATGTGCACTCTTATTATTATACACATCGTTCGGTCGTGCCAGTGAAAGGCAATAATGATGATATATGATGGACTTATTGAGATGAGAAAATCTGGTTTGAACTCGATCTCTCTTGTTTTTGTAAATATGATGTTTCATCGTTCCTGAGTCAGCTATTATGAAGTAAACATATTTGCAATGACATTTAGAGATTATAGTTGCTTGGCCATGCTTGATTAGCTATGAGTTATAATGGTTTACCTTGCGTGCCAACATGCTATTAGAATGATTATGATGTGGTATGATGGGATGGTATCCTCCTTTGAATGTATTAAGTGACTAGACTTGGCACATGTTCACGCATGTAGTTGAATCAAATCAACATAGCCTTCATGATATTTATGTTCATGGTAGATTATATCCTATTCATGCTTGTACTCGGTGTAAATTAATTTTAATGCATGTTTACGACTGTGTTTCGCTCTCTCAATTGGTCGCTTCCCAGTCTTTTGCTAGCCTTCACCTGTACTAAGCGGGAATACTGCTTGTGCATCCAAACTCCTTAAACCCCAAAGTTGTTCCATATGAGTCCACTATACCTACCTATATGCGGTATTTACCTGCCGTTCCAAGTAAATTTGTATGTGCCAAACCCTAAACCTTCAAATAAACATTCTATTTTGTATGCTAGAATAGCTCATATGTCAACAAGAGTTGCCCTTATCTTCCGTGTTAGGCGGGTTATTCTCAAGAGGACTGGACTCCGCTCCTCATTCACGAGAAAATGGCTGGTAACCGGGATGCCCAGTCCCATGCTTTATGCAAACTAAATCAAAATAATTGCAAACAAAACTCCCCCTGGGACCCGTTGAATGTTGGAGGCACTTTCGTTGTTTCGAGCAAGCCATGGATTGATGCTTGTGGAGGAGGGGAGTATAAACTTTACCATTCTGTTTGGGAACCGCCTATAATTTGTTTAGCATGGAAGATATAAATGCGTCTCTTAGTTGTTATGTTGACAATGAAAGTATGCCGCTCAAAATATAATTTATCTCTATTTCAAAACCGAGCTCTGGCACCTCTACAAATCCCTGCTTCCCTCTGCGAAGGGCCTACCTATTTACTTTTATGTTTAGTCATCACCCTTCTTATTAAAAAGCACCAGCTGGAGAGCACACTGTCGTTTGCATTCATTATAATTGGTTTATATTGGGTATGACTTGACTGGATCTCCTTTACCATGAATTACAATGTTTAGTCAGTCCTTGATCTTTAAAGGTGCTCTGCATTTATGTTTTGCGGTCTCAGAAAGGGCTAGCGAGATACCATTTGTTATGTCATGTTATTATTATTTTGAGAAAGTGTTGTCATCCGAGTTTTATTATTATGGCTCGCTAGCTGATTATGTTATTGATATGAGTAATTATGAGACCTATGTGTTATTGTGAGTATGGTTAGTTCATAATATTGGCTGAAACTTGAATGCTGGCTTTTCATGTTTACAACAACAAGAGCAAACAGAGTTTGTAAAAGTTTTTATTTTTCTCTTTTAGTTTGTCAACTGAATTGCTTGAGGACAAGCAAGGGTTTAAGCTTGGGGGAGTTGATACGTCTCCGTCGTATCTACTTTTCCAAACACTTTTGCCCTCGTTTTGGACTCTAACTTGAATGATTTGGATGGAACTAACCCGGACTGACGCTGTTTTCAGCAGAATTGCCATGGTGTTGTTTTATGTGTAGAAAATAAAAGTTCCCGGAATGACCTGAAACTCCACGGAACACCTTAGAAAAAACAATAAAAAATCCTCGCCAAAGATGAAGACCAGGGGGCCCACCCTGTCCACGAGGATGGGGGCGCCCAGGCGTGCCCCCTACCTCATGGGCCCCTGGTGGCCCTCTCGATGCCAACTCCAACTCCATATATTGGCTTTACGGGAGAAAAAATCAGAGAGAAGAAATCATCGCGTTTACGAAACAGGCCGCCACCAAGCCCTAATCTCTCTCGGGAGGGCTGATCTGGAGTCCGTTCGGGGCTCCAGGAGAGAGGATAAATCGTCGCCGTCGTCATCATCAACCATCCTCCATCACCAATTTCATGATGCTCACCGCCCGTCGTGAGTAATTCCATCGTAGGCTTGCTGGACGGTGATGGGTTGGATGAGATTTATCATGTAATCGAGTTAGTTTTGTTAGGGTTTGATCCCTAGTATCCACTATGTCTTTGAGATTGATGTTGCTATGACTTTGCTATGCTTAATGCTTGTCACTAGGGCCCGAGTGCCATGATTTCAGATCTGAACCTATTATGTTTTCATGAATATATGTGTGTTCTTGATCCTATCTTGCAAGTCTATAGTCACCTACTATGTGTTATGATCCGGCAACCCCAAGTGACAATAATCGGGACCACTCCGGTGATGACCATAGTTTGAGGAGTTCATGTATTCACTATGTGCTAATGCTTTGTTCCGGTTCTCTATTAAAAGGAGGCCTTAATATCCCTTAGTTTGCAATAGGACCCCGCTGCCATGGGAGGGTAGGACAAAAGATGTCATGCAAGTTCTTTTCCATAAGCACGTATGACTATATACGTAATACATGCCTACATTACATTGATGAACTGGAGCTAGTTCTGTGTCACCCTATGTTATGGCTGTTATATGACGAACCGCATCCGCATAATTATCCATCACTAATCCGGTGCCTCTGAGTTTTCCATATCTTGGTTCTCGCTTATTTACTTTTCCGTTACTCTTTATTACAATCACTACAAAATACCAAAAACATTACTTTTGCTATCTTTACTTTTGTTACCGTTACCACCACTATCATATTACTTTGCTACTAAACACTTTGCTGCAGATACTAAGTTTCCAGGTGAGGTTGAATTGACAACTCAGCTGCTAATACTTGAGATATTCTTTGGCTCCCCTTGTGTCCAATCAATAATTTTGGGTTGAATACTCTACCCTCGAAAACTGTTGCGATCCCCTATACTTGTGGGTTATCACGCCCCCGCGCCCCCACCACCGCAGCTCCCCCGCGCGGCCGCCCCCGCGGCCCCCACCACTGCAGCTCCCACGTGCCGCCCAAAGACGACGTCGTCCCTCCTCCCTTCCCCCTAGCTTCTCCTCCTCCTCCTCTCACCGCCCGTGCCTTCTTCTGCTCGAAAGGTCAAGAAGGCGGCCCCTTCCTCCGGATCACCGCCCACAGCCTCCTCGATGCCGGCGCCCGAGAAGGCTGTGTCGGCGCCCCCCGCCGCCCTCGCGCCGGACTCACCGCCCGCGCCCAAGCTCAGGCCTGCCCCCACGCCCTACGAGGCGCACCACCGACCGACCAAGTCCCATACGTCCCTGTCCCCGCCGCCGCCGGACTACGCGCTGTCCCCGCTGCCCAAGCCCAAGCCGGAGCCCAGGCTATCCAAGCTCGAGGTATCCCCCTTTTTCTTCTCTTGGAATAGTCGAATCTGAACTGCATCTAAGAACCCATGGTTGTGCTTATTTCTGAAGATGGAATGAACTATGACCTCCTGATCACAGAAAAAAAATTGTGTAGCTGATAGCTTTCTTTCTGAAACAATTTTGTGTAGTTTCAGTGTCTACCTAGCTTAGTGCATTTTGATCTTGGAGGTTTCTTTCAGTGTGTAGCTACTGCAGATGCTGAGGTTAGAAAATGTGTTCTGTGTTCTCTATTTTTGTTGAAGGAAGGCTAAATACTCCTTGTTCCCAAACTGTCAAGCTGCATTTTACTCCATCTCTCTCCAAACTGTCAACTGAATTTCGCTCACTGAAATTTGACAGTGGAGTACTGTCCAAATTGTATTCACTGTCTAAATTTCATTAATGTCAAATTTTATTTATGTATCAAGTCTGACATCAACTTGTAAGAAGAATAAGGGTGTGTCCAAGATCAGGTGAGTGAGTGAGTGATGTGGTTGCTGAAGTTCAGACATGTTCAATGAGAACAACTACTGTGGAGATTAAATTCGATGAGAATAAATTCAAATACATCCAAATAAACCCATCATGTCAGGATTCTTGATCAAAGACCCACTTAGGAGTAGTTTGTCATTATTAAACACAAGTTTAAAATGAATATGCTTCTTTTGCTGTGATAATCCAAAATGCTACTTTTGAGTACAGTAGCTGTAAAATTTAGTCTATCTTGAGCTTGAGCTTGGGAGCTTCTTTAGCAAGATCACTGAATACAGTGATTTGTTGCGTAGGAGTAGCTGTAAATGCTTAAGATTATTTCCCCCACAATGCATAGCAATTGTCTGCCAGCAGTCATGTGGCTTCACATTGCTGGCATCGGTTGTGTTGTGTCACATGGCCCAGATACAAGTGTCGCTTTGCTTTGAATGTGCCGATGAAGTAGATATAGATAGGCTTTCTGCATTTTGTCACATTTGCTTCAAGTAGATAGGCTTTGCGCATTTCGTGTTGTGATAGGTATGTGGTGGTCGTTGTTGCACTTGTTGGATGTACGCAATGCTGTTGGTCTCATGTGTCATGTGTAACGTTCCTCTAGTGAATTGGGCAGCTGTATTGTACTAGTGTGTCTCTTCCTGCCAATCTGAATGCTGTTGAATAAGAAAAATAAATGTCTAGGAACCAATCTTGTGAATTTTACTGCCAATCTGATAATTTGAATGTTGCTGGATAAGAAACATACAAGTTTGGAACTTCTCTCTCTTGTGAGCTTTGCTGTCAAACTGAATGTTGCTGAATAAGAAACATACTACAAGTTTGGGAATTCTCTTATGAAACACAAGCTGCTTCATCTTTTGCTTTGGATCAGATGGAATAACATGATCACGATGTTTCTTTTTAATCAGTAAACCTAGGTGTTCGTCACCTGTGGCCTTAAGATTGATAGAAATCTATGTTGCTATTTTCTGTTGATTCTTTCTAGCTAGTTCATTCATCATTTAGGGCTTGATGTATGGAGGCTTGTCTACTTGCTGCTAATACAACATAATATTTGATATGATCAAGGTGAACAACCTTCAGGTCCCGGGAATCTACTCAAGGCTGCAGACACTTCTTGTCTCACTTCTTTTATCATCGATATAATATTCATATTAAGGAGTTTCTATAAGTTCATTGTTCTTATACGCATCAGGACTTTTTTTTATGGAAATTTACAGTATGTTTGAGGGTGAACATTAAGCAATGTTTGTTGTCAAACAAATTAAGATCTTTTTTTAATTTATGTATTTACTATTTTTTTTATTTTACTGATCAAGATGGTGTATTTGAGCTCGAGAGCAGAGACTCCACGTCCTGAACTCCTGATTTGTCCCTCTATGCATGGTGTGCATATACTATTTGCCTATTTGGTAAAAAAACAGTTTAGTTGCCTATTTGGTATGCTTTTCATGTCACTTGTAGTACAAGCTTAGTTAGGAGTACTCCATCTAGTAGTAATTAATTTGTGTGGCTGTGGAAGTCACTTGCTTTGGCATAGTAATGTTTTTATTCCAGTATTATTTTGTGGTGGTGTGGGTAGCAAGGTGCATGCTACTTGTGATGATGCTACTTGTGATCTTCTTAAATGACCCATTGGGGACTTCATTACGCTGAGGATAATGATTTTGCAGGTACCCGAGAGGCCCTTGAGTTTGCGGAATGTCGATTAACTTCCATTCCGCAAATTGGTACTCCATATGTCCTATTTTCAGCAAAGGTCATGCTGAAATTTTCCGTGAATTTTAGCATGACTTTGCTAAAATTGGACATATGGGGAACTTGCTACTAATGCATGGGCGGGGTATCTTAGTACTTAATTCAAGATGGGATCAACTGCCCTTTATTCTTGCTGCATTAAACCATAGGTGGCAATAGAGCCAAGTGATTAGGCCCAACTTAGAATTCTCCTTAGCATCGCTAAACCTTAGATGATAAACCCAACATAGGTGGCAATAGAGCCAAGTGATTAGTGCCAAGTGATTAGGCCCAACCTAGGGTGCCTCGGCATCGATAAACCCTAAATGATGAAAACTTAACTTAGCATTTAGGGTGCCTCAAGGTCGACAAACCCTAAATGATGAAACCTTGGCTTTTAGGGTGCCTCGGTGCCGATGAGAATCTAAATGATGTACGCTTAGGCTTTTAGGGTGCCTCGGTGTCGACAAACCCTAAATGATAAAAGCTTAGCTTTTAGGATGCCTCGGTGTCGACAAACCCTAAATGATGAGACCATGATCTTGTTCCTTGACAATAACCAACTTTTTGACCAAACTTTTTTCCTATTTAGAGTGAAACATGGCCCACAATGATGAGGCCGGCGGTTTGAGCGGCAAGCAATTCTGGGAGCTGTCCCAGGAGTTGGAGGAAGAACCTCACCACTATGAGGACGTCGTGGAAGACACCGATCTTGACTACACAACCCCTAGTGGCGTCGGGGATGACACCACTGATGGTGCCGCCGAGGATGCCACCACTGATGATGGCAGCGCACGCATAGATGGCAGCCAACCGAAGAGGCAACGGAAGGACCGGCGCACGAACGTGCTCGGCACCATCAAGGAGGAATTTACTGAAGTGAACTCCGACGGGCATCCGACGGTGCCCAAAGAAGTAGTCAAGGGGTACTCGGTTCAGCTCAGGTGCATTCTCCGGAGCACCGTCTCGATCAACACCGAGAACCTAAGGCATAAGGACCGAGGGAATTTGCGCGTCCTCCTCTTCACGAAGCTGCATGAACGATACAAGTTCCTTGCTGAATTTGCAAACACACGCCTCTAGGGAACAAAGTGAACAGTGCCGCCCTCATGAGGATGAGCGCGGCCCTGTCTACTTGGAGAAGAACGGTCAAGGCAATGATTGAAAAAGGTGATAGTTATGAGAAGATCAAGTCTAAATATCCTTTGATGAGCGAAGATGACTACAAGGAGTTCAAGATCAAGTGCGAGAGCAGCGCAACCTCCGAATCAAGTCAGTGTGGGAAAGAAATGCGGCAGTTGAACTTAGGGATCCATCAACTCGGTCCCGGCGGTTACAGAGTGGCGAAGCCTATATGGGACAAGGAGGACGCGGAGCGTGCCGAGCAAGGCCTACCGCCCCGCTTCGAGAAATACCATGACAAGCAGACCAGGAACTTTCTCAGGGCCCGGTACAAGGAGGACCCGGTAACAAAGGAGCATACCACGGATCCGAAGACCAGGGCGCTCGAGCTTGTTCTGGTAAGGAATACACCCCCGCGTAATTAGCTCCATATGGTTGCATTCTAATTAATCCCCAATATTTCTAAATGGTTCACGTTCCTTCCGCGGGACACTGAAAGCAGTAGCGCGGGGTCGTCTTAGAGCTCCCCTTTCGACACCCCTTTAAATAGGGCGTTGAACATAATGAAAAACAAGGATAAGCTCAGTAAGCCGATGTCAGCTGGTCATGTGGCCGACAAAGGCTTGTCCACAAAATGGTCGTTATACTATACCGCTGGTGGGCAAAAGGAGAAAAAGACCAGCTCGGAAAGCCAGTCGCGCGAGGTTGAAGCACTCAAGGCACAAGTGGAGCGGATTCCGGAGATTGTCCAAGAGCAAGTGCAACAACAACTGGGAACGACACTCACCGCCATGGTGTCTACGTTGATTCATGGGCTGACGACGTGGATTGCGGGCGGCCAACAGGGGACTCCCCCGGTTCCCAGCTTCACGGCCAGCAACTCGCACAAAGCGCAGGCAGCACCATTGGTGTCTCCCGCGACGCCATTGGTGTCTCTGGCGGAGGCGGTATTCGTGTCTCCGGCGCCGGCACGGGCATTGGAGCTTAATGCACCCGGGTGTACGCCGGCCAGCACCTCGCCTGCAAGCGGCCCCTCCGTCAGTTGCAAGCCCGCCGTTGGCGGTGCCTCGACATTAGCCGAGCTCGACGGCATCATAGTAACTAAGCTCTCAGCCGATGACTTCATCTCCTTGCCTTTGACTGGGCATCCCTGACGCCCTACATGTTTTCGCAGGGCGTCGCCGACGTTCCTTGCACTCTCATGCACTTCGTGGGCGGCGAGTTGGTCGATGTCGCCAAGGGCAGAATCATTCAACCGGGCAACCCCGTGTTCCACGGTAATCCGATGCCACCCACCTTGTATAGGGTTGAACTGGTTCGGGTGCTGCCAGGCTGCGACGAGCTGTTACCTCCGATTCGACCTGCTGGGGCCGACAAAGAAGATGAGATGACCCTCAGCGCCTGCTTAAGCTGGCCCCTCCTTTGGCCGAAGAGCCAGATTCGTTTGGGGGCGGGGGACACCACCCCACAGACAAGACCACTAGTCGTGCCGGCGCCAAGCCATGGCAAGAATGCCGCAACGCTACCGGACATGTCGGACATCCCTATGGCACAGGATCCGGACATGCATATGGCACAAGATCCAGACGACGACGACAATGACGACGGTACATTTACCAACGTCGATATGTACTTTGCCGAACATGGGTACGCTGACGAGTTCTGCGGGCCTCCTTCTCAAGAACACAACCAAGACGACTGCGATCTAGCTGGTACGGCGAAGAAATCCAATTGCAATAAGCGTCGTCTGGCGTTCAGTTCTCAGCAGACGCCTCCAGCTCCCGCCTGCACCGAGCCTCAGATAGCTGAGGTGCGAAATATTATCAGCCCCAACACGCTCAAGAAGGCGGTCTATGAGCAGAACTCGGTCCCATTACAGCAGATCAAGAACAAGGACTAACAAGGGCGCCGTTGCGAGCCAGCCGGCACCGAGTATGATCCGTGCTCAGGACGGGCCAGACCTTCACCTAAGGATATCTCGAGGAGGGTGCATGTGGCAGGTAGGGCGATGCTACCGCCAAATATTCTCAATGCTCCAACCGGTGCTATGCGGAGTCTACATGACAGTGTTCTTTCTTTGGAGAAGCGGCGTCTCTCCCAGAATGACGTGGCATACCCAGTTTTCGTGGCCAAGGTGCCAGAGGGCAAGGGCTTTGTGGATGGCTCCATTGGGGGTACGATCGTCCTGCGGTTTGATGACATCTTTGCTATGTTTAACCTTCATCCGCCGCACTAGACCTTCGTTCGGCTGTTTTCGCTGAGTATGGAGATGCGGATCATTCGAGACAAGACCCCGGACATCGTGATATTCGACCCCTTCTACATGCGTGCCAAGATCTTGGGCAGCGCTGGGGACCAGCAAGTCGCGAGTTCACACCTCGAAGGCGTCCTTCTAGCAAACCCAGATAAGGATAACTTCCTCGTGCCTTACTTTCCCGAGTAATTCATCCCCTCACCGCCCCGTAACATATGATTTATTAGATTTCGATCATTCTTTTTTTTCTAACATTCCGTGTTCTGTGCAGTGACACACATTGCACACTCATCCTCTTAAGCCTGAAATATTCCACGGCCACGTATTTCAACCCGGACCGTGACTCCAAGATAGATTACACAAATATCAAGAAAGTTCTTGATGATGCTCTCCCCGGCTACGCCAAATCTGGAGGCACCTTTAAGAAGCCAGTTCGTAGGTATGGCAGGCACGTGTTCACCGACAATACGACGTTCCCCTGCGTCAAGCAGCCGCCTGGCGGTCAGAAGGATGCCTACTACGCCCTCCATCACATGCGGGCGATCGTACGGGACCATAATCACCTTCTGCTACCAAATAATCTCAAAGATTGGGCCGCAAGCTTGGCGGCAATCCAGGACGCGGACCTCCGACAAGAATTCTTTCGCATCCAGTCGGAGTTTGCAAAAATCATCCATCAAGATGTCCTTCATACCTCGGGGCAGTTCTACCTCAGATATCAACCGTCCAACAGTGAGATAGACACAACGCTACAAATGCAGGCTGACAACGCCCGCGACTTCATGACCATCAGGAAAGACGGCGACTTCATCCATGCTCCGGTCCCATGAGTCGAGTCGAAAGTAGTGATGCTATTTGTAGTTCTGAAACATCGATTAGCTCATGTTGTAATTAAACTTTAATGAACTTGTATGTCTCTTTGGTTAGGACAGTCGTTCAACTTAGATGTAATCGATGCTATTTATTAGTAGGACCATGAATCGTGTTATTAATGTCTTGCTTTTCTCTTCCGATCCTTTTGTTGCATAATTATATATTGCTTATGTATTGTACATTGTTTGGCTTGTGCATAGAGATGCCGTCGTATGTCGTGTACAAGGGTAAGGTTCCTGAGTCTCTGACGATTGGGAGGAGTGTTGGAGACAGGTTCACCGTTTCAGTGATATGATTACAAAGGTACACCACTAGGGCGGAGGCGGAATCTAGATACGCCCTCTATCTAGCGGGAGAGAGGAGGGAGCGTTGGAGGAAACGGATGAAGACCAGTTTCATCGCGATGATGCTCATCGTGATGACCGCATCTCTCTTCTATGTGATGGTAGTTTAGATGATCGATATCGACTTGTAATGTGAAGACAAACTCGCTACTCGCGGTCTCCGAGACTTGTAATGTTACATCTTTGTTCGGTCTTTTGAATTCGGAGACTAATATGATGAATTGTATTCGGAGACTAATCTTCTAGTGTATTGGATGAATCTGTTGTTGCTGTGTGGTGCTGTCTATATTCTGTCCAATAATACATTTTGTAACCTGTGAAAAAATCAGAAAAGTAAAAAAAACTAATATTCATACTAATGGCGCATCACCACAAAGTGCGCCACTAGTATGCCTAAGGATACTAATGGCGCATCACCCTACAGTGTGCCATTAGTATGCCAAAGGATACTAATGGCGCATCATACCACAGTGCGCCATTAGTATGCCAAAGCACCTGGGTAAATATGGCCCCACAGGAGGCATACTAATGGCGCCGTGGGCTATACTAATGGCGCCGCGTGTAGTGCGCCATTAGTATATCAGATACTAATGGCGCACCACAGGTGCGCCATTAGTAAAAAATACTAGTGGCGTGGTACTAGTGGCGCACCAGTAGTGCGCCATTAGTAGGCAAAACTGGTGCGCCACTAGTAGCCCTTTTCCTAGTAGTGCGTTAAATAAAGAGTTTCGTTTCGTACTTACACAATTTAAAATGATTGTTATGTAGAGAGTAAGAAAACCACTCCACTATGTATTAGTCGTATACACAAGTACTATATGGATGCAACTTCATTGACTTTAGTGCACCTGCCTTTGGGTTTATGACAGGTGGGCCCAAAATGTGGTTGGCCCACCATACATGCCCAAAAGCAAGTGCATTAAGGCACCGGAGCTCAAGACATACTATAGTATATATATAAGCTGGAGCCTCGGTAACTTGTTCGCTAGGGTTTGCACTCTCCACACTCTCACCGCACTACATATATATATATATATATATATATATATATATATATATATACACGCTGGAGGCTCAGCGTTCCTTTGCTAGGGTTTTCTATATTCACAGTCTCTCACTCTCTCTTCACCAGATATAAACAAGACTGTGTTGGCCTCTTGTCTCTCTCTCTCCCCACACAGCTGGTGAAGGAGGCGTCTGGATCCCGTCGCACCGGGAAGGGGAGGAGGTGCAGCGTTCACTCTATCGCCTTGGCCGAGGAGGCAATCCTTTGCCGGGCTGCGCTGTTCTCTTTCACCTAGCGCTTTGTCTGGAGGGCCACCGACCCCTTCTTCCTCGCTGCCGTACGTAGTGTGGGCAGATCCGACCTCCCGCCACACGCCTTGCCACATCCCGACGACCCTAAGGTATAAGTTTCTTCAAAACTGTCATTACTCTAGCTACATGCAGATCGTTTTCGATTCTGTAGTCGAATCTAGGTCCTGGTTCAAGAGGAAAGAAGGGTGTGGTGGGGTGGAGCATGAACCTAGGACGTGGTTCAATGAGGAAAGGAGGGAGGGAAAGTAGTATAGACTAGCTATCCAACCGCTGTGTTGGTTGAAAAGGGAAAAAGGGGGTAACCCAGTACACACATCTATAAGGAACCGATCTCTTTGTTGAAAAGGGAAATAAACTGGGGGGTCGGGTAGTTTGTGCAGGACTAGATTTGCTGCCCTCACATTGGAAAAAGTTTCAAAGAGAACAAATATGGGACCAACACAGATATGCTGCTTGGCTACATACTCTGCATCACCCATTTATACGTGTGGACGCACATGGTGCTGCCATGTCCCATGTCCCATGTCATGTCCCATACAACCATTTTGCTGTTGTTAATCTAAGAATGCTGCGAGAAAATTGAAGCAATGCCACTGTTCAAAGTAACTTACATTCTTAACGAATGTTGTTTTAAGAGAATGTCTCTGTTAATATGAATCAATGCAACCGATTTAGAAATGCTACTGTCCTACTTTGTTTTCCATCAAGATAAGTTAGATGCATCTTTTGTCTCCATTTGTTTCATCCTCCTTTATTGACCAGTAATTGTTTCCCTTTTTGCCTCTGTTAAAATAGGGATATCTATTCAACTTGTTGCCTAGCAAGCTTAAACGTCACACCGGCGACTTTGCTTGATTTCAGTGCAACTGCACAAAACGAGATTGGATTTCCTATTCGTGTTGGCAGATTCGTAGGTGATCTTGTGTGCGTCGTGACAGGTTGGTACTTGCCTTCATCCACATGATCGTGTAGTGGGTTTTGAGATGCCGTGCTACTTGTATTGGTACTGTTTTAAAAAAAATGTTGAATTGAAGCTATTGCATTGCTCTCTTTTCCCATTAAGTAGTGAACAAAAATGGTACCAACCCAGACATGATGCTTGTTGCTTTGTTACAACAAACTCTGCACCACCCCCTTTTTAAGTAGATGGAAGCACATGGTGTTGTTGCGCCCACTCTCCCCTGGAACTGTTTATGCTTTTTATTAATCTAATGCTGATGGTAAAATTAAGCAATGCCACTCTCAGAATTAACTATTGAACTGTTTTAAGAGAATTTATCTTTTAATATGAATCAATGCAACCGTTTTGGAAATGCCACTATACTATACTTTGTTTTCCATCAAGATAAGGTAGATGCTTCTTTTTGTGGCCGCATGTTTCATCCTCCACAGTAATTGTTTCCTTTTTTGCCTCTATTAAATCAGGGATATCTATTCAACTTGTTGCTATAGAAAACTTAAATGTCACACCAGTGACTTTGCTTGATTTTAGTGCAATTGCACAAAACGAGATTGGATTTCCAATTCGTGTTGGCAGATTCGTACGTGATCTTGTGTGCGTCACGACAGGTTGGTACTTGCCTTCATCCACATGATTCTGCAGTGTGTTTTGAGATGATGTGCTACTTGTATTGGTATTGTTTTAAATAAATGTTGAATTGAAGCTATTGTATTGCTGTCTTTTCCCATTAAGTAGTGAACAAAAATGGGACCAACCCAGACATGATGCGTATTGCTTTGTTACAACAAACTCTGCATCACCCCCTTTATAAGTAGATGGAAGCACATGTTGTTGTTGCGCCCACTCTCCCATGGAACTGTTTATGATTTTTGTTAATCTAATGCCGCTGGTAAAATTAAGCAATGCCACTCTCAGGATTAACTACTGAACCTTAGTTCAAAACTGCAACACTTGTTAGGGATTGGCGGGATTATCATTTTTGTGGCCGCATGTTTCATCCTCCTTTATTGGCCAGTAATTGATTCCTTTTTACCTCTGTTAAAACAGGGATATCTATTCAACTTGTTGCTATTGCGACATTTTGCTTCGCTTAATTTTGGTGGAACTGCACAAAATGAGACCAGATTTCCATATATGTGTTCAGATCTCTTTGAGATATTCCTCACGATTTGTTTCAAATCTTGGTCTTGAAATGTCAGTACCGACTTTCCTTAGAATTAACTACTGAATCATAGTTCAAAACTGCAACACTTGTTAGGGATCAAGGGAGTACCATTTACGTTAGGGATCGGCGGAGTACATGTTTAAGAAATGTATTGTTCAGATAATGTCTCTATTATTATATATCGATTCTGACGTTTTACAAATAGTACTATCCTGCTTTGTAGTTCTTTCTACATGTTTAACCAAGGTATTGTTAAGAAAATTTCTCTCTGTTAAAATGAATCGATCGCATTGTTTTAGGAGCGATACTTTTACGCTTTGTCGTTCTTTCTACATGTTTAACCAAGGTATTGTTAAGATAATGTCTCAGTTACTCTGAATGAATCACACTGATTGAGAATTGCTACTCTCCTGCTTTGTTTCCCATTAAGATAAGGTAGATCAGTAGATGTTTTTCTTCTGGGAGTACAAGTCATCAACCGTTATTTCTCAGTAATTGTTTCCCTTATACCTATTGTTGCTTACATGGATATCAAAATTAAAGCTCGGTTTTATTCCGACTTTCATTTTAGTTGAACTGCACAAAAGGAGCCAATGTGTTTAAGGCAAACTGCTGCATTACTGGTCCAGTTGGTCGTTCCACTTTGCAGAAAGAAGCAATCACTGTTTGCACTACATTACAGAAGGAATGATCGAGAAGCTTTACAGAGTATTATTAGACGTTGGTGACATGACTAGTCTGCAAAGAGCATAGGCAACTCTACAACACGTGGAGTGCACTGGGCAAAAAGTGCCAAACAAGTACAAGAAGCCAGGATAGGACTCCACGATCATAGACTTTACATATTTTGAATGGGAAAAGCTTGTCAAAGTTTAATCATTGATGTTAGCAAGAAGACATTAGTTTAATATATTGGAATTGGAAAACCTTGTCAAAATTTGCTCATTGATGTTAGCCAGAAGACATGCATTTGATATTTTTGAGTGGGACACCCTTTGCTATGAGCAGCATCGATCATTTTTTCCTATTCCTGTGTTCAGTTTAGAAGTAAATAGTTACTCTGATGAGATATTCCTATGTCAAGAGTATGTTCTGAATATTGTCTATGTAATGCCAGGCCTTGTGTTTGATTGCAAAGTTGACCTTGGAATGTTGTGGCATGTGGCATCACGAGCTGTTCACTGTGCCTCCTGAGAATAATGCTTTGTATTGTTTTGCATGTCGATCTAATGACAGTGATTTGCTTGTTAAGAAGATCATCCTCTTCTGTTGTTTCCGTGCTTAAGAAGTTCATCGTCTTATGTTTCACTCATAGCCTATACGACAAATCGGGTAGTTTAGACGTGAAACCATATGATCTTCCGACCAACTCATCATCTTAGGCCGTGATTGGATCATCGTTTTCCAACCAAAACCGCTTGTAAAACTGATGCTTGTAAATAAAAACATATGGTCTCGGGCGAAGCGCTTGGTTGGTCGATTTCGACTAGTAAAATATACACTAGCCTCTCAAATTACAAGTGTAACCCGCCGGTTTTACTTACAGACCTCGGGCCCTCGGTTTCATTATGCCTGTGTTTTACGCGTTGTTTCCAATGACGAGTAAATTACACTTGTATCTTAATACAGGTGTGAAATAAACCAGAGCTCCCAAGCGTGGCCTTACCGTTTCATGTCGTCTCAGTCTCTCAAAGGTGCTCATAGGTGTCTGATGATCCTGGCTTCCTGAATGAGCAACGGGCGCTGTATCAGACCATCTGTAGGGCCCGCGAGGCCCTCTCCGTCGTCCTTCGAGTTGTTGCGTTTGCCGTGGAACCGAGCATTGTTAACATGGTCAACGAACATGAGGATTTAGGAGATGACTTTATTTTGACTGGATGACAGTAGGGTCTCACTAGGGCCATAGCCGTACGTACGCAAGTGCCTCCTTATTATGTACAACTATATATTTTTTGCTTCCTCCCGGTTTTCTCACATCACGGTCCCACACCATTGTCAACCTATGTAGTCAATATAAACAAGAGAATTGCACAAGGTGCGGCCGAAGCTGGGACCAAGCAGCTCGAGCAGTATTTGTGTTTTTGAGGCGTGAACACTGCAGAGTTTTTCTTGGTGATGTTTTCGTTGTTGTTTAGAGGAGAGCAGGGTATTAACTGGGCGGGTTGTGGCCCGTCTAGCCCGGGACAGATATCCAGCCCAGATATTAATTTTTTTTAAGATGAAAATGGCTAGCCCAGCTATACGTTTTTTGAGGAATACCCAGGCAAGGTCAACTTGTTATTCTCTGCCCCGCTGGGCTGCAAACCTTTCCTAGGAGGGATGCATTAGGCTTAACAGCAAAATAGGCTTTAAAAATAATAAATGGGATGTAATTATAAAAACTGGGCAGTAACTATAGAAAATGCACCAAACACGAAATTAGTTTATAAAATATTATTTATGGATTTTGAAAATCTTAATTTTTAATTGTTGTGCGCGCAATGTTTCGTTGGATTTTTACGTAATACAAATTTATATTTAATCCGACTAGAAATTTCGGGATAAAAATATTTCGGATCTAATCAAAATGTGGGAAATTTTATTGAATTCTGTCTTGAACGATTGGTTGAAATTATTAATCATTGTCCTAGCTAGAAAATGGGCTTTACTTTTAACAAACTATAAATGGGCTGTAGTAAATTCCATTAGAATTCAAAAATGGGTTGTACATTCTTACAAATCGCAAATGGGATATAAGTTCTGTGCCACACACTTGTGGGCCTACTAAGTTGATGCGTCCCCTAAAAAAAGAAGTTGACGCGTATGCAAGGCTTTGTCAACTTATTATAGTCAACACACGATTCTAGCAGCAATGGTCGTTGGATGTCTATTCAACGGATGTCGTGCTTCTTCTTCAATCTTGGATATTCCAACTTCGGCCGCCCAAAAAATGATTCCTACCCCTGACATCTAGGGCGCACCATTTCGGAGGCTGACCTGTGGGCCTACTAAGTTAATGCGTACCAAGGGCTTTGTCAACTTAGTCAATATAAACGATTCTAGCTGCAGTGACCGTATGATGTCAATCCAACGGCCGTAGTGCTTCTTCAACCTATGGTCTTCTTGCTCCAGCCGCCGAAAGCAGCTCCGGTCGTGCCGCCTACTCCTGTCTCCCGTGGCCGATTGGGCTGCCGCAGAGGCCTCACCGCCCTCTACTACTCCCACCACTGGCCAGGCCATCCCTCCACTCACCCACACCTCCTGTTATTCTACAGCGACTACAGACTCACACTGCAGCCGAACTAGTGAACCCTCGTACTCCTCTCCGCGCGGGCTTTCACTGTCGTGTCTTCCCCGGCTCCTCGTAGTCCCCTTCCTAGGTCTCGCCATTGTCCACCACCCTGGTGCTCTCGGCACGGCGTGGTCAACGTGGCCAAGGAACGACTTCCATCGGAAGAGTATCAGACTGGAGAGGCCGACAATTTGGGTCCACGGCGGCCGCAAGGAAGTGCCTCCTTATTACGTGCAAAATAATTATTCCTCCACCTGACAACACGAACCCATTGGACGGGCCACAGTATTCCGTGAAAAAAACATTTCCCCCTGAATGCTGGGACCCACCAGCTACATCTTCGCACGCAAGGAAATGCATCCGGGCAAAAAAAAACGATTCGCCTGTTGGAAATATGCCCTAGAGGCAATAATAAAAGGATTATTATTATATTTCCTTGTTCATGATAATTGTCTTTTATTCATGCTATAATTGTATTATCCGGAAATCGTAATACACGTGTGAATACATAGACCACAATATGTCCCTAGTGAGCCTCTAGTTGACTAGCTCGTTGATCGACAGATAGTCATGGTTTCCTGACTATGGACATTGGATGTCATTGATAACGGGATCACATCATTAGGAGAATGATGTGATGGAAAATACCCAATCCTAAGCATAGCACAAGATCGTGTAGTTCGTTTTGCTAGAGCTTTTCCAATGTCAAGTATCCTTTCCTTAGACCATGAGATCGTGTAACTCCCAGATACCGTAGGAGTGCTTTGGGTGTACCAAACGTCACAACGTAACTGGGTGAATATAAAGGTATACTACGGGTATCTCCGAAAGTGTCTGTTGGGTTGACACGGATCGAGACTTGGATTTGTCACTCTGTATGACGGAGAGGTATCTCTGGGCCCACTCGGTAATGCATCATAATAATGAGCTCAAAGTGACCAAGTGTCTGGTCACGGGATCATGCATTATGGTACGATTAAAGTAACTTGCCGATAACGAGATTGAACAAGGTATTGGGATACCGACGATTGAATCTCGGGCAAGTAACGTACCGACTGACAAAGGGAATTGTATACGGGGTTGCTTGAATCCTCGACATCGTGGTTCATCCGATGAGATCATCGAGGAGCATGTGGGAGCCAACATGGGTATCCAGATCCCGCTGTTGGTTATTGACCGGAGAGCAGTCTCGGTCATGTCTGCGTGTCTCCCGAACCCGTAGGGTCTACACACTTAAGGTTCGGTGACACTAGGGTTGTAAAGATATTAGTATGCAGAAAATTGAAAGTTGTTCGGAGTCCCGTATGAGATCTCGGACGTCACGAGGAGTTCCGGAATGGTCCGCATGTAAAGAATTATATATGGGAAGTCGAGTTTCGGCCATCGGGAAAGTTTCGGGGTTCACCGGTATTGTACCGGGACCACCGGAAGGGTCCCGGGGGTCCACCGGGTGGGGCCACCCATCCTGGAGGGCCCCATGGGCTGAAGTGGGAGGGGAACCAGCCCCTGGTGGGCTGGTGCGCCCCCCCCCTGGGCCCCCCTCTTCGCCTAGGCTTGGGAACCCTAGGGGAGGGGGCGCCTCCACTTGCCTTGGGGGCAAGTTTCCCCCCTTGGCCGCCGCCCCCCTAGGATATCCCATCTCCTAGGGCCGGCGCCCCCCCCCCCTGGGGTCCCTATATAAAGAGGGGGGTGGGAGGGCAGCCGCACCCTGACACTTGGCGCCTCCCTCCCCCCCTTGCTACACCTCTTCCTCCCGTAGTCGCTTGGCGAAGCCCTACCGGAACCCTGCTGCATCCACCACCACGCCGTCGTGCTGCTGGCTCTTCATCAACCTCTCCTTCCCCCTTGCTGGATCAAGAAGGGGGAGACGTCACGCTGACCGTACGTGTGTTGAACGCGGAGGTGCCGTCCGTTCGGCGCTAGGATCTCCGGTGATTTTGATCACGGCAGTACGACTCCCTCAACCCCGTTCTCTTGAACACTTCCGCTCACGATCTACAAGGGTATGTAGATGCACTCCTCTCTCTCGTTGCTAGATGAACTCATAGATTGATCTTGGTGAACGTAGGAAAAAATTTATTTTATGCAACGTTCCCCTACAGTGGTATCAGAGCTAGGTCTATGCATAGTTTTCTATTGCACGAGTAGAACACAAATCTGTTGTGGGCGTAGATGTTGTCAACTTTCTTGCCACTACTAGTCTTATTTTGCTTCAGCGGTATTGTGCGATGAAGTGGCCCGGACCGACCTTACATGTACGCTTACGTGAGACAGGTTCCACCAACTGACATGCACTAGTTGCATAAGGTGGCTAGCGGGTGTTTGTCTCTCCCAGTTTAGTTGGAGCGGATTCGATGAAAAGGGTCCTTATGAAGGGTAAATAGAAGTTGACAAATCACGTTGTGGCTTTATCGTAGGTAAGAAAACGTTCTTGCTTGAACCCTATTGCAGCCACGTAAAAGATGCAACAACAATTAGAGGACGTCTAACTTGTTTTTGCAGCAATTGCTTTGTGATGTGATATGGCCAAAAGTTGTGATGAATGATGAATGATATATTGTGATGTATGAGATCATGTTCTTGTAATAGGAATCACGATTTGCATGTCGATGAGTATGACAACCGGCAGGAGCCATAGGAGTTGTCTTAATTATTGTATGACCTGCGTGTCAATGATTTAACGCCATGTAATTACTTTACTTTATTGCCAAACCGTTAGCCATAGTAGTAGAAGTAATAGTTGGTGAGCAACTTCATGGAGACACGATGATGGAGATCATGATGATGGAGATCATGGTGTCATGCCGGTGTGAAGTGGATCATGGAGCCCCGAAGATGGAGATCAAAGGAGCTATATGATATTGGCCATATCATGTCACTACTATATAATTGCATGTGATGTTTATTATGTTTATGCATCTTGTTTACTTAGAACGACGGTAGTAAATAAGATGATCCCTTATAATAATTTCAAGAAAGTGTTCCCCCCTAAGCGTGCGCCCGTTGCTAAAGTTAAATGCTTGAAGCACCACGTGATGATCGGGTGTGATAGATTCCTACGTTCACATACAACGGGTGTAAGACAGTTTTACACATGCAAAAACACTTAGGTTAACTTGATGAGCCTAGCATGTACAGACATGGCTTCGGAACACAGAGACCGAAAGGTCGAACATGAGTCGTATGGAAGATACGATCAACATGGAGATGTTCATCGATGATGACTAGTCCGTCTCACGTGATGATCGGACACGGCCTAGTCGACTCGGATCATGTAACACTTAGATGACTAGAGGTATGTCAAATCTGAGTGGGAGTTCATTAAATAATTTGATTAGATGAACTTAATTATCATGAACTTAGTCTAAAATCTTTGCAAAATATGTCTTGTAGATCAAATGGCGAACGCTCATGTCAACATGAACTTCACCGCATTCCTAGAGAAAACCAAGCTGAAAGATGATGGCAGCAACTATACGGACTGGGTCCGGAACCTGAGGATCATCCTCATAGCTGCCAAGAAAGCATATGTCCTAGAAGCACCGCTAGGTGAAGCACCCATCCCAGAGAACCAATACGTTATGAATGCTTGGCAGTCACGTGCTGATGATTACTCCCTCGTTCAGTGTGGCATGCTTTACAGCTTAGAACCGGGGCTCCAAAAGCGTTTTGAGCAACACGGAGCATATGAGATGTTCGAGGAGCTGAAAATGGTTTTCCAAGCTCATGCCCGGGTCGAGAGATATGAGGTCTCCGACAAGTTCTATAGTTGTAAGATGGAGGAAAATAGTTCTGTCAGTGAGCACATACTCAAAATGTCTGGGTTGCACAACCGCCTGTCCCAGCTGGACATTAACCTCCCGGACGAGGCGGTCATTGTGTAATCCTTGAGAACTCCCACCGAGCTACAAGAGCTTTGTGATGAACTACAATATGCAGGGGATGGTGAAAACTATTCCTGAAGTATTTTCAATGCTGAAGTCGGCAGAGGTAGAAATCAAGAAAGAACATCAAGAAGGGCAAGAGGCAATAATAAAAGGATTATTATTATATTTCCTTGTTCGTGATAATTGTCTTTTATTCATGCTATAATTGTATTATCTGGAAATCGTAATGCACGTGTGAATACATAGACCACAATATGTCCCTAGTGAGCCTCTAGTTGACTAGCTCGTTGATCGACAGATAGTCGTGGTTTCCTGACTATGGACATTGGATGTCATTGATAACAGGATCACATCATTAGGAGAATGATGTGATGGACAAGACCCAATCATAAGCATAGCACAAGATCATGTAGTTCGTTTTGCTAGAGCTTTTCCAATGTCAAGTATCCTTTCCTTAGACCATGAGATCGTGTAACTCCCGGATACCGTAGGAGTGCTTTGGGTGTACCAAACGTCACAACGTAACTGGGTGACTATAAAGGTATACTACGGGTATCTCCGAAAGTGTCCGTTGGGTTGACACGGATCGAGACTGGGATTTGTCACTCCGTATGACGGAGAGGTATCTCTGGGCCCACTCGGTAATGCATCATCATAATGAGCTCAAATTGACCAAGTGTCTGGTCACGGGATCATGCATTACGGTACGAGTAAAGTGACTTGCCGATAACGAGATTGAACAAGGTATTGGGATACCGACGATTGAATCTCGGGCAAGTAACGTACCGACTAACAAAGGGAATTGTATACGGGGTTGCTTGAATCCTCGACATCGTGGTTCATCCGATGAGATCATCGAGGAGCATGTGGGAGCCAACATGGGTATCCAGATCCCGCTGTTGGTTATTGACCGGAGAGCAGTCTCGGTCATGTCTGTGTGTCTCCCGAACCCGTAGGGTCTACACACTTAAGGTTCGGTGATGCTAGGGTTGTAAAGATATTAGTATGCAGCAAACCAAAAGTTGTTCGGAGTCCCGGATGAGATCCCGGACATCACGAGGAGTTCCGGAATGGTCCGGAGGTGAAGAATTATATATGGGAAGTCGAGTTTCGGCCATCGGGAAAGTTTCGGGGTTCACCGGTATTGTATCGGGACCACCGGAAGGGTCCCGGGGGTCCACCGGGTGGGGCCACCCATCCCGGAGGGCCCCATGGGCTGAAGTGGGAGGGGAACCAGCCCCTGGTGGGCTGGTGCGCCCCGGCCCCCTCTGCGCCTAGGGCTGGGAACCCTAGGGAGGCGCCTCCACTTGCCTTGGGGGCAAGTTTACCCCTGTGCCGCCCCCTAGGAGATCCCATCTCCTAGGGCCGCCCCCCTGGGGTCCCTATATAAAGAGGGGGTGGGAGGGCAGCCGCACCCTGACACCTGGCGCCTCCCTCCCCCCCCCCCCTTGCTACACAACTTCCTCCCGTAGTCGCTTGGCGAAGCCCTGCCGGAACCCTGCTGCATCCACCACCACGCCGTCGTGCTGCTGGATCTTCATCAACCTCTCCTTCCCCCTTGCTGGATCAAGAAGGAGGAGACGTCATGCTGACCGTACGTGTGTTGAACGCGGAGGTGCCGTCCGTTCGGCGCTAGGATCTCCGGTGATTTGGATCACGACGAGTACGACTCCCTCAACCCCGTTCTCTTGAACGCTTCCGCGCACGATCTACAAGGGTATGTAGATGCACTCTTCTCTCTCGTTGCTAGATGAACTCATAGATTGATCTTGGTGAACGTAGGAAATTTTTTATTTTATGCAACGTTCCCCTACATCGCCCCCCTGACTGCTGGGACCCACTAGCTACATATTCGCACGCAAGGAAGTGCATGACAGTCGGAACACACCTGGTCGAAGCGTACGTAGCGTTGTCATTCTGGTCGCGAATGTGTACGTACATACTAGTCGATGTAGACGCGCATGTGTCGTAGTAGAGGCGCGCACGTAGCATGTACACGTACGTACAGCGGCTAGGGTGCAAGAAAGTAAATACGGCCACGTACATACATACGGGCGGGGTCTCGAATGCCTACTCGCGCATACGTACAGCCAGGGCTCGTGTACATGACTGGGCCGGAACAGAGAAACTGCGTCGTCGTCATGTTCATGGGGATCTAACCGGCTGGGTCGGAACGGAATGCGTCATGGTGTTCATCGGGAGGGATTGGACGGAACAGCCGATGGAAATGAGGCCTAGCGTACCGCACAACGGAGGAAATGGCCTTGTGTTCGACCGGCCACGGTCGAAACGGGATCCTGTTCATCGGGAGGGGTCTGGCATACCGCAAAACGGAGGAAACGGACATGTGTTGGACCTCCTATGGTCGAAACGGGGTCCTGTTGATCAGGAGGGGTGTTGCGTACCGCAAAACGGAGGAAACGGACTTGTGTTTGAGCGCTATAGTCAAAACAGGGGTCATGTTCATCGGGAGGGGTATGGCGTACCGCAAAACGGGACTCCACGGGATACTGTTCATCTCCACCGTCGACCTCCTCCAGCCTCCACGGGCTACTGTTCATCCACCGTCGACCTCCTCCAGCCTCCACCTGCGACTGTTCATCCACGGGCTCCTGTTCATCCAGCCTCCACCGGGCGCTACTCCACCGGCTACTGTTCAACCAGCCCTCTCCATGGGCTCCTATTAAATCACCCCTCCACGGCTACTGTTCATCTAGCCCTCCACCGTCTACTGTTCATCCTGCCCTCCACGGGGTCGTCCTGTTCATCCAGCCCTGCACGGGGTCCTGTTCATCCAGCCCCAACCGGCTCAATCGATCGGGGTCCTATTCATCTAGAGGAAACACCACGGGGTCCTGTTCATCCACCCCACCGGGAACTGTTCATCCAACCCCCCCCCCCCCAGCAATGCTCACTGTTCATCCAGAGGCAGATCGATCGGCTTCGATTAGCGCAGAAGCGAAGGAGTCGCCGATCGGGTTCGCTAATACCATCGATCGATCGCTCGGGTTCAAGAACGCCGTAGCTCGCAGCAATCGCCGGGTTCAGAGGGCGAAACGCCTCGCTCGGGTTCAGTTAGAGCCCAACGCCTCGCACCCACGCGCGTGCGTGTACAAGAGAAACACGCAAACCTCCGTGCATCGCTCGTCCCCGACCACCCATAGTAACCGGGAGCACCCCGATATTTTCCTCGCTCTCGCTTCTACCATGGTTTTTTCCGTCATGAAGGGCCCAAAGAATGTCATGCAGTTGCGTCTCCGGCCCGCCCTGGACAAATAGCCCATTTTCTGTCATGTTTTTTGTCATAGAAGTAGGAGCCCACCACATCTATGATGATACCGGGTTTTGTCACAATTACCATCATGGAAGTGTCATAAGTATGACAGAAAAATATTTCGTTCGGCCCAAAATGTCATGGATGTGTTTTTTTTGTAGTGGATGAACTTTGATTTTATATGCATGATTGCGAATAGCTTCGTATTCTTCTCCGATATTTGGGTTCTGTTTGGCCAACTTGATCTATTTATCTTGCAATGAAAAGAGGTGCTTTGTGATGGGAAAAAGTCCATTTTAAACCCTGAATTTGTAGAGGTTCGGCAAAATGAACCCCCAAGTCGAAATCCCGGTTGATCGCGAACTATGCAATCTCGGTCTAAATTGAACCTTCGGGTCGTTTGGATGGCCGGGATTCGGACATTTCACAAAGGGCGCACACCAGCTCCTACTGGGCCAGCCCGCTTTAGTTTTTTTCAATTCAAAAACAAAAATTCGCCAAGGGCGGTACTCCCTGCTGGGCCGGCCCGCATAATTTTTTCGTTAAAAGCAAAAAACTCTGCTCGAACACGAGACCCCATGCTGGTGCTGTTTGATCGAAAAAAAGAAACTTGTGAACTAGAATTTCAAAAATAAAAATAGTTTACAAATTTTGAAAAAAAATCACGGATTTAGAAAAAGTTCAAAATTTTTGAAAGAAGTTCACGGGTTTTCAAAAGAAAAGCCCACGGATTTGGCAAAAATATTCATAGATTTTAAAAACTGTAAAATTGAAAAAGTGTTCGTGCATATTTTAATTTAATATTTCTTTATTTTATTTTTTTATTTTTCATGTATATATACAAAGTTCATTGCGTATATTAAGGAAATCTTCACAGTAATTTCCAAAAATTTCACTCATTTAAAAAAATGTTCATCTTGTATTAGAAATTTGTTCAGTGTATACCGCACAATTGTTGAATATTTATTCTGAATTTGTTCAACATATATTACAAAAATGTTCATTTATTAATATTTTTTCAAAAGTGCTATCATATATTTTCCGGGAGTTTGAATTATGTTCCACCACCTTTTCATTTTTGTTCGTGTTCCAAAACGCGTACAATACAAATTTTGTGCGCTTTTTGGAATCTGTTTGGGCTTTGCAAATTTTGTTCGTGTTTCATTTTGAAATCAGAATTACAAAACACCTTCACTATTCCAAAAATATGGAATAAATAAAAGTGCGGCATCTTAAAACTGCTCGCAATTTTCAAGAAATGTTTTTCGAAAATGTTTTCCAATCTCAGCGCTGCTCTCTATTCTTATATATTTCTGCACCCTGATGTTCAGTTTGTTATTCGTGGTGTAGTGGCTAATGGCTCTTGGTTGGTCTCTGTGGTCGTTGGATCGAGTCATTGTACTCGCTGTTGAATTTCAACATTTTTTTGTCGCGTGGAAAAGGAAATGAAACAACGGGCGGGTTGGTGGGCCGGCCCAGTCATGCATCAAGCATGTGCGTTGAGTTGCTGACATGCCGCTCCTTGGCCCATCAGCTAGACAAATCCCCGTTAATTGTAGCCAGGGTTTAATTTAGACCGAGATTGCATAGTTCAGGGTGCAATCGATCAGGATTTCGACTTGGAGGTTCATTTCGCCGAACACCTACAAATTCAGGGTTTAAAATGGACTTTTTCCTTTGTGATGGGTTCGATCTTATGGTGCTTGATCCCAGTGACAGAAGGGGAACCGATACATATGTATCATTGCTATTAAGGATAACATGATGGGTCTATTTCTACATAAATAGATATTGTCTACATCATGGCATCATTCCTATTGCATTATTCCATTTCTCCATCAACTTAATACACTAGATGCATGCTGGATAACGGTCGATGTGTGGAGTAATAGTAGTAGATGCAGGCAGGAGTCGGCCTACTAATCTTGGACGTGATGCCTATATAATGATCATTGCCTGGATATCGTCATGATTATTTGTCCTTCTATCAATTGCCCAATAGTAATTTGTTTACCCAACGTATGCTATTTTTCTCGAGAGAAGCCAGTAGTGAAATCTACGGCCCCAGGTCTCTTCTTTATTATATTTGCCTTCATGATCTATTTTCCTTCGCTTTTATTTTTAGTCCTATTAATCCAAAAATACAAAAATACCTTGCTGCAATTTTTGTTTATTTATTTAATCTCGTGTTCCCATGAGATCTATTTATTCAATCTATTACAACTTTCTCCCGTCCACGTGCCAATTTCTGGCGTCGTTACCCGAAAAGGATTGACAACCCCTTTAACATGTAGGGTTGCAAGTATTTGTTCTTTGTGTGCAGGAGATGTTTACGTGGTGTTGCGTGGTTCTCCTACTGGTTCGATAACCTTGGTCTCATCACCGAGGGAAATAGCTACCGTTGGTGTGCTGCATCATCCCTTCCTCTTTGGGGAAATACCGACGTAGTTCAAGCAAGCATCAAAAGGAATTTTTGGCACCGTTGTCGGGGAGACATCATCAACATCTACCAGGTTCCTAATCACAAATCTCATCTCCTTGTAATTTACATTATTTGCCATTCGCCTCCCATTTTCCTCTCCCTCACTTCACAAAAATTTGCCGTTTTATTCGCCATCTTTTTCGCTCGCCATTTTCTCGTCAGATCTGTTTCTGAGTGCAATCTTGTTGCATAGTCACAATGACTCAAGAGAACACCAAGTTGTGTGATTTCTCTAATACCAACAACAATGATTTTATTAGCGCTCTGATTGCTCCTCCCGCCACCAGTGCGGAGTCTTGTGATATTAATACCGCTTTGCTGAATCTTGTTATGAAAGATCAATTTCCAGTACTCCTAATGTGGATGCCGCGTCCCATCTTAACACATTCGTGGAATTATGCGATATGCAAAAGAAAAAAGATGTGGACAATGATGTTGTGAAGTTGAAATTATTCCCGTTTTCTTTGCGAGATAGTGCAAAATTTTGGTTTTCTTCTTTGCCTCGCAATAGTATCAATTCTTGGGATAAGTGCAAAGATGCCTTTATTACTAAGTATTTTCCACCCGCAAAAATTATTTCCCTCAGAACACGTATCATGAATTTCAAGCAACTTGGACATGAGCATGTTGCACAATCTTGGTAAAGGATGAAACTAATGCTAAGGAATTGCTCAACTCATGGGTTAAATCTTTCGATGATCATCCAAAAAATTTATGCGGGGTTGAATTTTGTTTCTCGTAATTTTTTGGACTCCATCGTGGGCGGTACTTTTATGGAAATTACTTTGGGTGAAGCCACCAAATTTCTTGATAATATTATGGCAAAATATTCTCAATGGCATACTGAAAGAGCTCCTACTAGTAAAAAAAGTTAATTCGGTTGAAGAAATTTCTTCTTTGAGCGAAAAAGTTTATGCTCTTATGAAATTGGTTGCTAATAAAAGTGCTCCTATTGATTTTAATGATGTGCCTCTGTCTACTTTGATTGAGCAAAATAGTGATGTCATAGATGTGAATTTTATCTCGCGAATGATTATGGTAATTCCTATGGTAAGACTTCTTATAATAATAATAGGAACATCTTTGATCTTGAGAATAATATTAAAGAATTTATCAATACTCAAAAAGTTTTCAATGCTACAATAGAAGAAAAGTTGAATAAGATTGATGACATGTCTATAAGTATTGATAGAATTTCTCATGATGTAGAAAATCTCAAGATGGAAATTTTTGTGCCTAAGGTTGAGGAATCAATTAAGGCTCTTTATGTTTCTATGGATGAAAGCAAGAAAAGAACCGCTATGCTTAGAGCTAGAAGAGAATTTTTAGAAAAAACGTTTTCTAGTGATTGTTTTCATAAAAGTGATGAAGGTCTAAAAATGATTGGTGTTTCTTCTATTGATTCTTTATTTAGTAAAATTAAGATTGATAATAAAGGGACTAGAGAAGAATCAACTTTGGCTGCCCAATAGTTCGGAGGGTGAAAATCTTATTGAGAAAATTGATAAAAAGTGGGTTTGAAGAGGTCAAAACTTTAACTGGTGATGTGCCCACTCTTTCGGATTACAAAGACTTTAATTATGATAGTTGCTCTTTGATTGATTTTATTTCTTTGTTGCAATCCATGATAAATTCACCCCATGCTTATGAACAAAATAAAGCTTTTACTAAACATATTGTTGATGCTATGATGAAAGCTTTAGAAGAAAACTTGGAATTAGAGGTTTCAATTCCTAGAAAATTACATGATGAATGGGAACCTACTATCAAAGTCAAGATTAAAATTTATGAGTGCTTTGCTTTATGTGACTTGGGTGCTAGTGTTTCTACAATTCCAAAATCTTTATGTGATGTGCTTGGTCTTACCAATATTGAAGAATGTTCTCTAAATTTGCACTTGGCGGATTCTACTATTAAAAAGCCTATGAGAAGATTTAATGATGTTCTTATTCTTGCAAACAAGAATTATGTGCCCATAGATTTTATTGTTCTTGATATTGATTGCAATCCGTCTTGTCCAATTATTCTTGGTAGACCATTTTTACGTACTATTTGTGCCATGATTGATATGAAAGAAGGGAATATTAAGTTTCAATTTCCACCAAGGAAGGGTATGGAACACTTCCCTAGAACAAGAATTAGGCCACCATATGACTCTATCATGAGGGCATCGTATGGATCTAGAAACAAAGATGACTATACTTAGATCCTCTGCTTTATGCCTAGCTAGGGGCGTAAAACGATAGCACTTGTTGGGAGGCAACCCAATGAATAAAATTTATTTTTGTCTTTTTCCTTCTGTTCTTGAGTGTTTGCACAATTATGATGTTGTTATTATTGTGTTTTTCATGTTTTAATTAGTGTTTGTGCCAAGCAAAGCCTTTGGGATCATGTTGGGTGATAGTTGATTTGATCTTGTTGAAAAATAGAAACTTTTGCGCTCAGAAAAATAATTTTCATAAATCACAGAAACGTGCTTTTGCTCTGAATTGTTTTACACAAGATTTATATATAAATTGCCCACGTTGTCCTAGTTTTTCAGCATTTGTGGAGTTACATAAGTATTCAAAATATTCAGATTGCTACAGACTGTTCTGTTTTTGGCAGATTCTGTTTTCTTTGTGTTGTGTGCTTGTTTTGATGATTCTATGGTTTCCTTTGAAGAATTTTTGCCATAGAAAAGTTGGAATACAATTGATATAATTCAAGAGTAAAATATGAATGGGTTTGCAACAGTACTTATAGTGGTGATTTGCTTTCTTATACTAATGTATCTCACGAAGGTTTTGTTGAGTTTTGTGTGATTGAAGTTTTGAAGTTTTGGGTGATATCACGATGGATGAAGGAATAAGGATTAGCAAAAGGCTAATCTTGGGGATGCCCGAGGCACCCCAAGGTAAAATTTAAGAAGTATCAAGCAACTAAGCTTGGGGATGCCCCCGAGTGGCATCCCCTCTTTCTTCTAACAACCATCGGTATTTTACTTGGAGCTATATTTTTATTCGTCACATATTATGAGTTTTGCTCGAAGCGTCTTGTATGATATGAGTCTTTTCTTGTTTTGCCTTTTGTCTTAAGTCATCAATCCTCGATGGACACACCTATTTGAGAGAGCGAAAATTATGTTATGACTTGTTAGAATTTCTCTCTATGCTTCACTTAAATCTTTATGAGCTATGGAATTGCTCTTTGCTTCACTTATATCTTTTCAAGCATGGTGTGCTTTAATATTTTTGGAGAAATGCTCTCATGCTTCACTTAAATTTATTTGAGAGTTAGTAAAAATTTTAAGAAATTCTCTCTTGCTTCACTTAAATTATTTTGAGAGAAGAAAATTTTTATGCTCATGTTCTTCACTTAAATTTGTTTGAGCTTATCAAAAGCAACATATAAAATTAGTCCCATAGTGATAGATATCCAAGGAAGATATAATAAAAAAATCATGAAGATCATTGGACAAAATAAACTTGATTCCTTGTAATAGTTCGAGATATGATGATATGATATGGGAGTCATGTTGATGAGTAATTGTGATTTATTAGGAATATTGGTGTTAAGGTTTGTGATTCCCTATGCAAGCACGAAAGTCAATAGTTATGCAATGAAATTGCATCCTACTTGTGGTGCATTATTCGGTGTTAGTTATGCTTAATGCCCGCTTATGAGATTTTTCGTTTCTTGGTTGGATGCTTCACAGTCTTTTGCTAGCCTTCATTTGCACTAAGTATGATCACTACTTGTGCATCCAAAATCCTTAAACCCAGTTTTGCCACATGAGTCCACTATACCTACCTATATGCGGTATGTTCGTGCCGTTCTAAGCAAATTTGTATGTGCCATCTCTAATTTTCAAAATAAATTTCTCTTTTGTGTGCTCGTACTGCTCATGAAACGGTAGGGGGGCTGATATTTTTCCATGCTAGATGTGTTATTCTCAAGATGAGTGTTTATTCACTTGTCATTGCACGAGAGTACAACAGAGGTATTAGGGATGCCCAATCCCGAAATGAAAAATAAATTCACTTTATGTTGTCAAATAATAAATTCCTTGGAAAGTGTTGGTATGGACGGTACCAGTGGATTCGGTTAGCCATGGAATGTGAAAGAATGGTGGAAAAAGGAACAAAGTTTATTTTCTGTTTGGGAACTGCCTATGATATATCTAGCATGGAAAGTATTTGGAACGACTCGATCATTTTCATTTACAGGAAAAAGCATGACACCCAAAATGTTTTATCTCTATCTTTTTCGCTTTGAGCTCTGGCACCTCTACAAATCCCTGCTTCCCTCTGCGAAGGGCCTTTCTTTTACTTTATGAAATTTTTATTTTTACTTGAGTCTTCATCTTCTCTTATAAGCACCAACTAAGGGGCACTATGATCATACTTGAGCATTGGGCGTAGCTAATATGGAGTGTGTTTCATGAATGGATCAATGATTGAGAATAATGGGCTAGGGATAACTTGCTTTAGTGTTGATATTTTGAAAGACATGGTTGCTTGTTGATATGCTTGAGTATTGAAATCCTCATGTCAAAACTAGACTATTGCTTTGAACCATATGAGAGTCCAAATGTCCATGCTACAAAGAAAAGAATATGTAATGAACATGTTAGGCAGCATTCCGCATCAAAAATTCTGTTTTTATCATTTACCTACTCGAGGACAAGCAGGAATTAAGCTTAGGGATGTTGATACGTCTCCAACGTATCTATAATTTTTTATTGTTCCATGTTGTTATATTATCATTCTTGGATGTTTTACAATCATTTTTTAGAAATTTTATATCATTTTTCTGGAACTAACCTATTGGCATAGTGCCAAGTGCCAGTTGCTATTTTTTGCTTGTTTTTTACATCACGGAAAATCAATATCAAGCAAAGTCCAAATGCAGCGAAACTTTTTGGTGATTTTTTCTGGACCAGAAGATACCTGTTGGGCCAAAGAAGTGCCAAAGGGGTGCTCCGAGGGGAGCACAACCCACCAGGGCACGCCTGGGCCCCCAGGCGCGCTCAGGTGGTTGTGCCCACCTCGATGGCCCCTCGCATCGCCTCTTTGCTCTATAAATACCCCAATATTCCAGAAACCCTAGGAGAGTCGACGAAAGTCAATTCCAGCCACCAAAAGTTCTAGAAACCACAGATCCAATCTTGACACCATCACGGAGGGGTTCATCATCCTCATTGGTGCCTCTCCGATGATGCGTGAGTAGTTCATTGTGGACCTACGGGTCCGTAGTTAGTAGCTAGATGGCTTCCTCTCTCTCTCTTTTGATTCTCAATACAATGGTCTCTTGGAGATCCACTTGATGTAACTCTTTTTGCGGTGTGTCTGTTGGGACCGATGAACTTTGAGTTTATGATCAGATCTATCTTTTTATCCATGAACGTTATTTGAGTCTTCTGTGATCTCTTATATGCATGATTTCTTATAGCCTCGTATTTATTCTCCGATATTTGGGTTTTGTTTGGCCAATTTGATCTATTTATCTTGCAATGGGAAGAGGTGCTTTGTGATGGGTTCGATCTTACGGTGCTTGATCCTAGTGGCAGAAGGGGAACCGACACGTATGTATCGTTGCTATTAAGGATAACAAGATGGGGTCTATTTCTACATAAATAGATCTTGTGTACATCATACCATCGTTCTTATTGCATTACTCCGTTTCTCCATGAACTTAATACACTAGACGCATGTTGGATAGCAGTTGATGTGTGGAGTAATAGTAGTAAATGCAGGCAGGAGTCAGTCTACTAATCTTGGACGTGATGCCTATACAATGATCATTGCCTGGATATTGTCATGATTATTTGAAGTTCTATCAATTGCCCAACAGTAATTTGTTTACCCACCATATGCTATTTTTCCCGAGAGAAGCCACTAGTGAAATATACGGCCCCGGGGTCTCTTCTTTACTATATTTGCCTCCACGATCTATTTTCCTTTACTTCTATTTTCAGATCTATTAATCCAAGAATACAAAAATACCTTGCTGCAACTTTTATTTATTTATTTAATCTCGCGTTCCCGCGATATTTATTCAATCTATTACAACTTTCTCCCGTCCACGTGCCAATTTATGGCGCCGTTACACAAAAAGGATTGACAACCCCTTTAACACGTCGGGTTGCAACTATTTTTTTTCTTTGTGTGCAGGAGTTGTTTACGTGGTGTTGCGTGGTTCTCCTACTGGTTCGATAACCTTTGTCTCATCACTTAGGGAAATACCTAGCGTTGTTGTGATGCATCATTCCTTCCTCTTTGGAGAAATACCGACGTAGTTCAAGCAAGCATCACCCCCTGGTTGTTACTTTGTGGCGGAGCGACAGGGCAGGTTGTGACCACCTAGGAGATAGGTGGACCTGGTCCTTGGTCGGTGTCCACGGATACTTCAAATAACACACTTAACAAGATTTGGATATTTGATCTGAGTCTGGCCACTGGCCTATACGCACTAACCAACTACGCAGGAACAATTATGGGCACTTAACGTCATAGTATCAGCCGAAGCCTCCTAGATGTCAGCGACTGAGCGGCGCACGCCGGGTTGGACCACATAATGCAACTTCCTTTGTAATGGAGGTTGCTAGGTCTGCTCACCGGCCGCCCATGCAACATGCAGGTGTGCAACGGGCAATGGGCCCAAACCCCTGCACGTATAGGATTTAGACCGGCGTGCTGACCTCTCTATTAGGCCTAGGTAGGGCTGCGACGTGTTGATCTTCCGAGGCCGGGCATGACCCAAGAAAGTGTGTCTGTCCAGAGGGATCGAGTGTGTTGGGTTACGTGGTCCACCCCTGCAGGGAAGTTTATCTATTCGAATAGTCATGTCCCTCAGTAAAAGGACGAACCGGAGTTGTATTCTGACCTTATGATAACTAGAACTGGATACTTAATAAAACACACCTCTTACAAGTTCCAGAGACAACCCGGTGATCGCTTTCCCACTGGGCTGCGAGGGAAGGATCACCGGGTAGGATTATGCTATCCGATGTTACTTGATGTTGCACTTGCTACTCTATTCTACGTGCTTCAAGATGGAGGCTGCCAGAAGCGTAGTCCTCAATAGGACTAGCTACTCCCTCTTATTATGGCATTCTGGAGTTCAGTCCACAGATACTATCCATTTCATTGATATTAATGCATATGTAGTGTAGATCCTTGCTTGTGAGTACTTTGGATGAGTACTCATGGTTGCTTTGCTCCCTCTTTTCCCCCTTTTCCTTTCTTCTCGGATGTCGCAACCAAAGGCTGGATCCCAGGAGCCAGATGCCACCATCAACGACAACTCCTACTACACTGAGGGTGCCTACTACTACGTGCAGTTCGCTAACGACCAGGAGTAGTTAGGAGGTCCCAGGCAGGAGGCCTTGCCTTTTTGATCGTTGTTACTTTTGTGCTAGCCTTCTTAAGGCAAACTTGTTTAACTTATGTCTGTACTCAGATATTAATGCTTCCGCTGACTCTTATGTATTCGGGCCATCGAGGCCCCTGGCTTGTAATATAAAGCTTGTATTATTTTAACTTGTGTCTAGAGTTGGGTTGTGATATCTTCTCGTGAGTCCTTGATCTTGATCATACACATTTGCGTGTATGATTAGTGTACGGTCAAATTGGGGGCGTCACAGGCCCGCTGGTTGTCTAAGGCAACAAGGACGATCCTCATCAACTCATATCTGTCCAGCCTCCTTTTGTTCATCATGAGTTTCTACAGCCTGCCCGAAATGCTGCATCATGAGATCGGCTCTATCCAGGCACGTTTCTACTGGGCCGGCGAAGGTGAGAAGCAGAAATACCATATGGTCCTCTAGACCGACATCTGCAAACCTAGAGACCAAGGCGGACTCGGCATCATGTCCTCCAAGCGTATGAACCTGGCTCTACTCATGAGGTGGCTCTGGCGCATTGCGAATGGCGAGGGTGGCTTGTGGCTGCAAATCATCCGGAGCAAATATTTGCGCGGCCAACCTCTCGCCTTCTGCATTAAATCGGGCGGGTCCCATTTCTGGTAGTCCGTCATCCAGCTGCTCCCGGTCCTCCGCATAGGGACCTCCATTTCGGTTGGCTCTGGGACGTCCATGCTGTTTTGGTACAACCGCTGGGCTGGAGACGCCCCCTTCGCTGCCAGGTTCCCGGATCTTTTCTCCATTGCGGTGGAGCCTAGGATTTTCATCGAGACGACCCTTATTGACTTAGGGCGTCTTGCGTTCCGGCGGCCATTCGGGCCCCCGGAAGTCGCCGCCTGGCATGAGCTTCTGGACGTCGTTGCTCTCCATGAGCCGGATTTGACGCAGCCCCACGACCGCCTGTCCTGGCACCTCGAACCCTCGGGCCGGTTCTCCACGAAATCCCTATATCAGGCCATTGCCCCCTCCCCTGGCCCGACGGTCCTTGAGATTGTCTGGGCTATCTGTATGCTCCTAAAGATCAGAATCTTCTTGTGGCAATGGATCCGCAGCCGGCTCCCCTCCGGCGTGGAGGTGTTGAAGCGGCATGGCCCGGGTGATGGGATTTTCCCCCTATGTGGGACTGAGGAAACCTCGAATCACATCTTCTTCTCATGCGTTTACGCCTAGTTCCTATGGGGCTGCCTCCGTGAGGTTATTGGTGGCAACTGGTGTAACACCAACTTCCTCGACCTCCTCACTGAGGTCCAGGCCCTTCCCCTTTGGGCCGCCACATTAGGTGGCTGCTCATTGGGGTCCTTGCATGGACGCTATGGACCGTGCGTAATATGCTTGTCATCCAGCGAGTTCCTCTTCGACGTGCCACAGACGTTGTTTACAAAATGTGTGGGTACTTGCAGCTCAGGCAGCCGCTTAGCCGCCTCCAGGACCGGACGTCATCAACATCGTCATCACCGACCTCCGCTCGATGGCTCTCCACTTGGCGCTGCCGCTTCCTCCTCCACCACCGGAGCTGGATTAGCTTCTTAGATGCTCTTGCGGGTTATCCGCCTTTGTTTTCGTTTCCAGGGCTTGTTGAGCTGTGCCCTCAGCAGAACCCCCCTGCACTCTATGTGGTGTGACTTTGTGTGTGTGTGTGTGGGTGGGTGGACCTTTGCAATACCTTGTGGCTGTGGTGGTTTGCTTTATTTATAAAGCGGGGCGAAAGCCTTTTTCAGTATGTAGTGCTAAGAGTAGCATTGTTCAGCCACATCCACATGTTGCTAATTAATGTACAGTGTACACTAGTAGTGAAGGAAATATGCACTAGAGGCAATAATAAAGTTATTATTTATTTCCTTATTTCATGATAAATGTTTATTATTCATGCTAGAATTGTATTAACCGGAAACATAATACATGCGGGAATACATAGACAAACATAGTGTCACTAGTATGCCTCTACTTGACTAGCTCGTTAATCAAAGATGGTTAAGTTTCCTAACCATAGACATGAGTTGTCATTTGATTAACGGGATCACATCATTATAAGAATGATGTGATTGACTTGACCCATTCCGTTAGCTTAGCACTTGATCGTTTAGTATGTTGCTATTGCTTTATTCATGACTTATACATGTTCCTATGACTATGAGATTATGCAACTACCGTTTACCGGAGGAACACTTTGTGTTCTACCAAACTTCACAACGTAATTGGGTGATTATAAAGGTGCTCTACAGGTGTCTCCGAAGGTACTTGTTGGGTTGGCGTATTTCAAGATTAGGATTTGTCACTCCGATTGTCGGAGAGGTATCTTTGGGCCCTCTCGGTAATGCACATCACTTAAGCCTTGCAAGCATTGCAACTAATGAGTTAGTTGTGAGATGATGTATTACGGAACAAGTAAAGAGACTTTCCGGTAACGAGATTGAACTAGGTATTGAGATACCGACGATCGAATCTCGGGCAAGTAACATACCGATGACAAAGGGAACAACGTATGTTGTTATGCGGTTTGACCGATAAAGATCTTCGTAGAATATGTAGGAGCCAATATGAGCATCCAGGTTCAGCTATTGGTTATAGACCGGAAACAGTTCTAGGTCATGTCTACATAGTTCTCGAACCCGTAGGGTCCGCACGCTTAAAGTTACGATGACAGTTTTATTATGAGTTTATAAGTTTGATGTACCGAAGGTTGTTCGGAGTCCCGGATGTGATCACGGACATGACGAGGAGTCTCGAAATGGTCAAGACATAAAGATTGATATATTGGAAGCCTATATTTGGATATCGGAAACATTCCGGGTGAAATCGGGATTTTACCGGAGTACCGGGGGGTTACCGGAACCCCCCCCCCCCCGGGGGGGGGGGTTAATGGGCCTACATGAGCCATGAGGGAGAAAAGGAAGGCCGGCCAAGGCAGGCTGCGCGCCCCCTCCCCCCTAGTCCGAATAGGACAAGGAAAGGGGGCGCCCCCCTTTCCTCTTTCCCCTCCCCCCTTTCCTTCTCCACCAAGGCAAGGAGGGGAGTCCTACTCCGGTGGGAGTAGGACTCCTCCAGCGCACCCTAGGGGCCAGCCGCACCTCCCCTTCCTCCTTTATATCTGAGGGCAAGGGGCACCTCTAGATACACAAGTTGATCATCGTGATCGTTCCTTAGCCGTGTGTGGTGCCCCCCTCCACCATATTCCACCTCGGTCATATCGTTGCGGTGCTTAGGCGAAGCCCTGCGTCGGTAGAACATCATCATCGTCACCATGCCGTCCTGCTGACGAAACTCATCCCCGACACCCTGTTGGATCGGAGTCCGGGGATCGTCATCGAGCTGAACGTGTGTTGAACTCAGAGGTGCCGTACGTTCGGTGCTTGGATCGGTCGGATCGTGAAGACGTACGACTATATCAACTGCGTTTTCATAACGCTTCTGCTTACGGTCTACGAGGGTACGTGGACAACACTCTCCCCTCTCGTTGCTATGCATCACCATGATCTTGCGTGTGCGTAGGAATTTTTTTGAAATTACTACGTTCCCCAACAGTGGTATCAGAGCCAAGTTTTATGCGTAGATGTCATATGCACGAGTAGAACACAAGTGAGTTGTGGGCGATATAATTCATACTGCTTACTAGCATGTCATACTTTGGTTCAGCGGTATTGTGAGATGGAGCGGCCCAGACCGACATTACGTGTGCTTCTTGAGGCCCTGGTTTTCAACATTCACGAGCACTTTCGTGCTTAAAGGTATTTGGCGGGTGTCTGTCTCTCTCACTTTAAGCTGAACGCAAGTGTGGCTCGCCCGGTCCTTGCGAAGGTTAAAACAGCACCAACTTGACAAACTATCGTTGTGGTTTTGATGCATAGGTAAGAACGGTTATTGCTAAGCCTGTAGCAGCCACGTAAAACTTGCAACAACAAAGTAGAGGATGTCTAACTTGTTTTTGCAGGGCATGTTGTGATGTGATATGGTCAAGACGTGATGCTATATTTTATTATATGAGATGATCATGTTTTGTAACCGAAGTTATCGGCAACTGGCAGGAGCCATATGGTTGTCGCTTTATTGTATGAGATGATCATATTTTATTGTATGAGATGATCATGTTTTCATACAATAAAGCGACAACCATATGGCTCCTGCCAGTTGCCGATAACTTTCGGTTACAAAACATGATCATATCATACAATAAAATATAGCATCACGTCTTGACCATATCACATCACAACATGCCCTGCAAAAACAAGTTAGACGTCCTCTACTTTGTTGTCGCAAATTTTACGTGGCTGCTACGGGCTTAGCAAGAACGTTTACCCACGCATCAAAACCACAACGATAGTTCGCAAGTTGATGCTGTTTTAACATTCGCAGGACCGGCGAGCTACACTCGTTCAGCTAAAGTGAGAGACAGACACCCGCCAAATACCTTTAAGCACGAAAGTGCTCGTGAACGGTGAAAACCAGTCTCGTAATCGTGACGCTGTAATATCGGTCCGGCCGCCTATCTCACAATACCGCTTGAGCCAAAGTATGACATGCTGGTAAGCAAGATGACTTGTATCGCCCACAACTCATTTGTGTTCTACTCGTGCATATGACATCTACGCATAAAACCAGGCTCTGATACCACTATTGGGGAACGTAGTAATTTCAAAAATTTCCTACGCACACGCAAGATCTTGGTGATGCATAGCAACGAGAGGGGAGAGTGTAATCTACATACCCTTGTAGACCGAAAGCGGAAGCATTAGAACAACGCGGTTGATGTAGTCGTGACGCCTTCACGGCCCGACCGATCAAGCAATCAAACCACGGCACCTCCGAAGTTCTAGCACATGTTCAGCTCGATGACGCCCCTCGAACTCCGATCCAGCCGAGTGTCGAGGGAAAGTTCCACAAGACGACGGGCAGGACGATCTTGATGTTCTATCGCAGGCTTCGCCTAAGCACCGCTACAATATTATCGAGGAGGACTATGGTGGAGGGGGCACCGCACACGGCTAATAGATCTCAAAGATCAATTGTTGTTGTGTCTTTGGGGTGCCCCCTGCCTCCGTGATATAAAGGAGCAAGGGAGGAGGGCCGCCAAGGAGGAGGAGGCGCTTGGGGGGGAGTCCTACTCCCACCGAGTAGGACTCCTCCTTTCCTAGTAGGAGTAGGAGAGAAGGAAGGGGAAGAGAGAAGGAAGGAAGGAGGGGTGCGGCCCCTCCCCAGTCCACCCGGACTAGGCCTTGGGGCGCGCTGCCTGCCCTGGGCAGCCCATCTCTCTTTCCCGTATGGCCCAATAAGGCCCAATACTTCTCCCCGCGAATTCCGTAACTCTCCCAGATTCGATAAATACCAATCACTGAACCTTTCCGAAGTCCGAATATAGTCGTCAATATATCGATCTTTACGCCTCGACCATTTCGAGACTCCTCGTCATGTCCCCGATATCATCCGGACTCAACTCCTTCGTACATCAAAACTCATAAACTCATAATATAACTGCCATCGAAACCTTGTTGCGGCGGACCCTACGGGTTCGAGAACCATGTAGACATGACCAAGAACTGTTTCCGGTCAATAACCAATAGCGGAACCTGGATGCTCAAATTGGCTCCTACATATTCTACGAAGATCTTTATCGGTCAAACCGCATAACAACATGCGTTATTCCCTTTGTCATCGGTATGTTACTTGCCCGAGATTCGATCATCGGTATCCAATACCTAGTTCAATCTCATATCGCAAGTCTCTTTACTCGTTACGTAATGCATCATTCTGTAACTAACTCATTAGCTACATTGCTTGCAAGGCTTATAGTGATGTGCATTACCGAGAGGGCCCAGAGATACCTCTCCGACAATCGGAGTGACAAATCCTAATTTTGAAATACGCCAACCCAACATGTACCTTCGGAGACGCTTGTAGTACTGCTTTATAATCACCCAGTTATGTTGTGACGTTTGGTAGCACCCAAAGTGTTCCTTGTAAACGGGAGTTGCATAATCTCATAGTCATAGGAACATGTATAAGTCATGAAGAAAGCAATAGCAGAAACTAAAAGATCAAGTGCTAAGCTAACGGAATGGGTCAAGTCAATCACATCATTCTCCCAATGATGTGATCCCATTAATCAAATGACAACTCTTTTGTCCATGGCTAGGAAACATAACCATCTTTGATAAATGAGCTAGTCTAGTAGAGGCATAGTAGTGACACTATGTTTGTCTATGTATTCACACATGTATTATGTTTCGGTTAATACAATTCTAGCATGAATAATAAATATTTATCATGATATAAGGAAATAAATAATAACTTTATGATTGCCTCTAGGGCATATTTCCTTCAGTCTCCCACTTGCACTAGAGTCAATAATCTAGTTCACATCATCATGTGATTTAACACCAATATTCACATATGTATGTGATTAATACCCATAGTTCACATCGTCATGTGATCAACACCCAAAAGGTTTACTAGAGTCAATAATCTAGTTCACATCGCAATGTGATTAACACCCAAAGAGTACTAAGGTATGATCATGTTTTGCTCGTGAGAGAAGTTTAGTCAACGGGTTTGTCATATTACAGAGTCGTATGTATTTTGCAAATATTCTATGTCTACAATGCTTTGCACGGAGCTTCTCTAGCTAATTGCTCCCACTTTCAATATGTATCCAGATTGAGACTTAGAGTCATCTGGATCGGTGTAAAAGCTTGCATCGATGTAACTCTTTACGACGAACTCTTTTATCACCTCCATAATCGAGAAACATATCCTTATTCTACTAAGGATAATTTTGACCAATGTCCAGTGATCTACTACTAGATCACTATTGTACTCCCTTGCCAAACCAGGGCGGAGTATACAATAGGTCTGGTCCATAGCATGGCATACTTTTATAGAACCTATGATTGATGCATAGGGAATGACTTTCATTCTCTTTCTATTTTCTGCCGTGGTCGGGCTTTGAGTCTTACTCAATTTCACACCTTGCAGCACAGGCAAGAACTCTTTCTTTGACTGTTCCATTTTGAACTATTTCAAAATCTTGTCAAGGTATGTACTCATTGAAAATCTTATCAAGCGTCTTGATCTATCTCAATAGATCTTGATGCTTAATATGTAAGCAGCTTCACTGAGGTCTTTCTTTGAAAAAACCTTTTATTCAAGTATCCTTTTATGCCATTCAGAAATTCTATATCATTTACAATCAACAATACACTACTAGAAAAACCCCTACTAATGGCGCACCTAGTATGGCTATTAATGGCGCATCTGTGGTGCGCCATTAACAGCACGCCATTAGTAATTTTTACTAATGGCGCACCACCTGGTGCGCCATTAGTATTCAGAGTATACTAATGGCGCACTGCAGCGCCATTAGTATAGGCCAGGTGCGCCATTAGTATGCCTCCCAGGCCATGTATACCAGTGCTTTGGCATACTAATGGCGCACCACCGGATGCGCCATTAGTAATCATGTTACTAATGGCGCACTACCCGTGATGCGCCATTAGTATGATCGTTGTCATACTAATGGCGCCTTGTCATGTGATGCGCCATTAGTATGAATATTAGTTTTTTTTGTTTTTTCTGTTTTTGCACAGGTTACAAAATGTATAATTTGACAAAATATAAACAGCACACATCAACAACAGATTCATCAAATACAATAGAAGATTAGTCTTTGAATACAATTCATCATATTAGTCTCCGAATACAATTCATCATATTAGTCTCCGAATTGAAAAGACCGAACAAAGATAGAACATTATATTACAAGTCTCGAGACCGCGAGTAGCGAGTTTGTCTTCACATTACAAGTCGATATCGATCATCTAAACTACCATCACATAGAAGAGATCTGCGGTCATCACGATGAGCATCATCACGATGAAACTCGTCTTCATCCGGTTCATCCAACGCCCTCCCTCTCCCGCTAGATAGTGGGCGATCTAGATTCGGCCTCGGCCCTAGTGGTGTACCCTTGTAACTGTTACCGCTGAATCGGTGAACCTGTCTCCGACACTCCTCCCGATCATTGTAGACTCCGAACCTTACCCTTGTACACGACATACGTCGGCATCGCTATGCACTAGCCAAACGTAAACGTTAGTACCAATTCACGTAGACAATACATAAGCAATATATAAGTATGCAACAGAGCGATCGGTAGAAAAGCAATACATTAATAGCATCGATTACATCTAAGTTGAACGACTCTCGAAACCAAAGAGACATACTACAAGTTCATTAAAGTTTAATTACAACATGAGCCAATCGATGTTTCAGAACTAGACAACTCGACTCAAGGGACCGGAGCGTGGATGAAGCCGCCGTCTATCGTGGGAGTCATGAAAGAACGGGCGTTGTCATCCTGCATTTGTAGTATTGTGTCGATGTCACTGTTGGACGGTTGATTTCTGAGGTAGAACTTCCCCGAGGTACGAAGGACATCTTGATGGATGATTTCCGCAAACTCCATTTGGATGCGAAAGAATTCTTGTCTGAGGTCCGCGTCTGGATTGCCGACACGCCGCGGCCCAATCTTGGAGTTTACTCGGTAGCGTGTTGATGATGGTCCCGCACGATCGCCTCGCATGTGATGGATGGCGTAGTAGGCACCCTTCGACCGCCAGTAGCTGCTTGACGCAGCAGTAACGTCAGATTGTGGGAGAACACGTGCTTGCCGTACTTACGAATAGGCCCGGTGAAGGTGCCTCCAGATTTGGCGTGGCCGGGAGAACATCATCAAGAACCTTCTTGACATTTGTGTAGTCTATGTTCGACTGACGGTCCGGGTCGAAATACGTGGCCATGGAATATTTGGGGCTTAGGAGGATGAGCGTGCAACGTGTGTCACTGCAGAAATGAAAGTGCGTTATATCGAATAGAGGGGGGGTGAATAGGCGATTTTTAGAGAAAGTTACAAATTCTTCACTGAGGAATTTGATGGTGAGGAAATTCCTTAGCGAAGAAATACATGCAGCGGAATAAGTACTCAGAAGTAAGCATAACAGATTACAAGCATAGTCATCATGATGAAATGAAGACAATCACAGAGTACGTAAAGCGTAATCACAGGATAACACAAGATGAAGACAAACAGATCAAGAAATTGAACTGAGGAAATTGAGAAAGTCTTCAACAAAGTCTTCAAACACAGATATGACAAACACTCAACACAGCTTATGAGGAAATGAAAGGGTTGAGGAAATAGAACCAGTTAGGTTGGTGAAGACAATGATTTGGTAGACCAGTTCCAACTGCTGTCTCGGTTATACGTCTGGTTGGAGCGGCTGAGTATTTAAACTCGAGGACACACAGTCCGGACACCCAACATCGAAAGCACGCAGCTCAGACACCAAGTCCTCACCGTATTCTCCTTGAACTAAGGTCACGCAGACCTCGTCCAATCACTCGTGGTAAGTCTTCAGCGACTTCCAAACCTTCACATACTTGGTCACCCGCAATCCACAATTCCTCTTGGATGCTCTAGACCTTGACGCCTAACCGTCTGGAAGAAGCACAGTCTTCAAAGGTAAAAAGCGTCGGATCCACGCAGGATCAATTTCTTCAGGATGCTCAATCACTTTGGGTTTGTTGGGGTTTGGTTTTTGGGTTTTTCCTCACTTTTGGGTTTTCCTCACTTGATGATTTTCGCTCAAAGTCCTCAGAGGATGGGTTTCTCTCAAATGACAAGTGTCAAGTTCTCTCGGAGCAGCCAACCAACTAGTGGTTGTAGGGGGCGGCTATTTATAGCCTAGGGAGCAGCCCGACATGATAAGACATAAATGCCCTTCAATGATATGACCGTTAGGTGGATAAGATATTTTGGGACAGTCAAGGCAGCAAGATAAAGAACGGTCGGAAATTTGACTCTCAAATTCCTCGGGGCTATCATGTTCCTCACAAGGTAGGCAATTCAGACCGGCGAATTCCTAACTCCTCGCTTAGAACAAATTCCTCACGACCGTAAGAGCTTCGTCTACATCAAGAAATTGACTGAACTATATGAGATTTCCAAAAGCTTCACTCGAAGGAATTGGTAGGTGTAGGATTTTGAGTTGAGCATCAAATGGAAATTTTTCCCTTAGTTTTTCCTCGACCCCCTTTAACAGTACGGTGTTTCCTATGACTCAAGAAAGAGAAAATGAAACTACGAAAACAAAAGTCTTCACGCTTCATGTTCCTCAAGCGAATACCAAGTCTTCAGGGTCACACCAATTTCTTCACTTTCAAAGTCTTCGTAAAGTCTTCGTAATATCAAAGTCTTCAGATGAAGAACTTCATTTTAGGGTCGACTTTCTCTGTAAATATCAAACTCCTCATAGACTTATAGACCTGTGTACACTCACAACGCATTAGTAACTTAACCTATAAGTCTTCAACTCACCAAAATCACTAAGGGCACTAGATGCACTTACAATCTCCCCTTTTGGTGATTGATGACAATATGGGTTAAGTTTTCAACGGGATAAACATATGACTTGTAAATACTGATAATGAGGAATTTGATTGCAAGATATAGAAGAACTCCCCTCAAGATGTGCATAGTGAGGAATTTGCTTTTGAGGCAATGCACACTTGAAGAATTGAATCATGGAGATCTCCCCTATATCTTGTAATTCATACACGCATTTGACATATAATATGAAGAATTTGAAATGCATGATGAAATATGGTGCTTGATGAAATTCATCATGAGGAATCATAGCACATAAAGTATCAGAGCACAAGTAGATTTGCTATGAAGCATAGTGCAAAATCATAATGCATCAAAAGTATCAAAGCACCATAGGGTTTAAGATTACAACTCGATCCAATAAAAGGTTTCGTAAGAACGAGAGTTGTAACTTAATAAAATACTGTATATAGACAAAAACTAGACCCGCTTGAAGACTAACTCAAATTTCTCCCCTTTGTCATCGAATGACCAAAAGGATCGAAACGAAGACTAACGCTCTTGAGGAATATCAAGTTGAAGACGGAGCGCCAAAGATTGTCGGAGTTGTTTGTTGAAGTAGGACCAGCAGCAGTGTCTTCCAAATCTTCATTTTCATCGATGTCGCGAGATGAAGAATAGGAGCTGGCCACCAAGGAAGGAACTTTGACCTTCTTGAATTTCTTCGGAGGAGGTGCAGACCGATCAAATTCTTCCTTGAGACCCATTGATGTCGATTCTTCTTCATTATAGACATGTGAAAGAACAGCCAGTGCGCTTGAAGGTTTCATGAAGGTAGTAGTGGTTTTTCTTCACCGCATTGTGAGTAGACGCTATATTGTAAAGAAGAGTACCAAAGCGGACGCTTGACCCACTTATGATTGCGATCAACCTTCCGATGAAGACCGAGGAGTAATTCACGATCACCATCACCACAGGTGCAGTTCCTTGAGGATTTTGTTTTCTTGAGGTATTTGCAATTTGAGTCATGTGTGGCGAGAGTCATCATTGGTGGAGTAAGATGTCGCTTATAAACCTGTCCATCCAATGGACGAATACCTTCATCTATCACAGCAGAGCCTTGCCCTTTTCATCACCGAGGCAATTGGCCGCTTGAGGACTTCAATCGGGGCGTGTAGCTGCAGTGGTTCAAAGTATCAGCTTTGTAATTGAGAGAGGACCTTGACCGATGAATCTCATAATCCAAGGCGCATAAGGCTTCAAATCAAATGGTGACATGGCAATGTTAGCGAGTCCTCATGAATAAATCATGGAAATTGACGGGAACGCCATGGATGATGTTGAAAAGCATATTCTTCATGATGCCAACGACTTCTTCATCGCTCGAAGTCGTGGCCTTTGATAGGACTCATAGTCTTCGCCAAGATTCGATAGACGGTCCGAGGCACATATAATAATTCCTTGACGAGGAATTTGGTTCTTGGTGCCTGCCTTGGCTTCAAAGGCTTCATCAGCACTTGCATATAGTGATTTGAAAGTTCCTTTTCTTCATAGATCCGACGTGCACCATCAAGCGGAGGACTGAGTGGTAGAGCACGAAGCAATTCAATTGCAGGTGCCTTGTAGTGAGTGTTTTCAGTCATCCAATCTAAGACCCATGAATTGATATCTTCAGCGTCTCCGGTGATATGCAGGGTTGCATAGAACTGAAGAATTAGCTCTTCGTTCGATCCACAAATATCGGTCTGAAGTTTAGAAGTCTGCGTCGTGAAAAACATCGAGGACTGGCTCAAAGCTCGGCAAAGTGTCTCCATATCCACATGAGGAATATGAGCATGATCGAAGATTTTATCCTTGTTGAAAAGCACTGAGGAATAGAAGTTGGCTTGACTGGCAGTCCAGAAGCGTCTCTTCCTAATTCGAGCAGAATCATAAGGATTATATTCAGTGAAGAACACGTGCTCGGCAAAGAAATCTTCAGCCTTGAACTTTTGCTTGGTAGAGAACGGATTCTTCTGCTTGGGCAGAGGGGTGTCAGTGATTTGCATCACCACCTCAGGAATCACAAGTTCAGTTTCTTCAGCCCGAGGAATTACTTGCTCCTCAACTTGGTCAGTCTGAGGATTAACAGCAGCAGCAGTGTCATCAGCACTAGTGGCTGGAATTTCTTCATGCACAGAACCCGTGGGTTGATTTTCTTCAGAGTCTATTTGGACAGTATGAGCAGGGGAGAGAGGAACTTGTTGGAGCGGAGTGAAGAGAGGAGTATTGGGATGCTGATTTTCCCGAAAATCATCATTGAACACAGGTGTGGTGCATCCAATATCCACATCTTCATCTTCAATTTCCTCAGCACCAGCCTGAGGAATTTCATAGTCTGATGAGGGAATAATCGGGGTTGAAGGGATGGCATCCACTTCAATTTCTTCATCAAGCTGCTCGACGGGCAGCAGATCGATGTTCTTCATCGGATCCGACTGGGATCTCGTATTCTTCTCCAAAAGGAACAACTTCCTTTGATGGTATGGAGGAAATTGGAACAGCATCAATTGGAGTTTCGAATGAGCTGGTCATTGGCTTCGCTTTCTTCACGGCCAAGAATCGACGCAATGATGCTTTCCTTTTCTTCACAGCAGCTCGTTCTGCAGCCTTGGTTTTCTTCACATCAAAAGCGGATGGAAGAATTGGAGTTGGAGTTGGCGCAGGAGGAGCCGAGGAATTTGGTTCATTTTCTTCAGAGCAACCGATGCAGTTCCCTGTCTTGAGCAATTTCTTCAAAGAATCGATGCAGTTCCTCTGACTTGAGCAGATTCTTCAGTGCACCACTAGTGGGTGCCACGGCAATTTCTTCAGCCGGTGGAATGGGATCATCAGCCACAGAATCAAGAGTTCTTCAAGAAATTTGAACTGAGGCTTCAGCCTGAGGAATTTCATGTTGCATTGGGACAGCAACATTTGTGAGATTCTTCGTCAGATTGACGAATCTGTCCTTGGCTCCTTGCCAATCAGTATTGAATGAATCGAAGTTTTTGCTGAGGTTTTGGATTTCAGTCTGGACTTGGAGAAGCTCCTCAGGTGTCATCTTGACAATGTTTTTCTTCAGGAACTTCTCCTTCCTGTATTGAGCCTTTTGATTTCCCTCGCCTTTTCATACTTCCATTTTTCTTCAGCTATGAAGTGAGTCAACATATGACTTTGACCAGGTGTCAAGTGAAGATCGAGCAGTAGGGGTATTGGGATCATCGTGCGAGATCAATAAAGTCGAGGACTATCTTTGGGTCCAATAGCGTTAGCACAGATGTACCTTTGGCTCTAGCGGCCCTTGCTTGTCGGTCTCTCGATGATTTCTGCGAGTTCTTCATCGATGCCTCATCCTCGAATGGCACATGGAATGCAACCATTTTCTTCGTCGGGCTAGGCCGAGGACCTCGACCAAATGTTGCTTTGGTCTTCAAATTTAGTCGGACCAGTTGAAGAAATGGGAGCTCATTGAGAACTTGCGAGAGATGCCTGAGGCAATTGAAAATCCAGCAGTCCGTTGACATGTAGCTAGGTGCACAGGAACTGAAGGTTTTGACGGAGCTGTTGAGGACTTTGGTGGACCAGCAGCAGTTTGAGGAATTTGCTTGGAAGGTGTTGCTGAGGAACTTGGCCGTGAGGGCGCAGATGATGAAGCACTTGGCTTATGAGCAGGCTTCTTTTGCATTGATTTCCTCGGTTTGACCGAGACCTGCTTCAGGGCGATGCAGTGTGGCGTAATCCTCATTGAATTTCTTCACTGCTTCCTTTGCTTGCTTAGCCAATTTTGCTTGGCGTTTAGCCCATTCCTCAGGAAAGTCCTCACCGCGTTTGACGCTAGTGGGATCAGCTATTTGGCCAGGTGCCAAAGGAGCTCTTGGGCATGGAGGATTTAAAGCGAATTTCTTCATGTACTTAGGAGTTACATATCTATATTCCCTCCATTCCCGTGCCCATCTCCGTTCAATCTTCTGAATACGCACCTTGCGTTGATTTTTACTTTCTTCATCTGGTGTGCAGTAGTCAGCATATATATCCTCAGGGATTTCAAATGCTGTCATAACCTCTGGTTTCTTTCCTCCCTTCTGTGGCTTCTTACCATCTGCCATTTTCTTCAGTTGAGGAAATTGAATAATTGAGTTCTCTCAAGAAGTGTGCGATTTTTCTTCGAGGAACGCTGCAAATGAGTTAAGTTGATGAGAACCTAGTGATTCAGCAATGACATTTGTACCGTGAATGCAGTATAGGTGCGAGGAATTTGGAGAGGTCATATGCGTTCTCGAGCGTTTTTCAAAAAAACAAGTTTTGAGGATTTTGACCAGATGAACCTTGAAGAATTTCAATAAGCGTTCTTTGTCTTAGGTTCGAGTTGTATAGATCGAAGATCCACACAATTGAGGAATCTTGAAGAAAAACATAGCTTAGAGAAACGAGTCAAGAGATTTGAGGTGTTCATATGTGTGAAGATTTGAGGAATAAACACCTTCGAAGAATTTGAAGAAAATTTGAGAATCAAAGCGAGTAATAAAAGTAACTTTTAATTACCCGAAGTGAAGAACATGACGAAATGAGATGAACAGTTTTGAAGTTCGTCCGTTCAGATCTTCCACGCCCTAACTTGGCAGAGGAAAACAGCTACGGCGACGGCGGAGTGAAGATATTCCACGGTCGGCGCGAGTATCGCCGGGCGACGAGGTCAAGGCGATGAAGCTTTTCCTCACCGGCGATGATGGAGTAAGCGGCGGCGCTTAGGGTTTGAGGAACTCGGCAGAGAGAGAGGTCGAGCAGAGTAAAAGAGTGAGGAAGGGGAGAGGGATATTTATAGACGCGGTGAAAAACGGGTCGCTCAAGATTTAGGACGAACATGCCCTGACCATTTCCCTTCTCACGACATGTGTCACCCACGTACTGTGTAGTGGAGATCGTGTACGATCGTGGGTGAATGAAGTAATGCATCGTGGGATGCGGAACAGTTTGAGCGGCAAAAACGAAGGTTTGGATAAGATTCGTTTTAAAGTTCCATTCGCAATTTCTTCAGCTGTCAAGGACACAGTGAAGATTTTGAACGAGTTTCAAAGTAGAACGCACATGAAGAATTTGTGAATGGATTGGGTTGAGTATAGCATAGAGGGAAGGGTCCGATCACATTCACTTAGCATAAAAGCGACTTGAGGAAATAGCCATAAGTGAATGCTGTAGAGGACATAAACCCATATATATATAGCTAATGAAGAAAGACGACGGAAATAGTGAAGATTTTGCAAAGTTGAAGAATTTGAAAACTGAAGAATTTCAAAAGCGAGGAAAACTCAAATTGAAGATTTCAACTTTGGTGGTGGCGTGACCCACCAGATAAGAATGATGATTTCAGACACAGCGTACAATTGTCGTAGGGTTCGAGAATCAATTTCTTCATTAATTTCTTCACACTTAGAGTGTTATTCTTCATTGATTGAAGAAAAGCGTTTCTTCATGTGTTGCACATCTAAGTCATCAATTTTGCATAAGTGTTAGGATGTGTGTCCTTTTCAAAGAACATTCAAGATTCTAAGATATTTAGCTCACACCGCAACTTGCTAAATCTCTTCTCATCCAAGGGCTTAGTGAAGATATCAGCTAGTTGTTCTTCAGTCTTCACGTGCTTTCGATGGAGATGTCGCCCTTCAACACATGATCACGAAGAAAATGATGACGAATTTGAATGTGCTTTGTCTTCGAAAGTGCTGAAATGGGTTGTGAGCAATCTTGATGGCACTCTCATTGTCACAGATGAGAGGCACATTCTTCACGTTGATGTCGTAGTCCTTGAGGGTTTGCTTCATCCATAGTAATTGAGCACAACACGAGCCAAAGCAGCAATGTATTCAGCTTCCATGATGGGCGGTGATCTGTGATTCTGCTTTCTTCGAGGACCAATGCACCAAAGATCGTCCGAGGAAATGACAAGTACCAGATGTTGACTTGCGGTCCACACGATCACCAAAGATAGTCGTAGTCGAGAATATCCAATGAGATCAAAGGTAGAACCCTTGGGGTACCATAATCCTAGTGTTGGTGTGTGAGCTAGATATCAAGAATATGCTTCACACCTTATGGTGTGATTCCTTGGTGTAGCTTGAAATCGGGCACACATGCAAACACTAAGCATTATATCTGGCCTAGATGCACATAAGTACAATAAAGAACCAATCATGGAGCGGTATACCTTGTGATCAAGTCAATACCATTTTCATCGATTGCATAGATGGCCATTTGTGGGCATAGGAATTTTGACACCTTTGCGCCTTGCATGCCGAATTTCTTCAGGACATCTTTGAGGTATTTCTCCTGAGATATGAATATGCCATTGTGTTTTTGACGAATTTGAAGACCTAAGAAGAATTTCAACTCTCCCATCATAGACATTTGATATTCTTCACTCATCATATAGGCAAATTCATCACTATAACGTTTGTCAGTACAGCCAAAGATAATATCATCAACATATATTTGGCACACAAAAAGTTCACCATCATAAGATTTAGTAAAGAGAGTAGGATCGAGTAAACCAGGAGTGAAGCCATTCTTCACGAAGAATTCCTTCAATGTATCATACCACGCCCGAGGGGCTTGCTTGAGGCCATAGAGAGCCTTATTTAGTCTGAAGACTTTGCCAGGATTCTTTGGATCTTCAAAACCTGGGGGTTGAGCAACATATACTTCTTCCTAAAGCTTACCATTGAGGAATGCACTTTTCACATCCATTTGATATAAAGTGATATTGTGATGGTTAGCATAGGCGAGTAATATGCGAATAGACTCAAGTCTAGCGACAGTGCAAAAGTTTCATCAAGTCAATTCCTTCAACCTGCGTGTAGCCTTGAGCTACTAGTCTTGCCTTATTCCTCACCACAAGACCATTTTCATCTTGCTTGTTGCGATAGATCCACTTTGTGCCAATGATATTATGCTTGCGAGGATCTGGACGTTTGACCGGTTCCTGCACATTGTTGAGCTCGAACTGATGTAATTCTTCTTGCATGGCCTGAATCCACTCGGCTCGAGGAATGCTTCATCTACCTTAGTGGGCTCTGTGATAGAGACAAAAGCATAGTGCCCACAAAAGTTAGATAAATGTGAAGCTTTTGAGCGTGTGAGAGGACCTGGCGCTTCAATGTCATCGATGATCTTGTCAACTTGCACTTCTTTTGCAACGCGAGGATGAGCTGGTTGTCTTGAGGAATTTGACCATTTTCCTCGGCACCATTTTCTTGACATTATCTTCAGGTGCATCATTTCGACGTTCTTCACAGACAGAAAGAATTCTTCAGCAGTTTCTTGATGGGAATGACATCCTCGGTTGCCTTGAATCTGATAGAATCCTCGTGCTGGTTCATCTAACACGAAGGTAGATGCTCTCTTTACGAGCCATTAGTTTCATCGAATCAAGACATCTACGATTTCAACAACCTTGTGAAGGGTGATGTTGAAGACTTTGTAGGTGTCTTGAGTCCTTTCCGTAACCAAGCATAAAACCTTCATGTGCTTTCGGTGCAAATTTAGAGTTGTGGTGAGGATCTCTAATCCAAAGCATTTAGCAATCAAGACTTTGAAATAACTTACATTGGGTTTCTTGTCTGTGAGGAGTTCATAGGCAGTCTTTTTGAAGAATTTGTGAAGATATACTCTGTTGATGATGTGGCACGCAAAGGTAATTGCTTCAATCCGTAAACGACTAGGCGCTTTTGTATTCATCAAGCATAGTGCGAGCCATCTCAACAAGAGTTCTGTTCTTGCGCTCCACGACGCCATTTTGCTTTGCGGAGTGTAGGGAGCAGATAACTCATGAGTAATACCAAGTTCATCAAGATAGTCATTAAGACCGAATTCTTGAACTCGGTTCCATTGTCACTCCGATGTGCTTGATCTTCACACCAAAGTTGGTTGAAGCCCTCGAGGAAAATCGTTTGAAGATTTCCTGCACTTGATTTTTGTAAGTAACAATGTGTACCCAAGTGTAACGAGAGTAATCATCAACAATAACAAAGCCATATAGTGATGCTTCATTAACGACAGCTGAATAATGATTGGGACCAAAGAGGTCCATGTGAAGCAATTCGAAGGGACGAGTAGTGGTCATGATAGTCTTCGCTGGATGCTTGGCCTTGGTCATTTTTCCAGCTTCACAGGCTTCGCATAGGTGATCCTTGAGGAATTTGACATTCTCAATGCCAATGACATGCTTCTTCTTCGCAAGCGTGTGCAAATTCCTCATGCCTCGCATGACCAAGTCGTCGATGCCATAGCCAGCCTTCCGAAGCTTTTGCAAGTAGACACACGGCTGGTTGTGGTCCTGTGGAAAAATCAACAATATACAAGTCTCCTCTCCTAAAGCCTTCAAGACTTTGGAATTGTCACTTCCATAATCACAACACACCGATACTTGCCAAAGATAACAACCATATCAAGATCACAAAGCATTGAGACCGACATGAGGTTATATCCTAAAGACTCAACAAGCATGACTTTGTCCATGTGCATGTCCTTAGAGATAGCAACCTTACCAAGTCCCAATACCGACTTTTGCCTTTGTCAAGAAAGATGATATGCTTCAGATGTGACGGTGATAAGGTAGCATCCATCAATAGATTCTTGTCACCGGTCATGTGATTTGTACATCCACTATCGAGAACCCACTCGGTGGCTTTGGGTTGATCATCCTGCAGATGAATTAGTACAACTTACGATCTCATATACTTCATCGATGAAGAATATGATATCAAGTTCATCGATGAATTTCATCGGTCGAGAATACGTATAAGCGATGCCTGAGGGCGTGTGAAATGAAAGTTCATTTCATCATGATTAGCTCAAGGCCCTTTCAGCAAAAAATGTCGACCCCAGAAATTCTTCAGACGTTAAGGCACGCCCGGAGACCTGACCCGCAGAAGAGATTAGATCTTTTCTTTACCACCCACATCTCAAGGGGCGGCAAAGAGTTCATCATTCTCATGAAAGCACCATATGAGAATGGTGGCATAGAGGCCAAACCATTTCGTTTCACATAAGAGGGGTTAGGGTAAGTATATGAATAAGCAGAGAAATTCTTCGAGGACTTATGAACATATTGGTTTGAGGAATAATGCACATATTCATAGCCCTTAGCTCTACCCTGCGAAACAGAGTTATTAGCACGATGATAATCATATGAGGACTTTGATCCTTTTGAGGAATTTGATCCACGTGAGGAATTTAGTCCGTATGAGGACTTGGATCCATATGAAGAATTTGGTCCATATGAAGAATTTGATCTGGGGTTCCTTTTCTTCACAGGTGGTGTTATGAGGACATTCACCTGAAGACTTTCAAGGCACTTCTTGGGAACCCAGATTTTCTTCATAGGGGAACCGTTCTGCGATTAGTGCCAACATATCTAGCAAATACTTCACCATTCTGATTTTTGAACATTTTATAGTTTGAGTCGAATGAGTCATCAACAGAATGAGGAAATTCACATGTAAAACCAGATAAGGTAGATGGATCAACTGGAGGTCCCTTTGCAGCCACCCATGAGGTTTTGGGGTACTGCTCAGGCTTCCAGAATGTTCCATCGGCATTTAATTTCCTCTCAAATGAGATACCCTCTTTCCTAGGGTTTTACATTGAGGATCTGCTTTTAAGCACATCACAAAGCGTCTGATGCCCTTTGAGGCTTTTGTACATGCCTGTCATGTACAATTCCTTCAATCCTGCATCGTCAGTGATACTAGCAATGTCCTCAGATCAGGAATTAGTGATAGCAGAGGCAGGTGAAGAATTTGTATGGTTGAAGCATTTGAACATTCAGTGAAGAATTAGCGATTCACGCTCAATGCACTTTAAGCATGGAGGAACAAATTCTTCTTGAGAAGCGCTGATTTGTTGAGCAAGTAATGAATCGCGCTCCTTCAAGATCTTCATAACTCGCTCTTAGCTTCTCAAGATCTTGCTTTCTTTGAAGAAATTCATAAGAAAGTTTCTCATGATCGAGATAAGAGAGTGTTATGATGACCTTGAAGGTTATCAAGCTTAGACTGAAGTCTCTGAAGATTTTCAGTCAGGGCTTGAGTGCGATCCATTTCTTCATCTAACATATCATCACTCTTATCTAGCATGTTTTGACCCTTTTCAAAAGCCCTTTGTTGTTTTATAGCAATCTTAGCAAGTTTAGAGTAGCTGGGCTTGAGATCCTCATCAGATTCATTTTCACTTTGGATTCGAGAGGAGGTGAAATTGAGTACCTTGGCACCTTTTGCCATGAAGCAATAGGTGGGACGGAAGTCATCGTTTTCCTCATCGGGTTTGTCGGTGGAGTCGGTTTCTTGATGTTGAAGATGGACTTGCTAACATAAGCGGTAGCAAGAGCCGGACTAGCCACACCAGATTCGGATTCTTGAGACTCCTCTTCCTCATTTTCCTCAGATTCAGCTTGAGTCCATTTCCTTGCCAATGAATGCCCGAGCCCTTTTGGAGCTGCTCTTCTTGTGAGAAGAAGGTTTTGAGGATTTTGATGATGAAGATTTTGATGATGAAGATTTTGATGATTTCTTCTTCTTCTTCACGTCATCAGAACTGTAATCCTTGTGTTTCTTCTTTCTTAATTCCTTTTCCCACTGAGGACAATCTTGAATATAGTGACCAGGTTTCTTGCATTTGTGGCAAAGTCTTCTTTTATAGTCACTAGATGAGGAATCACTGCTTCTTGAGGATTTTCCAAAGCGACCACGTCTTGAGAATTTCTGGAATTTCTTCACGAGCAGTGCTAGCTCCTGGCCAAATTCTTGAGGATCTCCAAGGCTACTACCGAGTCTTCACTCTCGATTCAGATTCAGCCTTGGCCTTCGTGGCACGTGTTTTCCATAACCGTAACCATAGAGATCTCTCTTTTCAAAAGCTGGAACTTCGTGAGTATTTAGCCTTTCGAGGATATCGGCAGGATTAAGAGACTTGTAGTCAGCTCGTTCTTGTATCATCGGTGCGAGTATCAAATGAGGAATCAAGCGACCTTAGCAATTTCTTCACCACCTCATGGTCGGTGATGTCAGTGGCACCCAGTGCTTGAAGCTCATTTGAGATGTCAGTGAGGCGATCGAAGGTTTGTTGAACATTTTCGTTGTCGAGTCTTTTGAAGCGGTTGAAGAGATTCCGAAGAACATCAACTCGAGAGTCACGCTGAGTTGAAACACCTTCATTTACTTTGGACAGCCGGTCCCAGATGAGTTTGGCAGATTCCAAAGCACTCACTCTTCCATATTGACCTTTGCTCAGATGGCCACATATGATATTCTTCGCTTGAGAATCGAGTTGCTTGAATCTCTTCACATCAGCATCATTCAGAGAAAGTGTGATCATGAAACACCTTTTGTCACAACATACCGTAGATCGTTGTCAATTGCTTGAGATGCATTCGCATTTTGTTCTTCCGGAGGGGTAGTCCGTCCCATCGAACGTAGGACACCCTGCTGAGACCTTGATCATACCTGCGGTCGACATAACTAAAACTCCAGGTGGTTAAACCAAAATCACACAGAACAAGGGAGTACCTTGCTCTGATACCAATTGAAAGTGCGTTATATCGACTAGAGGGGGGTGAATAGGCGATTTTTAGAGAAAGTTACAAATTCTTCACTGAGGAATTTGATGGTGAGGAAATTCCTTAGCGAAGAAATACATGCAGCGGAATAAGTACTCAGAAGTAAGCATAACAGATTACAAGCATAGTCATCATGATGAAATGAAGACAATCACAGTACGAGAAAGCGTAATCACGAGGATAACACAAGATGAAGACAAAGCAGATGAAGAAATTGAACTGAGGAAATTGAGAAAGTCTTGATCAAAGTCTTCAAACACAGATATGACAAACACTCAACACAGTTATGAGGAAATGAAAGGGTTGAGGAAATAGAACCGCTTAGGTTGGTGAAGACAATGATTTGGTAGACCAGTTCAACTGTTGTCTCGGTTATGCGTCTGGTTGGAAGCGGCCGAGTATTTAAACTCGAGGACACACAGTCCGGACACCCGATCCTTGAGCACGCAGCTCAGGACACCAAGTCCTCACCGTATTCTCCTTGAACTAAGGTCACGCAGACCTCGTCCAATCACTCGTGGTAAGTCTTGAGCGACTTCCAAACCTTCACATACTTGGTCACCCGGCAATCCACAATTCCTCTTGGATGCTCTAGACCTTGGCGCCTAACCGTCTGGAAGAAGCACAGTCTTCAAAGGTAAAAGCGTCGGATCCACGCAGGATCAATTTCTTCAAAGGATGCTCAATCACTTTGGGTTTGTTGGGGTTTGGTTTTGGGTTTTCCTCACTTTTGGGTTTTCCTCACTTGATGATTTTTCTCAAAGTCCTCGTGAGGATGGGTTGCTCTCAAATGACAAGTGTCAAGTTCTCTCGGAGCAGCCAACCAACTAGTGGTTGTAGGGGCGGCTATTTATAGCCTAGGGAGCAGCCCGACATGATAAGACATAAATGCCCTTCAATGATATGACCGTTAGGTGGATAAGATATTTTGGGACAGGTGGCGTGCAAAGACAAAGAACGGTCGGAAATTTGACTCTCAAATTCCTCGGGGCTATCATGTTCCTCACGGTGTAGGCAATTCGCCTTTGGCGAATTCCTAACTCCTCGAGTTAGAACAAATTCCTCAATGACGGAAGAGCTTCGTCTCATCCTTTGAAGAAATTGACCGAACTGTATGAGATTTCCAAAAGCTTCACTTTCGAAGGAATTGGTAGGTGTAGGATTTTGAGTTGAGCATCAAATGGAAATTTTTCCTTAGTTTTTCCTCGACCCCTTTAACAAAGACGGTGTTTCCTATGACTCAAGAAAGAGAAAATGAAACTACGAAAACAAAAGTCTTCACGCTTCATGTTCCTCAGCGAATACCAAGTCTTGAGGTCACACCAATTTCTTCACTTTCAAAGTCTTGAAAGTCTTCAGAATATCAAAGTCTTCAGATGAAGAACTTCATTTTTAGGGGTCGACTTTCTCTGTAAATATCAAACTCCTCATAGACTTATAGACCTGTGTACACTCACAAACGCATTAGTAACTTAACCTATAAGTCTTCAACTCACCAAAATCACTAAGGGGCACTAGATGCACTTACAAGAAAACACGGAATGTTAAAAGAAAAACGATCGAAATGTAAGAATTCATATGTTACGGGCCGGTTGAGGGGAGGACTTACTCGGGAAAGTAAGGCACGAGGAAGTTATCCTTATCTTGGTTTGCCAGAATGACGCCTTGAGGTAAGAACTTCGCGACTTGCGGTCCCAGCGCTGCCCAAGATCTTGGCACGCATGTAGAAGGGGTCGACTATCACGATGTCCGGGTCTTGTCGCGAATGATCCGCATCTCCATACTCAGCGAAAATAGCCGAACGAAGGTGTAGTGCAGCGGATGAAGGTTCAACATAAGCGTGGATGTCATCAAAACGCAGGACGATCGTGACGCCCGATGGAGTTATCCACAAAGCCCTGCCCTCGCACCTTGGCCGCGAAAACCGGGTATGCCACATCCTTCTCCCCGAGACGCCGCTTCTCCAAAGAAAGAACACATCATGCGAGACTCCGCATAGCACCGGTTGCAGCATTGAGCATATTTGTCGGTAGCATCGCCCTACCCGCCACATGCACCCTCCTCGAGATATCCTGCGGTGAAGGTGGCCCGTCCCGAGCACGGATCGTACTCGGTGCCGCTGGCTCGCACCCTTCTTAGTCTTTCTTTGCGTGCCTTCTTCTTCTCCTGTAATGGGACCGAGTTTTGCTCATAGACCGCCTTCTTGAGTGTGTTGGGGCTGATAATATTTCGCACCTCGCCTATCTCGAGGCTCGGTGAAGTCGGCAATGGAGGCGTCTCACGAGAGCTGAACGCCGACGGAGCCTGTTGCAACTTGGCTTCTCCGCTGCACGAGCTAGATCGCACACGTCTTAAGATGGGATTGGTTCTTTAGAATGAGGCCACATGAAGTCCCCATCGAACCCAAGATCGGCAAAGTACCGATCGACGTTGCCAAATGTATCATAGTCGTCTGCCGTAAATGCCGTTACGATCCTGTGCCATATGCATGTTTGGATCCAGTGGCATAGGGATGTCCGGCACCGTTCTGGCGGTCTTGCCATGGGGCCGACTTGGCGCCGCAAGACGACCGGAGGTGTTGTCTTTGGGGTAGTGTCCCCGCCCCAAACGAATCTGGCTCTTCGCCAAAGCAGGGCCAGCTCAGGCGGCCGAGGGTCATCACGTCATCATCATCGGCCCCGACGGGTCGATTCGGAGGTAACAAGTCGTCGCAGCCTGGCAGCACCCGAACCAGTTGAACCCTAAACAAGTTGGGTGGCATCTAGGTACTGTGGAACAAGGGGTTGCCCGGTTGAACGATTTTGCCCTTGGCGACATCGACCAACTCGTTGTTCACGAAGTGGACGAGAGTGCATGGAACATCGGCGGCGCCCTGCGAAAACATGTAGGGCGTCAGGGATGCCCAGTCAAAGGCAAGGAGATGAAGTCCTCGGCCGAGAGAGGCTTAATTAGTTACCGTGATGATGGCGTCGAGCTCGGCTAATGTAGAGGCACCGCCAACGGCGGGCGCAGCTTGACGGAGGGGCCGCTTGTCGCAGAGGTGCCGGCCAGTACACCCGGGTGCATTAAGCTCCCGTGCGGCGTCGGAGACACCAATGCCGCCTCGCCGGAGGCACCAATGGCCCCGCCATCGCATTATGCGAAGTTCGACCGTGAAGCTAGGAATCGGGCGGCCTCGTTGGCCGCCCGCAATCCACGCACTCAACCCCGAGATCAAGGTAGGCACAAGGGCGGTGATCGTCGCCCGAGTCGTTGTTCCACTTGCTCTTGGACAATCTCCGGAATCCAGCGCCACCTGTGCCTTGAGTTCTTGAACCTCTCGCTACCGGCTTTCCGAGCTGGTCTTTTTCTCCTTCCGCACACCAGGTATAGTATGACCCCCATTTTGTCGACAAGCCTTTGCCGCCACACCACCACCGACGCCGGCTTCATCGAGCTTATCCTTGTTCTTCATTACATTCAACCCCCTATTTAGAGTGGTGTCCCAAGGGTTGCTCTGAGTCGACCCCGCGCTACTGCTTTCAGTCCCCTGCGGAAGGAATGTGAACCATTTAGAAATCCGGCTTCATTAATTAGAATGCAACCATATGGAGCTAATTACGCTGGGTGTATTCCTTACCGTAACAAGCTCAAGCTGCCCGGTCTTCGGATCCGTGGTAAGCTCCTTTGTTTTCGGGTCCTTCTTGTACCGGCCCCGACAAAGTTCCCGGACTGCTTGTCACCGTATGTATCGAAGAGGGGTGCTAGGCCTTGCTCGGCAGTCCGCCTCCTCCTTGTCCCATATAGGCTCCGCTAATCAGAACCACGGGACCGAGTGTGTGTTCCCCTATGTTCAGCTCCCGCATTTGTTTCCCCCACTCACTTGATTGGGAGCTTGCGGTGCTCAAGCAATTTATCTTGAAGTCGTTGTAGTCATCTTTGGTGATCGAAGGATTTTTCTCCTTGATCTTCTGATAACTCTCACCTTTCTCGATCATTCTCTTCACATTGCTTTTCCAAGTAGATGTGGCCTTGCTCATCTTCGTGAGGGCAGCATTGTTCACTTTATTCCCTTTGAGGCTTGTGTTTTCAAATTCAGCGGGAACTTGTATCGTTCATGCAGCTTCGTGAAGAGGAGGTTGCGCAAATTCCTCGGTCGGGATGCCTCGTGTTCTCGGTGTTGATCGAGACGGTGCTCCGGACAATGCACCCGAGCTGAAGCGAGTACCCCTTGACTATTCGTTCGGGTGCCGTTGGATTCCCGTTGGAGTCCACTTCAGTAACTTCCTCCTTGAGGGTGCGGAGCACGATCGGGCGCAGGTCCTTCCGTTGCCTCTTCGGTTGGCTGCCATATGTGTGTGCGCCGCCATCATCAGTGGTGGCATCCTCGGCGGCACCATCAGTGGTGGCATCAGTGTGGTCATCCTCGGCGGCACCATCCGTGGTCTCAGGATCGGTGGGGAAGGCGGCGGCCTCATACAAGTGAGGTTGTTCCTCCATCTCCTGGGACAGCTCCCTGTAATGCCTTGCCGCCTCAACCCCGGCCTCATCGTTGTGGGCCATGTTTCTCTCTAAATAGAAACAAAGTTTGGTCAAAAAGTTGGTTATTGTCAAGGAACAAGATCATAGTCTCATCATTTAGGGTTTGTCGACACCGAGGCATCCTAAAATCTAAGCTTTTATCATTGAGGGTTTTTCGACGCCAAGGCACCCTAAAAGCCTAACCTTTCATTATTTCGGTTTTTATCGACACCGAGGCACCCTAAAAGCCATGCAGAAGACACAAGTACGCCGGGCACTTGATCCTACTTAATTAACTACTAAGATACCCGGCCCATGCATTAGTCACAAGTACCCCATATGTCCTATTTTTAGCAAAGTCATGCTAAAATTCACGGAAAATTTCAGCATGACCTCTGCTGAAAATAGGACATATGGAGTACCAATTTGCCGGAATGGAAGTTAATCGACATTCCGCAAACTCAAGGGCCTCTCGGGTACCTGCAAAATCATTATCCTGTGGACATGGATGCAATGTCACATGTCACATGGATCCCACACCCACAGGAGCTGGTGAAGCTTCATGGCAGAATATCATATACAAGCATGAATTTTGTTGACATTTATATAGCAACAAATATTTATACACTCATATAGCAGCACTAAGTATATTGCACTTAGAAGAAGATTTGCTTTTACATCCCACCCAACTTAACAATCTAGTAGAGTTGTTAGTAAGATCCTAGCTCTCTCTTTTCTTAGAAATAATAAATCGCCAAGCAGAGAATGAAAAGATTATTTGATTGAAGAAACCACCATGGCAGCAAATAACTGAACCTTCACTGCTTTTAACTGAAAATATATTTAAAAAAAACTTTTACACGTGTGAAAATATTCTCTACAGGTGGAAGAACACATCAAACACAAAGGTAAAAAACTAAACCCTTGCACTCTGTCAAAACTAGAAGAAAATGAACATATATTCCTATACAAAGGCAAAACTAAATATATACCCTCCGTCAAACCCTTGCACTCTTGCACTCTGTCAAACCCTTGCACTCTTGCACTCTGTCAAACCCTTTCACTCTTTTAATTGAAGAAACTAAACATTTGATCATATTCAGTGCAGAAACAGAGTTTATAATATTTTGAAGTAGACAAACTGAAGATTGGCTTTTTAAGTGCAAAACTGAAGATACATGCTACGTTATTGTGCAAAACGCTTACATTAACTCTGTGTAAGTGCAAGTGATGAAAATCTGCTCTCCTTATGAGAAAAAAAACTGAATACATGCCCTGTTTATCTCAAGAATTGAATGAACATTGGCCCCAAGCATTTTCTTGACTAAACTGTGCTCAGAATCCAATTTATGGCCTAATCTACTCAGATTTTACTCAATGACCATGTGCCCAGAGAAAAGGGGAAGAACAGCCACTCAATTTATGACAACTATCATGATACAGGTATCAAACTCAGTGAACTTCGATACTATCTTCCTCCTAGCAATGAAACTAGTAGTAAGCGCACCAGCATATCTCCCAGGCTTTGAAAATGGGCTTAGATTAAGTGGGGAAAAAGAGAGCATAATCTATGCATCATTTATACCAGTCAATTCGATCAACGACACATGGGACACATCGACCATCTACGACAGTAATAACTCCATAAACTTACTAATCAACCATAAGTCCGTCTACAAACTAACCAACCAAAAATTTAGGAATCAACAAGAACGTCTTGCCAGCTCGTGACAGCCACACGATTTAACTCAAAAGAGCAGCCTACACTTTGGATACCGCTTACAAAGTCAAAAACATAACCGACATAACTAGGAATAAGCATGCAACCGAAATTCATGCCGGTATGAAACGTTGGTAACCTGTTTAATAACTTAATAACATGATAAAAGAAAAGAGAGAGTGTGGATTATGAATGTTTTCTCTTGACAAATAATCTACCAATTCTTATACTGTATAATGGCAGAAACGTGATGGAATCTGCTCTCCTTACAATCTACCAATTTTTATACTGTATAATGGAAGAAACGTGATGGTCTTCGTATAATATACAGAGCCTGGTTCAGAATGTACAGAGAGGATTCGCAAACCAACCGCAGACCTTCTCGAACTCCTTGACGGCGAGAGCGCAGTCCTCCTTCTCGAGCAGCGCGCACCCTAGCAGATAGTGTCCCTGCATCGATCAAGCAAGAACATTTTACAAATCTATTCCTCTTCCCGACTCAAGTTCATGATGGCGAAACTGGCGTCGACTGAAAAGCGGAGAATAATAATCCGTGTGAGTCACCTTGACGTAGGCGTCGTCGAGCGCGACCGCCCTCCGGCTGTCCTCCTCGACCCTAGCCCAGTCCTTGCGGCGGAAGTGGCAGAGGCCCCGGTTCACCCAGTAGACGGCGACGCCGGGGCAGAGCGCAATCGCCTGGAAACCAACCAACCAACCAACCCGCCAATCAATCAATCCGATAATCAGAGGGGATGGATTTGAGGGATCGAATCGTCGGCCGGGAAGAAGGGGATTGGGGGGAGGAAGGAGGAGGTTGGGGGGTTGGGGGTGGGGGGGGGGGGTGCGCGCGCTCGCCTCGGTGTAGCAGTCGATGGTGGCGCCGAGGCGCCGGGCGAGGTCGAGGCGCGTGGGCGGCGCTGGGCGGCGGGCGGGCGCCGAGGCGGCGTGGGCGGGCGGGCAGGCCGAGGCGGCGGGCAGCGGCTGGAGAGGAGAGGGAAGGGATCTAGGGCGAGGGAGAGGCGAGGGAGAGGGAAGGCGAGGAGGGCGAGGGAGGAGAGGGCGAGGGCGAGGCGGCAAGTGGGTCAGGCAGCGGCGGCGGGCGGTGGATCGAGAGGGAGAGGGAACCGTGAGGGGAGAGGAAGGGGGATCGGGCGAAGGGGAGAGGGAAGGGGGATCGGGCACAATCCTAAGGGCGCACCTCACCGTGGTGCGCCATTAGCATGTCCACACTAATGCCGCACCTCACGCATGATGCGCCATTAGTATTTTTTTATTTCAACTCAAGCCAACAGGTTATGTACAACTGTAACTGATCCACAACAAGTCCTCTACTAGCTCGACCGGGTCACAGCCAGTTCTCACACCAGAGGTCCCGGGTTCACTCCTGTGCTCCACAAATTTTTTAGCATTTAAAAAGTTGTTTGATACTTATTTGTGTTTAAATATGTTCAAACTTGTTTAAATAATAACAGTAATATTTTTTATAAGACAAGAGCATTTAAAAAGCTGTTTGATACTTTTTTTATACGACGGTGCTGGGTGCGGGGGGTCGGGCGGGCGGTTGAGTAGGGGAATCGAGGGTGCGGGGGGTTTGGGCAAGGCGGCCGGTGGACTGGGGGTGCTCTCAAGCGAGGGGACCGGATCTGGCGAGCTGGGATAGCGATCGAGATGGAGGGGGATCGAGGTGGGCTCCACAAAATTTTTTTTAGCATTTAAAAAGCTGTTTGATACTTATTTGTGTTTAAATATGTTCAAACTTGTTTAAATAATAATAGTAATATTTTTTTATAAGACAATAGCATTTAAAAAGCTGTTTGATACTTATTTTTTTATAATACGGTGCGCGGGGTGCGGGGGGTCGGCGGCGGTTGAGTAGGGGAATCGTGGGTGCGGGGTTTGGCGGCGGCGGTGGATCTGGGGGTGCTCGGCGAGGGGGACCGGATCTCAAGAGGTGGGATAGCGATCGAGATGGAGGGATCGAGATCGAGTGTCCATGAAATTTAAAAATATTCATGATAGTTCAAAAGTGCCCATGAAATACAATCGAGAAATGAAGACTACGATTTAAATACAATCGATCTTAGCTAGCTATCTGTTCACAATCTTCTTGCCCTTCTCGCAAATGGAGTTCTTCTGTGGAACGGGCGTCCTTTAGGTAGGGTGGTCCTGCTTCTTCTTGTGGTGTATGCTGCTACTTCATCATCGTCGTCATGTTCGATCCTCGGGTCGCCGTACTTTTCGAAGTCTTGCTCATTGGCTACTCCATCCATTCCGATGATCTTCCTTTTGCCTCTCCTCACGACAACACGACTGGGCTTTGGCGGGTCGGTAATGAAGAAGCATTGGTCCACTTGGGAAGCCAGTACCCATGGCTCATTTTTCAAGCGGTGACGCTTATGCGCGGTCTTGGATTTGGCTTCGGTATAACCATGGTGGTGAAATACCGGTCTTCTTTTATGACGTTCTTGGCCCATCTCGACACGGAACATCGGGACCTTCTCTCCAGCGTAGCTCAGCTCCCAAATCTCCTCGATCCTTCCGTAGTATCTGTCCTTGTCGTTACGGTGTAGGATTCCATCGTTACCCCGGAGTTACGATAACCATCGCTCTTCATGTCCTTGGCCTCGGTGTAGAATGTGTAGTCATTGATATCGTGACGCCTCATAGGTCATCGAGGTTGTGCTCAGCGCTCGTGACAAGGCGAATATGAGTTGTTCTTCCGCCGGAAGAATCCTCATGTAAAGGGTACGACGAAGCTTCTCGCTTGAACCAACGCGTGAAACATGAGTTGTGCTCTTTGAGTGTATCTCCGTCCGCCCTCTGTTGGCCTCGGTCATTGTCGCCTTCTTAATAAAGGTTTTGTGCTCTACCACCCAAGGATCGACCACGTCTATGTGTTGTAGCGCCGACTAGGTTTGCTCTTTCAAAGTCGGCGAAGTCGACCCTCGAAGTCGACATGCATTTCATGGCGACCCTCACGGTGACCCCATCCAATGAGCCTGCCGAGGTGCCCGCTGACGGGCAGACCAACGGGTTCTCGATGCCTAGATAATTCGCGGCAAGAGGAGATGCACTCTTCGGTCGAAAAGCCCTGGCTATGCTTCCTTCTCGACGTGACATGTTGCGAACGTATCCTTTGATGACACCATTCATCCTTTTCGAACGGCATCATGCTGTGCAGGAACGTCGGCCCGAGTTGGATGATATCCTCCACTATATGGACCAGCGGATGCACCATAACGTCAAGAATGCGGGCGGAAGTACATCTCAAGCTCGCATAGTATCACCACGATCTCTTCCTCGTAGCCTTCGAGTTGCCTCACGCCAATCGACTTCCGAGATGACGTCAAGAAGTTGCATAGGCCAAATAGCGTTTCACGGACGTGCGGCCCATGATCCCACGGATTGCAACCGGAAGTATTCGCGTCATCGACGCGTGATGTCGTGGAGACTTCATCCCGCTGAACTTCGCTTCACTGGGTCTAGGTATCTGCTTATCTTCCCACAGAATCAGAAGGAAGTTTTACTCCTAGGAGGCAGGTGAAAAACTGCTCGATCTCCTCCTCGACTTAGAGTGAAGCACGCGGAGGGTAGTCATTTCCGGTCTTCTTGGCCTTTTTGCCTTTGGCGACGACTTTCTTCTCGTGGTCCTGCTTCGCCTCATCATCATCATCATCATCATCATCATCATCATCATCATCATCATCATCATCATCATCATATATAGCGTGAAGCTCCCGCTCGATGCCCATTGATTTCAAGTTCCGCCCTTGCTTTCGGCCCATCTTTGGTCCTCTCCGCATGTTGAGCAGGGTACCAAGCGGACTCTCGCACACGTTCTTCGTGATATGCATGACATCAAGGCTGTGAGGCACACGGTGGATCTTCCAAGACGGCAAGTCCCGTAAAATGCAGACCTCGCTTTCCATACCTTCAGCAGCCTCTGGCGCCTTTTCGCTTCTTTCCGGCTCTGGCGCCTTTTGCTTCTTTCCGGCGGTGGGCAGTCTTTCCAATTTTTCAACAGCTTGTCTATTTCCTCGCCGCTCCTCGTGACAGGCGTTTTTCGAGTTCGGTTTCACCATCGAACAGATCCTTGCGTTTCCTCCACGGGTCATCGCCGCTGAAGCCACCTTCGATGTCCCATGAACACGGTTTTCAAGACCCGGATCTCTATCTAGCTGGCGATACGTTGTGTCATCCATGCACCTTACGCATCCGGAAAATCCGTGGACTACCTGCCCCGCGAGATATCCGTGAACCGAGATAGTCGTGCACCGTCGTGAGCATGCGGCTCTCATAGGGAAATATTCTTTCTCAAGGGCGCCCCACGTATTGGCTGGCGTTTCCACAGCGTGTCAAGCTCCTCTTCAAAGAGCCCCAGATACAGATTGATGTCGCTCCTGGTTGTTTCGGCCCTTCAATTAGCATACTCATGTGAATGTACTTCCTCTTCATGCACAACCGGGAAGGTTGTACATCCACACAAACACAAAGCCAGGTGCTATGTGTGCTTCTCCGCTGCCAAACGGATTGACTCCATCGGTGCTCACGCCCAAAGACGATGTTCCTTGGATCGTTCCCAAATTCCGAGTCTTCAAGTTCAACGCTTGCCACCGCTCGCATCCTTAGGGTGACTCGGCATCTTGTCTTTTTTATCTATCTCCGGATCATTTGCGTCATCTTCTCGCTTCTTCTCCTCCCTATCCGTGTGCCAACGCAGGAGCTTTGCTACCTTAGGGTCCGCGAAATAGCGCTGCAGACGAGGAGTGATCGGAAAGTACCACACCACTTTTCGAGGAGCTTTCTTCCTCTTCTTGTATCGAGTGACCCCGACACCGGACATATGGTAGACTCAAGTGCTCGTCCCGATAAATGATGCAATTGTTCATGCACACATGGTATTTCACGCGGCGGTAAATCAAGAGGACACACAATTTTCTTCGCCTCCTCCAAACTGGTCGGGCACTTGTTCCCCTTGGGAAGACGTTCTGCCGTAATGACATGTTCTCGTCGAAGCATGCGCCGGTCATTTTGTGTTTTACCTTCATCTCCGTGAGCCATGAGCGTTACTTTCAAAGCGGGTATCCTCGGCCTGCATCCTTCATACAATGGAGTAACCGCCTAACTCAAGTTGATCCATCTTGGCTTTCTCTCGGGCGGCAGCTCTTGCGTTATCCGTCGCTTGAGAAGCAGCTCTTGAATATGAGGGTCCTACACCCAGCCCATCGATGGTCCAGCGTCTGCTCCGCCCGGCCGCATCATCATCTTCATGATCATGCCCGCCGCCTGCTCCGGCATCTTCCTCATCATCATGTCCTGCATCTTCTACATGATGACTATGTACAAGATCACCGCCGTGATCATCTCCTCGGGATTCTTCGCCTTCTCGCCCGCCCGAGCCGCGGTGGTTGTCTTGCTGCCCTTCCTCATTTCTTGCCCGCCCGCATGGACGACTTCGTAGTCATCTTCATCACCTTGCCACCGATAGCCATCCATGAAACCACGCAACAGCAGGTGGTCCCGCACCTGCCGAATCCGGGTCCGCAATAAGGCTCTTCACTTGCATCTTCGACATGGACATCTTATCTCCGCCTCGTTCTTTTGAAGCATCTCGCCTTCATGACCTCAAAAACCTATTCACGATGCCTTCGGTCATCGTATGCGGACCATGGTCGCTCATGGGTAGAGCAAAACGATATTTTAGAACCAAACAAAAATTTGGCATGACTTTCCCTAAAATAGGACCAAAAGAATGCTTAATGCCAAAATTCTCACTAAACGGAAATGAATCAACATTCCGCAAAATATTGGCAACTACCGCATTTCAAATACCGGTACACCTCCAAACACAAACACATATGCAACACCACAAACATATGCAACACCACGAACATACATAGATCTAGCTAGGCCGTAAAAAGTGCATGTGCACATTGTTGTAGGGAGAACAACATAAATATAGCTTCCCCTTACTTACCTATTAAAACAAGGTAATTTAACCACTTAATTTGAATGAATCTATGGTGGAAATGAGGTGAAAAGAGGAGGCACCCGAGACAAGGAGGAGGTGGAGAGAATGAAGTGGGGAGAAAGTGAGTGTGGGTAGGAGAGGCTGTCCCAAATATCTTGTTGCTGCCCACTTACTAATGGCGCACCTCTTGCATGGTGCGCCATTAGTAGTTACAACTACTAATGGCGCACTTCATCTGGATGCGCCATTGGTATGTTTGGACAAAGCGCAGTAGTTCAAAAAAGTTTCTCTACTAATGGTGCACCCGCTGCCTGGTGCGCCATCAGTAGTTACAACTACTAATGGCGCACTTAAGGTGATGCGCCATTAGTATGTTTGGACAGCGCACTAGTTCAAAAAAATTCTATACTAATGGCGCACTGACCGCCTGGTGCGCCATTAGCGCATTTCGGCAGATGCGCCATTAGTATGTTTGGACAAAGCACTAGTTCAAAAATTCATACTAATGGCGCACCCTTTGCATGGTGCGCCATTAGTAGTTTAAACACTAATGGCGCATCAGAAGGTGGTGCGCCATTAGTATATACTAATGGCGCATCAGAAGGTGGTGCGCCATTAGTATATACTAATGGCGCACCATCTTTCTGGTGCGCCATTAGTGTCAATCCCATCTATAGCCCTTTTTCTAGTAGTGATATGTCGTCCACATATAATATCAGAAATGCTATAAAGTTCCCACTCACTTTCTTGTAAATACAGGCCTTTCCAAAAGTGTGTATAAAACCATATGCTTTGATCAACTCATCAAAGCGTATATTCCAACTCCGAGATGCTTGCACCAGTCCATTGATGGATCGTTGGAGCTTGCACATTTTGTTAGTACCTTTAGGATTAACAAAACCTTCTGGTTGCATCATATACAACTCTTCTTTAATAAATCCATTAAAGAATGTAGTATTTAACATCCATTTGCCAGATTTCATAACATGTGACAATTGCTAACATGATTCAGACAGACTTAAGCATCGATACGACTGAGAAAATCTCATCGTATTCAACACCTTGAACTTGTCGAAAACCTTTCGCAACAAGTCGAGCTTAGTAGATAGTAACACTACTATCAGTGTCCGTCTTCCTCTTGAAGATCCATTTATTTAACATGGCTTACTGATCATCGAGCAAGTCAATCAAAGTCCATACTTTGTTCTCATACATGGATCATATCTCAGATTTTATGGCCTCAAGCCATTTCGCGGAATCTGGGCTCATCATCGCTTCCTCATAGTTCGTAGGTTCATCATGGTCTAGTAACATGACTTCCAGAACATGATTACCGCACCACTCTGGTGCGGATCTTACTCTGGAAGGCCTACGAGGTTTGGTAGCAACTTGATCTGAAGTTTCATGATCATCATCATTAACTTCCTCACTAATTGGTGTAGGAATCACTGGAACTGATTTTTGTGATGAACTACTTTCCAACAAGGGAGTAGGTACAGTTACCTCATCAAGTTCTACTTTCCTCCCACTCTCTTCTTTCGAGAGAAACTTCTTCTCTAGAAAGGATCCATCTTAGCAACGAATAACTTTCCTTCGGATCTGTGATAGAAGGTGTACCCAATAGTTTCCTTTGGGTATTCTATGAAGATGCACTTCTCCGATTTGGGTTCGAGCTTATCAGGTTGAAATTTTTCCACATAAGCATCGCAGCCCCAAACTTTTAAGAAACGACAACTTTGGTTTCTTGCCAAACCACAGTTCATAAGGCGTCGTCTCAACGGATTTTGATGGTGCCCTATTTAAAGTGAATGCAGCTGTCTTTAATGCATAACCCCAAAACGATAGTGGTAAATCGGTAAGAGACATCATAGATTGCACTATATCCAATAAAGTACTGTTATGACGCTCGGACACACCATTAAGCTGTGGTGTTCTGTGGCATGAGTTTGTGAAACTATTCCACATTGTTTTAATTGATGACCAAACTTCAGAACTCAAATATTTGTCTCCGCGATCAAATTGCAGAAACTTTATTTTCTTGTTACGATCATTCTCCACTTCACTCTGAAATTCTTTGAACTTTTCAAATGTTTCAGACTTGTGCTTCATTAAGTAGATGTACTCATATCTGCTCAATTCATCTTGTGAAGGTCAGAAAATAATGATACCCGCCACGAGCATCAACACTCATTGGACCGCATACATCGGTATGTATTATTTCCAATAAGTCAGTAGCTCGTTCCATTGTTCCGGAGAACAGAGTTTTTTTCATCTTGCCCAAAAGGCACGGTTCGCAAGCATCAAATGATTCATAACCAAGAGATTCCAAAAATCCATCTTTATGGAGTTTCTTCATCGCTTTACACCGATATGACCCAAACGCCAGTGCCACAAATAAGTTGCACTATCATTATCAACTTTGCATCTTTTGGCATCAATATTATGAATATGTGTATTACTACGATCGAGATCCAACAAACTATTTTCATTGGGTGTATGACCATCGAAGGTTTTATTCATGTAAATAGAACAACAATTATTCTTTGACTTTAAATGAATAACCGTATCGCAATAAACATGATCAAATCATATTCATGCTCAACGCAAATGCCAAATAACATTTATTTAGGTTTAACACTAATACCGAAAGTATAGGGAGTGTGCGATGATGATCATATCAATCTTGGAACCACTTCCAACACACATCGTCATTTCACCCTCAACTAGTCTCTGTTTATTCTGTAACTCCTGTTTCGAGTTACTAATATTTAGCAACCGAACAAGTATCAAATACTCAGGGGCTACTATAAACACTAGTAAGGTACACATCAATAACCTGTATATCAAATATACCCTTGTTCACTTTGCCATCCTTCTTATCCACCAAATATTCAGGGCATTTCCACTTCCAGTGACCATTACCTTTGCAGCATAATCATTCAGTTTTAGGCTTTGGTCCAGCTTTGGGCTTCTTCGCGGGAGTGACAACTTGCTTGTCATTCTACTTGAAGTTTCCCTTTCTTTCCCTTTGCCCTTTTCTTGAAACTAGTGATCTTGTCAACCATCAACACTTGATGCTCTTTCTTGATTTCTACCTTCGTCGATTTCAACATCACGAAGAGCTCGGGAATCGTTTTCGTCATCCCTTGCATCAGTAGTTCATCACAAAGTTCTACTAACTTGGTGATGGTGACTAGAGAACTCTGTCAATCACTATCTTATCTGGAAGATTAACTCCCACTTGATTCAAGCGATTGTAGTACCCAGACAATCTGAGCACATGCTCACCAGTTGAGCGATTCTCCTCCATCTTTTGGCCATAGAACTTGTTGGAGACTTCATCTCTCAACTCGGGTATTTGCTTGAAATATTAACTTCAACTCCTGGAACATCTCATATGGTCCATGACGTTCAAAACGTCTTTGAAGTCCCGATTCTAAGACATTAAGCATGGTGCACTAAACTATCAAGTAGTCATCATATTGAGCTAGCCAAACATTCATAACATCTACATCTGCTCCTGCAATAGGTCTGTCACCTAGTGGTGCATTAAGGACATAATTCTTCTGTGCAGCAATGAGGATAAACCTCAGATCACGGATCCGATCCGCATCATTGCTACCAACATCTTTCAACACAATTTTCTCTAGGAACATATCAAAATAAACATATGAAAGCAACAATGCAAGCTATTGATCTACAAAATAATTTGCAAAATACTACCAGGACAAAGTTCATGATAAATTTAAGTTCAATTAATCATATTACTTAAGAACTCCCACTTAGACAGACATCTCTCTAGTCATCTAAGTGATCACGTGATCCAAATCAACTAAACCATGTCCGATCATCACGTGAGATGGAGTAGTTTCAATGGTGAACATCACTATGTTGATCATATCTACTATATGATTCACGTTCGACCTTTCGGTCCGTGTTCCAAGGCCATATCTGTTATATGCTAGGCTTGTCAAGTTTAACTCGAGTATTCCGCGTGTGCAACTGTTTTGCACCCATTGTATTTGAACGTAGAGCCTATCACACCCGATCATCACGTGGTGTCTCAAAGACGAAAAAACTTCCGCAACGGTGCATACTCGTGGAGAACACTTCTTGATAATTTAGTGAGAGATCATCTTAAAATGCTACCGTCAATCAAAGCAAGATAAGATGCATAAAGGATAAACATCACATGCAATCAATATAAGTGATATGATATGGCCATCATCATCTTGTGCTTGTGATCTCCATCTTCGAATCACCATCATGATCACCATCGTCACCGGTGCGACACCTTGATCTCCATCGTAGCATCGTTGTCGTTACGCCATCTATTGCTTCTACGACTATTGCTACCGCTTAGTGATAAAGTAAAGCAATTACAGGCGTTTGCATTTCATACAATAAAGCGACAACCATATGGCTCCTGCCAGTTGCCGATAACTTCGGTTACAAAACATGATCATCTCATACAATAAAATATAGCATCACGTCTTGACCATATCACATCACAACATGCCCTGCAAAAACAAGTTAGACGTCCTCTACTTTGTTGTTGCAAATTTTACGTGGCTGCTACGGGCTTAGCAAGAACCGTTCTTACCTACGCATCAAAACCACAACGATAGTTCGTCAAGTTAATGTTGTTTTAACCTTCGCAAGGACCGGGCGTAGCCACACTCGGTTCAGCTAAAGTGAGAGAGACAGACACCCGCCAACACCTTTAAGCACGAGTGCTCGTAGCAGTGAAACCAGTCTCGCCAGAAGCGTCACGCGTAATGTCGGTCCGGGCCGCTTCATCTCACAATACCGCTGAGCCAAAGTATGACATGCTGGTAAGCAGTATGACTTGTATCGCCCACAACTCATTTGTGTTCTACTCGTGCATATGACATCTACGCATAAAACCAGGCTCTGATACCACTATTGGGGAACGTAGTAATTTCAAAAATTTCCTACGCACACGCAAGATCATGGTGATGCATAGCAACGAGAGGGGAGAGTGTAATCTACATACCCTTGTAGACCGAAAGCGGAAGCGTTAGAACAACGCGGTTGATGTAGTCATACGTCTTCACGGCCCGACCGATCAAGCACCGAAACTACAGCACCTCCGAGTTCTAGCACACGTTCAGCTCGATGACGTCCCTCGAACTCCGATCCAGCTGAGTGTCGAGGGAGAGTTCCGTCAGCACGACGGCATGGTGACGATCTTGATGTTCTACCGTCGCAGGGCTTCGCCTAAGCACCGCTACAATATTATCGAGGAGGACTATGGTGGAGGGGGGCACCGCACACGGCTAATAGATCTCAAAGATCAATTGTTGTTGTGTCTTTGGGGTGCCCCCCTTCCCCCGTATATAAAGGAGCAAGGGGAGGAGGGCCGGCCAAGGAGGAGGAGGCGCGCCCAAGGGGGGAGTCCTACTCCCACCGGGAGTAGGACTCCTCCTTTCCTAGTAGGAGTAGGAGAGAAGGACGGGGAAGGGAGAAGGGAAGGAAGGAGGGTGCGGCCCTCCCCCGATCAATTCGGACTAGGCCTTGGGGGCGCGGCCTGCCCTAGGCAGCCCTCTCTCTTTCCCCGTATGGCCCAATAAGGCCCAATACTTCTCCCCGGCGAATTCCGTAACTCTCCGGTACTCCGATAAATACCCGAATCACTCGGAACCTTTCCGAAGTCCGAATATAGTCGTCCAATTTATCGATATTTACATCTCGACCATTTCGAGACTCCTCGTCATGTCCCCGATCTCATCCGGGACTCCGAACTCCTTCGGTACATCAAAACTCATAAACTCATAATATAACTATCATCGAAACCTTAAGCGTGCGGACCCTACGGGTTCGAGAACTTTGTAGACATGACCGAGAACCGTTTCCGGTCAATAACAAATAGAGGAACCTGGATGCTCAAATTGGCTCCTACATATTCTACGAAGATCTTTATCGGTCAAACCGCATAACAACATACGTTGTTCCCTTTGTCATCGGTATGTTACTTGCCCGAGATTCGATCATCGGTATCCAATACCTAGTTCAATCTCGTTACCGGCAAGTCTCTTTACTCGTTACGTAATGAATCATTCCGTAACTAACTCATTAGTTACATTGCTTGCAAGGCTTATAGTGATGTGCATTACCGAGAGGGCCCAGAGATACCTCTCCGACAATCGGAGTGACAAATCCTAATCTCGAAATACACCAACCCAACATGTACCTTCGGAGACGCCTGTAGTACTCCTTTATAATCACCCAGTTACGTTGTGACGTTTTGTAGCACCCAAAGTGTTCCTCCGGTAAATGAGAGTTGCATAATCTCATAGTCATAGGAACATGTATAAGTAATGAAGAAAGCAATAGCAGAAACTAAACAATCAAGTGCTAAGCTAACGGAATGGGTCAAGTCAATCACATCATTCTCCCAATGATGTGATCCCGTTAATCAAATGACAACTCTTTTGTCCATGGCTAGGAAACATAACCATCTTTGATAAACGAGCTAGTCTAGTAGAGGCATACTAGTGACACTATGTTTGTCTATGTATTCACACATGTATTATGTTTCTGGTTAATACAATTCTAGCATGAATAATAAACATTTATCATGATATAAGGAAATTAATAACTTTATTATTGCCTCTAGGGCATATATCCTTCAGCAACCCCTTGGTATTTGATACTGGTTCAGTTGCTAAGAGTAGTAACTCGAAACGGGAGTTGCAGAATAAACAGAAACTAGTTGAGGGTGAGGTGACGATGTGTGTTGGAAGTAGTTCCAATATTAATATGATCATCATCACACACTCCCTATACTTTCGGGATTAGTGTTGAACATAAATAAGTGTTATTTGGTGTTTGCGTTAAGCATGAATGTGATTTGATCATGTTTATTGCAATACAGTTATTCATGTAAGTTAGAGAATAATTGTTGTTCTGTTTACATGAATAAAACCTTCTATGGTCATACACCCAATGAAAATGGTTTGTTGGATCTCGATCGTGTGATACACATATTCATAATATTGAAGCCAAAAGATGTAAAGTTAATAATGATAGTGCAACTTATTTGTGGTAATCGGCGTTTAGGTCATATTGGTGTAAAGCGCATGAAGAAACTCCATGCTGATGGGCTTTTCGAATCACTTGATTATGAATCACTTGATGCTTGCGAACCATGCCTCATGGGCAAGATGACTAAGACTCCGTTCTCCGGAACAATGGAGTGAGCAATAGATTTGTTGGAAATAATACATACTGATGTATGAGATCCAATGAGTGTTGATGCTCGTGCAAGTATCGTTATTTTCTGACCTTCACAGATGATTTAAGCATATATGGATACATCTACTTAATGAAACACAAGTCTGAAACATTTGAAAAGTTCAAAGAATTTCAGAGTGAAGTGGAGAATCATCGTAACAAGAAAATAAAGTTTCTATGATCTGATCGTGGACGAGAATATTTGAGTTACGAGTTTGGCCTTCATATAAAACAATGTGGAATAGTTTCACAGCTCACGCCACATGGAACACCACAACGTAATGGTGTGTCCGAACGTCATAACCGCACTTTATTGGATATGGTGCGATCAAAGATGTATCTTACCGATTTACCACTATCATTTTGGGGTTATGCATTAGAGACAGTTGCATTCATTTTAAATAGGGCACCATCAAAATCCTTTTGAGACGCCGCCTTATGAACTGTGGTTTGGCAACCAAAGTTGTCGTTTCTTAAAGTTTGGGACTGCGATGCTTATGTGAAAATGTTTCAACCTGATAAGCTCGAACCCAAATCGGAGAAGTGCGTCTTGATAGAATACCCAAAGGAAACTATTGGGTACACCTTCTATCACAGATCCGAAAGCAAGATATTCGTTGCTAAGATGGATCCTTTCTAGGGAAGGAGTTTCTCTCAAAAGAAGTGAGTGGGAGGAAAGTAGAACTTGATGAGGTAATCGCATTCTGCTCCCTTATTGGAAAGTAGCTCATCACAGAAATCTGTTCCTGTGACACCTACACCAATTAGTGAGGAAGTTAATGATGATGATCATGGAACTTCAGATCAAGTTGTTACTGAAGCTCTTAGATCAACCAGAATAAAATCCGCACCAGAGTGGTACGGTAATCCTGCTCTGGAAGTCATGTTACTAGACCATGATGAACCTACGAACTATGAGGAAGCGGCGATGAGCCCAGATTCCGCGAAATGGCTTGTGACGCCCCCGATTCAATCATACACTAATCATGCACGCAAATGTGTACGATCAAGATCAGGGACTCACGGGAAGATATCACAACACAACTATAAAACATAAATAAGTCATACAAGCATCATAATACAAGCCAGAGGGCTCGAATACAAGTGCTCGATCATAGACGATTCAGCGGAAGCAACAATATCTGAGTACAGACATAGGTTAAACAAGTTGCCATAAGATGGCTAGCACAAACTGGGATACAGATCGAAAGAGGCGCAGGCCTCCTGCCTGGGATCCTCCTAACTACTCTTGGTCGTCGTCAGCGGCCTGCACGTAGTAGTAGGCACCTCCAGTGTAGTAGGAATCATCGTCGACGGTGGCGTCTGGCTCCAGGGCTCCAGCATCTGGTTGCGACAACCAGAAAGAAAGGAAAGGGGGAAAAGGGGGGAGAAAGCAACCGTGAGTACTCATCCAAAGTACTCGCAAGCAAGGAACTACACTACATATGCATGGGTATATGTGTAAGGAGGCCATATCAGTGGACTGAACTGCAGAATGCCAGAATAAGAGGGGGATAGCTAGTCCTATCGAAGACTACGCTTCTGGCAGCCTCCGTCTTGCAGCATGTAGAAGAGAGTAGATTGAAGTCCTCCAAGTAGCATCTCCAAGTAGCATCTCCAGTAGTATCGCATAGCATAATCCTACCCAGCGATCCTCCCCTCATCGCCCTGTGGAAAAGCGATCACCGGGTTGTCTGTGGAACTTTGAAGGGTGTGTTTTATTAAGTATCTGGTTCTAGTTGTCATAAGGTCAAGGTACAACTCCAAGTCGTCCTGTTACCGAAGATCACGGCTATTCGAATAGATTAACTTCCCTGAGGGTGCACCACATAACCCAACACGCCGATCCCATTTGGCCGGACACACTTTCTGGGTCATGCCCGCCTCGGAAGATCAACACGCCGCAGCCCCACCTAGGCCCTAACAGAGGTCAAGACGCCGGTCTAACTCCTATGGCGCAGTGCAGGCCCATCGCCCATTGCACACACTGCGTTGCGTGGGCGGCCGAAAGCAGAACTAGCCCCCTTAATACAAGAGCAGGCTTACGTTCCAATCCGGCGCGCGCCGCTCAGTCGCTGACGTCTAGAAGGCTTCGGCTGATACCACGATGCCGGGATACCCATAACTACTCCCGCGTAGATGGTTAGTGCGTATAGACCAAATGGCCAGACTCAGATCAAATACCAAGATCTCGTTAAGCGTGTTAAGTATCCGCGAACGCCGAACAGGGCCAGGCCCACCTGTCTCCTAGGTGGTCTCAACCTGCCCTGTCGCTCCGCCACAAAGTAATCGAGGGGCCGTGGGAACCCAGGCCCACCTCTACCGGGATGGAGCCACCTATCCTTTCAGCCCCTCATCGTAATCACTTGCGGGTACTCATCGAATGACCCGACTTTAGTCACCATCTGTGCAAAGATGTATGTATGTATAGTATATACCGTGATCACCTCCCGAGTGATCACGGCCCAATAGTATAGCAAGGCATACTGACAAGAATGTAGGGCCAATGATGATAAACTAGCATCCTATACTAAGCATTTAGGATTGCGGGTAAGGTATCAATGACTGTAGCAACAATGACAGGCTATGCATCAGAATAGGATTAACAGAAAGCAGTAACATGCTACACTACTCTAATACAAGCAATATAGAGGAGAATAGGCGATATCTGGTGATCAAGGGGGGGGGGCTTGCCTGGTTGCTCAGACAAGAAGGAGGGGTCGTCAACTCCGTAGTCGTACTGGGTAGCAGCGGCGTCGGTCTCGGTGTCTAGCGAGAGAAGAGGGGGAAGAAACAATGAATACAATGCAAACATAAACATGACGATGCGTGACGTGACAATGAGCGGTGTTAGGTGTGCCCTAACGCGGTAGTAGGTGATACCGGCGAAGGGGGAAAACATCCAGGAAAGTATTCCCGGTGTTTCGTGTTTTCGGGCAGAGGAGTCGGAGGGGGAAAGTTGCGATTTTGATATGTTAGGGGTTCGTGGCGGACGAACGGGCTGCGTATCCGGGTTCGTCCCGTCGTTCTGAGCAACTTTCATATAGAAAGTATTTTCATCTGAGCTACGGTTTATTTTATATGATTTTCTAAAGTTTTAATCATTTTTAGAATTTATTTAATTATTTAATTCTAACATTATCCAGAATAGTGCATGCTGACGTCATCATGACATCAGCATGACGTCAGCAGTCAACAGGGAGTTGACTGGGTCAGTCTGACGTGTGGGTCCCGCATGTCACACTCTGTTTACTCTAATTAGGATTTAACTAATCTAATTACAGTTTAATTAATTCACAATTGTTAATTAGGTTAACTAAACAAGATTCATTAAGTTAACTAATTCACTAATTAATTAATTAATTATTAATTTTATTAATTCATTTTTATATTATTTCCTTTTTCTTTTCTTCTCTTTTTTTTCTAAACATTCTGGGGCCAGGCCCACATGTCATAGGCCAGGGGCGGCTTAGCGGGCGCGCGGGTAATGGGCGCGCGGGCGCTGGGCCGTTTGGGCGCACGCCTTGTTACTACCGAGGCGCCGCCATGGCAGGCGCCGAGCAAGGGCGGCGCCAGCAAAGGCAGGCGCGAGAGGAGGGGGCGGCGCAAGGGCGCACACGGGGAAGGTCGGAGTGGGGCGGGTGAGCGACCATGAGTGTGGCGGACGCGGCGGCCGTGGGTGGTCGTGGTCAAGGCCGGGACGGAGCTAGGCGCGCGCCGGGGCGCCGTTCAGGCGCAGCGCGGGGAGGAGGAGGAGAGGTGCTCACGGGGAGGGGCGCGTAGGGTCTAGGCAGTGGGGGTTGAGGAGGAGGGCGGAGACGATGGCGTCGAGAAGGCAGTCCGGCGACGCGGTCCTCGTGCGACGGGGGCGAGGTAGCTCTGGGCGGGGTCCCGCGTCAGCATGGTCGTGGACGGGTGGCGAGGGAGGCCGGATCCACGGCAGGGTCCCCGGGATCCGTCCCCTCTCCGGCAAGGAGGCGGCTTGGCGATGGCGGAGCGGTGGTGGCGACGTGCGCCAGGGGCGGCGGGGTCTGGCAAGGGGGGCCGTTGCGTCCCGATCTAGTTCGGGGGGAGCGAGAGGAGCGAGGGTGAGGGGAGAGTGGGGATCGATCCCGATCCAGGGGAATCGGGGGAGGGAGTGGAGCGAGTGGGGGGGTTAGGGTTTCGATTTAGTGGAGTTATGGGGGAGTGGGGCCGGTCTGGGCCAGTGGGCTGGTCCAGTTGGGCCACGGCCCAGGGAGGGGGGGTCTTTCACCTTTCTTGTTAGCTTTAGGTTTTAGTTTTTCTGTTTTGTATTTTCTCTTTTGTTTTGTTTTCTGTTTTCTTTTAACTTTTAACAGATTTTAGTTTTGTAAAATATTTTAGTAGTACCTAAATTAGCTCTACCAATTACACCACTGCCAAAAAGTTTACACCTCAAATAAAATGGTTTAAAATTTTATAATCAATAAAAGGCATTTAACTAATTGTTTCTGCTACTGTTTTATTTAGTTTAGTGCATTTAATTATTTTATAAAAATGTGGCTTCTCCACCATAATTACCTAGGCAATATTTTGTTCACTCCGAAGATTTTAGTTTTAATAATTGAAAACTTTTATTGTTTGACTGATTTTGAATTTGAATTTGAATCGGTTTCGAACTATCTCGAGATTAGCAACTATAATCGAGGTGACGTGGCATCACTAGCAGAGGAGCACTGTAGCTTAATTACCTGGGCGTCACAATTCTCCTCCACTACAAGAAATCTCGTCCCGAGATTTAAGAGGGGGACTAGGGGTAAGGTCTAGTTACGAAATTCTAACGATCCCTCTCAGTCTTGGTTGCTCTTCTCGAAGTGGTTGATCCATTACATTGATGTCTTCATTTTACTGCTTCAGGTCATTGAGATGAAGTCGGCATCCTTTCTTCGGAAACTCCATCGTACTTACGAATAGGTAACGAGATAGATCAGAAACGTCAGAATGCTATAAGGGTAATAACCTGGGATTAACCCATGAATGAGCATATGAGTACCTCTCGAGTTGAACAAATAGAACACATCGAGAGTAAAGTTTGGAAGGTCCAGCAAGAAGTTTCAAGCAGCCAGGCAATCGTTCAATGCCTAGACATAAGGTGAAAGGGGTTCCAAGCAACGGAATAATTATTGTTTCCGATGCCAGAATTGATCACTTGGCAGGTGGCCTGGGAGTTACATAAGAAGTCAAGCGCGAGGAATAACTTTGGAAACCCGGGGTGTACAGGAGAGTCAGGTTTCGATCCTGGGACCTGTGGGTTATGGGCCCACCGTGTGGGTTAAAAGTAGGAAGGGCGGTAATGTCTCGCACGATCATGTAAGAAAGACATGTCGGAGGATAGCACATGTCGGTTATGTCGACAACAACATCGATACCAAGGGCGAGGGACGAAGAGAACCATTTTCCTGCTCGTTGAACGAGGCGGACCAATAGGCAAAGTTCTCGTCCATCGGCGGTTACCGGAAGTCATCAACAGTAGAAATAGGGTTACACCAGGCAGGATGTTACACCGAGGTGTTTATCTAAGCAGGGAATTACCACTGCTCGGTTAAGTAGATTACAAGATAGTTTGAACGAAATAACGGGAAGGAAAATGTGCTTGAACACGTATATCAGGGGTATATCCTTACCAAGGACAAGCAGAGCATGATATCCATGACAGAATATAATGTAGAAAACTCTTCAGGTAGGGGAGAGAAATTTCATGACATTACCCATGCAACGGTATTTGGATAATTGAGCAGGAAACCTTTGGCATTGGGCTTCAAATGTTCTTGTTGATGAGCGGGGTATCATAGTCATGCTTCGAGGTAGCAATGATATGGTGTTTCAATCAAGGGCCGGACTTTGGATACACAAATGATCCATTAGGAGCAACTTATAAAGTAAGTCCTACAATTTACTCCAGGAAGAATGGTTATCCTTGGAAAAGAAATTATAATGATAGGTCCTGCAGCCAGGGATGCTAGGCATGACATCATATTACCGAGTCATTAAAGGACCAACATCATAACTCCTGGAAAGTTGTCCCAACCATCATATCTGACCGAGATTCAGATCCGATTGGTGTCATGATACCTCAGACTCAGGATGTTTGAGAAGAAAATGTGCAACACAAATTGACGAGATGACATTGTAAGATTCTCGGAAAATGAACTATGGAAGCGAATTCCGAAACAAGAGTTCAACATTAAACCAAGGAGAAGACGACGAGTTGGCTGATGGGCTCAGCGACAATTCATCGAGAATTCCAAGCGGATGGATTTTCCACAATAATGTGAACAAGGAGATAGCATTTGTCAGATCAAATGGTATAATGATGTATGCTCGAGGAAAACATACACAATTAAAGTTTGGTTGAAAGGTGCACCCGAAATATGGGCTGGGTTGCACGGCCAACATTGGAATGGTGATTCAATAATCAATAGTCTAAGAATGAACGATCGACCATTAACTTCAAAGCAATATGGATGCTAGAAGGGCGGAATCCAAACAGCACCGCTCACTTGTTGGTACCCTGGTTGGAATCAACACGAGGACCCAAGAAGAATGGCGATGGTGAGAAATATCACCATACCAAGAATTCTCAAGAGGTGGTGAAATTCCCACGACATTCTTGACATAAAAGGTGGTAATATTACAAGGTAAAGAAGAACAATGCTGGGTAGCAAGGAACTCAAGGTATAACACAAAACACGAACAAGTTTGCCTCGGAGGGAAGGCAATAATGTTGGCAAGGATAACACAAATCAACGAGGGGAAAGGAAGGTATTTGTCATCATGAGTTCAGATGATATCCTAGAAGAGCTCAGAACGGTCATGATGATCACGACACATTTGTCGAGAGATTCCATGAAGACGTAATCAATCAGCGACGGCATTAAGTCAAAGGAATGAGGTAGTGGAAGGTTATTGGAACCATGGGTAGGACACAAACTTGAAATCAGGATTGTTGTTCAAGGCGAACGGTATGACGAGGAAGATTGATTGTAAGATTAGCTCACCGTCGAAAATTTGTGCTCCGAGAAGAAGGACCAGTAGCAGTTAGAATCATCACGACAATGATATAGCCAAACAGGCTAGGAATGGCGTGATCGGGTACAAACTCGTACTTATAGAAGCTTACTGAAGAGATGTTGAACCGTAATGCGGACTTGGTTCAGTCAACGGTGTCTTTGAGTGTTTAATAGCTCAGAGCCCGTGAAAAATTGGAATCAGTGGGAAGGTAGCACTTGATGAATAACTCATAAGAAGTCATGCAGTTCCATGATAATCTTGAGATACCAGGGGGTAATACTCGAGACAGATCCAAGCAGAGGTTGGACTGGGGTATTGCTCTATAGAATACAAGTGCTTAAACTTGCACAGGAAATGGTATTTAAAGGAGGACATGGTCGGAACCACGATTTCAAAGGATCAATTCACCGATACCAAAGGATATTATATCAAGGAAATAGTTACAAGAAGCTTCCATGATAGTATCTACATCGTGTCCATGGGCATGAACACAAAGTTCAAGGTCGACTCCCACTTCCATAATGCATAACCTTCCATTCACTTCTCGTTCTCAAAGAAGTTGTATGGTAGAAAATTATCTGCTAAACACTAGAAAGGTTGACTTGTCAAAACCTTCCGGTTCATACGGTTTTTAAGGAAGGTATAGGTTCAACCCATAGGGGCTTCTTAGAAACATATACCACAAGTTTCAAGAGTAAATATCACAAGCTCGAAAGTAGAGCAAGGTTGAGAAAGTAGATGATACAATTTACCAAAGGCATTATGTATCCAAGGGAAGGCTCACAAGGTTATTGAATATGAAGGACAATGTCGGACAAAATCCATTAAAGGATCTGTCGGTCCATAACAGAGCTGATGTGAGCATCGGCACACAATCAGAGGAAGTAACAATGCAAGAAATTGGATTATAGAAACAACTGAATAACTTAGAGCTCAATAGCTAAGGAATTATGATTTACAAAGCGAAGGATCAGAAGCAGACGCTCTGATCAAGGATGGATAAATTCAATAGACTTAGGGGCACAATCGACGACAATTTAATTGGCGAGAACCAGTTCATGATTAAAACAACGTCTGAGCCGAAAGGATGAATTCTAGGATCTGTTTGAGGATTGCGAGCATTCGCAACAAATTGAAACAACGAACTCAAAATGACGATGAAAATGGATGTCAACAAGATTACTAGACTTATGGGATTAACCATAATGCAAGCAATCAAGAATTTCAAGAGCAATGGGATGCTCAGGATTTTCGAAAGATCGAATGGTATTTCGAGGATTGGTGACGTACATGAATCAACTGGGGATGAGTGGATACTCGGTAAGTGCGAGAAATTATCCGTAGGGGTATTCATGTAACAAGGAACTGCAAGGCAATAGTCACAAAGTATTCTCGGAACACTAGATAGAATTTCGAGGTATCTTGTAATAACAAGATCGACTGGGTATAAAGTAAGAACGACGGGTGTAAGTATTTATCCATAGGGATATTGCAATGGTAGGGAATTGCAAAAGCAACGGGCACAAGGTCTCGAGAGAATATCGAAAGGTATCTTCGGAATCCTTCGGTGCACAAGGTAATCATCTGGACTGAAGAGGCTCTCTGGGAGAAAGTATTATCGAGAACCTAGAGTCAGAGTTAGTAAAAATCGTTTAACCCGAATAGAAGAGAGATCAGATTCCCAGAGTACAGACCGAGGAGTAAAAGATCCTAATACCACCCAATGGCGGCGTGGGCCCATGGGCCGCATGACCATGTTAGTAAAACAGTTTTCATCGACTAGACTCAACTTCGCCGTGGAGTGTGGAAGGGGATTCCCTACGGTAGTCGGCTCGATACCAACTTGTGACGCCCCGATTCAATCGTACACTAATCATGCACGCAAATGTGTACGATCAAGATCGAGGACTCACGGAAGATATCACAACACAACTCTAAAACATAAATAAGTCATACAAGCATCATAATACAAGCCAGGGGCCTCGAGGGCTCGAATACAAGTGCTCGATCATAGACGAAGTCGTGGAAGCAACAATATCTGAGTACGGACATAGGTTAAACAAGTTGCCATAAGATGGCTAGCACAAAGCTGGGATACAGATCGAAGAGGCGCAGGCCTCCTGCACAGGATCCTCCTAACTTACTCTTGAGTGGGTAAATCGGTGACACCTTGCGTAATAGTAGGCACCTCCAGTGTAGTAGGAATCATCGTCGACGGTGGCGTCTGGCTCCAGGGCTCCAGCATCTGGTTGCGACAACCAGAAAGAAAGGAAAGGGGGAAAAGGGGGGAAGAAAGCAACCGTGAGTACTCATCCAAAGTACTCGCAAGCAAGGAACTACACTACATATGCATGGGTATATGTGTAAGGATGCCATATCGATTGGGTGAGCAATGAGAATGCGAGAATAAGAGGGGATAGCTAGTCCTATCGAAGACTACGCTCGGGCAGCCTCCGCCTTTGACATGTAGAAGAGAGTAGATTGAAGTCCTCCAAGTAGCATCTCCAAGTAGCATCTCCAGTAGCATCGCATAGCATAATCCTACCCAGCGATCCTATAACATCCCAAAATTCTAAATTTTGGAATGTTATATTAGATAAATAACTATGCTTGTTGTCTGATTGATGGTTTGATTGATTGAGTGAAACTGAGTGGAATTTGAAAACTTTTGAAAGTTGAATGAGAGGGAATGAAATGACTTTCCCAAACTTTCCCCTTTGCCTTTTGGGTCCCCATGAATTCAAGTTCATTCCAACACCAAACCCTAGAGTGAAGATGACATGACTTCTTCCATTTTGAAAAGAAAAGGGTTTTGGAAAAAGATTTGAATTTCATTTGGGAATATTTCAAATTCAAAACTTTATGCAACTCAATGATTTTTATGAGGGAAGATAAAATGACTTCTTCAATTATATGAAATATGAGTTGGAAGTTAAAAAGGACCAAATTGAAAGTCATTTGAAAGTGCCTTGAAACCCTCTTTCAAATTTTGAGTTTTGAATTTGAATTCAAAACTTTGGCAAGTGGGAAACATTTCAAAAACTAAGCCTGATTAATACTTGATCAAAAGTATGAGAGGAGTAAACATGACACTCCAAAAACATCAGAGGAAAACATTGCCAAAAGATTTGGATTCAAATCTGAATTTTATTGGAATTTGAAAAATGGATTTTTATAAAGTTTGGTTTTGCCTTTGGAAAAATGTTCAAATGAAAGGGAATATTCCTGATCATTTTGGTATATATATACCCTATATAAAATATTTATAGATATTGATTTATTTCTGTTTTTGTTTTATTTTAAAAATAAAATTTTAAAAGAAAACCCTGGCGCCTTGAGCCACCCCAGCCCGGCCAAGACGCCCCACCCGCCTGCTCACCAAGCCCACTGGCCAGCCAGCCGAGCCGAGCCCAGCTCACCCTCGCCTGAAACCCCTGTGCTTTGGCCGACCGCCGCCTCGCCTCTCCTCTCTCTCTCGACCCGTGGGCCCGCCCCATCTTCTTCTCCCCTCGCCCACGTTAGCAGCTCATGGGAGATCGCGGATCCCGAAGCGATCCGGATCCCGATCGCCCGGCGAGGCCGACCCCGAGCTATAAAGCCGGAGCCCCCGCACCCATTCCCTCCCGAGGCCTCGCCGCACCCTCTCCCTCCCGCTCGACATCGCCGGAGCCCAGCTCGCTCACGCCGCCATAGTCGCCGCCCGTCGGCCTTGACCCTCCCGAGCACCCCGACCCCACCGAACCACACCCCGTGCTCCCCCGCAACCGCCCGGCGACTCCCGAGCTCCCGGCCTTGAGAAGCCCGGCGCACTCTCGCCCGCCCGCCGTCGCCGGACTCCGGTAAGCCACCGGAATCTTCCCCCTCCGTCCGATCTAGATCAACGGCCACGATTAGAACCCCGAAGGGGTAAGTTTTATTTAGAAAATCGGCCGGTTCTTTCCGGTTTATTATTTTAGTTAAGTTTTTATTTAGCCCGGTCCGTTTAGTTTAACCCTAGGCCCCTTTTAGACTAAATTACGCTCGAGGCACAGATATAGGCCCATTAGGCCTTTTCTTTTATTTTGATTTTCTGTTTTAGCAGAATAGTTTCTGTTTTGAAAAATTGATATCTTTTATTCTGTTTATTATTTTTAGATGATTCTTTTTTTGTTGGGTTGCAAATTTTATGTAGTTTCTGTAGAAGATATATTTAGCTATGTTAAAAATAATTAAAAATGCTTTAATTTAGTTTTAGTCAGAATAGTAAATCTGCTATAACTTGAGTTAGAAAAACTATTTTTGCATGATTCTTTTTGTCCCAACTTTATTTTGACATTGCCAAACCCTAGAAATTAACTTGGGTATTTTAGGATTAATAAATAATTAGTTTTAAGCAGAATCTTGTTAATCCTAAATAATTAGCTAGCTACTGTTTTCCTATTATTTTAATTAGTAAATAAATTTATTTTTAACTTGTGATTGATTATTCTAGGATAGTTTCTGTCACTTTATAGGATGAACTTTTATTTATAATTAATAAAAGTTTTATTTTAATTTTCTTAATAGAAATTGGATTAGGCCTAATAGGAGTTTTATAATAGCTTTTAAATTAAATCTTTTTGCTCCTAGTTGCTTAGTGATTCTTTTCTGTTAAGTTAACCTAAAAACTTGATTAGGTTATGTTAGAAAAATTTTTTTATATAAAACTAGTTTTAGTTGTTGCTTGAAGTAGGAAAACTTTGAATTGGTTTTCTTTGAGTTTTCCTTTGGATTTGGTTTTGATTCGTTTAATTTTGATGTGTTATGTTACTTTTGTTATGCTATTGTGTTATGTGATCCTATTGCTATGTGCTTATTATAATTATTGTTTGCCTCGGTAGAATTTCCGGAGTGCGAAGATTTCTACTACGAAACCCTAGTTTTTCGAAGATCGTCAACCGAGCAAGTTCACTTTGATCATTGCTTTCATACCTATGTTTTTATTGCATTTAGTGGCATCTTTGCAACCACCCCTCAAAGAGTGATATTGAAATTCTTGTAGTTGAGTAGTATGCATGAGGTAGGAACCCATCACCACATTACCAAGCCCGGACGATATTTTATTTTGATGCTACGCTATAGTAGACGGGGTTTGGTATGAGTGCACGAGTGGTGTGAAGAAGGAGGACTCTACGTCAATGACGACAACTCCATGATGGAATCTGCAAGGACTGCATCTTCAAGACCTCAAGACTTCAAGACTCGAGACAAGAATTCAATACACACTCTTTGGGTGAAGGACGGTTGGCCGGGCACCATGGAGAACCCAAGTGGTTGGCGGGATGCATGGAGAAGCGCCATGACATCTTGCGGAAAGCTTCACCCAGACTCAAAGAGACGGAAGAATACTTCATGCCGGAAGCTTACTGTGCAACCGCAAGTCATTATGGGCTCGCTTGGTTGACCTTAGTTGTGACTCTGGCTGGGGCCGGTGCTAGCAGATGTAGAACTACGGTAGGATTGGATGGGTACCGGACGGTGGTCGAGGAACTCTTTGGAAGACCATGTTTTGGTCATCTTGTTCTCAAACACTCTGAAGTGCGAGCGTAAAGAGAGGGATCGAATCTTGCGGGTAAAGTGTACAAACCTCTGCAGAGAGGTTAAAACCTAATCGATTAGCCGTGTCCCGATTCACGGACAATTTGAGCATCTGGACTTGGATCTATCTCGGAACTCTCAACACCGGATTGATAACTTAATTGTGGGCAACATATGATGAATTTTGGGCTATGAGACATCGGTTGGCGGAACCATGTCATGATAGAAAACTCCTTAGTACAGACTTCATTCTATTCCTTTGATGTAGGTAAAATAAAATCAGCTTTTACGCAAACAAAACTCGAATCTGAGCCATAAAGCCATAGTATAGTTTTATCATCTGTTTTCTCATATTGTGATCTTGCGGTACATTCAATGTCTTGACCTACATGGCTGCAACGTATCATGTTGCGAGATACTTTCTTCCAACGAGTAAGAATACGATGCAGGGTTACGGTCTACACTCAACTTTGCCGATGGCGTTGATGGGACTCCACACCCGTTTGATTGTTTCACTGAGTATTATGAGGTATATATCAGTTTTACGTTATTTATACATGTGATTGCACTTTGATATATACATTGATGTACTGTGTGTGCCAAAGATCTTGATCCGAGGATGGCATGATACACGAAGGCTTGACCGTCTGAGGTCGGGTCGCTACAGATCCTCCCCTCGTCGCCCTGTGGAAAAGCGATCACCGGGTTGTCTGTGGAACTTGGAAGGGTGTGTTTTATGAAGTATCCGGTTCTAGTTGTCATAAGGTCAAGGTACAACTCCAAGTCATCCTGTTACCCAAGATCACGGCTATTCGAATAGATTAACTTCCCTGCAGGGATGCACCACATAACCCAACACGCTCGATCCCATTTGGCCGGACACACTTTCCTGGGTCATGCCCGGCCTCGGAAGATCAACATGTCGCAGCCCCACCTAGGCCTAACAGAGAGGTCAGCACACCGGTCTAACTCCTATGGCGCAGGGGTCTGGGCCGATCGCCCATTGCACACCTGCATGTTACGTGGGCGGCCGAAAGCAGAACTCGCCCCCTTAATACAAGAGCAGGCTTACGTTCCAATCCGGCGCGCCGCTCGATCGGACGTCTAGAAGGCTTGGTGATACCACGACGCGGGATACCCATAACTACTCCAGCGTAGATGGTTAGTGCGTATAGACCAAATGGCCGGACTCGGATCAAATACCAAGATCTCGTTAAGCGTGTTATAAGTATCCATGAGCGCCCGAACAGGCCAGGCCCACTGTCTCCTAGGTGGTCTCAACCTGCCACCTGCTCCGCCACACAAAGTAACAAATCGGGGCCGTCGGGAACCCGTGCCCACCTCTCTTGGGATGGAGCCACTGTCCTTTCGGCCCCTCATCGTAATCACTTGCGGGTACTCATCGAAGTGACCCGACTTTAGTCACCATCTGTACAGTATGTATGTATGTATAGTATATACCTGTGATCACCTCCCGAGTGATCACGGCCCAATAGTATAGCAAGGCAGACTGACAAGAATGTAGGGCCAATGATGATAAACTAGCATCCTATTCTAAGCATTTAGGATTGCGGGTAAGGTATCAATGACTGTAGCAACAATGACAGGCTATGCATCAGAATAGGATTAACGGAAAGCAGTAACATGCTACACTACTCTAATGCAAGCAATATAGAGGAGAATAGGCGATATCTGGTGATCAAGGGGGCTTGCACAGTTGCTCGCACAAGAAGGAGGGGTCGTCAACTCCGTAGTCGTCTTTGGGTAGCAGCGCGTCGGTCTCGGTGTCTAGCGAGAGAAGAGGGGGAAGAAACAATGAATACAATGCAAACATAAACATGACAATGCGTGACGTGACAATGAGCGGTGCTAGGTGTGCCCTAACGCGGTAGTAGGTGATACCGGCGAAGGGGGAAAACATCCAGGAAAGTATTCCCGGTGTTTCGTGTTTTCGGGTAGAGGAGCCGGAGGGGGAAAGTTGCGAGTTTGATATGTTAGGGGTTCGTGGCGGACGAACAGGTTGCGTATCCGGGTTCGTCCCGTCGTTCTGAGCAACTTTCATATAGAAAGTATTTTCATCTGAGCTACGGTTTATTTTATATGATTTTCTAAAGTTTTAATCATTTTTAGAATTTATTTAATTATTTAATTCTAACATTATCCAGAATAGTGCATTCTGACGTCATGATGACGTCAGCAGTCAACAGGGAGTTGACTGGGTCAGTCTGAGTTGTGGGTCCCGCATGTCACACTCTGTTTACTCTAATTAGGATTTAACTAATCTAATTACAGTTTAATTAATTCACAATTGTTAATTATGTTAACTAAACAAGATTAATTAAGTTATCTAATTCACTTATTAATTAATTAATTAAATATTTTATTAATTCATTTTTATATTATTTCCTTTTTCTTTTCTTCTCTTTTTTTCTAAACATTCTGGGGCCAGGCCCCACATGTCATAAAGGCGGCTTAGCGGGCGATTCTGGTAGCCTTGGGTTGCTGGGCCGTTTGTCTTGAGCTACCAGTGGCGCCCGGCCACGGTGGCGCCGGCCACGGCAGGCCGAGAAGCGTGAGGCGCCAAAAGGCGGCCTTGAGGAGGCGGTGCTGCGGGCGCCTGAGGAAGGTCGGAGTGGGGTGGGTGAGCGGCCATGAGTGTGGCGGACGCGGCGGCCGTGGGTGGTCGCGGTCGGGGCCGGGACGGAGCTAGGCGCGCGTCGGGGCGCCGTTCAGGCGCAGCGCGAGGAGAAGGAGGAGAGGTGCTCACGGGGAGGGGCGCGTAGGGTCTAGGCAGTGGGGGTTGAGGAGGAGGGCGGAGACGACGGCATCGAGGAGGCAGTCCGGCGACGCGGTCCTCGTGCGACGGGGGCGAGGTAGCTCTGGGCGGGGTCCTGGCCAAGATGGTCGTGGGACGGAGTGGCGAGGGAGGCCGGATCCACGGCAGGGTCCCGGGATCCGCCCCTCTCCGCAAGGAGGCGGCTTAGCGATGGCGGCGGAGCGGTGGTGGCGGCGTCGCCTGTGGGCGGCGGGTCTGCAAGGGGGCTCAAGGCGTCCGATCTAGTTCGGGGAGCGAGAGGAGCGAGGTGAGGGAGAGTGGGGATCGATCCGATCCGAGGGAATCGGGGAGGGAGTGGGCGAGTGGGGGGTTAGGGTTTGGTTTAGTGGAGTTATGGGGAGTGGGGGCAGTGCAGGCGGTGGGCTGGTCCAGTTGGGCCACGCCCTTGAGGAGGGTCTTTCACCTTTTTGTTAGCTTTAGGTTTTAGTTTTTCTGTTTTGTATTTTCTCTTTTCTTTTGTTTTCGTTTCTTTTAACTTTTAATGATTTTAGTTTTGTAAAATATTTTAGTAGTACCTAAATTAGCTCTACCAATTACACCACTGCCAAAAAGTTTACACCTCAAATAAAATGGTTTAAAATTTTATAATTAATAAAAGGCATTTAACTAATTGTTTTTGCTACTTTTTTATTTAATTTAGTGCATTTAATTATTTTATAAAAATGTGGCTTCTCCACCATAATTACCTAGGCAATATTTTGTTCACTCCGAACATTTTAGTTTTAATAATTGAAAACTTTTATTGTTTGACTGATTTTGAATTTGAATTTTAATCGGTTTCGAACTATCTCGAGATTAGCAACTATAAACGAGGTGACGTGGCATCACTAGCAGAGGAGCACTGTAGCTTAATTACCTGGGCGTCACATGGCTGGAGGCCATGAAATCTGAGATAGGATCCATGTATGAGAACAAAGTGTGGACTTTGGTGGACTTGCCCGATGATCGGCAATCCATAGAAAATAAATGGATCTTCAAGAGGAAGACGGACGTTAATAGTAGTGTTACTATCTACAAAGCTAGAATTGTCGCAAAAGGTTTTCGACAAGTTCAAGGTGTTGAATACAATGAGATTTTCTCACTCGTATCGATGCTTAAAAGTCTGTCCGAATCACTTTAGCATATTGCCGCATTTTATGAAATCTGGCAAATGGATAAATAAAACTGCATTCCTTAATGGATTTATTAAAGAAGAGTTGTATATGATACAACCATAAGGTTTTGTCAATCCTAAAGGTGCTAACAAAATATGCAAGCTCCAGCGATCCATCTATGGACTGGTGCAAGCATCTCGGAGTTGGAATATACACTTTGATAAGTTGATCAAAGCATATAGTTTTAATACAGACTTGCGGTGAAGCCTGTATTTACAAGAAAGTGAGTGGGAGCACTATAGCATTTCTGATAAGTATATGTGAATGACATATTGTTGATCGGAAATAATGTAGAATTATTCTGCAAAGCATAAAGGAATGTTTGAAAGGAGTTTTTTTTAAGAAAGACCTTAGTGAAGCTGCTTACATATTAAGCATCAAGATCTATAGAGATAGATCAAGACGCCTGATAATTTTTTCAATGAATACATACCTTGTCAAGACTTTGAAGTAGTTCAAGATGGGACAGTCAAAGAAAGAGTTCTTGCCTGTGTTACAAGGTGTGAAATTGAGTTAGACTCAAATCCCGACCACGGCAGAAGATAGAAGGAGAATGAAAGTCATTCTCTATGCCTCGGCCATAGGTTCTATAAAGTATGCCATGCTGTGTACCAGATCTATTGCATACCCTACCACTAAGTATTGGCAAGGGAGTGCAGTAGTGATCTAGGAGTAGATCAATGGACAGCAGTCAAGAATATCCTTAGTATGGACTAAGGAGATGTTTCTCGATTATGGGGGTGATAAAAGAGTTCGTCGTAAAGAGTTACATCGATGCAAGCTTTTACACCGATCCAGATGACTCTAAGTCTCAATCTGGATACATATTAAAAGTGGGAGCAATTAGCTAGAGTAGCTCCGTGCAGAGCATTGTAGACATAGAATATTTTCAAAATACATACGGCTCTGAATGTGATGCGGACCGTTGACTAAACTTCTCTCACGAGCAAAAACATGATCATACCTTAGTACTCTTTGGGTGTTAATAACATAGCGATGTGAACAAGATTATTGACTCTAGTAAACCTTTGGGTGTTGATCACATGAGGATGTGAACTATGGGTGTTAATCACATGCAGATGTGAATATTAGTGTTAAATCACATGGTGATGTGAACTAGATTATTGACTCTAGTGCAAGTGGGAGACTAAAGGAAATATGCCCTAGAGGCAATAATAAAGTTATTATTAATTTCCTTATTTCATGATAAATGTTTATTATTCATGCTAGAATTGTATTAACCGGAAACATAATACATGTGTGAATACATAGACAAACATAGTGTCACTAGTATGCCTCTACTTGACTAGCTCGTTAATCAAAGATGGTTAAGTTTCCTAACCATAGACATGAGTTGTCATTTGATTAACGGGATCACATCATTAGAAGAATGATGTGATTGACTTGACCCATTCCGTTAGCTTAGCACTTGATCGTTTAGTATGTTGCTATTGCTTTCTTCATGACTTATACATGTTCCTATGACTATGAGATTATGCAACTCCGTTTACGGAGGAACACTTTGTGTGCTACCAAAGCGTCACAAACGTAATCGGGTGATTATAAAGGTGCTCTCTGGTGTCTCGAAGGTACTTGTTGGGTTGGCCTATTTCGAGATTAGGATTTGTCACTCCGATTGTCGGAGAGGTATCTCTGAGCCCTCTCGGTAATGCACATCACTTAAGCCTTGCAAGCATTGCAACTAATGAGTTAGTTGTGAGATGATGTATTACGGAACGAGTAAAGAGACTTGCAGTAGCAGATTGAACTAGGTATTGAGATACCGTGATCGAATCTCGGGCAAGTAACATACCGATGACAAAGGGAACAACGATATCGTTATGCGGTTTGACCGATAAAGATCTTCATAGAATATGTAGGAGCCAATATGAGCATCCAGGTTCCGCTATTGGTTATTGACCGGAAACAGTTCTAGGTCATGTCTACATAGTTCTCGAACCCGTAGGGTCCACACGCTTAAAGTTACGATGACAGTTCTATTATGAGTTTATAAGTTTTGATGTACCGAAGGTTGTTCGGGGTCCCGGATGTGATCACGGACATGACGAGGAGTCTCGAAATGGTCGAGACATAAAGATTGATATATTGAAAGCCTATATTTGGATATCGGAAATGTTCCGGGTGAAATCGGGATTTTACCGGAGTACCGGGGTTACTGAACCCCGGGGTTAATGGGCCTACATGGGCCATGAGGGAGAAAGAGGAGGGCCAGCCGGGGCAGGCCGCGCCTCTCCCCTAGTCCGAATAGGACAAGGAAGGGGCGCCCCTTCCTTCTCCACCAAGGCAAGAAGGGAGTCCTACTCCCGGTGGGAGTAGGACTCCTCCAGGCGCACCCCTAGGGGGCCGGCCGCACCTCCCCCTCCCTCCTTTATATACAGGGGCAGGGGGGCACCTCTACACACACAAGTTGATCTTCGTGTTCGTTCCTTAGCCGTGTGCGGTGCCCCCCCTCCACCATATTCCACCTCGGTCATATCGTTGCAGTGATTAGACGAAGCCCTGCATCGATAGAACATCATCATCGTCACCATGCCGTCGTGCTGACAAAACTCATCCCCGACACCCTGTTGGATCGGAGTCCGGGGATCGTCATCGAGTTGAACGTGTGCTGAACTCGGATGTGCCGTACGTTCGGTGCTTGGATCGGTCGGATCGTGAAGACGTACGACTACATCAACTGCATTGTCATAACGCTTCCGCTTACGGTCTACGATGGTACGTGGACAACACTCTCCCCTCTCGTTGCTATGCATCACCATGATCTTGCGTGTGCGTAGGATTTTTTTTGAAATTACTACGTTCCCCAACAAGTAGCGTCCGAGTATTTGTATCTGCAATTAACTTCGTAATTATGGGACTTGCTACGGGGCAGTCGCCTGATTTTACGGGATGGGTCAGTCGATTCCTAACCAATCGACACAATCAAAATTGTGGTCAGTCAATTTCTGTGTTATAGCATAACTTAAGCCTTTTTCATATAGAACCAACATAAGCTCACAAGACTTCTTGGGCCAATGCAAAAAAAAAGGCCGTTGATGAACAAAAAAAAAGATTTTTCTAATGGAGAATGAATTAGTTTATACACAGAATAACAAAATAACTGCAGAAAATGTACACAACATTTGTACAATATACAAGAATAAGCATATAGGAGATGAATTTATGAAAAAAAATATAAGGAGGAACGAATTTTTTTATTTGCCATCTCACACATGTATATTTATTTTTATACATGCATACAATACATATATAAATATATACATACGTATATATCAAAAATGTATTATTACTAGGAAAATAAGCATATACTCGTGAGATTTCCATAAAAATATCTTTTTTTTTAAGTAATGGATTAGTGACATCATTATTATGTTTACGAAAGAAAAGAAAATGAAAACTAAAAGAAAATCAAAAAGTTAAATAAAAACAAAAAATGAAGTTTTATAGGGAAGAATGAATTTGTGGCATTGGTTTTACCCATTCAGAAGAATGAAAATAAAAAAACAAAACAAAATCAAAGTAATGAAAATTTCTAAGAAAGAATGAAATCCTTTAAGAAGAAAGAAAAAAACTTTCAAAACTTGCAAACAACTTTGCAATAATATTGCACTTTTTGAAATGTGCAATGAACAAGCATATAATAGTGCAATATTCACATTCTGTTATAGCTTTTGAGGTGATCGATTACCACATCATGAAGAAGTACTTACTCAGAACCATCACATATGGGGCTAGGGTAACAACTCACGGCATTTCTAACCAATCCCCAATAACCGGTTAGAGGAGTAAAATTTAGGTTTTACTCCTCTAACCGAGACCTAACCGATCCCCAATAGGCCTTAGAGGAGTAAAAGTTATACTCGGCCGCCCCGGTTCTCCCTATATTTGCTCCATCGCTCGGCGGCTGAGTAAAATATTCTCACTCTCTCTTCCCCATCTTTGCCTCCCGTCTTCCTCCCTCCAGTCCATCACTGTTGCCTCCCCCGTTGTTCCCCGCCGCCCCCTCTCCTTGGCCGGACGCGGTAGCCAGAGGTCCCCGCCGCGGATCTGTGCCGCCACGCCCCTGGTTCATCTTCAAGTAGCGCATCCTCGAGTCGCCGCCGCACGGCCGATGCGCCGGCCCACACACAGTTCACCGGCTTCCGGACCTCCCTCCACCGTGGGAGCCACAGAGGACATACATCTGAAGGAAATATGCCCTAGAGGCAATAATAAAGTTATTATTTATTTCCTTATTTCATGATTAATGTTTATTATTCATCCTCGAATTGTATTAACCGGAAACATAATACATGTGCGAATACATAGACAAACAGAGTGTCACTAGTATGCCTCTACTTGACTAGCTCGTTAATTAAAGATGGTTATGTTTCCTAACCATAGACATGAGTTGTCATTTGATTAACATGATCACATCATTAGGAGAATGATGTGATTGACTTGACCCATTCCGTTAGCTTAGCACTTGATTGTTTAGTATGTTGCTATTGCTTTCTTCATGACTTATACATGTTCCTATGACTATGAGATTATGCAACTCCGTTTACCGAAGGAACACTTTGTGTGCTACCAAAGCGTCCTAACGTAATGGGTGATTATAAAAGTGCTCTACAGGTGTCTCCGAAGGTACATGTTGGGTTGGCGTAATTCGAGATTAGGTTTTGTCACTCCGATTGTCGGAGAGGTATCTTTGGGCCCTCTCGGTAATACACATCACTTAAGCCTTGCAAGCATTGTAACTAAAGAGTTAGTTACGGGATGATGTATTACGGAACGAGTAAAGAGACTTGCGATAACGAGATTGAACTAGGTATTGGATACCGACGATCGAATCTCGGGCAAGTAACATACCGATGACAAAGGGAACAACGTATGTTGTTATGCGGTTTGACCGATAAAGATCTTCGTAGAATATGTAGGAGCCAATATGAGCATTCAGGTTCCACTATTGGTTATTGACCGAGAATAGTTCTAGGTCATGTCTACATAGTTCTCGAACCCGTAGGGTCCGCACGCTTAACGTTACGATGACAATTTTATTATGAGTTTATAAGTTTTGATGTACCGAAGGAGTTCGGAGTCCCGGATGAGATCGGGTACATGACGAGGACTCTCGAAATGGTCGAGACGTAAAGATCGATATATTAGACGACTATATTCGGAGTTCGGAAAGGTTCCGAGTGATTCGGGTATTTTTGAATGCAGGGAGTTCTGAGAATACGGGGAAGAAGTATATGGGCCTTATTGGGCTTTAGGGAGAGGAGAGGCAGGCCGCCCCCCATTGACTAGTCCGAATTGGACTAGGGGAGGCGGCGCCCCTCCTTCCTTCTCTTCCCTCTTCCCTTCCTTGTCTCCTACTCCTACTACTTGGAAGGACACCTAGTTGGACTAGGAAGGGGAATCCTACTCCCGGTGGGAGTAGGACTCCCCTAGGGCACGCCATAGAGGGCCGGCCCTCCCTCCTCCACTCCTTTATATCACGGGGCAGGGGCATCCCATGGACACACAAGTTGATCTACAGATCGTTCCTTAGCCGTGTCGGTGTCCCCTCCACCATATTCCACCTCGGTCATATCGTCATGAGTTTAGGCGAAGCCTGTGCGATAGAACATCATCATCGTCACCACGCCTTGGCCGTCGTCTTGTGGAACTCATCCCCGACGCTTTGCTGGATTGGAGCCCGGGGAACGTCATCGAGCTGAACGTGTGCTGAACACGGAGGTGCCGTACGTTCAGTGCTTGGATCGGTCGAATCGTGAAGACGTACGACTACGTCAACCAAGTTATCATAACGCTTCCGCTTACGGTCTACGAGGGTACGTGGACAACACTCTCCCCTCTCGTTGCTATGCCATCACCATGATCTTGCGTGTGCGTAGGAATTTTTTTGAAATTACTACGTTCCCCAACAGTGGTATCAGAGCCTAGGTTTTATGCGTTGATGTTATATGCACGAGTAGAACACAAGTGAGTTGTGGGCGATACAAGTCATACTGCTTACCAGCATCTCATACTTTGGTTCGGCGGTATTGTTGGATGAAGCGGCCCGGACCGACATTACGCGTACGCTTACGCGAGACTGGTTTTACCGCCGTGCTTTGCACACAGGTGACTAGTGGGTGTCAGTTTCTCCAACTTTAGTTGAACCGAGTGTGGCTACGCCCGGTCCTTGCGAAGGTTAAAACAGCACCAACTTGACAAACTATCGTTGTGGTTTTGATGCGTAGGTAAGAACGGTTCTTGCTCAGCCCGTAGCAGCCACGTAAAACTTGCAACAACAAAGTAGAGGACATCTAACTTGTTTTTGCAGGGCATGTTGTGATGTGATATGGCCAAGACGTGATGCTATATTTTATTGTATGAAGTGATCATGTTTTGTAACCGAAGTTATCGGCAATCTGGCGAGAGCCATATGGTTGTCGCTTATTGTATGAAATGCAAAGCATACATAATTGCTTTTACTTTATCACTAAGCGGTAGCGATAGTCGTAGAAGCAATAGATGGCGTGGCGACAACGATGCTACGATGGAGATCAAGGTGTCGCGCGGTGGCGATGATGATCATGACGGTGCTTGGAGATGGAGATCACAAGCACAAAATGATGATGGCCATATCATATCACTTATATTGATTGCATGTGATGTTTATCCTTTATGCATCTTATCTTGCTTTGATTGACGGTAGCATTTTAAGATGATCTCTCACTAAAATTATCAAGAAGTGTTCTCCCTGAATATTCACCGTTGCCAAAGTTCATCGTGCCCGGACACCACGTGATGATCGGGTGTGATAAGCTCTCGTCCATCTACAACGGGTGCAAGCCAGTTTTGCACACGCAGAATATTCAGGTTAAACTTGGACGATCCTAGCATATGCAGATATGCCCTCGGAACACGGAGACCGAAAGGTCGAGCGTGAATCATATAGTAGATATGATCAACATAGTCATGTTCACCATTGAAAACTACTCCATCTCACGTGATGATCGGTTATGGTTTAGTTGATTTGGATCACGTAATCACTTAGATGACTAGAGAGATATCTATCTAAGTGGGAGTTCTTAAGTAATATGATTAATTGAACTTAAATTTATCATGAACTTAGTCCTGGTAGTATTTTGCAAATTATGTTGTAGATCAATAGCTTGCGTTGTTGCTCTCGTATGTTTATTTTGATATGTTCCTAGAGAAAATTGTGTTGAAACATGTTAGTAGCAATGATGCGGATTGGATCCGTGATCTGAGGTTTATCCTCATTGCTGCGCAGAAGAATTATGTCCTTGATGCACCGCTAGGTGACAAACCTATTGCAGGAGCAGATGCAGACGTTATGAACGTTTGGCTAGCTCAATATGATGACTACTTGGTAGTTTAGTGCGCCATGCTTAACGGCTTAGAATCGGGACTTCAAAGACGTTTTGAACGTCATGGACCATATGAGATGTTCCAGGAGTTGAAGTTAATATTTCAAGCAAATACCCGAGTTGAGAGATATGAAGTCTCCAACAAGTTCTATGGCTAAAAGATGGAGGAGAATCACTCAACTAGTGAGCATGTGCTCAGATTGTCTGGGTACTTCAATCGCTTGAATCAAGTGGGAGTTAATCTTCCAGATAAGATAGTGATTGACAAAATTCTCTAGTCACCATCACTAAGTTACTAGAACTTCGTGATGAATTATAGTATGCAAGGGATGACGAAAACAATTCCCAAGCTCTTCGCGATGCAAAAATCGGCGAAGGTAGAAATCAAAGAAAGAGCATCAAGTGTTGATGATTGACAAGACCACTAGTTTCAAGAAAAGGGCAAAGGGATAGAAAGGGAACTTCAAGTAGAATGACAAGCAAGTTGTCACTCCCGAAGAAGCCCACAATTTGGACCAAAGCCTGAAAAGTGCTTACACTGCAAAGGAAATGGTCACTGGAAGCGGAAATGCCCTGAATATTTGGTGGATAAGAAGGATGGCAAAGTGAACAAGGGTATATTTGATATACAGGTTATTGATGTGTCCTTTACTAGTGTTTATAGCAACCCCTTGGTATTTGATACTAGTTCAGTTGCTAAGAGTAGTAACTCGAAACGGGAGTTGCAGAATAAACAGAAACTAGTTGAGGGTGAGGTGACGATGAATGTTGGAAGTAGTTCCAAGATTGATATGATCATCATCGCACACTCCCTATACTTTCGGGATTAGTGTTGAATCTAAATAAATGTTATTTGGCGTTTGCGTTGAGCATGAATATGATTTGATCATGTTTATTGCAATACGGTTATTCATGTAAGTTAGAGAATAATTATTGTTCTGTTTACATGAATAAAACCTTCTATGGTCATACACCCAATGAAAATGGTTTGTTGGATCTCGATCGTTTGATACACATATTCATAATATTGAAACCAAAAGATGTAAAGTTAATAATGATAGTGCAACTTATTTGTAGCACTGCCGTTTAGGTCATATTGGTGTAAAGCGCATGAAGAAACTCCATAAAAGATGGATTTTCGGAATCACTTGGTTATGAATCATTTGATGCTTGCGAACCGTGCCTTTTGGGCAAGATGACTAAAACTCCGTTCTCCGGAACAATGGAACAAGCTACTGACTTATTGGAAATAATACATACCGATGTATGCGATCCAATGAGTGTTGGTGCTCGTGGCAAGTATCGTTATTTTTTGACCTTCATAAGATGATTTGAGCATATATGGGTATATCTACTTGATGAAACATAAGTCTGAAATAGTTGAAAGATTCAAAGAATTTCAGAGTGAACTGGAAAAATCATCGTAACAAGAAAATAAAATTTTCTGCGATCTGATCGCGGAGACAAATATTTGAGTTACGAGTTTGGTCTTCAATTAGAACAATGTGGAATAGTTTCACAGCTCACGCCACCTGGAACACCACAACGTTATGGTGTGTCCGAACGTCGTAGCCGCACTTTATTGGATATGGTGCGATCTATGATGTCTCTTACCGATTTACCGCTATCGTTTTGGGGTTATGCATTAGAGACAACTGCATTCACTTTAATTTGGGCACCATCAAAATCCGTTGAGACGACGCCTTATGAACTGTGGTTTGGCAAGAAACCAAAGTTGTCGTTTCTTAAAGTTTGGAGTTGCGATGCTTATATGAAAAAGTTTCAACCTGATAAGCTCGAACCCAAATCGGAGAAGTGTGTCTTCATAGAATACCCAAAGGAAACTATTGGGTACTCCTTCTATCACAAATCCAAAGGCAAAACATTCGTTGCTTAGAATGGATCCTTTCTAGAGAAGGAGTTTCTCTCGAAAGAAGTGAGTGGGAGGAAAGTAGAACTTGATGAGGTAACTGTACCTGCTCCCTTATTTGAAAGTAGTTCATCACAGAAATCTGTTACAGTGATGACTACAACAATTAGTGAGGAAGTTAATGATGATGATCATGAAACTTGATTAAGTTACTACAGAACCTCGTGGGTCTTCCAGAGTAAGATCCGCACCGAGTGGTGCGGTAATCCTGTTCTGGAAGTCATGTTACTAGACCATGATGAACCTCTGAACTATGAGGAAGCGATGATGAGCCCAGATTCCACGAAATGGCTTGAGGCCATAAAATCTGAGATATGATCCATGTATGAGAACAAAGTATGGACTTTGATTAACTTGCTCGATGATCGCAAGCCATGTTAAATAAATGGATCTTCAAGAGGAAGACGGACAGCGATAGTAGTGTTACTATCTACTAAGCTCGACTTGTTGCGAAAGGTTTTCAACAAGTTCAAGGTGTTGAATACGATGAGATTTTCTCACTCGTGATCGAAGCTTAAGTCTGCGAATCATGTTAGCAATTGCCACATTTTATGAAATCGGCAAATGGATGTCAAAACTGCATTCCTTAATGGATTTCTTAAAGAAGAGTTGTATATGATGCAACCAGAAGGTTTTGTCAATCCTAAAGGTGTTAACAAAATGTGCAAGCTCCGGCGATCCATCAATGGACTGGTGCAAGCATCTCGGAGTTGGAATATACGCTTTGATGAGTTGATCAAAACATATAGTCTTATACAGACTTGCGGTGAAGCCTATATTTACAAGAAAGTGAGTGGGAGCACTACAACATTTCTGATAAGTATATGTGAATGACATATTGTTGATCGGAAATAATGTAGAATTATTCTGCAAAGCATAAAGGAGAGTTTGAAAGGAGTTTTTTCAAAGAAAGACCTCGGTGAAGCTGCTTACATATTGAGCATCAAGATCTATAGAGAAAGATCAAGGCGGCTTGAAAAGTTTTTTCAATGAGTACATACCTTGACAAGATTTTGAAGTAGTTCAAAATGAAACAGTCAAAGAAAGAGTTTCTTGCCTGTGTTACAAGGTGTGAAATTGAGTAAGACTCAAATCCTGACCACAATGAGAAAATAGAAAGAGAATGAAAGTCATTCCCTATGCTTCATCATAGGTTCTACAAAAGTATGCCATGCTATGGACCGGACCTATTGTATACTCTGCCTGGTTTGGCAAGGGAGTACAATAGTGATCTAGGACTAGATCACTCGACATTGGTCAAAATTATCCTTAGTGGAATAAGGATATATCTCGATTATGGAGGTGACAAAAGGTTCGTCGTAAAGGGTTACGTCGATACAAGTTTTGGCACTGATCCAGATGACTCTAAGTCTTAATCTGGATACATATTGAAAGTGGGAGCAATTAGCTAGAGTAGCTCCGTGCAGAGCATTGTAGACATAGAATATTTGCAAAATACATACGGCTCTGAATGTGACAGACCCGTTGACTAAACTTCTCTCACGAGCAAGACATGATCATACCTTATTACTCTTTGGGTGTTAATCACATAGCCATGTGAACTAGATTATTGACTCTAGTAAACCCTTTGGGCGTTGATCACATGACGATGTGAACTATGGGTATTAATCACATACAGATGTGAATATTGGTGTTAAATCACATGGTGATGTGAACTAGATTATTGACTCTAGTGCAAGTGGGAGACTGAAGGAAATATGCCCTAGGCAATAATAAAGTTATTATTTATTTCCTTATTTCATGATAAATGTTTATTATTCATGCTAGAATTGTATTAACCGGAAACATAATACATGTGTGAATACATAGACAAACAGAGTGTCACTAGTATGCCTCTACTTGACTAGCTCGTTAATTAAAGATGGTTATGTTTCCTAACCATAGACATGAGTTGTCATTTGATTAACGAGGATCACATCATTAGGAGAATGATGTGATTGACTTGACCCATTCCGTTAGCTTAGCACTTGATCGTTTAGTATGTTGCTATTGCTTTCTTCATGACTTATACATGTTCCTATGACTATGAGATTATGCAACTCCGTTTACGGAGGAACACTTTGTGTGCTACCAAAGCGTCACAACGTAATCGGGCGATTATAAAGGTGCTCTACAGGTGTCTCCGAAGGGACATGTTGGGTTGGCGTAATTCGAGATTAGGTTTTGTCACTCCGATTATCGGAGAGGTATCTCTGGGCCCTCTCGGTAATACACATCACTTAAGCCTTGCAAGCATTGTAACTAAAGAGTTAGTTACGGGATGATGTATTACGGAACGAGTAAAGAGACTTGCCGGTAACGAGATTGAACTAGGTATTGGATACCGACGATCGAATCTCGGGCAAGTAACATACTGATGACAAAGGGAACAACATATGTTGTTATGCGGTTTGACCGATAAAGATCTTCGTAGAATATGTAGGAGCCAATATGAGCATCCAGGTTCCACTATTGGTTATTGACCGAGAATAGTTCTAGGTCATGTCTACATAGTTCTCGAGCCCGTAGGGTCCGCACGCTTAACGTTACGATGACAGTTTTATTATGAGTTTATAAGTTTTGATGTACCGAAGGAGTTCGGAGTCCCGGATGAGATCGGGGACATGACGAGGAGTCTCGAAATGGTCGAGACGTAAAGATCGATATATTGGACGACTATATTCGGAGTTCGGAAAGGTTCCGAGTGATTCGGGTATTTTTCGAGTACCGGGAGTTACGGGAATACGGGGAAGAAGTATATGGGCCTTATTGGGCTTTAGGGGAGAGGGAGAGGCAGGCCGTGCGCCCCCCCATTGACTAGTCCGAATTGGACTAGGGGGAGGGGCGGCGCCCCCTCCTTCCTTCTCTTCCCTCTTCCCCTTCCTTGTCTCCTACTCCTACTACTTGGAAGGACACCTAGTTGGACTAGGAAGGGGAATCCTACTCCCGGTGGGAGTAGGACTCCCCTAAGGGCGCCATAGAGAGGGCCGCCCTCCCTCCTCCACTCCTTTATATCTCTGAGGCAGGGGCACCCCATGGACACACAAGTTGATCTACGATCGTTTCTTAGCCGTGTCGGTGCCCCTCCACCATATTCCACCTCGGTCATATCGTCGCGGAGTTTACGCGAAGCCCTGCGCCGTAGAACATCATCATCGTCACTGCGCCGTCGTCTTGTGGAACTCATCCCCGACGCTTTGCTGGATTGGAGCCCGGGGAACGTCATCGAGCTGAACGTGTGCTGAACACGGAGGTGCCCTACGTTCGGTGATTGGATCAGTCGAATCGTGAAGACGTACGACTACATCAACCGCGTTGTCATAACGCTTCCGCTTACGGTCTACGAGGGTACGTGGACAAAACTCTCCCCTCTCGTTGCTATGTCATCACCATGATCTTGCGTGTGCGTAGGAATTTTTTTTTGAAATTACTACGTTCCCCAACAACATCAGCGTCCGACAGTGAGCATGGGTGACATGGGTGGCGGAGATCATCGATCGGGACACCCACACGAGGAAGTGGATCGGGTCGTTCTACACGGCGGAGCACGCGACGCTCGAATACGAGCTGTGGCATGTCCGGTTCCATGGCTCTGCCGCGAGGCTCAACTTCCCGTTTGGGATGGTGCCTACCGACCTCGTCCCGCCGCCGCCGGGTGTGGTGAGTGCGGCGATGGCTCGGGAGGATCGAGAGGCGAGGGAGCGCCTTGTTGAGGAGGCCGCCGATGATGCGTACATGGCGGACCTCTATCGCCAGCATCCTAAGCTCGTGGAGGCCGATCAGGCGATATTCGCGGACAATGGCGGGAAGGTCATCGTCATCTCCGACGACGGGGTGCAAGGCGGCAAGGAGGGCGGCGAGGGGGAGCAGGAGTTCAACGTCAAGGAGTGGCGGCGCATCTTCCTTGGCTGCGACAACGACGACATCGGCCCAGACCCGTCTCGCCGGCGGTGGCCTGTCAAGGAAAGATTGGCTCGACCTTTACTATGGCCGATGAAGTTGAGTATTCTTGACATTGTTTGTTTTAGGTTGCTTACCACATGGACCAAGATTATTCTAGTGTAGTTTAAGCTGAACTTATATATTTAAATGTATGCAAATTTCGGCTGAAACTAGGTTGAATTTGTATAAATTTATGTTTTAGTCCGTTAAGTTTACGAGATCGATTAAAACCGACCAAATTTATTGGAGTATAAATACTCCACTAAAGTTTACTTGGCCGGAGATTCTTTCCTATTTTTTAGGGATCGGTTAGAGATGCTCTTATTACCACCCGATGAGGATGATATGTGGTATGGGTTGCATAGTACCGCCGGTGCACAAGAGTGTGGCGATAGAGCGCTCGTCCTCGCCTACTCCTGGTAGTGGTGGCGAACTGGACATCGACGCGTGTATGCGACAATTGCCTCCAGCGGCACTGCGGGATGTAACACCGTAGAAGGCAAAAGTGATATACTGAAATATCCCCGGTCTTCGGGCCGGTAACTCCGACGGTGACTGGGATGTTCCATTGGTACATAACCGGCATCAATACGGTACTTAATCAGTAAAGATGTAACGTCGTCCAATTTGTGCCTGACGGAAAACATGCACAGCTGAGTTCGTTTGGTGCACGACGGCCGTCACGTGGGAGGAACATACACCGGCTATGTACTTGTACTTAAAAGATTGCATTAAAAAGAACTTGTGCTTAAAAGAAGCTAGCAACACATTTTCTCTGAAAAAAACAAAAGGCTGGGAAAGCACTATGTAAAAAAGTGTGAGTGCACCGAATGCCCCGTTACTATTTTTCATTGGTGTTTCTTTTTTTTTTTTACATATTTTGGTTTTCTTTAATCTTTTTGTGTTAAAAAAGTTCATGCACGTCACAAAAATGTCCATGGATATAAAAAATATTCATGTTCATTCAAATGTTTCATGTATAATAAAATTTGGCCATATTTCGTTTAAAAATGTGCATCGTGTTTTAACAAAATTTCATCGTTCGAATAAAAAAGATCAGGCATAAAAAATACTCATAGTGTATTTAAAAAGTATTCATCATGTAATTAGAAATGTCATTATGTGTTAATACTTTTTATACTTACATGAACATTTTTTCTAAAAGCTTTAACATTTTTAAAAAAAGTGTTCATCACACATTAGACAAACTTTCGGCGTGTGTTTCGAAATGTTCATTGTGTAGTTTAAAAAATGTTCACCATTCATTGAAAACTGCTCATTATAATGAAAAATTGTTCATCTTCTACTCACAAGTCACAATGCCCATCGTGCACTTTTTTAAACACCATGTGTTCAAAAAATATTGATAGTGCGTTTCAACAAAAAATGATGAGTGTGCATAAAAATGTTTGTCACGTATATTAAAAATTGATCGCCGTGTCATAAAAAACTCTCGTGTATGTATCATAAAATGTATGTATTTTTCATATGGAACATGTTTATTGGGATCACGGTACAGACTTTCAGGATATATTATATATTCAACATTTGAATCCAAGCAAGGGGCAGTAAAGCAAAACGGATCCGCTAGGAACTCATGTCCTGGACCAATCGTACACTATCACACCCTGCCATCACGGCAATGTCTCACTCCGTTAGCCCGATCATACATGCCCAATTGAGTACGTGACCGAACGTGACCGGATGAGCAGGCGGCGGCACTTCAGTGCCGATGCAGTGACAGAGAAGTCTACTCTGGCCGATGCGCCGCATTGAAGCCGGCTTCACGTCCCTTGCACTAAAATGGCACTAGTGACGGTACCCGTACTAAGGTACCATGATGTGTCATTTGTCATGGCAAAAATATTGTAGGTAAGTGAACACAGGCACCTAGCAAAAATGCCTAGATGAACCAACACCTAGCAAAATTGCAATGATTTCCATCTTGTCATGACTTATGAAAAACTAAATTACCGTAAAATTTGCCATTGGTCTAATATACTCCAATGCTCCATATAATTCCAAAAGTAAAAAAACTGCTAGGTAATATAAGTGTCATGTTACCGACAATAAAACTAGTATGGTGTACTTAATAAAATTGCCATCGTGTAAAATAATTTAAAATAAAAATTAACCATGTCCGAACAAATAAATTTCTCATATTACAAAAGTAAACTTGCCATGGTCCAAATACAAATTTTCCATAGTCCAAATTACAAAATCTGGCATGGTAAAAAATTAATGTTTTCACCGTACAAGAAAATAAATTTTCTAGGGTCTAATAATAAATTCATAATGACACAAAATAAAGAAATTTGACATGGTCCAAAAAGGAAATTTGCCTTAGTCCAAAAAAATCATGGCAAAAATACCTTTGTAGATCATGGAAAATATGGATAACAAAGCTTAAGAATTTGCAAATGGCCACATTGGCAAATTTTAAGAAAATTTGTTCTAGAAAAAAGACATGACAACCTTTTCAATTGCCATGCTATTTTTCAGTTGCCCACAGATTAACTAGATGCGCTTGTAATTTCTTTTAGGACCTGAGTTGACGAATGCTCTAGCTACGCCACGCGGATGGCCGGTGACAGGTGTTGATGCGATCCTGGTGTGCACCTTCAACGGGAGGCAACACCGTGCAACAGTTGGTTTGATTTTCTAATAGATTTGGGGAGGGAAATGCACCACCTTCTATAGTTATTAATTAGGGGTTCAGTTCCTAGCCGCTAGTACTGCCAAACGGTCGTCAGCTATTGACGTGTGTGCAGCCTTACGTAGTTACTTGCGTAACTACCATATACAACTGACGATACAAGACGCGGCCCTCATCCCATGCGAAAGAAGGGCTGGCGATTTCGAGACTAGGCACGCTCGCCCGTGCTTACGAATTTCTGGGGCTATAGTTAACATTTAAAATGATCCCAAATAGATAGTTGATGGGAAACTTTCCCACTTCATGACACAAAGTACTAACTCCTTGCCCCAATAAAAAAGGAGTACTTAAAAAATCAACATGGATTTTGAGATGCTACATTAACCGCTAATTCTAATTTTGTGCCTATATTAGCAAACAATTATGAAATACCATCTAATATGTTTTATTTACAGGCTTACAATATGAACTTTGTTAGTAGTGAGATGGGCTAACTTTAAATGTTTTACTAGTCTACATGTACTATGGTATGGACTTGATACGACCCAATGGATTTTCAAACACATTTAGATTTCAGCCCATCACCTTAATATACCACGACACTTATTACAGTAACATTATGGTATTGAGTTATCAATGCATTTACGGAGTAACAAGAATTGTTTTATCTGATTCCGAAACTAAATCATTCATTCGTGAAGTGCACATCTTCATTTTTTAGTACTTCTTTCGATGCAAGTGCAAGAGATTTTTATTGACAGGGCATGGTAGCGGATCAAACCATGCTTCAACATTGTTTTAGTAAACTGAACACAATTTTTTTTTGTGAGGAAAACTGAACACAAATTCCATGACAAACCAGTAGATGTAGTCACCCTAAGAGATAATCTTGGAGAATTTATTGGCTGTGGTTGCTTGATTCTGAATACCAACAAGAAAGATGCGGTCCTCAGCACATCACTTCTCGGTGAAATTATTGACCAAAAGTTCTAAACTTCTTAACTTCTGACAGCTAAATATTGGATGGAATGTATTGATAGGCAGCTTTATAAATTAAAATACGAGTTACTAGCGGAGAGCAACTATGAGATTTTTCCTTTAAGAGATGCATCTTGCATGGTGGGAATCGAACTAAACTCAACCTGACGAACATTGCTGGTCATTGGCATGACCGGTTCTCTCCACCCACGTTGGAGCAGCTAGCTAGGCTTGAGTGACTAACAGGAAATAAGATGGGCGTCCACCAATCAACTTATTTTGTTATCTCTATGACGCAATGTCTCAGAGGGAACATGCATTTCCCACCATTATCTGGATAATATGTCAGAACATCGAACAAACGGGTCCGCAGAAAACCCCGTCAACACCGCTTGGACGTCAGTCACCAACGAAAGCTACCACGGCGTCTCTTGCCGTCAAGTACATGCATTAAATAACCACTTGTCCGCCGCCTACAATACCACGTATATCCTGCATCCCTAAGCAAACGAACGCGTGCTGATACCGAGAGCGCACGAGCTCGTCCACGCCCAGTAATTTTCGCGGTGCACAACCTATATATAGTGCAAAGAGTAGCATGTTTAGCCTCACTCACACGTTGCTAATGTATAGTGCATACTAATGACGCCCCCGCAACTAACTCCATTATTATATTGAATAAGTTTTTTTTTAGTATTCGCCAAAAAATGTTTATTTTTCGAGGACAACATTAGGACTATTGTAAATTAGCTTAAAATTCTAAATATGGACTGGCAGCGTGCAATGCCCGTGGACAAGCTGCTAACGTTCAAGGAAAACGTTTGTAATCATCCGGCTGATTTCATCCCGGCGTAAGCCGCCTCCCACAGCCGCCACGTGCCTGTGTGTGTCCTGGTTGATTCCGCGGCTCCACGCTCGTTCCTTACGTGATGCACGTTCCCACGGCTGCTACTTTTGTGTGTCCACATGGGACCGCTGTTGTTGCTGTTTTACCTCGCGCAGACGCATGCGTAGCTCGTGTCTACACCACTGCTGCTGCTACTCCCTCTCTCATCTGTCCTTCACCCCAGCCTTTGTTTCTTTATTGAGTTGACTGCATGGCTATGCATGCTGCATGCATTAATCATTCTGAGCAAGCCAGCCCGAGTTGGCACTGACCATTGCTTTTGCCTAGCGAGTTGGGCACCGTCGTTGCATGCAAAACACTAGCAATGCATGCTTTGAGTAGCCTCTTAACGCCTCCGGCGCCGCCATGATCGTCGAAGCATGCCATCACACCAGCATCGCTGTAGCGAGACCGCTGTTGTAGTATCGTCAAAGCAGTCGTGCCATCATCGCAGCACTGTCATGGCCAGGAAGCACGTTTTTGCAGCATCGTCGAAGTAGTCGGGCCTCCATCACAGCATCATCGCAGTCGTCGAAGCACGTCGTCGAAACATCGGCGTGATCCTTCGAAGCATGCCGCCGTCGCGGCTGCCCAAGCATGCCGTCGCAACATCATCGAAGTAGCCAGACTGCCGTTGTAGCATTGCCGCGGTCGTCAACGCACGTCTTCGAAGCACACCGCGGCCGTTTGAAGAACACCATCGTGACATCGTCGCGCCCATTGAAGCATGCCATCGCCACATCAGCGAAGCAGCCAGACTGTCGTTGTAGCATCGCCGTGGCCGTCAACGCATGTCATCAAAGCACACCGCGGGCGTTTGAAGAACACCATCGTGGAAATCGTCGCGCCCACTGAAGCATGTCGTTGCAGCACCATCCATGCTGCCATCGCAGCATTGTCGCTCCCATCAAAGCACGTTGTCACAACATCATTGAATCAGTCGGGCGGCCATTGCAGCATGACCATGGCCGTCAATGTACACCATTGCAACATCACCAAAGCAGCCGACCTACCGTCGCAGCATTGCCGCGGTCGTCGAAGCACACAATGACCGTTCGAAGCAAGCTGCCGCACCATCGTCGTAGCCGTCGAAGCTCCCCATGTAGCATCGCCGCGGCCGTCGAAGGAGACGGGTCACCATCGCAGAACCCGCGGTCCAGATCGACGCCCACTGCAACAACATCGTCGTCTCGACTTGTAGTGTGTCAGCCCTCGTTCCTAGTAGCCACTCCGGCGCATGTCTTTGAAGCAGCTGTTGTCGCTGCAATGGAGACTATCGTTTTGGCTTCTAATGTTGCACGCTGCTACCATACGCATTACACTTGTTAGAATACCTCAATTTTTGATTCCATGTCACCACAAACTATGGACGTGCATGGTTGAAAGTCTTCGCGCAAGTAGGGCTGCAAACGAGTCGAGTTCGAGCGAGTTGGAGTTGGCTCAGCTCAACTCATATTAAAAGTCGAGCGAGCTCAAACTAAGTGAAGCTCAAGATCGGGCTCTAAAACATGACTCGTGCTTAGCTTGTAACGATCTCGAGTCGATCTCGAGCTAGTTTCAGCTAAATGAGATGGTAAAAATTATAAATCTATGGTGATTATTCCAACTAGATAAGGACACAACACGACACAACCTTGTAGGGCAAGAGCTCATCTTGGTCTCTTGGGCGAACTAGCAATAGATGGTGGTCTTTGTGGATGAAAAACAAGAAAACAAAGGTGCATATGCTGGGAAATTTTTGTCCAAAACAACAGGAAATTTAAGACGTAGTCAACCACGTACCATAATTAAACCTAAATCTTCTCTACACTTAATTGAGCTTCTATGTTTGCTGGTAAATAAAATGGAGAAAAATCACGCACATCATATATGGTAGTAACAAATTATCTTATTTCCATTTAACATATGGCGTGATCATTTAACATAATGGTATTATGTCGAGCTATTGAGTTAAAATCGCGAGCGAGCCAGCATTGGCTCAAGATCGACACGTTGTGGTCGAAATTTAAATAAAGTGTTATTTCAAATTTCATTTCTTTTCAAGTCGATTTGAGTCGGTAGAAAAAGCGAGTCGATATCGGCGGTACCACGGCCTTGAAACTTTTCTTGCAGCCCTACGCGGCAGCAAGGGCAGCCGCGCTGCGACGCCGCAGTCAAATGCCTTGCATGCGTACATGTGTGTGTGAACACGGGTTTGTGTGAAAAGCGATGGTTTGACTGGCTTGAGGCACCCTGTAACGTGAAAATCGGACGGTTGGCTAGGCCCAATCGCACGGCTCTCAAGGCGGTTTAAAAAACGAGATTATCATCCGGCTGATTGGTAGTGCTGGCCTCAACGTTCAAACGGTCGTTTCAAAAAAGAAAAAAACGTTCAAACGGTGATGTGAAGGCAGAATTGAAAGGGCAAAAGTGAGAAAGCTTCGAAGGGTACAACAGACCAGTGCCATATAACTGAAGGTTCAATTTGTAATTGTCCTTTCACTCGATCTCCCAATTTCTCCGCTCCTCCCCCGAACAGTAAGCGGCGGCGGCGGCGGCGGGCTGTAGACTCCGCCTTCTTCCGAGCCATCGACCGGCGTCGAGCGCTTCCAATCGCCGCTGCCCCTGCATAAGCCATCGAGGCCCCCTCTTCCCCTTGGCCGTCGTCCTCCCCTGCATCGGCCGCCGTCGGGTATCCCATCCCCGACCCAACGCCAAACGGAAGGTAGCCCCTATCCCGCGTCCCCCCGCCCCCCCCCCCCCCCCCCCCCCAGCAATGTTCCTTGTATCACACTTAATTGTAATTTCTATAGATCTGAATGGTAATTTCTATAGATCTGAATGGTAGGATGGTGCAGCATATGTATGGGAATGGGAGTATGCAAGAACTGTCTGCTCTCTGTTATAAATACGATGGATGATGGCAGGATAGCAAGTTTGTATTTTTTTGGAGCAAACTTAATTGTAATTTCTATAGATCTGTTTGGAGCTTGTCTGTATTTGATGATCATCTGCACTTAACAATAAACAAAATCTACAAAAAAAACCATGATTAATCAATGCTTTAACATCATGTTCAACATACAGGGAGATTTGGGATTTTAGCCACCAGCCTCCCCAAAAGCAAGTTCCAACTCAGAAAAAGACGGCCTTGTTGCTACGCAAGTCCCCATGGCAGCGGCAACTGGCTATGACGGCCCGAATGATGAGCAATTGCATGTGTATGCCGACCTAAGGTATGCTGACCTACCATTCTACGGGAGCAATCTGATGGAGGTTTTTGCCGTGCGTGTCCCTGATGCAGCCGCCTCCTCCCGAGGAAACAGGCTGCCGCCTTGTGGCATAGTCGAAGCCGGTGGCGCCTATTGCTCTCAGTCTATGGTCTTCGCAAGGATCTGCCATGACGACCAGGTCGCCCCGCAACCTTGTGATTGGCAGGTGCAGATTCTTACCAGTTATCCACTGTACCGATCAACTCCATTTCAATTCTGTATTATTTTTGTTTAGGGCTGAAGAAGCAATTGTATTGTGCCACAAAAAGATTTCTGCAACTCAAATTGTGTAATGGCATAAGTGAAATAATCCAACTTCATTTATTAACTTGGGAAAGTATGATTGTTTTATTTTATTTTTCTTGTAAACGAACTAGCAATGAATGTACTACATAAAGTGGATCATATCTGAATGTCCATGTGTAGGTGGAATATCTGTAGCCAGCGAGTGGGAATTATGGTAATCCACTCTGTTTGCTTGTTACTTCTTTAGGCAAATGCTTGAGACTGAAATCACATGTTTAGAAACCATCAAAGGTGCACTATCATGTCTGTTGGTGTAGGCTTTCTTTCTTCCAGTGTCCAAAGTATCTCTAATCAGGAAAATATTCTGCTGAAGTAAATATAGTGTCATGACGATAGCACTATTGTTGAAACCGAGTCATGATGTTAAGAGCATCTCTAGCAGATCCTGCAACCGACCGAGGCGCAAAAATTGTTTACAGGCTCCCGTAAACGAAATTTACGGGACGACATGCGCTGAGACAGAACAGATCCAGTTCAAACGAAAATTAAAGTAGTTCATACTACGCGGGGTTCTACTTCTAATGCATACTTTTTCTACGCGTCTGCACCGAAACCAGAATCGCCGTCGTCGCCGTCGTCACCGGAGCCGTCCTCGCGTGGCGGCGGCTCGTTGCCATGGAGGGTGTGGTAGATCAGGGTACTGGAGAGTGTCTGCTGGAGTTGGTACTCCTCCTGGAGCTCCTGCAGGCGCGCGGCCACAGCTACATCGCCGGCCGCGGCGGCCTCCCTCGCCTGCCACCACGCGGTCTCGGCCGCTCGGAGCCGCTGGAGGGCCGGGTCGAAGATCCTCCTGAGTCGCCGGCAACTCGCCCACGCGCGCGACTCGACTCTGCGGGACTTCATGCCGCAGATCCGTGCCGCCTCTCTTTGTGTATCCGTCACAGGAGGGCGGAGCTGCCGGCCTCGTTGTCGTTGCGACGCTTGCGGCCGGCGAACCCGCCGCGCTGACCAAAACCGTTGCCGCTGCCATGCCCTGCCAGAGTGATCCGGTGGCCGGAGGCGCCGGAAATCGCTGCCCGAGGGGAGGTGGTTTCTCGCTGGAGGAGGGGAATTCGCGGCGGAGAGGGATGTGGGGAATGCAGGATGGAAACCCTAAAATTCACTCGCGCCCGCATATATATAGGAAACACGGTCGGTTTACGGGCCGCCTGGAAAACTTTTACGGGCCGTGCCTCGTTTGCAGGATCTGCGCGGGCCCTTTTTTTTGGGCCATCCCGTATAACGTCCCGCAAAATGCAGTTCGCCGGAGTTAAACGGGATCTGCTAGAGATGTTCTAAAGATAGGTACATCTCCTTCAAAACACAATATGCTGTGATTTACAAATTCTTGATTGACTATGAGCTAGCCATTTCTTTCTTTCTTTACTCACCATTAGATCGCCTTGAAACTCCCCAGCTCCAGTGCGGAGCTACTCCATGTGCTCTGGTAACAGGGTTTAGTGGCATGGCCAGTGGCTTCCTGGAGGTGGAACACGGTGGTGGGTGAAGCTGGCTGGTAAGTTGGTTAGGAGGATAATGTTAGGATGTGATGGGACGTGATGGTGGATCTGGCTTAGAAGCTGGTGATGGCGACGAGAGATGAGACAACAGTAGGCGAAGTGGAGGCAAGGTAGGGCCAAGGAAGTGCACGTTGCCACGTGGGTTCCTGGTTACTGGGTTAGTAGCGGTGCATTTCGCCTGGAAGGAGGTGCGATGCGGGATGTATTGTGTGCGCCACACACTTCTCATGCAATCTTCGTATCCACTATCAAAGTTCACAAAAAATTCTGGAAAAAGTACATAGACTTCAAAACTACTATATATTTGTTTAATTTGCCAGCTCAAATACATATTTTTTTGAGATTAAGAATAAGAAAATTCTGACAATTTCAGTTCTGAAAATTAGTTAGAAATTTCTACTCCTGACCTAGGGGTCCTATTTGACCCTACAACTGCCAGCACAAGCTTGGAAATACATTTGCCAAAAAAATGAAAAAAAATTGATGACTTCTGCTGCTGGATATTTGTTTGGAAGTACATAGAGTTCAAACACACTGCATGGAAGATATTAGAGGACGTAATTAAGGTTCAATGTTGGTACTACCAAAATTTATAGATTTTTAATTTTTTTAGTAATTTCAGAAATCAATTCGGCCATCAAGTGCTATTAGCCAGCAGACTCTTGAAGTTTCATCCGAGATGTCAACATTCCTGTACCCACCAAAGTATTTGAAATTTCTGAACTTAACAATTTCAATGAAATTTGAATCTTGCATGTAATACCTCCCTGGAGATAAAGTTGGATGAGTTCTAATACTCACTCTGATCCAAACTAATTGTCCCAGCTTTAGTACAAAGTTGCGACAATTAATTTGGATCGGAGGGAGTACTAGATGAGGGGTGAATCTGGCCATTGCATTAAGAGCTTAACGACTCTGGGTAGTTGACTGCTCTTTAGGAGCTCCCAATCTATATACAAGCGTAACCATCCATCGTACCATGCACTGCTTCTTTCCTTAGTCTGCAAAGCTAGTTACAAAGAGGGCATGGCTCTAAGTATATTTCTTGATTTGTTCTGTTAACATGTGCAAAGAGTATTGCAAACTTATTACTACCGTGTGTTGGTAATAGAAGAAAGAAAGCCTTTTGCCGTCAGCAACTGCTTTGCCAAGGAGAGATGATAAAGTTTTTTGCCAAACAGTTGAGCACTCGAGCATCCATGTGGTCTGGCTTCACTAGTAAATGGAATGTGCACAGTATATATTTGCTTAGTTAATCAGATTTGCATCTATTGAGACATAGTGTGTCACCTTTAATGAGGCAAATATAAATCACTTCTATTTTCTATGGAACAGGGCAACCTTGTGCTAACTGGTCCAGGAAGAGCCATCTCAGCAGATGGACCTGTCGGGTTCAGCATTTATCTCCATGACAATAGCCAAGATATATCTGTTGAAGAAATCTGGAACAAGAGCGTGCATTTACACCTGGAGACCCCAACATTGGACAGGCCCCTATTAGAAACTGCCAATACTCCTTATGGTCCTGTGGAGGTGATCTATGCCATCCTGAGCCAGGGAGTTGAATGCAAAGTTGCTGTGAGGCTTACTCATCGCGATGTAAAAGATCCTATCAGCCTTTTTGGAAGAATTGTTGCTCGCAGTGAGCTGTTTGATATTGGCTGCGTGCTTTTCTACAACGAAGACGTGAAGGGCATATGTGCACGATCAGGAGAGCTGATTCCCTTAGCTAGACATCAGCTTGCGGTGCCATTGTACAAGGTACTGGTAATTGAAATAGATCTGCACTCTGATTGTGGTGACGAGATTATGAGAGGCACACTAGAGTTTCATCCCTTGCCCGAAGGCGATCAAACGGCGCGTCTTATCAGCAAGAGTGGAACTCAAATCGAAGTGAAGATCTTCATTACACAATACTTTAGGTAGTGTATTCCTTGCTCAGCTGGGTCACTTTAACAACACATATATGATCAAGACTCTTGGATGCCTGTGTGCCCAGTCCCTTGTGTTGTACTATTACACAAGCTTCTTCTATTCCCATATTACTTCCATTATCAGGCCAAAGGTAAAAATGTTTGCGCAGTGACAGTATCCTGTCGCTGAATGATAATATATGATCTGATGAAATTCTAAGTTCATGTTGGTTTTTGAGGAGCGTGCTAGTGTTTTTTATTACCACCGTCTCAAGAAAGCAGTGACCTGACCTTTGTATAGAAGTATTGTTAGTCTGTCCGGTCAGATATGGGTTCAAATTGTTCTTCTTGGTTAAACCTGGTAGAAGTCGTTATGAATAAGAATTTCTACATGATTTTGGTACAACAACTCGCCTCAGAAAGGCTCAGCTCAAAGTAGACGCCGGGATGGCAGAGTAGGTGTGTGGGCTGCTGGTGGCAAGGGAAGCAGGCATGCACCATGGTCGCCGAGCCATTGGCGATGCTTAGGCCCAAGTTGTTATTCGTGTCTGCCTGAGCGTTAACAATCGGCACTAAACATGGGTGGAAGATCGGTGTGCCATCTCGTTGGGAAAGAAAACGCTAGCGCTTGGTGCCATGTTTTGCGTCGCTGTGGCGCCCGTGGAATTGATGCTGCAACTGCTGATCGGATAGGATCATTTTCCTGCCGCCATCTCCTACCGCCTAGCGTTGAGATGTCCTACAGCCGCTGAAATTAAGGAGATTAGTGTTATCTTCTTTTTTTACCTTCTGATTAGTATTATCTTTCCAGTTTGTTGGTAAGAAAGCAAATGTAGTTGACGACTGTGCAAAATTTGTTGTTCGTGCGAGGAGGGGGAGCCCTTGACTTGCTATGTACTAGCCGGCAAAAATATTATAACCCTTACTGTCGAGGAATGAAATAGTTCTTGCTGTTGAGGAATGAAATAGTTCCTTAGAGCAACTCTGGCCTATCCCCAAAAAATAAAGTAATTTTCTATTGTCATCTGAACACAAATAACCTAGTGCAGTAATCATGCATAAACCTGATAGTTGGGGTAACACATACGAACAAGGCGACCTATAATTAGAGAAACAAACTGCCTTGGTCTAATATTACACTTTGCTATATGCCCCGAAGCATCAGGTCTTGCTAAAAAGCTTCAAAATGGTTGATGCCTCGCTCGCTTATCACATCCTTTGCTGGCATGCAGGATCATGGACTGTGGAATCAGCAACCTAACAATTAAGCGGAATCCTTGGTCAAAGCCAATAGGTTAATCTCAGTCATTCACACTTTGAAGATGCTTGCAGAATGAACTGTTGAAGCTTAACGACAGATTTTACAACTAGAAATGGTAGTTCGCAAAACATTAAAACATGGATAGATTCTTACTAGCAACCCACTGAACGAGGCATGATGGTCTGGGAGAAATAGAGCAATGCTCTTTCCTAGAGCAAAACGTTTACACATGCGGCCATGACTCCTGCCGTCTATTTAGAGGGTTTCTTTGTCTGGGTCCCTAGCTACTAATTCTTGCTTACAAGATATGTGGCACACCTACAGTGTGTAGGTAGATTGATTAGCTCTATCTATGTGAAGCATCTGTAGACATAAATTAAGTATCTTGTGTCAAGTGGAAGTTGAACTTTTTACAACCTAAGAAGAGTTTAGTTATATTAGTTTTCTATATTTCAAGTGATGTTTTCACAACCTCCCATTTCAGATAGATTTACGGAAGTCATAAATCTATCTTGTTTAACTTGCAACTTGAAGTGTTTTTGTTCCTATAAGAAACTTTAGAGAAGAAAGGTCAAAAATTTGCATAAAAGGAAAACAAGAATTTTTTTTGTGAGAAAATGGAGCATGCTAATGCATCTTACAGCTACTAGTTACATGAACTTGCAAGCTTTTAAGTTATCAGTTACTTTAGCACCAAACAGTGGACCTTGCAAGAACTTCAGATTTTAGAGGAGAACAATTATCAATCATGAACAAAAGCGGTAGGGGGATAAGAATTTCTAGACAGGGGACAGTGCCAAAAGCAGAGAGATGCTATTTAACTTTTTTCACTACCTGCTGCATGATGGATAGATACTCTCTGTAAAGAAATATAAGAGCGTTGAAGCACTAAAATAGTGATCTAAACGCTCTTATATTTCTTTGCAGAGGAAGTACATTATGAATCAGGTTAATGTTTTCTCCCACATGTATGTCACATCAAGACTTGATTGAAGGAACTAACCTCTGAATCGTTGCTGGCAATCTAGTTAACCACAGGCGCAAGGACCATATAACTACTCCATGTGCTGAGCTTAAACTGAAACATGCCTGCATATTGCTGACAAAAGGAAAGAAACAGAGAAGTGCCGTTGGACGGACGAGCAACTTGCAATACCCGTAAGAAGCTTCAGAAGTATATCACCGCAGCACAGGAAGGGACGTTCATTCCCGACAGAGAAGGACGAGCTGACTGAGGCCCTCGGGAATCCCGAGCACCCTGGACGAACACGAGGCACATCAGGCTCTGTTTCATGGGTGGTTGGGTTTCCTGGCGCAGGCGGTTACAAAAGCCGGCAGAGAAGGAGGAAAGCGGAGCTGAGCAAAATGCAGAAGCTCAATGCAAGAGTACAAAAGCTAGAGGACCTTGCAGCTGCCGGCCAACCATCTCAGTGACACGAAGCTACCCTAGAAGCTACCCCGCCATCTCAGCGGAGAAGCAGCGTGGCTTCCACGGAGCTCGTTCAGCCTGACTTCACGGCTCCTAGCTACCCCGTAGATACTATCACGGAGGCTCAATATTGCCAGCTTATGACGAAATGGTAGAACCTCACTTTGAAGGTGGCTGTCGGCTCTGTTGCACCTCATCAACACGACGGAACTTTTCACTGTCGTTCGATTCCACATGGCTATGCTGTTGCGATGGTGGATGAAGTAATGGAGGGATTTGAGGAGCTCGAGCTTGACCACCCTACAGATGAAGGGGAGAATCAGCCGGTTCATGCTCTGAGGACTACATGTCTATGGTGGAAGGAGTACATCAAGCTTCCAAACTGGACGCCTCCGCCTCCTCCTCCTCCTCCGGCGAGTCAGGGCACTCCGCCTCCTCCTCCTCCTCCGGCGAGTGATCAGGGCACTCCACCTCCTTCTCCGCCTCCTCCAGCGCATGAGGCCACTCTGCCTCCTTCGCCTGCTTAGGCGCGTCGGAGCACTCCGCCTCCTTCTCCACCTCGTCAGCAACGGCGGAAGACAGACGTCGCCGCTCCCGCTCCTCTGGAGCACTCCGCCTCCAATTCTCCGCCTCATAAGCAATGACGGAAGAGAGACGCCGCCGCTCCGGCGGCTAGAAGTACAAGCAGAGGCGAGAGGCAATTCAGATACGGTCCATCTCTCAAGACTTCGGAAAAATTACCATACGAGAGGACTGAGAAGGAAAACACAGAGATCTGTGAAGCCCAAGTGAGGGAATTTTTTGCAAAGAAACCTCCACCTCTGAAGGAGATGATAGATCCGGTGAAAGTGAAAGTGCGTTATATCGACTAGAGGGGGGGTGAATAGGCGATTTTTACAAAATCGTCACTGAGGAATTTCAAGTTGAGGAAATTCCTAAGTCACGAACAACTAGCAGCGGAATAAGTACTCGGATGCAACCATAACAAAGTAGTAGCACAATCATCATGATGAAAAGCACAGAGTACAAGAAGCGTAAACACAGGATAAGCAGGCTAGAGACAAACTGACTAAAGAAATAGGATTGAGAAAATTAAGATAGTCTTCAGTCAAAGTCTTTAAATAGTAACGATCAAGTACTTCTACATAGGAATGAGGAAATGAAAGAGTTGAAGGAATAGAACCAGTAGCTTGGTGAAGACGATGATTTGGTAGACCAGTTCCAACTGCTATGACAGTCGTACGTCTCGTTGGAGCGGCTAGGTATTTAAACCCGAGGACACACAGTCCTCACCGTATTTTCCTTGAGCTAAGGTCACACAAACCTCGCCCAATCACTCGGGGTAAGTCTTCAGGTGACTTCCAAACCTTCATAGACTCGGTCACTCGGCGATCCACAATTTCCTCTTGGATGCTCTAGACCATGACACCTAACCGTCTGGAGGATGCACAATCCTCAAAGGTAACAAGCGTCGGTTCCACACAAGAACAATCTCTTCAGTGATGCTCAATCACTTTGGGTTTGTAGGTGTTTGGGTTTGGGTTCTTGGGTTTTTCCTCACTTGATGATTTTCGCTCAAAGTCCTTGGAGGATGGGATGCTCCCAATGACAAGTGTCAGTTTCTCGCGGAGCAGCCAACAACTAGTGGTTGTAGGGGGCGGCTATTTATAGTCTAGGGAGCAGCCTGACATGATAAGACATAAATGCCCTTCAATGATATGACCGTTAGGCTGGTAGATATTTTGGGACAGCTGGCACATAGCACAACAACGGCCGGAAAATTGACTACCAAATTCCTCAGGGCTACCATGTTCCTCACTTGTAGGCAATCCGCACTGGTGAATTCCTAACTCCTCGGTCAGAACAAATTCCTCAGAGACCAGAAGATCTTCGCCTCTGTTACTGAAGAAATTGACTAAAATGTATGAGATTTCCAATGGCTTCACTCAAAGGATTGGTAGGTGTAGGATTTTGAGATGAGCATCACTTGGAAACTTTTCCTTAGTTTTACCTCGACCCCCTTTAACAGTACGGTGTTTCCTATGACTCAAGAAAGAGAAAAATGGAACTACGAAAACCGAAGTCTTCACGCTTCATATTCCTCGCATGAATATCAAGTCTTCAGGATCACACCAATTTCTTCACTTTCAAAGTCTTCAGAAAGCCAAAGTCTTCAGTTGAAGACATTCATCTTTAGGGGTCGACTTTCTCTGTAAATATCAAACTCCTCATACTTATAGACCTGTGTACACTCACAAACGCATTAGTCCCTTAACCTATAAGTCTTCAATACACCAAAATCACTAAGGGGCACTAGATGCACTTACAATCTCCCTCTTTTTGGTTATTGATGACAATATAGGTTAAGTTTTCAACGGGGATAAACATATGAAGTGTAAATACTGATATTGAGGAATTTGATTGTAAGATATAGAAGAACTCCCCCAGAAGATGTGCATATGTGAGGAATTTGCTTTGAAGAGCAATGCACATTGTAGAGTAGAATCATGGAGATCTCCCCCTATATCTTGTAATTCATACACACATTTAACATATGATATGAAGAATTTGAAATGCATGATGAAATATGGTGACTGATGTAATTCAACATGCGTGCATTAAAGAGCTGAGGAAATAGCATGCAGAAAAACATGGCAAAAGTATCAGACCACCATTGGACTTAAGTTTACAACTCGACCAACAATTACTTCATAAGAACGAGAGTTGTAACTTAGCAAAAAATGCCCATATATAGAGACCCGCTTGAAGACTAACTCAAATTTCTCCCCCTTTGTCATCAAATGACCAAAAGGGACGAAAAGTGAGGACTAACGCCCTTGAAGAATATCATCATGATGTTAATGGAGGAGCGCCAACGTCGTTGGGGTCGTCCGTTGGAGTAGGGCCTGCCGCAGTGTCGTCCAAGTCTTCATGCTCATCAGTCTCGCATGATGAAGAATATGAACTGGCAACTAGCTGAGGAACTTTGACCTTCTGGAATTTCTTCGAAGGTGGCTGCGCCCAGTCAAAGATATGTTGAAATCCCATCTCCTTGAAATCTTCAGCATTGTAGAGGTTAGATAGAATGGCCCAAGTGTGGTCAAAGACTTCATGCAGATAGTAGTGATTCTTCTTCACAGTATTTTGAGTGACTATCATGTTCTGAAGAATAGCACCAAACTGACGCTTGACCCACTTGTGGTTGCGATCGACCTTCTGATGAAGACCGAGAAGAAGCTCGCGATCAGTCATCACCCTGGGAGTAGTGGCTTGAGGAAATTCCTTTGAAGCATTTGTGGTAGTGTCATGTGTGGAAGAGTCATCATTGGTGGAGTAGGATGCAGCTTTGCGAAACTGTCCATCCAATGGACGAATGCCTTCATCAACTATAGCAGCCTTGCCCTTCTCATCAGCTGAGGAAATAGTCTGTTTGAGGAATTCAATTGGGGGCAAATAGCTGACATGATTTTGCAAATGAGCCTTGTAATGAATGGAAGACCTTGATCTGATGAATCTCATGATCCAGGGAGCGTAAGGCTTCAATTCAAAAGGTGATAGAGCGACATTGGCCAAAGTCCTCATGAAGAAATTGTGGTAGTTGATAGGAATACCATGTATGATGTTGAAAAGCAGATTCTTCATGATGCCAACAACTTCTTCATCATCAGAGTTGTGGCCCTTGATCGCACTGAGGGTTTTGGTCAATATCCTGTAGATAGTCCTTAGCACATAAAGCAATTCCTTGATGAGGAATTTGGTTCTTGGAGCTTGGCCTGGCTTCAAAGGCTTCATCAGCACTTGCATCAGATGATTTGGGAGTTCAAGTTCATCATAGATGCATCTTGCACCTTCAGTGGGAGGACTGACTGGGATGACATGAAGTAATTCATAGGTCGGTCCTTTGTAATGAGTAATTTCAGTCATCTAGTCCAGCACCCATGAATTGACGTCTTCAACATGCCAGTGATGTGCAATGTGGCATAGAACTGAAGAATGATCTCTTTATTCCAGTCGCAGATGTCATTGCAGAGGTTGAGCAGCCCAGCGTCGTGAAGAACACTGAGAACTGGGGTGAAGCAGGGCAGTGACTCCATGTCCACATGAGGAATTTTCTCATGGTCAAAGATCTTGTCTTTATCAAATAGCAGTGAAGAATAGAAGTTCATTTGGCTTGATGTCCAGAAGCGCTTGCGTCGAAGTCTTGCAGAGTCATATGGATTATAATCCGTGAAGAATATGTGCTCAGCAAAGAAGCCATCAGCTTTGAACTTTTGCTTCTTGGAGTGAGGATTCTGAGGCTTGGGCTGAAGATTTGCAGTTGTTGCCATCACAGCCTCTTGAATCAAAGTCTCTGGAGCCACAGGCTAAGGATTTTTAGTGGGAATCTCTTCAGCAGCCCGGGCCTCCTTCTCAACGGCAACATTTTCATCAGTGCTAGTGGCTGGAACTTCTTCAGGAATAGTGAGGAGAGATGTTTGGAGTTCTTCAGACCCCGTGTGAATTTCTTCAGTCTGAACAGGGGACTGAGGAATCTGTTGCAGAGGTGTGAACAGTGGTGAATTGGGGTGATGACTTTCCCAGTAGTCATCAGTCAGAATAGGAGTGGTACACCCAATGTCCACGTCTTCATCTTCCTCATCAATTGCTTCAACACCAGCCTCTTCAGCAGTGAACTGAGGCATGGGCGATGAAACCAGTGGAGTTGAAGGGATGTTATCCACTTCAATTTTTTCATTCAACTGCTCTGTCGAAGCAGCAGAAGGATCTTCTTCATCCGATTCATTTGGAATCACATAATCCTCACCAAAGGGAGCAATCTCCTTTGATGGCATGCTTGATAGAGGAACAACATCTATGGGATTTTCATAGGAGCTGGTCAAAGTCTTCACTTTCTTTGGAGCTAAAGACTCTGAGGCAGCAGATGCTTTCCTTTTCTTCACAGCTGCTCACTCTGCAGCCTTGGTTTTATTTGCTTTTGATGCAGAAGGAAGGTTGATGCTTGTTGTTGGTGCAGGAGGAGCAGAGGAAATTTGTTCAGTTTCTTAAGGCACAACTGATGCAGTTGCCCTGTCTTGTTCAGTTTCTTTAGGCGTAGTAGTAGATGCTTCGACTGGCCTGGTTTGTTCTTTAGGCGCAATGCTAGAGGTTGCCCTGACAGTTTCTTCAGCGGCTGGAATTTCTTCATCAGCCCTGGTGCTTTCATTTTCTTCAGCAGCCTGATTGTCATCAGTGGTGCTGGCATGCTCTTTAGTTGGCTAAGCAGATGCTTAAGCCTGAGGAATTTCATATTGCACCGGGGAAGCAACATTGGATGTGAATTCCTTCACCATCTTGACGAACCTGACTTTGGCTCCTGGCCAACCAGCACGATAAGCGTTAAATTCATCACTGATGTTTTGATCTTAGCTTGCATTGCCACAAGTTCATTAGTTGTCATTTTGACAACGTGCTTCTTCATAAATCACTCCTTCTTGTACTGAGCTTTCTTCAGTTGCCTGGCCTTATCAAACTTCCATTTTTTTTCGCCTATGAAGGCGGTCAGCATATGGCTTTGGCCAGGTGTGAGATTGAACTCAGGCATAGGAGTGTTGGGGTCCTTGTGCTAGAGATCAATGAAGTCCAAGATCACCTTGGGATCCAACAGAAGAGGCACATTGGTGCCTTTGGCTCTAGCGGCCCATTGCTGTCTGTCTCTGATGATTTCATCCAATTCTTCATCATCATCTTCGTCTTCACTAGACGGCACATGGAAGGCAACCTGCTTCTTGTGAGGACTTGGCATTGAGCCTCATCCAGCAGTGGCCTTTGTCTTCAGCAAAGTAGGGCTAGTTGAGGACTCAAGAGGAGCTAAGGAACTTGCAGATGCTCCTGAAGCAATTGAGATGCCAGTGGTCCTTTGGCACGATGCAAGGTGCACAGGTGCTGAGGACTTTGCAGCACCTGAAGCTTTTGCAACAATGGGAACTGGAGATTCTTGAGGAAATTGCCGTGAGGGCTTTGATGAGCTTGGCCACGAGGGCATTGCAACTGAGGAACTGGGCTTGTGTGCAGGCTTCTTGAGCATAGCCTTCTTAGGATTGCTAGCAGAGGCCTCAGCAACGGCAGCAGCAAAATCTTCATTGAATTTCTTCACTGCTTCCTTGGCCATTTTGGCCAACTTGGCTTGCGCTTGGCCCATTCATCTGGATAGTCCTCACCGCGCTTGAGGCTAGTAGGATCAACAATTTGGCCAGGCGCCAACGGAGGTCTAGGGCAAGGAGGGTGTAATGCGAATTTCTTCATGTACTTAAGAGTGACATATCTGTATTCCCTCCATTCCCGTGCCCATCTCCTCTCTATCCTCTGAATGCGCACCTTGCGCTCATTCTTCGTTTCTTCAGCTGGAGTGCAATACCCTTCATATATGTCATCAGGTATCTCAAATGTTGTGTTGACTTCCAATCTCTTTCCTCCCTTCTAAGGTTTCTTGCCATCAACCATTTTCTTCAGGCGAGGAATTTGAACAACAGAATTCTCTGAAGAGGTATACAATTTGTCTTTGAGGAACGCTGCAAATGAGTTAAGTGTTGGGGAACGTAGTAATTTCAAAAAATTTCCTACGCACACGCAAGATCATGGTGATGCGTAGCAACGAGAGGCGAGAGTGTCGTCCACGTACCCTCGTAGACCGTAGGCAGAAGCGTTATGACAACGCGGTTGATGTAGTCATGCGTCTTCACGATCCGACCGATTCAAGTACCGAACACACGACACCTCCGAGTTTTGCACACGTTCAGCTCGGTGACGTCCCACGAACTCCGATCCATCAAAGTGTCGAGGGAGAGTTTCTTCAGCACGACAGCGTGATGACGGTGATGATGAAGTTACCGACGCAGGGCTTCGCCTAAGCACCGCTACGATATGACCGAGGTGGATTATGGTGGAGGGGGGCACCGCACACGGCTAAAAGATCAACTGATCAACTTGTGTGTCTATGGGGTGCCCCCTCCCCCGTATATAAAGGAGTGGAGGAGGGGGAGGGGCCAGCCCTCCTAGGTGTGCCCCAATGGGAGTCCTACTCCCACCGGGAGTAGGACTCCAACCCTTCCAAGAGTAGGAGTAGGAGAGAGGGAAGGAGGAGAGAGGGGGAAGGAAAGGGGGGCGCCGGCCCCCCTCCTTGTCCAATTCGGACTAGAGGGGGAGGGGGCGTGCGACCTACCCTGGCCGCCCCTCCTCTTCTCCACTAAGGCCCAATAGGCCCATTACACTCCCCGGGGGGTTCCGGTAACCCCCCGGTACTCCGGTATTTGTCCGAACTTGCCCGGAACTCTTCCGAAGTGCAAACATAGTCATTCAATATATTGATCTTTATGTCTCGACCATTTCGAGACTCCTCGTCTTGTCCGTGATCATATCCGGGACTCCGAACTACCTTCGGTACATCAAAACACATAAACTCATAATACCGATCGTCACCTAACGTTAAGCGTGTGGACCCTACGGGTTTGAGAACTATGTAGACATGACCGAGACACATCTTCGGTCAATAACCAATACCGGAACCTGGATGCTTTGGCTCCCACATATTCTATGAAGATCTTTATCGGTCAAACCGCATAACAACATACGTTGTTCCCTTTGTCATCGGTATGTTACTTGCCCGAGATTCGATCGTCGGTATCCTCATACATAGTTCAATCTCGTTATCGGCAAGTCTCTTTACTCGTTCCGTAATGCATCATCCCGCAACTAACTCATTAGTCACAATGCTTGCAAGTCTTATAGTGATGTGCATTACCGAGAGGGCCCAGAGATACCTCTCTGACAATCGGAGTGACAAATCCTAATCTCAATCTATGCCAACTCAACAAACTCAATCGGAGACACCTGTAGAGCACCTTTATAATCACCCAGTTACATTGTGACGTTTGGTAGCACACAAAGTGTTCCTCCGGTATTCGGGAGTTACATAATCTCATAGTCATGGGAACATGTATAAGTCATGAAGAAAGCAATAGCAACATACTAAACGATCAAGTGCTAAGCTAACGGAATGGGTCAAGTCAATCACATCATTCTCTAATGATGTGATCCCTTTAATCAAATGACAACTAATGTCTATGGCTAGGAAACATAACCATCTTTGATTCAACGAGCTAGTCAAGTAGATGCATACTAGTGACACCCTGTTTGTCTATGTATTCACACATGTACTAATTTTCTGGTTAATACAATTCTAGCATGAATAATAAACATTTATCATGATATAACGAAATAAATAATAACTTTATTATTGCCTCTAGGGCATATTTTCTTCAGTCTCCCACTTGAACTAGAGTCAATAATATAGTTCACATCGCCATGTGATTTAACATCCATAGTTCACATCACCATGTGATTAACACCCATAGTTCACATCGCCATGTGACTAACACTCAAAGAGTTTACTAGAGTCAATAATGTAGTTCACATCGCCATGTGATTAACACCCAAAGAGCACTAAGGTGTGATCATGTTTTTCTTGTGAGAGAAGTTTAGTCAACGGGTCTGTCGAATTCATATCCGTATGTATTTTGCAAATTTATATGTCTACAATGCTCTGCACGAAGCTACTCTAGATAATTGCTCCCACTTTCAATATGTATCCAGATTGAGACTTAGAGTCATCCGGATCGGTGTCAAAAACTTGCATCGATGTAACCCTTTACGACGAAGCGTTATCACCTCCATAACCGAGAAATATCTCCTTAGTCCTATAAGGATAATTTTGACCGTTGTCCAGTGATCTAACTATTGTACTCCCTTGCCATACTCAGGGCAGGGTATACAATAGGTCTGGTACACAGCATGGCATACTTTATAGAACCTATGACTGAGGCATAGGGAATGACTTCCATTCTCTCTCTATCTTTTGCCGTGGTCGGGCTTTGAGTCTTACTCAACTTCACATCCTGCAATACAGGCAAGAACTCTTTCTTTGATTGTTCCATTTTGAACTACTTCAAAATCTTGTCAAGGTATGTACTCATTGAAAAAACTTATCAAGCGTCTTGATCTATCTCTATAGATCTTGATGCTCAATATGTAAGTAGCTTCACCGGGGTCTTTCTTTTCAAAAACTCCTTTCAAACATTCCTTTATGCTTTCCAGAAAATTCTACATCATTTCTGATCAACAATATGTCACTCACATATACTTATCAGAAAGGCTGTAGTACTCCCACTCAATTTCTTTGTCGGTGTACTAGAGTAGGGGTACCCTAGTATCCCGAACTCGTGCACGGGCAGTCGCAGCACCCCGCGGCAGGGCTTGCCTAGTGACCGCCAAGATCCTCCGCGGCTCCTTTGGAGCCATTCAAGAACAAAGTATCCAAAGCCCCGGCAAGAGGAGCTTGCCGGGAAGGCCACTCGAGGCACGAAGGAAACAAGACCCCGGCAAGAGGAGCTTGCCGGGAAGGCTTGGTGAGCGACAAGCTCCCGAGCGCGACAAGGGTTCAGCCGCGGCAAGGTACTTGCCGCGGCAGGCAACCTCTCTTCGTCTCCGCTCCAGCTCATCCACCAACGTGTCGCAATGGGGCCGTTCCAGGCGTGCGTGTCAAGAGGCTGTGCAGCCAGTGGGGAGCAGCGATAAGCGGCGCTGACAAGCTTACCATCGTGGCAAACGGTGGTGCACTTGACGGTCCCTGTTGCACTGTTTAGGCGATAGGGACGGGCATTTATTGATCTTGTCCCTTGCCGTCAGAGTTAGGTATAGCACACTGTACACTGTACAAGTCGGTGTACCAACTACTGTTTTTCCATTTGTACCCTCATCTACGTTGCCACCTGTCGGTGACCCCTTGAGCCTATAAAAGGAGGCCCAAGTGCAACGTAGAAGGGGTTCGGCTGGTTCGGTTCATTCGACTCATTCGAGACTACACTCACTCAAGCTAGGTTTTGTAGCTCCCATTGCTCCCTAGCAAGAACACAATACAATCAACCAAGCAGCAGTAGGAGTATTATCTCTCCGGAGAGCTCCGAAGCTGGGTAAACTGCTCGTGTGCATCGCCTCGATCTGCTCTTCATGCAATCTCCGCCCCCCTCCGAAGCACAAGGGACTCGGTCCGCCAGGTCCCATAGGTGTTCGTGGGTCACGATCAGCTTCCCCGACATCTTTGGCGCGCAAGGTAGGGGGCGTCGAGACTGTGTGAACCTGATCCAGCGGTCGCACGAGCAACTTCTTCATCACCTTCGTCAACATGCCACCGAAGAAGAAGGCTTCGGCGGCAGCAGAGCCGTCCGTGTCAAACCCACCACCACCGGACCTGACGAGTGGTGGGGAAGACGCTGGCGGAGGAACCGGCGTCGTCGAGGGAGCCCACGACGCTGCCAAGTCCAAGGACAAGGCAGCGCAAACCTCGGCGTCCGGATACGTACCGCGTCCATCTCAGGAGGCGCGAGACCGACAACGTCATGGTGCTCGCAACGCCATTCGTTCGTTGGGCCAAGATCGAGCTGGTGGATCCAGAGACGCTCAAGAGCAGCTCGTGCGCCAACAGGCTGGTGCGAGCGGAGCACGGTCGCCTGGACGGGATGCTGCTCCTTCTAATGTATTCAGAAGTCCGAGCACATCCCGCTCCTTGCACCGTTCGCCATTGCCGCCCACCACTCAAGCGGAAGCTTTGGCGCGGGCTCAACTACTCCTGGATTACCCTCCAACGGCTGACAAGGTCGACGAGTGGAGGGCCACCATTCAGAGCCTCATCGGCTTTGCCAGCAGCGACACTCATGACAACCAACTGCATCCTTGCCGCGGCGAGGCGACGACAAGGCACGAGCCGGTGGCGGCAAAACCTATGGGGTGCAACCACCATGCACTCCCCATCGAAGGCCAAGATCACCAGCTCCTCGGATCCATCTCGACAGCGACTCCACGCGTCGCCGGATCCACGAGCTCGCCGTGATCAGCGCCAAGTTCTTCAAGAACGGCAACAAGAAGACGCTCGAACTCGCGCCAGCGCCCGAGAAGCGCAGCGTCAATCCGACCAGCCGGGCCCGCTTTCGACATGCAAGCGCCCGGGAACCAGGTGACTTGCCGTCAGCGGTAGGTTGCCCGCTGTTCACTCATGACCTGCGGCAAGTCCAAAGGTGGCCGACAAGAAAAACTTCAAGCCAGATGTGCGGAGAAGTATGATGGCAGGGCGCACCATCGGAGTTCCTCGGCATCTACACCATTGCGGTGCAGGCTGCGGGGGCGAGACGACAAGATCCTCGCCAACTACTTCCCGGCGGTACTCAAGCCAAATGTCAGATCTTGGCTCATGCACTTGCCGGACAGTTCCATATCTTCTTGGGCAGATCTATGCCATCAGTTTGTCGGCGCCTTCACAGGAGGCCACAAGCCTCATGGCCAAGAGAGTGACCTTCACCTGCTCGCCCAGAAGGAAGGAGAGTCCCTGCGCAAGTTCATCCAGAGATTCAACCGTGTGCACTACAACATCCCAGATGTCCACCACCGCCCGGTGATCGGCGCGTTCATCGAGCGTGCGGAACCGCGAGATGAGGGAGGAGATGGCGATGTGCAAAGTCAAGGACGTCGATGAGCCGTATGCCTTGGCCGACAAGTGTGCGTCTTTGAAGAAGGAAGAAGACTCCCAGGAGAGAATGCAGAAGCAGGATCTGACAGTGAGGAGACCGCCCCGGCAAAGAAGAGCCGGCGGCGGAACAACAGAAAGAAGAAGAGCAAAGAGGTACTAGTTGTCGAGCAGTCCGGCAATGGAGGTGGCGCCAAGAAGGCGAAGGTTGGTGGCTTCGGCAAGGAAGTTGCCGCTGACACCGACCGCCAGCCTGTGGCGGCCGCCGACAAGCATGACAGCTCCAACAAACAGTACTGCAAGATTCACCGCACCAAGGGCCATGACCTCCAGAGCTGCAAGAAAGTCGAGCAGCTTATTGAACTGCAGAAGGCTGAGTACGAGCGGCGAGACAAGGAGAAGGCCCAGGAAGGTGCATGGGCAGCTAGCAAGAAGAGACCCGGCCGGGGAGGACGCCGCGGCAAGGAGACAGACCTCCCCGCGGCCGCGACAAGGATGAAGACGATGAAGACATGGAAGACGATGAAGCTGATGAGCAGGAGTTTCAGAAGGCCACGGAGGTCCTCTGCGTTGACGGTGGTGCTTCTCTGCATACCTCGCACCGCCAACTCAAGCAATGGATGCGGGAGGTTAATGCAGCAGAACCATCCGTAGAGTCACGTAGGCCTCAAGTGGTCCAAAGACGCCTATCATCTTCGATATTGAGGACCACCCTGATCGCGTAACTGCGGTCGGGTGTTTGCCGATGTTGGTCTCACCAACCATCCGCAACCTCAAGGTCACCAAGATGTTAGTTGACGGCGGGGCCGGCTTAAACCTGATCTCTTCCGCAGTACTCTAGAAGCTTCAGATCCCTGACAGCGAGCTCGAAGAGACTGGCACTTTTCAAGGAATCAATCCAGGAAGGAGCAAGCCGAAAGGGAAGATCACGTTGCCGGTGACATTTGGCAGCGAGCTCAACTTCAGGACTGAGAGGGTCACATTCGACGTTGCTGATTTCCCATTGCCCTACAATGGAATACTTGGCCGTCCAGCACTCGCCAAGTTCATGGCAGCCTCTCATTATGCTTACAACTTGCTCAAGATGCCCGGCCCGATAAGTGTCATTTCTGTTCATGGCGACAAGAAATATGCTCTTGTCTGCCCCGACAAGATTTACCGGGAAGCAGCAGCTGCGACAGATAGCAAATCACTTGCCGCTGAAGCTCCCGGGGGGAAGAAGAAGACCAAGTCCGGCAAGAGCTCTGATGCCCACTCCGGCAAGCGCACCTCTTCGGAGTGCTGCGCTACCGTCGAGGACGCACCATCGAGCTCCACCGGCAAGTGCAAGAAGATGATGGCAGCTCCACCGAAGACCAAGAAGGTGCCCGCCAAGGAGGACGACACTGGTGGTACCTTCACCATCAGTGCCACTCTCGACCCTAAATAGGAAGGCGAGCTCGTTGCTTTCCTGCGGGCAAATGTCGATGTGTTTGCATGGCAACTGTCTGACATCCCCGGTGTTCCTAGGAAAGTAATTGAGCACCACCTAGCTATCTGTCCTCATGCGAGGCCCGTCAAGCAAAAAGTCAGGAAGCAGGCAGTGGAGCACCAGGAATTCATTGCAGAAGAGATCAAGAAGTTGGAAGCAGCAGGCCTTGTCAGAGGAGTACTCCATCCCATGTGGTTGGCCAATCCGGTAGTTGTACGCAAGGCAAATGGGAAATGGAGACTTTGTATTGACTTCACAGATGTTAATAAAGCTTGTCCCAAAGACCCATTTCCCTTGCCACGTATCGACCAGATTGTTGACTCCACGGCTGGATGTGATTTGCTTTCATTTCTTGATGCATATTCAAGATATCATCAGATCTTCATGGCAGAAGAAGATGAAGAGAAAACCGCATTCATTACACCATGTGGCACATACTGTTTCATACGGATGCCTTTTGGTTTGAAGAATGCTGGTTCAACGTTTGCAAGAGTGGTCCACGACGCTTTTGAGCCCCAGATGCACAGAAATGTAGAAGCCTACATGGATGACATAGTGGTCAAGAGCAAGGACAAAGCAACTCTGGTTCAAGATTTGGATGAGACCTTTGCAAATCTGCGCAAGGTCAACCTCAAGCTCAACCCCGAGAAGTGCGTGTTTGGAGTTCCTTCCGGCAAGCTTCTCGGGTTCTTCGTGTCTCAGAGGGGAATTGAAGCCAACCCCGACAAGATTAAAGCCATTGAGCAGATTGAAGCTCCAAAGCACGTCAAGGATGTACGAAGACTCGCCGGTTGCGTGGCTGCTCTTAGCAGGTTTATCTCTAGATCTGCTGAGCGCGCCCTGCCATTTTTCAAGATTTTGAAAAAGGCAGGTCCAATGAAATGGACTCCCGAAGCGGAGGCTGCGCTGCAGGACTTAAAGAGGTACCTGTCCTCCACTCCAATACTTGTCGCACCTAGGCCACAAGAGAAGTTGCTGCTGTACATAGCGGTAACCAATCAAGTGGTTAGTGCTGCGTTAGTAGCGGAAAGGGAGGCGGATGATGAGCCGGCAACCGAGGCAGATGCATCCAGCGACAAGCAGGGGGCTTCGCCGTCAAGCTCTGGTCCCGACAAGGACGGATCTGCGCAGGATTGCGAGAGGATTCAGAAAAGGATGGTGCAGTGCCCAGTGTACTTTGTCAGTTCCCTTCTACAGGGGGATAGATCAAGGTACTCTGGTGTGCAGAAATTGCTTTTCGGCCTCCTCATGGCCTCGAGAAAGCTGCGCCATTACTTCCAAGCACATGAGATAACAGTCGTCACTCGCTTTCCGCTAAAGAGGATATTGCAAAATCCAGAAGCAACGGGCAGGATTGTCGAGTGGGCACTGGAACTGTCAAGCTTTGGCCTCAAGTTTGAAAGCACTTCAACCATCCAAAGCAGAGCACTGGCAGAATTTATAGCAGAGTGGACGTCGACGCAAGATGAAGAAATTCCAGAGACGAGCATCCCCGTCAAGGAAGCAAGTAAAGAGTGGCTGATGTACTTTGATGGTGCCTTCTCGCTGCAAGGCGCCGGTGTCGGCGTGCTGCTTATCGCACCCACCGGAGAGCACCTCAAGTACATAGTCCAGATGCACTTTCCCAAGGAGCAAGCAACAAATAATACTGCAGAGTATGAAGGTTTGCTTGCCGGTCTCAGGATTGCAGTGGACCTTGGGATCTGGAAGCTCATTGTAAGGGGTGACTCGCAGCTTGTCGTCCGCCAAGTAAACAAAGATTATCAGAGTCCGTTGATGGAAGCCTACGTCGATGAAGTGAGAAAGCTAGAAGAACACTTTGAAGGCCTGCAAATGGAACATGTTCCAAGAGCACAGAATGATATTGCTGATGGCCTGTCAAAGTGCGCCACACTCAAGTTACCTGTGGCACCAGGGATTTTTGTGCTCAAGCTGACTCAACCAACTGTAACGCCATCAACTGGACAGAACAAGAAGAGGAAGTTAGTTCCTGGTGACTACTTTCCGGCAGAGCTCCCTGAAGCCGCCGCCAAAAAGGTCCCCAAAATCAATGCAGATATCGCTGAGGAGCAGTCTGCTCCGACAAGCCCTATGGTTTGTTTCGTTGAAGCAGACGCTCCCGACAAGTCTTGCTCCGGCAAGCTTGCCGGGGATCATCAAGCTCCGGCAGAACCGCTGGTTCTTGCCGTAGAAGCGGATGTTCCCGCAGCAGCAGATGTGCCTTTAGTTCTTGTTGTCGAGCCGCAAGCTCCAACATGGGCACAACAGATCGTCCATTTCCTTCAGACAGGAGAACTTCCCGAAGAGCAAGAAGAAGCGGAAAGAGTAGCCCGGCAGTCAAGTATGTACCAGTTTGTTGACAACATTGAAGGAAATATGCCCTAGAGGCAATAATAAAGTTATTATTTATTTCCTTATATCATGATAAATGTTTATTATTCATGCTCATCTCGTTGCTATGCATCACCATGATCTTGCGTGATCGTAGGAAAATTTTTGAAATTACTACGTTCCCCAACAAACATCCTGTACAGAAGAAGACTCAACAGTGTGAAATTGAAGTGTATTTGCCGGGAAGATGGACAGAAGCTGTTGGCAGAGATACATGGAGGCATATGTGGTCACCACATTGGCGCAAGAGCGCTTGCCGGCAAAGCTTTCCGGCAAGGTTTCTTCTGGCCGACAGCCCTCCAGGATGCAACTGCACAAGTAACCAAGTGTGAAGCGTGTCAGTTCCATTCCAAGCAGATACACCAACCAGCTCAAGCTCTCCAGACGATCCCTTTATCCTGGCCATTTTCGGTCCGGGGCTCGACATCCTCGGCCCCTTCCCCGAAGCTCGGGGCTTTGAGTACTTGTACGTCGTAATCGACAAGTTCACAAAGTGGCCGGAAGTGGAAGCGATGAGGAAAGTGACCGCCGCGATCGGCAGTCAAGTTCTTCAGGTCAATTGTTTGCCGTTTCGGGATTCCTAACCGGATCATCACCGACAACGGCACACAATTCACGAGTCGCACCTTCATGCAATACGTCCAAGATCTTGGCGCCAAGGTCTGCCTTTGCTTCATTGCTCATCCAAGGAGCAACGGTCAAGCAGAGAGGGCAAACGCTGAAGTGCTGCGAGGACTCAAGACCAGAACTTTCGACAGGCTGCACAAGTGCGGAAGAAACTGGATTGAGGAGCTGCCGGTGGTTCTTTGGTCGATCAGGACGACGCCAAATAGAGCCACTGGCCAGACACCTTTCGCTCTGGCCTACGGAGCGGAGGCAGTTCTCCCCACGGAACTCGTATACGGGTCACCTCGAGTGCTCGCTTATGATGAGCTTGAGCAAGAGCAGCTGCGACAAGATGACACGCTGCTCCTTGAGGAGGATCGTCTTCAGGCTGCTGTACGAGCTGCTCGTTACCAGCAAGCTTTGCGCCGCTACCATAGCCGCAAAGTTAAAGCCAGAAGTTTCGAGGAAGGCGACCTTGTTCTTCGGCGCGTTCAATCCGCCAAGAATTGCAACAAGTTGACGCCGAAGTGGGAAGGCCCTTATCGGGTGAAACGAGTCACTAGGCCCGGCGCTGTCCGCCTTGAGACCGAAGATGGCGTTCCGGTGAGCAACTCCTGGAATATAGAGCATCTTCGCAAATTTTACCCATAGGGCGCGGTTGCCGGAACCCGTTCCGGCAACCACCCTTTTGTACAAGTCTTGCCGATGTTGCATGTAATCCTTTGTACAAAGCCGGGCGCAGACCCCGTGCATCAGTAAAGCTCATGTGTTGCGCACAACTTGTCAACTGCATGCTTTCATAATCCTTTATGCATGCGTTATCTAACATTTTGTGCAGCATCCACACCCGGTAAGCAATAACGAGCCACTAGGCTCCATGACTTTATTTTCTCTTCTTTCTTCTCAAAAGAAAGGAAGGTTCCTTCGCCCACAAGTTAGCCGGGGGGAAGGAGAAGATAATGGTGTGGGCCGCCAAGTGTCGCTCGAGGAAGTATCGCTTTGCCGGGAAGCAAACGACAGAAAAAGCTAAGTTGCCAAAGTTTGAGCAATGAGTTTTTAAAATTTTAAGTTATCTTCCTCGAACGATAGTACTTTATATGGAAAACCTGTGCGCGGAGGAGCCAACTCGTAGCTAGTTTGCGCCCTTACTTTGTTTCGAGTCCGCTCAACAACTTAAGCGAGCTGCAACTAGTTGCGACAAGGTTGCTTGTCGGAGGCGGCACCGCCAGCAGACTGCTGACGTTCCGCACTCAGCGCTCGCGGCAAAGGTGCCCGCGCCGACAAGTTCCCTAAAAGCGTAGGGCATAAACATATAAAGGAAGGAATCGAGTAAAGGAAATAACATTGCGATCGTTGCCTAAGATAGAGTATATTACAAAATAACCTGTCACTGATCTAATAAGTTGTTAATCCTAAACATGATCAACAGCGGCAAGGGAAAGATAAGCTTGGCGGCCTAATCTACGCGGTCGCCATCAACCCTCTTGACTCCGCTCACCCTGTCCACAATGGTTGCGACAAGGGCCTTGAGCGCTTCAACGTCAGCAGTCGGCGGCAGGGACTTGAGGACGTTGGCGAAGCTGACGCCTGGATTGCGGAAGGCCACCTTCATCAGAACCTTCTGAAGAGCCCCGGCACAGATTTGGCGCGACTCGTCGGCCAGCTGCTTTGGGATCTCTTCCCGGAGCCGCTGGAGAGCCGTCACCACGCTCTTGAGGAACAGGCTGAGCTTGGCGCTGGGTTGGAGATGCTCGTCGGTGGGGTACCCGAGGTCCACCATCCCCATCTCCATCAGCTCCTTGTCAATGGCGGTGGCAGTATCCACAAGACCCTCCATCCAGTGCATCACGTTCTCCTTGAAGGTGTTATGGGAAGTCGTGGCAGTCGTCAGCAGCTCCTCGTTGGCCTTGATCTTCTCCAACAGGCCCGCTTCCCGCTCCTTGGCGCCGTCCAGTGTCTCTATCAAGGTGGTCAGCTTCAGCTCCAGGTCTGCCTTGGAGTCCTTGGCGGCGTCGAGATCCTTGATCCTCTCAGCGAGACGGCCCTGCAACTCGCCAAGAGTATAGGCATCCTTCTCGCGCTCGTGCTTCAGCGCAGTGACCTCCTCGCCGCTCTTCTGGAGGGTGGCCTCCAGCTGCGTCACCCTCGTCTCCAACTCCTTCTTGGCGGCCTCGGTAGCTGCGGCAGCGTCCTTTGCCTCCTTGAGTGCTCCGCCAAGTGATTGCTCGCGCACGGCAAGATCTTCCTCATAGCTGTCAAGGTTGATCTTCCGCTGCGCCAGCTCACCTTCTTGCGCAGATAACTTCTCGCCGGCAAGCCTTTGCTGCTCCTCGACCTCGGCCTTCTCCGGGATGAAGGCCGTGCGCTCTCGACAAGTTGCTCCCGTGCTTCGCTACATCCCGGAGAGCTTCTTTGTTGGCGCGGAGCTCTTCTGCGCGTTTTCCATGTCGGCTCCGCCCTCGCGACAAGTACTTCCGGGACTCCGGCTTAGCTTATGCAGCGCGGTAGAGCGGCGACAGCTTCTTCTTCAGCCTGCTCCTCCTCGACTTCGCCCGCTGCTGCTGCTTGGCGCGTCAACCAGCGACCAGCCGGAGGCGAAGCAGCTCCTCGTCGAAGGTCTCTCCCTCGACCGCGCCAGGAGCTCGACGCCCATGGAAGCTTGATGAAGACACCGTCGCCGGCCTTGAGATGGGCGCCCGGGCTGGGGCTCTTCGAACTGGTGCTGCATCGGTGGCGGAGGGATCGGCGGTCGGCGTGGCGCTGGCGCTCCTGCGACCTCGGGATCGTCGGTCACGATCACGAAACCCTCCCGACCTTTGCGCCCGGCCTTGGCGGCCTCCTCGCCGGGCGGACCCATCGGCGCCGGCCTCCTCCTCCATGTTGGCGGCGTTGCCATTGTTGCCTTGCGTCCTCCTCGCCGGCAACCTCAGTCTCCATCGGCTCTCCGGCAGATGGATCTGATGATCAGAAAAAGAAAGGGCAGTCAAGCAAATGTTCGAAAAGAAGAACAGAAGAAAAAGAGCCCAAGGGAAATTTTCAAGTAAGAAGATTACCTGCGATGGGATCTGTGGCCGCGGTCTCCACCACCGGAGGATCCTCGGCGCTGCCCCTTGTCGGAGAAGCCTCTCTTGCCGGAGAGCGCTCCCTTGCCGGAGAATTCTCCCTCGGCGGCATAGTTGAAGCAGACAGAATCTCCGGAGCGACTTCCGGGCCCTCTTGATGAGGCTGCTCTGCTCCTACACAAATCAACAAGTCAGATATCAGTGAAGAAGGAGCACCCATGCACACCTAATCGTAAGAAATAAACCAAGTACTTACGCTGGGGGCTGTCTTTGGGGGCTGCTCTGAAAGAAGGGTTGCGGGTCCGGCGAGAGTCTCAGACGCCTCCACAGCCGCCACAGGGGATCGTCTTCGATGACAACCACCGGAGTCTTGGCTCTCTTCGACGCCCTCCGAGCCAGCGTCCTGAAAAAGGAAAGGGTTCAGAATGAAGCAAATCAGATACAAGACAAAGCAGCAAATTGAAGAATTACAAGTACAGCGACAAGATCTTACTCTTCTTCCTCCTCCTCGGAGCTGAGAGCGGAGAAGCCGAATTCCGCTCCACCTCCGGTGCGACGAGCTGGAAGAGTGGGCTCCCTCGGACGCTTGGCGGGTGCGCGAGCCGTGGTCCCAAAAGACCCCGCTCCGGTTGCTGTGGCAGCGTGAGGCGCTCCCGCGGCAACAGAGCTTGTCACGGTGGAGCGCGTCGCGCGGTGCGGCGGCTGTTGGCCCGTCTGCCGCCCCGCCCCTTCCCCAGTCCTGCGGAGACGCCTTCTTGGTGGAGCTGCGGGCTCCTCCCGGGACAAGTTATCTGAAGGTGGAGGGAAGGCGTCCCCGGCAGGCTCGTTCGGCTCAGCATCGGGCTCGACCTACTCCTCCTCGCCGGCAAACTCCTCTCGATCGGCAAGGCTTGCCGCCTCGGCTGCCTCTGCCTCCTCCACGGTGAACCCAAACACGCCAGCGGCAGCAGCTGCTGCCACCTCCTCCAACCTTGTGGCAATGCGCGCCATCTCTTGCTCGGTGGTGTTGCGGGTGAGCCACCTCTGCTCGTCGGCGCGGATCGGCACCTCTTCCAAGCTATCGAAGAACTGCCGCACGATGTCGTCGGAAGGCTCTTGCCAGTTTGGAACGATCCCATGCGAATCGCACAAGGGCATCATGGCGCGGATGCGGTCAAGAGAAGAATTGTTGCACAGAGGAACGACCCCCCTCGGCAACATGAACCATTCGGGGTGGTCAGGGTCATGCTTGAACAACTCCAGCAGCATTGCATCCAACTCCAAGATAGTAAAGTTCCAATTGAGGCCCGGGCGCAACCTCATGATATCTGCTGGGTTTTGGAACTCCCAAGCAAGCCTCCTCCTCTCTTGCAAGGGAGCAATGCGGCGGCGGAGGAAATCTGCGCCAACTGCGCCTACGGTGAGTCCGGCAAGCCTGAGGCGCAAGATCCGGGTCACAGCTATCTTCAACCTAGCATCCTCCGGCGCCAAGTTGCTCCAATCGTTGCCGTGCAATATGGGAGTTTGGCGCTGGGCAGTAAAGGGCTGTGGGTCCTCCTCTACGATCCAACACCAATCAGCTCTCCACTCTTCCCACTTGCTACGGAGCTCTCCTTCAAGATAGGAATCTTTCTTGCCGATCCTGGAGATCCAAGCAATTCCTCCGGCAAGTGGCTCTCCTCTCTCGACGCGGGGCATGAAGAAGTGGCGGAAAAGGGCTACATTTGGGTGGACTCCGACAAAGTTCTCGCAGAGGTGTGCGAAAACCGCCATGGTCAGAACGGAGTTGGGGGTGAAATCAAGGAGGCGGAGACCGTAGGTGTTCATGATGTCGCAAAAGAATTCGGAAAAGGGCGGGCAGAGCCCGCAGTAGAAGAAGAGCGCGAAGAAGGGATACCCGACAGAAACCTTCTCGGACGCTGGCGGCGGAGATCACCCTCGTCTTGGCAGGTGCGCCGCGTCTCCGTCGACCGAGAAGAGGTAATCGCCTCCGCAGCTCCTTTGCGTCGGTAGGGGATCGAAGAGGCCCGCTCCTTCCGCAGCGCAGCAAGCCGCTGCGCCTCGGCCGACTTCACGCCCTTCCCCTTGTCGCCTTTCGGAGCCATGGCGGAGGCGGTGGAGGAGGCCGACGGCGTTGATGGCGCTGGTGGCGGTCGGGCGCGGGGCAATCGCTCTCTTCAGACTCGAGAAGAAGGGGGGATCGGCGGTGGTTTTTGATGTGACAACAATAGCGAGGTGGGCGTCATGCCCCTGTTTCCCCTGCTTATAAGGAGGGAGAGGGGGCGGGCGTTCCGCTTTTCCGATTAAAGAAAGCCCCCACGATCTCCCCCACTACGCCACGTCCGTCGCGTGCTGTTCATGGGAACGTGGTGGGTCCGGAACGAGTAACGGCGTGATCTAGGCCGCGCGTGCCCGTGCACTGTTTTGGGCCTGGCCCAACAGCGCTCGGCACCGTGTGTGGCCCAGGCGGGGGCTCTGGCCGGTGTACTAGAGTAGGGGTACCCTAGTATCCCGAACTCGTGCACGGGCAGTCGCAGCACCCCGCGGCAGGGCTTGCCTAGTGACCGCCAAGGTCCTCCACGGCTCCTTTGGAGCCATTCAAGAACAAAGTATCCAAAGCCCCAGCAAGAGGAGCTTGCCGGGAAGGCCACTCGAGGCACGAAGGAAACAAGACCTCGGCAAGAGGAGCTTGCCGGGAAGGCTTGGTGAGCGACAAGCTCCGCCAAGGTCCTCCACGGCTCCTTTGGAGCCATTCAAGAACAAAGTATCCAAAGCCCCAGCAAGAGGAGCTTGCCGGGAAGGCCACTCGAGGCACGAAGGAAACAAGACCTCGGCAAGAGGAGCTTGCCGGGAAGGCTTGGTGAGCGACAAGCTCCCGAGCGCGACAAGGGTTCAGCCGCGGCAAGGCCGCGGCAGGCAACCTCTCTTCGTCTCCGCTCCAGCTCATCCACCAACGTGTCGCCATGGGGCCGTTCCAGGCGTGCGTGTTAAGAGGCTGTGCAGCCAGCGGGGAGCACCGATAAGCGGCACTGACAAGCTTACCATCGTGGCAAATGGTGGTGCACTTGAAGGTCCCTGTTGCACTGTTTAGGCGACAGGGACGGGCATTTATTGATCTTGTCCCTTGCCGTCAGAGTTAGGTATAGCACACTGTACACTGTACAAGTCGGTGTACCAACTACTGTTTTTCCATTTGTACCCTCATCTATGTTGCCACCTGTCGGTGACCCCTTGAGCCTATAAAAGGAGGCCCAAGTGCAACGTAGAAGGGGTTCGGCTGGTTCGGTTCATTAGACTCATTCGAGAGTACACTCACTCAAGCTAGGTTTTGTAGCTCCCATTGCTCCCTAGCAAGAACACAATACAATCAACCAAGCAACAGTAGGAGTATTATCTCTCCGGAGAGCTCCGAAGCTGGGTAAACTGCTCGTGTGCATCGCCTCGATCTGCTCTTCGTGCAATCTCCGCCCCCCTCTGAACCACAAGGGACTCGGTCCGCCAGGTCCCATAGGTGTTCGTGGGTCACGATCAGCTTCCCCGACATTCTTGTAAATACAAGCTTCACCGCAAGTCTGTATAAACTATATGCTTTGATCAACTCATCAAAGCGTATATTCCAACTCCGAGATGCTTGCACCAGTCCATAGATTTATCACTGGAGCTTGCTCACTTTTTAGCACCTTTAGGATCGACAAAACCTTCTGGTTGTATCATATACAACTCTTCTTTAAGAAAACCCTTAAGGAATGCAGTTTTGACATCCATTTGCCAGATTTCATAAAATGTGGCACCTGCTAATATGATTCAGACAGACTTAAGCATCGCTGTGAGCGAGAAAATCTCATCGTAGTCAACACCTTGAACTTTGTCAAAAACCTTTTTCGATAAGTCTAGCTTTGTAGATAGTAACACTACTATCAGCATCCGTCTTCCTCTTGAAGATCCATTTATTTTCTATGGCTTGCCAATCATCGGGCAAGTCAACCAAAGTCCACACTTGTTCTCATACATGGATCTCATCTCAGATTTCATGGCCTCAAGCCACTTCGTGGAATCTGGGCTCATCATCGCTTCCTCATAGTTCGTAGGTTCGTCATGGTCAAGTAACATGACCTCCAGAACAGGATTACCGTACCACTCTGGTGCGGATCTCACTATGGTTGACCTATGAGGTTCGGTAGTAACTTGATCTGAAGTTACATGATCATTATCATTAGCTTCCTCACTAATTGGTGTAGGAGTCACAGGAACAGATTTCTGTGATGAACTATCATCCAATAAGGGAGAAGGTAGAATTACCACATCAAGTTCTACTTTCCTCCCACTCACTTCTTTTGAGAGAAGCCCCTTCTCTAGAAAGGATCCATTCTTAGCAACAAATATCTTGCCTTAGGATATGTGATAGAAGGTGCACCCAACATTTTGGGTATCCTATGAAGACGCATTTTTCCGATTTGGGTTCAAGCTTATCAGGTTGAAACTTTTTCACATAAGCATCACAACCCCAAACTTTAAGAAACGACAGCTTAGGTTTCTTGCCAAACCATAGTTCATACGGTGCCATCTCAATGGATTTAGATGGTGCCCTATTTAACGTGAATGTAGCTATCTCTAATGCATAACCCCAAAACGCGATAGTGGTAAATTGGTAAGAGACATCATAGATTGTAGTATATCCAATAAAGTACGATTATGATGTTCGGACACACCATTATGCTGTGGTGTTCCTGGTGGCATGAGTTTGTGAAACTATTCCACATTGTTTTAATTGAAGGCCAAACTCGTAACTCAAATATTCACCTCCACGATCAGATCGTATAAACTTTAATTTCTTGTTACGATGATTTTCCACTTCACTCTGAAATTCTTTGAACTTTTCAAATGTTTCAGACTTGTGTTTCATCAAGTAGATATACTCATATCTGCTCAAATCATCTGTGAAGGTCAGTAAATAATGATACCCGCCGCGAGCCTCAACACTCATCGGACCACATACATCAGTATGTATTATTTCCAACAAGTCTGTTGCTCGCTCCATTGTTCCAGAGAACGGAGTTTTAGTCATCTTTCCCATGAGGCATGGTTCGCAAGCATCAAGTGGTTCATAATCAAGTGATACCAAAAGCCCATCAGCATGGAGTTTCTTCATGCGCTTTGCACCAATATGACCTAAACGGCAGTGCCACAAATAAGTTGCACTATCATTATTAACTTTGCATCTTTTGGCTTCAATATTATGAATATGTGTATCACTACGATCGAGATCCAACAAACTATTTTCATTGGGTGTATGACCATCGAAGGTTTTATTCATGTAAACAGAACAACAATTATTCTCTAACTTTAGATGAATAACCGTATTGCAATAAACATGATCGAATCATATTCATGCTCAACGCAAACACCAAATAACATTTATTTAGGTTCAACACTAATCCCGAAAGTATAGGGAGTGTGTGATGATGATTATATCAATCTTGGAACCACTTCCAGCACACATCGTCACTTCACCCTTAACTAGTCTCTGTTCATTCTGCAACTCCTGATTCGAGTTACTAATCTTTAGCAACTGAACCAATATCAAATACCGAGGGGTTGCTATAAACACTAGTAAAGTACACATCAATAACATGTATATCAAATATACCTTTGTTCATTTTGCCATCCTTCTTATCCGCCAAGTATCTAGGGGCAGTTCCACTTCCAGTGACCCTTTCCTTTGCAGTAGAATCACTCAGTTTCATGCTTGGGTCTAACTTTGGGCTTTTTCATGGGAGTGGCAACTTGCTTTCCATTCTTCTCGAAGTTCCCTTTCTTTCCCTTGCCCTTTTACTTGAAACTAGTGGTCTTGTCAGCCATCAACACTTGATGCTTTTTCTTGATTTCTACCTTCGCCGATTTCAGCATCGCGAAGAGCTTGGGAATTGTTTCCGTTATCCCTTGCATATTATAGTTGTCGGATTTCGGTTTACGGCAAACCCTTGAGGTTCGAACACTGGGGTGCATGTGAAGGTCTCTCTTCTATCTACTTGATCACGCCCTCACCCTCGCCGTGATCTCAAGGTTAGCTCAACGAAATCACAACATGAGAGATGCAAGGTTTATACTGGTTTGGGCCACCGATGTGGTGTAATACCCTACTCCAGTGTGGTGGTGGTGGATTGCCTCTCGGGCTGATGATGAACAGTACAATGGAAGAACAGCCTCCTGAGGAGAGGTGCTCTTGTGCTTGGCGAACTTGTGTGGATGAGGGTGATCTCAATGTTCTCCAGATCAGTTGCCTCCTACGGTGGTGGCTAGTCCTATTTATAGAGGCCCTGGTCCTCTTCCCAAATATTGAGCGGGAAGGGATGCCACAATGACCAATTTGAAGGGGGATAGCTAGTACAAGCTATCCTGACTAAAGGTGGTCTTCTCCTGCCAAAGGCGCTGGTGGTGACGCCTTATTGGGCTCCACGGTGACCTCCGTCCTACCGTCCTGCTGGTCTTGGTCTTGTTGCATCGATATGGAAACCCTTTGCCTGATACCTGGGTACTCCTCGCCTGCGCTTGCCTCCTTAGCACGAAAGAGGAAACGAGGACACTGTGCGTGTGGGCGCCCACCTGGCACCCGCCTGGCCTTGGACATCATGGCTTGCGTCATGGCAACCTCGCGAGGTACCCCTTGCCTTGATCTCCCCGTCCCTCGCGAGCCAGTCTCGTGAGACCGCTCCCAAGGAGGTCTTGCATCGTCTGTCTCACGAGGCTTGTCCCCTCGCGAGGGTCTTGAGTGTTGGCTGATCAAGATGGGCCGTACGGGGCCGCTGGTGGAGCCACGCCGTGGGCCGCAGGCAGGCAAGTCTGGGGACCCCCATTCCCAAAACGCCGATAGTAGCCCCCGGGCCCAAGGCACGCTCGGACTTGGCTTCGAGGCGAATCCAAAAGGCAAGTGCGGAGCGCCGCTGGCCCCAACAGCCTGCGGCCTTGCTCGACGCATGGCGATTGATTGGATGTGGGCGTCTCCGCTTCCCCACGCAGCCTTGGCAACTGCCCGACTTGATGAGTCCCTGCAGCATGCAAAAAGGGTTATCATTACCTATGATCGTGGAGGTTGATGGTTGGCTCCCTTTTGCTATAAATGAGGAGGGAGGCGGAGCCCCCGTTGCTCATCTCACTACAAAAAAAGACACATCCGTGGCATTTTGGGCCGAACGAAATTTTTTCCTGTCATACATATGACACTTCTATGACGATAATTGTGACAAAACCCGGTATCATTATAGATGTGGTGGGCTCCTACTTCTATGACAAAAAATCATGACAGAAAATGGGCTTTTCGTCCTGGGCGGGCCGGAGACGCAACTGCATGACATTCTTTGGGCCGTCCATGATGGAAAAACCGTGGTAGAAGCGAGGGGGAGGGAAATTTCGGGGAGTTCCCGCTTACGGTGGGAGGTCGGGGGCCGAACGATGCGCATTTCTCTCAGACACGTCGCTGCTGCAGTGTGAGAGGCGTTGGCTCTAATCGAACCCGAAGCGAGGCGTTGGGCTCTAATCGAATCCGGCGACAGACCGCGAGCTACGCGTTATCGAACCCGAGCGATCGATCGATGGCTGTTAACTGAACCCGATCGAGCGATTCCTTCGCTACTGCTACTAACTGAAGCCGATCCATTGGATGAATAGTGAGCGTTGTGTGTGTGTGGGTGGGGGGGTTGGATGAACAGTGAGCGGTGGTGTTGCCTCTGGATGAACAGGACGCCGCAGTGTGGAGGGCTGGATAAACAGGACGACCCCGTGGAGGGCTGGATGAACAGTAGATGGTGGAGGGGTGGATGAATAGTAGCCCGTGGAGGGGTGGTTGAACAGGAGCCCGTGGAGAGGGGTGGTTGAACAGTAGCCGGTGGAGTAGCACGCGGTGGAGGCTGGATGAACAGTCGCAGGTGGAGGCTGGAGGAGGTCGACGGTGGATGAACAGTAGCCCGTGGAGGCTGGAGGAGGTCGACGGTGGAGATGAACAGTATCCCGTGGAGTCCCGTTTTGCGGTACGCCACACCCCTCCCGATGAACAGGACCCCCGTTTCGACCGTAGGAGGTCCGTTACCTCCGTTTTGCGATGCGCCGGACCCCTCCCGATCAACAGGACCCCGTTTGACCGTAGGAGGTCCGTTTAAATCCATTTGCTGTACGCAACACCCCTCCCGATCAACAGGACCCCCGTTTCGACCGTAGGAGGTCCGTTTCCTCCGTTTTGTGGTACGCCACACCCCTCCCGATCAACAGGACCCCCGTTTCGACCGTAGGAGGTCCATTTCCTCTGTTTTGCGGTACGCCACACCCCTCCCGATGAACAGGATCCCGTTTCGAACGTGGCCGGTCGAACACAAGCCGCTTCCTGCGGTATGCGATGCGCCAGCCTCGTTCCATCGCCTGTTCCATCCAAGCCCTCCCGATGAACACAACCACGCATTCCGTTCCGACCTAGCCGGTTGGCTCCCACGCGTTCCATTGCCTCCCGATGAACACGACGCATTCCGTTGCCTCCCCATGAACACGACGCATTCCGTTGCCTCCCCATGAACATGACGACGACGCTGTTTCTCCGTTCCGACCCATCCATGTTCACGAGCCCTGGCCGTACGTATGCGCGAGTAGGCATTCGAGACCCCGCCCGTATGTACGTACGTCGCCGTATTTTCTTTCTTGCACCCTGGCCGTTGTATGTATGTGTACATGCTACATGCGCGCCTCTACTACGACACGTGCACGCCTCTACATCGACCAGTATGTACGTACACGTTCGCGACCAGAATGACAACGCTACGTATGCTTCGACTAGGTGGGTCCCGACTGTCAGGCACTTCCTTGCCTGCGAAGATGTAGCTGGTGGGTCCCAGCAGTCAGGGGGGCGTATCGTTTTTTTGCCCGGACACACTTCCTTGCGTGCGGAGATGTAGCTGGTGGGTCCCAACAGTCAGGGGGAAATGTTTTTTTCGTGAAATACAGTGGCCCGTTCGATGGGTCCCCGCTGTTAGGTGGAGGAATCATTATTTTGCGCGTAATAACGAGGCACTTCCTTGCTGCGGCCGTGGACCCAGCTGTCAGCCTCTCCACGTACAGTCCACGTCCGATGGAAGTCGTTCCTTGACCACGTTGACCACGCCACACCGAGAGCACCATAGAGGTGGACGACGGCGAGGCCTAGGAAGGGGACGACTCGGAGCCGGAGAAGACGCAGCAGTGGATGCCCACGCGAAGAGGAGTATGAGGGTTCACCGGGTTGGTTTGTGGTGTGAGGCTCTTTGTCGCCGCAGAATAACAGGGGTGTGGGTGAGTAGAGGATGGCACGGCCAGCGGTGGGAGTAGTAGGGGGCGGTGAGGCCTCCGCGGCATCACAGCCGACCACGGGAGGCAGGAGCACGCGGCACGACCGGCGCTGGTTTGGGCGGCTGGAGCAAGAAGACCAGAGGTTGAAGAAGCACTACGGCCTTTGGATGAACATCGTATGGTACAGGAGCTAGAATCGTTCATATTGACTAAGTTGACAAAACCCTCCATCCCCGTCAACTTGGTAGGCCCACAAGTCAGCCTCCCACTATGCTGGGTTCCGGTGGCGAGGAGTATTCATTTTGTGCGTAATAAGGAGGAACTTCCTTGCGTGCGAAGATAGCTGGTGGGTCCGACATGTCGTGAGGGGGCATGTTTTTTTCGCGAAATACAGAGGCCCTTCCGGTGGGTCCCAGATGTCAGGTGGAGGAATTATTATTTTGCGCGTAATAAGGAGGCTTTTCCTTGTGTGCGTCCGTGGACCCAGCTGTCAGCCTCTCCACACACAGTCTACTTCCGATGGTGTCGTTCTTTGACCACGTTGACCACGCCGCGCCGAGCGCATCCAAGGTGGTGGACAATGATGAGGCCCCGGACAGCAACGAGCCAGAGATGGGAAGACGCGGGAGTAGAGTCGCAGATGGAGAGGTGTACGAGGGTTAACTGGTTCTAGTGCGGTCTGGTTCGGCAGTCGGTGGAGAACAACAGGAGGTGTGGAGGGGTGGAGGGATGGCCTGGCCAACGGTGGAGTAGCGCTTCATAGCGAAGCGTGCTAAGCAAAGTTGCTAGCAGCAGGAGGCGGGAGGTGGTCCCGGCGGCGCTGGAGGAAGAAGACGAGAGATTGAAGATGGATGCCGGTCGTTGGATGTAAATCCAACGGTAAACATGTCAGAATCATTTGTTGACTAAATTGACAATGACTTGCGTTGGCTTCGACCTAATGGCCCACATTTCAGCCTCCAAAAATGTGGCACGTATTCAACCCATTTTTTCAGAATTTACAGTCTTTTTTTTTTGCGCGGTAGAATTTACAGTCAATTTGATCTTTTTTTGAATTACAGCCATTAGCTGGGCTGGGTGAACAAATAATGTAGCGTCCATGCGGCCCATTTATTTTATTTCCTAAAAAATTACAGGCCATTTGCACTTTCTCGAAATACACGATTTTCTTTGGGCTGATTCTAATTATAATGTTGGGTTGGGCCAGCAATGTTATCAAAAAATAAAAAGGGGCTGAGCATTTTGTTATAAATATATTTAAATAATAAGGGATATTATTAGGTTCGTCCTTAAATCTTACCAAGCTTTTGTACACAATCACTAGGATTTTTGTGCCAAAACAATCATCAGCATGATGTTAACTGGCTGGTAGTTCCATTTTTGACCATGAATAAAACTTCCAACATGATGTTAACCCTGTTTGAAAAGAATGTGTTAATATAAATGATCTACCTATGAAAGTTGCAGTTTCTTATCTGAAACTGAAAGTTGCAGTTTCTTATCTGAAACTAAAACTTGCAGTTTCTTCTCTTAGAATCACATTGTCTGCACTTTTATACTCCTATGAAACTACATTTTTTAAGTGTTAAAATAGATCTCTAGAATTCATAAAATACTTCATATGCTCAATACTGCAAATCTGAAATTCAAAAGACATTCATATCTGAAAGTACTCTCAAAATACACAACACAAAACACAATTCACAACCTGCAAATATTGACAACCCTAAGCTCCTCCTGACAATTCACAACCTGCCGACTATTGGGCTGGGGGGGGGGGCAGCCCCCTCCTATTCCTCGGCGGGAGACAGCCACCCCGTGAGACGATGTGAACGGCGAGGGATACGATGGCGGGCAAGCGTCGTCGGACCAACTGCTTTTCTCCTCTTGCAGTTGGGTTTGGTCGACGAAGACTCCACCGGCTCGCTCTGGCAGGACACCCTCACAAACGGCACCCTGTAGATGGTCGATCCTTCAATCTCTGGTGGATGCTCCATTTGGGATCGATACTCCCACCACCGCTCCCTCACGATCGGATTCAGTGAATCTGTTTGCTCCATGGCCCAGAGGAGCAACTCTATGTACTCCGGCGCGACTCCCTCCGGGAGTATTGTCGCCTTTTCGCTCTGTTGCAGATATTTGGCCATGGATGTCGCCGTCGCCGCTAGTTGGTCCTTTTTGTCAAACCAAGACTGTATCTCCAACATCCTAGCTAGCTTCATAGGGTCGCCGTCTGCGATCCTCACGTATCGGTTGTACTCCTCCATCGATCTACTTCTCCACAGTACCTTCACTACTTGGCCGGTGGTTTTGAATGGAAGAGGAGAGGAGCAGCGCTGGTTTTGGATTAGAACGGGAGAGGAGCGACCCTGGTTTTGGACTGGAAAAGGAGAGGAGGGGCGGTGGTTTTGAAATGGAAGAGGAGAGGAGCGGCACTGGATTTAGATTGGGACAGGAGAAGAGCGGCGGTGGTTTAAGAGGAGAAGAGCGGAAGAGTGGCGCTAGTCTTGGAAGTATTCTTTTGTTGTTTTATGATTTTGGGTCAAAGTTTGACCACGCATTCTATGCAAAATGTGAATGCATGTCACCAAAAATTGTATCGTTTGGTTCATATCTAAATGTACTTTCAAATTATATTATTTTTGCAACGTATAACATATATTTTATGTGCGAAAATCATGGTCAATTATGACCCAGAATAAAAGGGAGACTAGTTAATGTGGGGTCGCTCTCTTAATTGAAGGGTTAATTGATTTTGATTTTGATCCAGTCACAACGCGCCGGCCTTCTTGTCCAATCCTAAATCGCTGCCGCACGCTCCTCTCCCTCTTCTCCATTGCAAAACCACCTCCTCTCCTCTCCATCATCTCCATTCCAAAACCACCGTCTCGCCTCTCCCTCTTCTGATCTTCTCCATTGCAAAACCACCTCCTCTCCTCTCGATCATCTCCATTCCAAAACCACCGTCTCGGCTCTCCCTCTTCTGATCTTCTCCATTGCAAAACCACCTCATCTCCTCTCCATCATCTCCATTCCAAAACCACCGTCTCGCCTCTCCCTCTTCTGATCTTCTCCATTGCAAAACCACCTCCTCTCCTCTCCATCATCTCCATTCCAAAACCACCGTCTCGCCTCTCCCTCTTCTCTATTGCAAGACCACCGTCTCTCCTCCCATCTTCCAAAGCTAGCACCAGACCACTCAGAAGGACATCTATGGAGAGGATGCAACATTGAATCAGGCAGATCGCTGGCGGCGACCAGGAAAAGTTAGCAAGGTTGAAGGAGATCCTTAGTTGGTTTGACAATGAGTGGGAGATTTCGAGGACGGTGCGGGCCATGTGGCAATGTATGCGAAAGAGCGAGACAGCGGTGATGTACATGTACTCCTCGGCGGCAGTCACGCCGCAGTCCTCCGAGTTCATCGAGTATCTCCTCTGGGCGATGGAGCAGACAGATTCACCCGAGGCGACAGTCAGGCGGAGGTAGTGGGCGTACAGGTCGAAGGTCGAGCACCCAGAGGATAACGAATCGATCAAGTATGGTGTGCCGTTCGTGAGGGTGCAGAGCCAACCGGAGCCACAGGAGTATTCGTTCTCCCACTGCAAGAGGAGACCGGATGGCGCGACGTCGCTTTCCCGCCATTCTCCATGGTTCCCTCGACGCTCGCCTCGTTTCAACGGCGGCGGTAGGGTTTAAGGGAAGCTTCACACTAACCTAATCTTCCACCAGCTCATGCTTACAATCAGTGTGACACCTAATGAAAATCATGCTTACAATCAGTCTCTGAGTACTACGCCAATCGCCCTAAAATAGCTCTGGACCTTTGGGTCAAAGTTGTGACAAGTGTACAAACAAAGAAAAATAGATTGGTGCTTCTTTCAGAAAAAAGTACTCCCTAGAAAACTGCCAATATAAGCTACTAGTATTTGGTTAGAGGATTTGCTGCCGAGAAAGATCCGTCCATAGAGAGTGCCACACATCCCACTGGTGGTGGTGGATGCCAATGCATGCATGCAGCATGGTTGGTGTCGGTAATTTTTACTTGGCACACCTCGCACTTTGCATATGTGCCGGTTCCATACGTACATTTGTGCAGTTCCACCAAAATGCAGCTGAATAACCCTGTTTGCACAGATAATGAAAAAGCACGATTACATTATAGTGGCACTAGTTGATGAAACACACAAAATAAATAGAAGAAAATATTACGATAGTATCATAGTATGCCATGCTGTGAGGGCGAGATGGGCCCTGCGACGCCTCATACGGTACGTCTCATACTGGACATCGTCCCAAGTCTCCCAGATACACCTTCTCGCCAAAGGATGAACATCTGTGTACAACGGTAGTACAAGGAGGCGCCTTGAGACATTCAAATCTCTATTTTTGTACATATCAACTAAAATTAAGCACCCCAGTTTGCAGAAACGCTTAAACATTAACAATGGGACTAGTTGATGAAACATACATTAACAAATAGAAGCACTTTCTTTATCTACATTGGAAATGAAATGATAGATATGACACTCACTCTATTTTAACTATATTATTACTTCATTTTATCAGTGACACTAGGGTCGAGCAGGTGGCAAACGAGGTGTACCGTGCGTCGCAAGGATGGAGGCCGGGGGTGCTTAGACTGGGATGCTGAAGCTGGCTCTTTCAGTCACCAACATGGATGATTCAATTCATGGGACCTTTTGGTGCAGTTCACCTAAAATGAAGCAATGTCCCGTGAGCTAGCAACTTCTTCTTCAATTTTTTTTAAGAAAAGGGCTCCAGCCCCGGTTCCATTTTCACTAGAAAACAAAACCCACAGAGCTTCTTCTTCATTAGTTGCAATAAAATTGAGCAACATCAAGGTTGGTTGTGAAGCTCCTGGAATGCTCAACTATAATTTGGATATCATTTGTGCAGTTCAACTAAGATCAAGCATGAAATGTATATCTCTGTTTGCACAAAAAAGGTGGAAAGGAGGGTGACTAACAAATGATGAAACATGCATCAAATGAAAAGAAGCATGTTCCTTATCTGAATGGAAATCCTACAAGGACAGTAGCAATTTCTAAAGCAATGGCATTGCTAGATATTAGTGTGGGCATTAGGATTAACTATGACAACCGTTAGATACGACATTACTTTGGGCATGGGAGAGTAGGCGGACCAGGACAGTTCATTTCTAACGAAAAGAACCAACTTATAATGGGAAATTTTAGCAGGACATGTAAAGAAGTGCCATTGATTCATATTACTGGAGGCATTACATTGAAAACAACATTGGTTTAACGTGTCCTTACTTTTAACAGTGCGACTGCTACATTTTACCAAAGGCATTACATAAGAGTGGCTCGGCGCAACAAACATCAGAACAGGATATCTGGGTTGGTCCCATTTTTGTTCGGTATAGCCACCTTATATCGTGTGAGGCTAGAAAATCTAGTGCTGGACTTACTCTATTGACTTGTCCCCCAGTCCCCACTTTCTTTCCTTTTTCAACCAATAGATCGGGTTTATATTGAGTTTGTACTGCGTTTCCTTTTATTTCCCTATTAGACCTAGAGACCAGTTGGATAGCCAGTCTCTGCTACTTTTCGCCCCCATTATTTCCTCTTTCGACCAATTCCTAGATTCAGGTAACAAATCCTCCCCCACCCCCACCCACTTTCTTCCTTGTTTGAACCAAGTAGTACTGGATTCGAGTGCATGAACTAGTTTTACCTCTTAAACGTAAAAAATAGGTGGTTTTCGAACAGCCGATCGATCCTATCTAAGAGGGGGCCTGAGAAATAGTAAAAGATACAAATGCAGCGACGTCAGGAGCTCCGGAAGTAGAGCAAGGCCGGTTTCGAAGGAAATTATACCTGATGGCCACCGGGATGTCGCTAGGTGGGCGGCGGGAGGCCGGATCTGCCCACACTACGGCAGCGAGGAAGAAGGGGTCGGAGGCCCTCTCTCGCCAATGGTGCTTGGGAGAGAATGACAAGGCAGGCTGATTGGGATGCGCCCAACAGTGGGTAAGAGCCGTCGCCGAGGACGACCACGTGAACGTTGCACCTTCTCACCTTTCCGGTGGAGAGGATCCGGCTGGATATGTGACCAGCGGTGAGCAGAGATAGAGAAAGAGAGTGTGGCCACTACTGTCGTGTTTAGATCTGGAGAGGCCGAGATAGTGTGAAGAGAGCAACACTAGCAAGAAAGCGCGGAGGCTCCTGCCTATATAGTGAAGTAGTACTAGTTTTCTTTTGTCTACCGGAGCCGGCTTGACCTCGTCAATGACTGTCGAGAAGTCTTCATGCACGTGGACCGGAGGCGCAGTTGTCGTCGTTTTGATCTGAAGCGCCGGATTATAACATATAACACGAAAAAACGCCACATGACAACAAATCATAACCTCACTGCCCAAAGGGGACAACATGAATCCCGACGGACAAACTAGACGAGGAACAAAGCTCAAATTAAAGATAAACTCGTAGAAAAGGGGTCCGTCGATAGATGTCCTAATTAACATAGCCGGCTTGACCTAGATGGCAGCCGAGTAGTCACTGTTCATGCATGTGCCCCCAATGATTAGCCCAACTCAGTTGTCGCTGTTTAACCCTCGTAGTGATCCGAAGCACATGACACCTAATTTCGCGAGATGACAAGAAACCTTTTTTTAGATTTCTCACCACAACTACAGCCATGTACAACACAACCTACACGATATGTAGATGATAGCCAATCCAGGCGTGTCTGCTGGAGTCTGGTCACATGCATAGCTGAACTGATCTTCCGTGTCTTGCAGGGATCGTCCAGGCACCAACGTAGTACACCACTTCTCTAGTACTATCGCTCGTCTCCCTCTTTTATTAAGTCACCCGACTTGCGGGGCCGGGGAGTGTGCCCATGGTCGGTTCTCAATTACCATCCCACATGTGTGTGCAAACGCAATATGACGCGCGTTCCATTCGGAGAGCAGTGTCCCAGACCGACCGACCGTCTGGGGTGCGACGCGAACGCGACTAGCGTGCTGTATACTCCGTACATGTGTACCGCCGTTTTCTAGATGCTTTGCTCCATGGCGCGGGCGCAATCTATGGATACAAAATTAGGATACTGTATACTATTTAAAAGTCGAGGGCGGGGCTTTTCCTGCGCGGTAGGCGGCGGGGCAGTTCCGCCTAGTCGGTTCGACAGAGACGCGAGAAGATGAGGGAGTAGGCTGCTGCAAACGTAGTGCTGTGTGATTTGACAATGAAGTTCTTCTTTGGACAGGTGGGGCCCTGTGATTTGAGTTGCCATTATCATTTTTACTGCGGCGCTACGACCGGCATGAGTCTCCTGATTCCTGACCACCTCCATACAGGTGCCTCTCCCAATGCTCCACCATGTAGTAGAGGACGGCTCTTGCATGAGAGCCCACTTCTCCACTTTTTCCTTGCCTCTCTTTCCTCCACATATGCAAAAATGCCATGTAAAGCGCACTATTGAACTTACTTTTACTTGCTCCTAGAGGTGCTAAGCTTGCCACATAGGCATAAAGTCTGATGTGGCAAGTTAATCAAGAAGAGAGAGACTAGTTTGGTGACCCAAGGAAGAAACAGTGCTAAGCGCGTGTACCTAGGTGAAAAGACAATTTTGAGTCGCTAATTAAATGAAGCAAACTTAGCAACACCATTTCATTGGAAGAGGTCACTCCTTGGCTAACCTTGTAGTATAAGTGACTAAGTGATGACTATGTATGTCATGCCAACATCAGATAGCCTAACGCACCGTGTTAAATCTCCAAAGGGCGACATGAAAGCGACGGATTTGTCATGGTAGGCGACCATGATATACGGCTGCTGGCAGCCCTTGGATCTGAGATCAAACGGTCGCATGCTAAGTTGCTGAAAATTTGCAGAATAACCCTCCAGGATAGGATATTCACCCATAGGTCTAGAATCACGCCATGCAACCGTTCGATCTCAGATCCAAGGGCTCTCGGAAGACCGTATCATGGGAGAACGGAAAGCCACTACCCTGCCGTTTGCACGCTGGCAGTTCGCTCCTACTCGTCCCTGCACGTCCTTCAATACTACGGCGGTTCGCCCCTAGTAGTCCCGTCCATTCACATTACGGCAGTTCCACTAATCCTAACCCTCCTCCTAAATCCATGGCGTCCCAAATCTCCATGATCGGCGGTGTGTACAAGGTTAGAACCATCACCGGCGATGAGTTCGACGTCATCTACACCAGTTCTTCCGTGACGGTGAAAGGATGCCTTTCTCGCTTCAGACGCATGTTCGAAGACTCAGATGATGAGTGGGTCGCTGGGCTAGATGTTGAGTACACCAGAGTCCTGGGACGAGAGAAGGATCTAAAGGACGAAGAGAGGAAGAAGCCCGCCGTGATCCAGGTTTGCGTGCATGACTTATGCTTGGTCTACCACATATGCCATGCCGACGTTGAGTGCCAGGATTTTTAGAACTTCCTCGAGAGCAACCTAGTCAAATTCATTACTGTAGACTTTGGTAACGATAAAGAAGTCCTGCGTCGGATAGGCCTCGTTGTAGGCAACACCTTCGACCTCCAGAAGAATCGGCTGGTGTCCTCTCGTCAGCATTCAATGCTGACCCTGGCAGGAGCCATGGTTAATCCTTCATACGGTAAGCTGGAGAAACCTCCATACACGTTTCATCGTCATGCATGGCAGCGGAATGTACTAGATATAGACCACATCCACTATGCTGTAATGGATGGCTACCTTTGCTTCAATATCTACAAGGGTTGGACGAAGAGCAACAACCAAGTGTGCGGTTCAAGCAAAGAAGTATCAGCCAAGACGAAGAGGGACAAGGACGAAGTCGAGGACGTGGACGAGGACTCCAAGTAAGGTGGTAGTGTCGTTGCTCATGGTTGTTCTAATGCAGTATCTACTGGAATAGTTGCAAAGTTTAATTTCAGGTGTGCTTAATTTAATTTGAGGGGTGTGTTGTGCTGAGCCCCCCCCAGCAGAACTATGTTATGTTTCTTCTTGTTACTTTAACTCTTCAGTACATACATACTAGTATTTCTTACATTTCATCTTTTAGTTGGTATAGTACTACCACTCATTTTTCTTCACATTATATACGTATAATATATTTGGCCAACATCATATAGCTAGCAGTTTAGTTGTCAAAGAATTTTAGGGTGCTTAGTTTTGTCAAAGAATTCCAGGGTGCTTAGTTTTATTTGAGGGGTGGGTTGTGCTGGACACCATTATTGTGACTAGCCTTTTTAATAGTACTATATGCATAATTTGGCGACGAGCTCTCTCTATATGTACCACCTTTTTTTAATTTCAAGTTTTGCTCCATGGTGCAATCCACCGATACTACTGCTGTACAAAAGTATACATTTTTTAAAAGGCTAGAGGGCGGGGCAGTCTAGCTTGGTCGGTTTCAAGAGAGAGGCGAGGGCCTTTGTGATTTGACGGCTCATTACTGCTGGAAGGTGGGGCCTTGTGATTTGACTGCTCGTATAAATGCGCCGATGACCTGATCGAGGAGGAGCAAACAACCGTGCGATATACTCAAGTTTTCCACTGGAGTAGTACTGCGACGGAGGAGCACAAAACACGGTAGCCCAGTGCCATATGGCGATAAAAAATGATCTAATTTTCTAGTCATCTCATTAGCATTGTTATATTCATTCCCTAAAAAAAACCATTGTTCTATTCATGCCTCGCAGAGAAAGTGACACGTGCGACGAAACACCCGAAGCAAAAGATGAAACACAGGAGCAAAAGAAGAAGGAAGATTATCACCCCAAATGATCTAATTAGCGGCGAGTCGTGAATCGCTTCTTCATCGCCTCCACGACCTCCATTTCCTTGCGCGTCTCCTCCGCCATCTTCTTCATTCTGTCCATGACGCGGGATTTCTCGAGGGGAGCCTTCATCATCTGTTCCACGGCCGCATTACGTACCTTGACAGCAGTCGGGTGCTCGATGCGGAGCTTCGCCAACTCCTCCTTCTGTTCCATGACGAGGGCCTGCAACATCTTCATCGAGGAATTACTATTCTCATGTAGCTTCTTCCAGCCGGCGTTCTTCTCCTTCAACAGGTTGATCTCGTGGAAGAGCTTCGCCTTGTCCTCCTGAAGTTGCAGGATTTCGCCGGTCGCCTTCTTCTCCGAGGCGATGCTCTTCTTCAGCAGCATCACTGAGGGAGTCCTGGATTAGGGGGTGTCCGGATGGCCGGACTATGACCTTTGGCCGGACTCCCGGACTATGAAGATACAAGATTGAAGACTTCGTCCCGTGTCCGGATAGGACTTTCCTTGGCGTGGAAGGCAAGCTTGGCGATATGATATGAAGATCTCCTCCCATTGTAACCGACTCTATGTAACCCTAGCCCTCTCCGGTGTCTATATAAACCGGAGAGGTTTAGTCCGTAGGACGAACAACAATCATACCATAGGCTAGCTTCTAGGGTTTAGCCTCTCTGATCTCGTGGTAGATCAACTCTTGTACTACCCATATCATCAATATTAATCAAGCAGGAGTAGGGTTTTACCTCCATCGAGAGGGCCCGAACCTGGGTAAAAACATCGTGTCCCTTGTCTCCTGTTACCATCCGCCTAGACGCACAGTTCGGGACCCCCTACCCGAGATCCGCCGGTTTTGACACCGACATCGGTGCTTTCATTGAGAGTTCCTCTGTGTCGTCACCGTCAGGAAGGATGCCGCAACCCGTCTTTAAATACGGCGTTGTTGCTAAAGGAGCTTTGGCTGTCGGCCAAACTCTCCGGCTAGGCAGTTTTTTGATGACCGCCTGTTCGGCCGCCGCGCCGACGATGACCTCTCGGGCCATCGAAAGCAATCTCCACATCAGCTCGGAACTTGCCGAGCAGTTAGATCCGATGGAGCTCTCTTCCCTAAACGAGCTCTTGGATCGCATCACCGCCCTGGGAGTCGCTATAGGTTACGGCCAGGTTGGGCTTAAACCCGATCAGAGAGAGATTGACTCTCCCCAGGTCACCACCACGTTGAAGTGGTGGAAGAATAATGCGGCGAATCTTCGCCCATCCTAAGGACCAGATGTGTCCGGATTCCTGATCCCTCCGAGCCAGACATCCGCGGAGGGGAGGACGTCGCCCAAGCCCTGAACCTAAAGTTAGGCAGCGGGCCTGATTCATTGAATAACGTCCAAGAAAACAAGATTCCGAATTCGGAAATTTCTTGGGCCCTGAGTCTCAGATCGGGCGAGGTTCTGGATTTAAATCCACCCGCCCACCCAAATACAAGGGACCTATCCCAAATTCGGCAAGAGCCCGGGGAAACGGTACACCATTACTGGGCCAGATTCCTACTGGTTAGAAACATGATAAAGGACTGCCACGAGAGGGATGCAATTTCATTCTTCTGTAACAATTGCACGGACATGGGAATCCTCAACGCCATAAGTCACCGCAAAATTACACGCTTCACCGACTTGACATCCACAGTACGAAAATACTGTGCAACAGAAAGCGTTTGAAAAACCGAAACAAAATTCTGGGACAATCCGACCCTGAATACAATCCCAGTCCGAAACAAAAGGGTGCATTATCGCCAGGCACCTAGGCCAAACAGCAAAAAACAAAAACCCTCTATAGGGTATGGAACCGTACTGGAGGGATGGCTCAATGGACCCTGTAAAATTCATAGTTCAGGGGAAGTCACACCAACTCATAGCCTTAGAGCATGTTGGATACTCCGGCAGGTGGCCAGAAGTGGCGAGGAGCTTCTAACTCCAGAATCCGCAGAGCACCACCCCAGAAATGCCAGTACGGTGTCAACAGTCTTCGAGACTTTCGCATCAAACAATGCAAGGAAATGAACGCTCCGCAGCCTTACTGAAGTCTACCAAGTAGCAACAATAAACCCATGGAGTGACACGGCTATTACCTTTAATGCCAGTGACGAAGCTAAATTCCGGACAGCCCGAGCACCAGCCGCACTGGTCCTCAGTCCGATAGTGGAAGGCTTCCGGCTTACAAAGGTACTCATGGACGGCGGCAGCGGACTGAACCTCATCTATGAGGAAACCCTGCGAAAAATGGAAATAGACTGGAGCCGCATTGAGCGAAGCAACACAACCTTTAGAGGAATAATCCCCAGCCGGGAAGCGTGCTGTTCAGGGAAAATCACACTGGATGTGGTGTTCGGCACGCCGGACAATAACAGATCCGAGGAGGTCACATTGCAAGTGGCCCTGTTCAGCAGCGGATACCACGCTCTGTTAGGGCGAGAAGCATTCACAATTTTTCAAGCTATACCCCATTATAGGTACATGAAGTTCAAAATGCCCGGACCCAACGGAATCATCACTCTTGCTAGTGATCCGGACACAGCGCTACGGGCTGAAAACAAGACAGCCGCACTGGCCCTCGAGGCATTGTCCGAAGCCCTAGCGGCCGAGGAACTAACTGTGTTGCGCTCCACGGTGGACAAGGATGACGTGATACTCGACAAAAGATCCAAGTCCACCTCCTTCAAGCTGACAGACAAAATAGTCAAGTTCCAAGTCCATCCAACGGACACTACAAAAACGGCCTCCATCGGGGCACAACTAAACCCAGATGTAGACGCCGCACTCAGAGAATTTCTACGAGAAAATTGGGACATTTTTGCCTGGCACCCTTCAGACATGCCAGGAATCCCACGCAGGCTGGCCGAGCACAGCGTGAACATCCTAAAAGGATTCAAGCCCGTCAAGCAGACTCTTCGGTGTTTTTCCGAACCCAAGAGACAAGCCATGGGAGAGGAGCTAGCCAAACTACTAGAAGCCGGATTCATCAGAGATATAAAACATCTTTACTGGCTAGCAAACCTGGTGATGGTACGAAATAAGGACAAATCCCGGCGCCTATGCGTCGATTTTAAAGACCTAAATAAGTCCTGCCCAAAGGATCCCTTCCCCCTCCCCCGCAATGATCAAATCATCGACGCCACTGCAGGACACGATTCATTGTGTTTCCTCGACGCATACTCTGGCTACCACCAAATCAAGATGGCAGGGTCAGACCAAGCCACAACGGCATTCATCACCCCATACGGCCCATTCTGCTTCAACACAATGCCCTTCGGGCTCAAAAATGCCGGCGCAACATATCAGCGCATGATTCAGACATGTCTGGCCAACCAGATCGGCAAAACGGTTGAAGCATACGTGGATGACGTGGTCGTCAAAACCAAACATGTCGAAACTCTAATAGATGACCTGAGGCTCACGTTCGATAACCTCCGAACATATGACATTAGGCTTAACCCGAAAAAATGCGTTTTCGGCGTACCAGCCGGAAAGCTCTTGGGCTTCATTGTATCCGGTAGGGGAATTGAAGCAAACCCAGCCAAGATCCGAGCTCTGTCACAATTGGATATCCCAAAAGATCTCAAGCAAATACAAAAATTGACTAGATGCGTGGCGGCTCTAAGCCGCTTCATCTCCCGCTTGGGGGAAAAGGCATTACCCCTTTACCGCCTCCTCCTGCGCACCGAACACTTCGAGTGGACGGATGCCGCCACAGCCGGACTCGAAGAAATAAAAGCCATACTGGCAACAAACCCTGTCCTGGCCGCGCCAAACATCGGCAAACCAATGTTGTTAAACATCGCGGCAACTCACCAAGTTGTAAGCGCAGTCCTCGTCGTCGAACGAGAAACGGACGGACACAAATTCCCTGTCCAGAAACCAGTGTACTACGTGTCCACTGTCCTCACTCCATGCAAGTCCCGGTACCCGCATTACCAAAAAATATGATAGACAGTGTTCATGGCATCCCGGAAGCTACGACACTACTTTCAAGAGTGTTCAATAACAGTAGCCTCCGAAGTACCTCTTAACGATATCATAAACAACCGCGACGCAACAGGCCGGATTGCCAAATGGGCCATTGAGCTCCTCCCGTTCGACATAACATATAATCCACGGCGAGCCATCAAGTCGCAAGCCTTGGCTGACTTTGTCGCGGAATGCACTGAAGCAAAACTCCATAAAGAGTACGACACATATTCCAACTGGACCATGCACTTTGACGGCTCCAAAATGCTGGCAGGTCTGGGGGTTGGCGTCGTCCTGACGTCCCCAACAGGAGATACAGTCCAATATGTACTCCAAATGATGTATACAGACTCCAACAAAGCAGCCGAATACGAGGCCCTTCTACATGGCCTCCAGATGGCAGTCTCCATGGGCATTCAACACCTAGAGGTGCGTGGGGATTCGAACCTCGCGATATCCCAAATAAACGGAGACTTTAACGCCAAAGATCCGAAAATGCCAGCTTACCGCAACGCCGTCCTAAATATGTCAGCTCGGTTTGAAGGGCAGGAATTCCACCATATAGCCCGGGAAAATAATCAGGCATCAGACATCCTGGCACGCATCGGCGCAAAGCGCGATGCAGTCCCCCCCCAACATTTTCCTGGAAAGGTTATTCAAGCCATCCGTACAGTGGGAAGGGGAATCCGGAATTAACAAACCGGACCAGGCCGCATCGCCTGACCCAGAACACCATGACACAACGGAAGACTCCGTCAATGAAGTCACACCCTCAGCCCACGAAATAATGGCAGTTGCCCCGTGGACAGAACCATTCTTAGCCTACTTAACTAGGCAGAAACTCCCCGAGGACCAAAATGAGGCACGCTTCATAGTGCGGCGATCTAAAGCCTACAAAGTCCACGAAGGAGAGCTTTATAAGAAAAGCACCACCGGAGTCCTTCAAAGGTGTATCTCCGAAGAGGAAGGGCGGAACCTTCTGGCAGAAATTCACGCCGGACTCGGCGGGCACCAAGCCGCAGCCCGAGCCCTTGTAAGCAAGGCCTTCCATACCGGATTTTATTGGCCGACGGCACAGGCGAACGCTTCGGGACATAGTCCAAATGCGCGTCGGTTGCCAATTTTTCGCTAATCAAAGCCACATGCCGCCTACCGCCCTACAAACCATACCCATAACCTGGCCTTTTGCGGTCTGGGGGCTTGACATGGTTGGACCCCTTAAAGGAGGAACCCACAAGCAAAAATACCTACTGGTCATGGTGGATAAATTCACCAAATGGATAGAGGCCAAGCCTGTAAAGACGGTAGAATCCGGACCGGTGATAGACTTCATATCCGGTGTTGTACACCGTTACGGCGTCCCCCACAACATCATCACTGACAACGGCACAAACTTTACGGCCGACGAAGTTAAACTCTGGTGCAAAAACATGGGCATTAAGCTCGACTACGCTTCAGTCTATCACCCACAAACTAACGGTCAAGTCGAGCGAGCCAACGGTCTCATCATGAGCGGCATCAAACCCAGACTAGTGCGATCCCTCAAGGAATCTAACATGCACCGGGTAGAGGAGCTTGACTCCGTACTCTGGGGGCTGCGGACCATGCCGAATCGCACTACCGGATTCACACCATTTTTTATGGTATACGGCGCAGAGGCAGTCCTGCCCTACGACATAATTCATGACTCACCTAGCGTGCGCATGTACGAAGAAAGAGAAGCCGAGCTCGATCGGCAGGACAGCTTGGACGCATTGGAGGAGGAGCGCGACGTGGCAAAAGCCTGTTCCGCATTCTATCAACAGCAGGCTCGAAGATATCAGAGCAGAGATGTACGGGCCAAAACTTATAACGTTGGCGAACTAGTTCTACGCCTGCCGGACAAGAAAAAGGACAAACTAAAGCCCATATGGGAGGGTCCCTTCATAATCGACCAAGTCCTGACTGGTGGAGCATACCGTCTGCGAAACGCATCGGACAACCGACTCGAGCCGAACCCATGGAACGCAGCACGCCTACGAAGATTCTACGCCTAGCGCCGGACTCCGTATTCGTCTCCTTCCTCTGTCCCCTTTTTTTACTAATTTTTTCAAATTAGCTGCCTGGTATTTCTCTCCTTCTCCCTCCCTTTTTCTTCCAAGCCTTTAGGGGCTTGCCTGCGCGTTGTTCGCACATACTGGACGTGCCACCCGCGCTCATTATACCTGGGGGCTTCTTTATCAGAAGCTTATATAAACGGGCCTCATGCCCAAAACATGTGTGACACTTCCGCATGAACCTTTTATACACCATTATATGCATCGATATGACTTAAGTTTTGGCCAAGTTGGGTTGCCTGGCTCCTGTGCTTAGCCCTACGTTCCCGTTTGTTCGGCTAGGTGGTAAAGGGAGCACCTCTGCGATTGTTACTGCCGGGTCAGCCGGATGTGTACCTCAGACTGGGTGAAGTCGAAAGCTAGCGTTCTTAAGGGAATATTCGGCCGGTGAACTAAAAGATGTTTTTTCTTGTTTATTTATCCGCCCTAGATGCTTTTCTGCTTTTTTCTCGCAGTCCGGACATGCACTTTAGTGCATGCCTCCCAGGAAAGGAACCCCTAACGGAACTATTCTCCCTGGAAGATGTTTCTTACTAACCATGTAATATAACATAACTAGTTGGGCACTTGTCTGCTAAAGCACTTATGACCCCTACACCTGGTCTCCATGCATGCCCCGGTTCTTACATAACCGAGAGAGTATTCGGACACACTCCGGACTATCGGGTCCAGAGGTCGAAGCGAAAAGGTCCGCAATGACAAACGATCTACAGTCCGGCTAGAAGGCATTTTACATGTCATTTTAAATTACATAGTCAATTTGACTCGGTATATTCTTCTTCAATACCATCCAACAGGCTGTCTAATTTACAGTCCTGTTGAGAATACTTGGCAGCCAGCTCTACCTGGCCATACACTAAACTGACAGTGATCTCCTTTCCGTCAGGCCCCACAGGGCCGACCTCGGCCATGTGGTTCGGGTCAGCCTTCGTGTACCGAGTCTTCACCATGGCCCAGGCCTCCCTGGCACCTTGACGGCAGGCCGATATCTTCCACAACCAGAAGCGCTGCTGCACTCCCTCCAGCTTCTCTGCAAGCTCTCCAAGGACTTCTGGCATGGAGAGGGATGGCCACATAGCCTGGACGACGCCTTGCATCGCTTGCCGAACTCGTTCGTGCAGTTGCAACAGCTCGGGAAGAAGGTCCCCCGCTGAACCGGGCATCTCCTCCATAGGACGACCTGTCAGCATATCTGCAGACATAGCTCTGTCAATCGACTTCCTCGCCGAACTCTTTTTTTGGAAGATTCGTTTAAGCACTTACTAAAAATGTCGCGTCAAAGTCGCCGATTCTCCTTTACGGAATCAGACAGCTGAGCACGAACATCCTTTAGTTCCTCACCCAGCTGGGTATTGGCGTCTTGAAGCTTGTTCTTCTCTTGCCTCACCTACGTCAGCATGCTCTCGCCGGCATTTAACTGGCGCAGGAGTTGCTGCTTGTCCAGATTCACTCCGGCCCCATCTGCACTGTTATTGTCAGAATTGCACACATGTCGCACTTCACAACAGAATTATCTTTCGGAGCATATATTACCTAAGGGGGTCCCCTTGGCATTCTCTGAAGCGGCCAGTGCAGCCTCGAGTTGGGCCTTGCACTCCTCCAGCTCCTGGGACAGTTGCATGTTCTTCTTTGTAAGATCCTGCATAACATATGATCCTTAAATCAGTTATATTAACTGTTTCAAGTCTCAGGGGCTACTGACATATATAACCATCAGATTTACTCACCCGTATGTCTTTCACATACTGCTCTGTGGCTCTGGCTAGATCATTTTGAGCGGCACGGAGATAAGCATCTCCCGTATTAAAGGCGTCCAACGCCTCTAGGGAAAAACATGCGTCACGAAGAATAGCCCGGCGACGCCTGTGGTTCACGGCACTCTCCACCTCTGAATTAGTGGCAGATAGCCCGTCCGCGTCCTCTATCGGAGGAGCGTCCGGTGCGCGCCCCGTGTTCGCCTCCGCTTTCGGACCCGACCTTGGAGCCTGGCCGGTGGATATAGTCCGGCGGGCGTTCTTCTTCCTAAGGAGAGCACGGGCGTTAGTGTGACTTGAGGGCATAAACCCTAGGCATTAAAATTGCATGCCGTACCGTTGCGCCGGAGTCTCGATCCGTTCCGCACTTCTTTTTAGCCCGCCTGGCTTCAATGGCCCTTGTTGGCTACCCACTGCAGGCTCGGCCCTCCGCCTCAAGGATTTCCCCTGCAAAGCAAAACACTATTGGTTTACGGCAATCAAAATAAAGCATGGATGGATCCTCTTGAAAGTACTGGGACTTCGGTCTCGGTTACCTTTGAGGCCTGAAGTAGTCCGAGATAGTCGGCCGTAATGGCCACTAAGGTGTTGTCCTTACTCAATTGATGAAACACCCCATCAATTAACTCCACACATAAGTCCGGGTCCTCTTGGGAGTCCGGATCGAGGGACCGTTCTGGGTCCTCGGGTTGTGGAGGGGGGCTGTTTATCTCCTTCACAGTCTGGCGCAGCTCCTGCATTAACATTGCTAGACTAAGTACTCAATTATGGGACTTTCGAAAGCGGGCAGGCAAGTGAAAGTGTTCGCTCACCCAGCTTGGAGTACTGTACATAGAGAATCCGCCCCGTGGGTTGACATGGAGGAATTCCTCTTCTTCTCCCTTGTACAAAGCGGATAAAATCTTCGTTAGAGTGGCGGCCGAATCCGGCCCCTGGCAACCGCACCGGGTGGCGTCGTCCTCCCTGTTGAAATCCCACATGGGGTGGCCTCTGTACTGAAGCGGCTGCACCCCCGCGTAATGCATGTGGCCATGACCTCGATCATGGTCAATCCGGAATGAGCCAACAATCTTATCCGTCTCATCAGGTAAAGGACGTCCCTATCATTTTCCCTCTGAGGGTTTCGTGGGTGCCAGCTCAGGCGTTTCTTCAACGGAGCGTTATTAAACTCAGGAAGGCCGATCTGTACAGGATCCATATAAAACCATTCTGAAGGCCAGTCCTCGGACGCCTTCTTTGGGGTACCGAATAGATATCCGGTCCCGGCGATGCGCCATAGTTCGGCTCCGCCCACTTGACAAATTTACCCCTCCTGAGAGCGGGGCACAAGGCAGAACAACCTCTTCCACAGTGCGAAATGGGCCTCGATGCCCAAAAATAGCTCGGAGAGGGCCACGAAGCCCGCAACATGCAGAATGGAGGCAGGCGTGAGGTTGTGTAGCTGGAGGCCGTAGAACTCCAGTAGCCCTCGGAGAAACGAATGAATTGGAAATCCGAGTCCTCTTATTAAATAAGGGACTAGGCATACCCGCTCCCCTTGAGAGGGATTGGGGACGCTCTCCGCTTGCTCTCCGCCGCTATAGGTGGCGATCCCGGCTCGAACTGGGACCATATATGCTGGGGGGAGGAGCCCCTTGGATTGAAGCACTACTAGCTTGCTATGCTGGACGGAACACCGCTCCCAATCTCCGGGCCGAGGGCTGGAGAGGCGAGAGGAGGAGCTGCTTCGACCGGCCATGGTGGAATGGATCTCTGGCGAAAGCGCTCTGACGAGTACTCGCGGAGGGAAGGTGGTGTGAATTGGATATAAATCCCCGTCTCTTTTATGGGTGGCTCATTAACGTGACTGGGGGGGGGGGTAAATGAAAAAAAACCTGGCTTTTCGCATTCGTTTGACATGTGGAAGATGGTCATTATTGGGCACAGAAGCCGAGGAGACCAACACGCACCAGGAGCCGGACACTATTTGACAGGTACATGGAATTTGGAGAAGAACTCGCCTTGCAATGCCGAAGACAAACTTGCGCGCCGGAATTATCGTCATTAAAGCCTGGTTCGGGGGCTACTGAGGAAGTCCTGGATTAGGGGGTGTCCGGATGGCCGGACTATGACCTTTGGCTGGACTCCCAGACTATGAAGATACAAGATTGAAGACTTCGTCCCGTGTCCGGATAGGACTTTCCTTGGCGTGGAAGCCAAGCTTGGCGATATGATATGAAGATCTCCTCCCATTGTAACCGACTCTATGTAACCTTAGCCCTCTCCGGTGTCTACATAAACCGGAGAGGTTTAGTCCGTAGGACGAACGACAATCATACCATAAGCTAGCTTCTAGGGTTTAGCCTCTCTGATCTCGTGGTAGATCAACTCTTGTACTACCCATATCATCAATATTAATCAAGCAGGAGTAGGGTTTTACCTCCATCGAGAGGGCCCGAACCTGGGTAAAAACATCGTGTCCCTTGTCTCCTGTTACCATCCGCCTAGATGCATAGTTCGGGACGCCCTACCCGAGATCCGCCGGTTTTGACACCGAAAATCACCAAGCCGACGGTCAACTCCCCCTGCTGATTGAGCTCAGCGGGCATGTCGTCGAGGCTCTCCTGCAGCAACTCCATCAAGCCTTGGATGCCCCTTCTGCTTATTGAGGTGCTTCTTGAGTTGATCGGGCATGCCGTCGAGGGATAACGACTCCAGCTCCGCCAGCTCGGCATGTTCGCCTCCGCGGCTAGGGCGCTCCTGGGAGCCATCGCCTGCCCGTGAGAAATCTTTCGAGGTCTCTGCGTGGGGGCGAGCCCTCTTTTTTTTCCGCAGCCTTGGTTGCCGCTCCCTTGTTATGAGTAGTTCTCGACCTAGAGCTCTGCTCAGCGGCCATGGCAACGACGGACGAAGAAGAAGCACTTATGAGGAGGAAAGGTAGAGTAATTTTCGGTTAGGTAGTTCCCCTTTTTATAACCTAATTACTAGCACTAGTGCTAATACCTGCATAGTGGGAACACGTTCAGGTTTGGTACGTACTAGTAGGTGTGAGCAAGCTTTCAAATGTGATGGGAACAAGGTAAAGATTAATTGATGGTTTTTGGTTTGAGGTCCGAAGCGGCTCCCGATGAGTTTAGCGGAACATAAATTTCAAGTACTACACTGCTCAAATTCGTAAATATTATGTTACTGTCAAAAATTGGCACAAAATACGAAGGAGACGAATGGAAGTACTACTAGCAACCCACGATTTAACTACTCGCATCTTGTATGATGGAGTAATAATGTCTTTCTTCCGCCCTCACGTCCACTCAATTTGCATGCACTGTATTAATTGACCATGAATGAAGTGAACGACTTTACACACGTCAAATTAGCACATGGGGTGGATCTTGGTACAAAATTGTGTCCGCCCGTGTACCCACGTATGCATGCGAGGGAATGAGTGCGTACATGGCGTGGGTGCACATCTTTGCTTCGGCATGTACCGCCAGTATGGCTCAACAAGGACGAGTACATTCTTCTGGAACCAACAGCACGTCACTGTGATCAATCCACGCAAGGAGGTCGCGACAACGCCTCCACATGTGCCACGTGGCTTCATGAACTGTAAGAGAGACACTGTGTAGCTGCCATTGGTGTTCTAGTTTACGTGTTTTGCACATACTTGAAGTACAAGTAAGGTACACGTGCATTGCACGCATCAGATTTTGCAACCAAATTATGAATAAATACCACACTATAGCATGTAAGCTCTGAGTCATATATGCCTGATGTAGCCCTTCATTTAATTCTTATAGTTCATCTCATTCAAAATCAATGAGTTTTTATAAAAAAGCTAAGAACGCGGGAATAGGAAAAACATGGGATTATAGTGGAATGTCGTCTTGAATCCTATAGGATTGTACGAGTGTTTGATTGTGCATAGAAAAACGCAGAATTCTTTCAAAGAGGTTTGAGTGGATGGGATGTTTCCTATGAAATCTAGTGCAAATGAATCATATGGAAAATTCCTATGGTTTACAATCCTACTGAATCAAACAACCAAGATAGGAAAAATTCCTAATGATTAGAATCCTCCAAAATTCCTTTGAGAATCCTTTGAATCAAAGAAGCCCTTAATCTATTTTATGATTCATGGAATTGTGCGTTGTAAAGCATAAAGTAAAAAACAAATAATGGCAATTCAACTAGAAAAAAAGTTTTGGCAGTTATGATACGGAAGATTCTAGAACAAAAGAGAACCATTGTTGTTTGGAGGTTTGTGCATTATGCTTAAGTTCAACCATGGAGTCTGCTAGATTGTACATGTGGCAAAATCCGGTGGAGTGTTTTAAGGTTTAGCAGCAATTGTCTAATGATCACATTCATATTAGCCTTGATATATAGTGATGTTAGGGGGGGGGGGGCAGGGCCCTTACTACCCCCTGTCTTCGCCATTGTGCACGCATCTGAGAGATGAAGCGATAGGCATGGATGATGAGAGGGGAACGTTGGATATATATTTAATGTGGGTGTATTAGCTATATATGTTAATCCTATATAGAGAGGTATATATTGATCGATGTGGATGTGGGAAAGAGGGTGAGACCTCACTGGATATATCGATTGATCGGTTTGTGTGGAAAACTATGAAATACCTAGCTATATACACACATACATAGAGGAACATCGATCATTGCGCATGCACGCGTGAGAGATAAAGAATGCCTGATATGATGGAGAGGGGTGTGTGTGTGGGTGTGTGCCTTCATGGGAGACCGACCTGAAGAAAAAAGATTGCATGCGTGCGATGGATAATGCCGACTGGTAGTGTGTGTGCATGCATGCACGAGAGAAAGTTAGTGGTACAATTATAAAGGGAAGACTACTGTGTGGGTGTAAAAGAATAGGTGAGGTCATAGTCAATGTAAAGTTGAATTCAAATATTTTGAATAAGAGATCCTGATGTTTGAAACCCATGCATGCATGAATATAACAGAGATATGCGCGGTGTGGTTTGGAAACGAGCATGTTGTAATGTATACACATTGAACAAGGTCAGACTGATTTGAATTTGAGATACCGATGGCAGACATCATTTGGCCATGTCGCATCCGTGCATGGACACACTATTCTAATTCGAGGTGATGGGCGGCTTTCGCATCACATATCTATATCTATACCCCTATATATATATGTAATATTTTATATTTTTTTATATTGTGTGCGGGTAACTTTAACTTTGAAAGATGGTCGTTGGATGAGGCGAATCCGATGGTCCAAAGATGGGAAATTTGAGCACTACTGGCCGTTGGATATCATCTAGATTCCACCAGATTTCGCCACATGTATAATCTAAAAGACTCCATGGTTGAACTTAAGCATAATGCACAAACATCAAAACACAAGCACTTCTTATTTGTTCTAGAATCTTCCGTATCAGAATTGCCCAAATGTTTTTCTACTTGATTTGCCATTATTTGTTCTTACTTTATGTCTTACAACGCACAATTCCATGAAGCTTAAAATAGATTAGCTTTCTTATAAAAACTAGATGATTTTGAATGAAATGAACTATAAGAATTAAACGAACATCTACATCATACATATATGACTCAAAGCTTGCATGCTATAATGTGGTATTTATTCATAATTGGTTGCCAAATATCATGCGTGCAATGCACGTGTACCTTACTCTAGTCTAAATGGTGTTTGTGTGTGTTGTGCGTGTTGAGGTGCAAATTGTCTTTTTTTAGGGTACACGTCACGTCAAGCTTGTTCTTCCGAAATTTCAAGCCGCGCCTTGTTATGCCGAAAATTCAAGCTACCGTCTCTGTCTATCGTGCTGCGAAACTCCCGCCTCTTCAACCCGCGCCTTGTTAGCCCGAAATATTTAAGATATATCTTTGTCTCGTTGTGCTCCGACAACTCCCTCCATCTCAACCCGCGCCTTGCTATTCCGAAATTACAACGCGCGCGAAAAGTCCCACCTCCTGTGAAATCCCGACACACGAAATGCCCGTGGTACCCCTGAACCGAAAATACCGCCTCAAATCGGTGGGGGTCCTTTCGTAACTTACCCCACATTTCGGACAAGCGCGTCTCTAAGCCATGCTTCCCCACTGCCATCCCATCCGCCCACCCATTCGTACACCGAGGCTGCGAAAACCCATAACAAAACACCACACCCTGCTCCGTCCGCCACCCAGCCGGAGCCTCTTCCCTGACGACATCGTCCACAGCAACACCTCGACGTCCCTCATCCACCGTACCAGATGAGGATCCGTCGTCGATCTCGTGGTCCCGCCGGTTCAGCCACCCCGTCCTCCACCTCCAAGGAGCTGCCCCGACGTTCCCCTCGTCTTTCGTGCCACCTCCATTCCCACACCGCCGTCTTCACCGCACCCTTTGGAAGAGTATCATCATCACCGCTTCCTCGGATGAAGCTGCGGCCTAATCGGCGCCACCAAAGAGGTTGTACACTAATCACCACATTTTCTTCTTGATTCGATCTCATGGTGCTGCCGGGCGCCGGTCCCGGAAATGACACGGCGCGGCTCCATCCACGGCGGCGTCGCCAGCCACTTCCTCCACGGCGTCGCTCCCTTAGCGGCGACGTCCACATCAGTAGGAGCTGGTGCTGCTTTAGCTCTCGCTCGTGCTGCTGCTCTGCTCTTGCTCTCGGTCCCCTGCCTGGTCTGCTCTTGCTATTGCTCTTGCTCGCGCTGCTGCTCTCGCTCTTGCTCTTGCTTGAGATGCTGCTCTGATTTAGCTACACTTTAGTCAACTGAATCAACTTTTGGGTCAGTCGATTTTCGGGGGGTGGTGTGGGGGTGGGGGGGGTGGGGGGGGGGGGCTCGCCTTGGTGAAGGAAGAACCAGACGCAGCAGGGAGGGGGCTCGCCGGTTCAGGGGGTGGGGTGGGGGGGGGGGTAAAGGAAGAACCAGCCGCAGCGGAGAGGGGGGCTCGCTGGAGAGGTACCCCACTATCTATCTTAGGGTTCAGGATGGGGGCGGTGGTCATCGGCGGTGGCGGGGCGGTGGCGTGGGGATCGCTAGAGAAAAAGCTTGGCATGGGGGGCCTAGAGGGATTGTCGGTGTACTAGAGTAGGGGTACCCTAGTATCCCGAACTTCGTGCAGGCAGATTCTGACACCAGCGGCAAGGCTTGCACAGTGACCGGCAAGGTCCTTGGGCTCCTTGAGCCATTCAAGAACAAAGTATTCAAGACCCGGCAAGAGGAGCTTGCCGGAAGGCTACTCGAGGCACGAAGGAAACAAGACCCGGCAAGAGGAGCTTGCGGGGAAGGCTTGGTGAGCGACAAGCTCCGGCGCGACAAGGATTCAGCCGCGGGAAGATGCTTGCCGCGGCAGGCAACCTCTCTTCATCTCCGCTCCAGCTCATCCGCCAACGTGTCGCCGTGGGGCTACTCCAGGCACGCGTGTCGAAGGGCTGTGCAGCCAGCGGGGAGCAGCGATAAGCGGCGCTGACGAGCCTACCATCGTGGCAAACGGTGGTGCACTTGACGGTCCCTGTTGCACTGTTTAGGCGACAGGGACGGGCATTTATTGATCTTGTCCCTTGCCGTCAGAGTTAGGTATATGCACTGTACACTGTACAAATAGGTGTACCAACTATTGTTTTTCCATTTGTACCCTCATCTGCGTTGCCACCTGTCGTTAACCCCTTGAGCCTATAGAAGGAGGCCCGTGTGCAACGTAGAAAGGGTTCGGCTCCGTTCAGTTCATTCGACTCATTCGAGACTACACTCACTCAGGCTAGGTTTTGTAGCTCTCATTGCTCCCTAGCAAGAACACAATACAATCAACCAAGCAGCAGTAGGAGTATTATCTCTCCGGAGAGCTCCGAAGCTGGGTAAAACTGCTCATGTGCATCGCTTCGATCTGCTCTTTGTGCAATCTCCGCCCCCCTCCGAACCACAAGGGACTCGGTCCGCTAGGTCCCATAGGTGTTCGTGGGACACGATCAGCTTCCCCGACAGGGATGGCCGAGGCGGCGGTGGACCGGCTGTGGGGAGGGTTGTTGGGGCAGGCGGGGCAGCGCACCGCCGGCCGCGGGCGGCGAGGGGCTGCTGTTTGGCCGGTGCTGGCCGGCGGCTCAGTGGGGTGGAGGTTGAAGATTAACCGTAGGCCCTTGATTTCGTATCCAACGGCTGCAAAATCGACTGACCATAGATGAAGAAGTCAGTCGACCGACGTGTAGCCTCACCTTGCTAGTGCGTTCGATTTGACGGACAAAATTCAGTTTCGGCGCTTAAGTTCGGTTTAAGCTTAAGTTCGGTTTGGCGATTAAGTTCAGAGATGAGCGGCTGATGTGTTTTACATCTAGCACTTTGTGGTTATGTATATTACGTCATGTATTGGAGATGCTATTAGAATTCCACTCAGGTTAACGTTGTTCATTGTCTCTCTTGTCCTGCTTCAGCCTCGGCGTCATACAACTCATCGGAGCTGCTCCAACGATGAAACCCTCCATCACAGCGGAGCAGTACCTCGGGCTCCATCTCCAGACGCCTAAGATCTTCTTCCCCTCCTCCGACAGCCAAGTCAGTCGGAGTATCCTCACCGGCCAACCCAATCACGCTGAGATCGACATGGCTTCGCCAAAGAGGTTGTACACTTGTTGCATCTCTTTCTTACTCTACATGTTATATATATTGTCCACTGAGCACTCATAGTAACAGGAAATATGATTATTTTATCCTACTATATGACAAGCAGTGAGGTACCAGGCAACTTAGCTATCCCTGACGGACTCTCTTGAATGCCATCATTATTTATCTCTGCGCGTTTGAGCTGTGCATTTGTCGATGGGCCTGGGAGTTGAGCTAGTATGGCGATGGCACAGGTCCAAAGTAATAGAAGTAGCACAAAAACATTTTTTAGTTTAGGATTTTCCTTGCTCAAGCCTGCCTACAAGAATCGCCAATGCTAGAAAGGAAAAGTGAAAGAAAAACATAGGAATTGGAAAGTTTCCTATGGTACTACTTTTCATGAATTTGGTGCAAAGGAATGGAGCAAAGAAAAATTGTAGGATTTGTTCCTTTAGTGTCTCCTTGAAAGAAAAACCGTAGGAATTCTAATTTCCACTTCTCCTCCTTTTCATATTCCTATTCATCAAGCACAAGACTAAGAGATAGTAGCATAATAGCATTATAACCGTACATTTTCTTGTGGTTTGACTTAATCTCACCATGCTTTTTTGCATCCTGTGATCTTCCAATTGTTGTAAACCAAACACCCAGATTGGCAGAAATCATTTTTTTTAAATTCTCTGTTTTGCACGTGCATTCCTATCCTATTCCTGTCTATTTCCTATCCCTACATTGTTAGAATCCTCAAATTCAAACATGCCCTTACTCAATTACTTCTGTTACAGATATGTGTCAAAGAAAACCTTGTGTGGTTTGTCCTGCTCCTCTGCAGGTTCCACCCCAGCTCAGCTGCTCCAACGATGGAAGGGTTCACCACAGCAGGGATCCGCTCTCCAGACTGTCTTTCCCCATCTCAGATCTTCTTCCCCTCCGCCGGCAGCCACGGCAACTGCATTACCATCATCAACTAAGCAGATGACCTTGAGAACTACACGGGTCCGCAAGAGAGGTCGCACTCTTCCGTGTCTGCTTACGTTATGCGTCGCTTAATATGATGACATGCTACATTATCGTCGTGTTCACCTGTTAGACTCGAGTCAGGTCCAAACTAATCTGCTGAAACTTGAGTTTTAAATGGTTGTGGGGTACATATTGGGGCAGCAATCAGTACTATCTGCCTACTATCCGTTAATCTACGGTGTCTACTATGAGTTTCATGTTGGGTGCAAACAAACATTAAAGGAGCCATTATCTGTATTTTTTAACTAAAGCTATTATCTGCCTGCTATCATTGGTTTTGGGTCTATCCACAGTTTGCTACCATCACTCTAGAGTTGTGCATGCACTCCTTACATCATCTCACTATGTTTTATTCCTATGCATGCCAGTTATTGTACACAATGGAACTGATCATGTAGAGCAAAAGAGACGAGCCTTGCGTGGCAATAAAATTTCATGCAGACGTCGTTCCATGGTGGGCGCAAAGGTAGCCCCCCTCCACCCATTTTGGATCCTTATCAAGAGGAAGATAACTGTTCTGAGGGGGATTCAGAAGGAGAATACCACTCCTATTTACCCCATGAGGTCTTCTCTCTAACTTGGCATGATGATGTTGGTAATATCATGCATATGGTGCCTTGCATTGCTTACTGTATACATTAGAGATGTCATCTGCTTAGTTTAGACATGCTTTGTGTCAATGCCATCTGTTTAGTTTCTTGATCGTATATGTGAATCATGCAATGCCATCTTTTCTAGCCAGGCATCATATATGTGAATTTTGCAATGCCACCTTGGTTAGCCAGTCATTTTATATGTGAATTATATCATGCCATCATTTGTTTATTACGTGTTAAATTTGTCAACAATTTTAGTACATTCAATTACTCTTCCTGTGCATCAGCCATTCGGCACGGTCATGGAAAAATCTGGAGTGGAAACAAGGTCTTCAGAGCAGACAATGCTATCTAACGAAGCGCATGTCTTGCTGGTTACCTATAGCTCCTCAGAGGAGGATTCAGAGACAAATGACCAATCATATTTCCCCCCTGAGGTGCATGCCCTAACTTGGCAGGGTTATGTTACTCATATCGTGCGTATGGTATCTTGCATTGCCATGTCGTTTGCTTAGTTTAGACATGCTTTGTGTGAATGCCACCTGTTTAGTGTCTAATTACCATATATGTGAATTATGCAATGCCATCTTGTTGCAAGGCATTATATATGTGAATTATGCAATGTTATCTTGTTGCAAGGCATTATGTATGTGAATTATGCAATGCCATGTTGTTTAGGGAAGCTTCATATATGTGAATTATATCATGCCGTCCTTTTTTTGTATTTCTCATTGCTTTTGTTGACAATGTTTGTATATTCAACTGCTCTTCCTGTGCATCAGCCATTTGAATTGGTGATGGAGAAATCTGGAGTGAAAACAAGGTCTTCGTGAAAGCATAATGCTACCTTTGAAGCAGATATCTTGCTGGTTACAAATAGCTCTTCAGAGGAGGATTCAGAGGCAGATGACCAGTCCTATTATCCCCCTGAGGTGTATGCTCAAACTTGGCAGGGTTATATTACTCATATAATGCATATGTTGTATTGCAATGCTGAGTTTTTACATCATATACATAATATTGAATGCCATCTCCTTAGTTGACACATCATATATGCGATTGCCCTCTGCTCACTTCCTTAGTATATAAATCATATATTTGAATTATGTCATGCCATGATGTTTACATAGACAGCATGTATCTGAATTATGGCATGCCAACCCATTTTCTAAAGACATAATATAGTTATATCATCTCATCCCTGCTTATATAGTCATCATATTTTAAATTATGTCATTCTATCCATGAATTATATCATGCCATCATGTTTCCATCGACGGCATGTTTGTGATTTATGGCATGCCAACCACTTTAATAGACACATCGTATAGTTATATCATGTCATCCTGTTTACATAGTCATCATATTTTGAAGTATGTCATTCTATCTTGTTTAGTTAGCCATCATACATGTGAAATTGTGTCATGCTATCCTATTTAATTAGCCATCATATATGTGAAATTATGTCCTGCTATTCTGTTTGCTTAGACAACATAAATGTGAATTATTTCATGCCCTGTTTTCTTCCCTACTATCCATTGCACCTGTCTATCTTACAATGTCTGTACATTCAATTACTTTTCTTGTTTATCAGCCATTTCAATTGGAGGGAGTGATGGCAGTATCCGTGGGAGTAAAAACATGGTCTTCAGAAAATATCGTGCTACCTGTCGATGTAGATAGAACCACGGTTGTACTTGCCCAAGAACCAGCCCCACCACACATAACCCACACTCATGCAGATTGTACCCCTGCCCTGTTGGACAGAGAACCATCTACACCCCTTCTAACCCCAACTCCAACACATAGACACCCAGTTCCCGTTGACACAACACCGTCTCCACCACAGAGCACCCAAAATCGAGCAGTTAGTAAGGCAACTGCAGTGCCCAAATCACGAGGACCACCACTCCGAACCCAAAGTCAATGCTTAAAGCAGAAGAAGAATTGTTCTCAGGTCAGGTTCCGTAGCTATGGTTCATACTACTTTGCTCTTGCATCACTGTATTTACTGATACCAACTAATTTCAAATTTGAAGGATGCAATTGAAACTCCAATGGCGCAACAGGTATGTTTTAAACCTGTTTCTTCAACGTGTTTGGTTGTTTCTTTGTTGTAACTTGCTCTATGTTGATTTCAGTTTCAATTGAATAAACAGTTATGTTCTCATGCCATGCACATTACAAGTGTTGTTATTGCTGTGTAGTTTCCCACACTTATATTCTGCCTATGTTGCTTTGTCTTAAATAGACATGATTCGAACTATATCTATCTTGATTTGGCAACATAAACTAGAATGATATAGACCATACAGTGACCATACTACATAGATATATGTTTGTTTAATGCTGTTATCCTGTCCACCTTACTACTGAACTGGTTTACCAAAATGAGTTTCATATACTACATTGTAAACCCGAGATGTGTTTGTTTGTTTCTCTTTTAGAACGCGGATAAAATATTGGAGAAGAGTACCCTGTTATGCAATGGTAAAGGAAGTAATGCAGATAAGGTTCAAGATAGTGAGACATCCCTATTGGTCTCCAAGAAAGTTGATAAAAACTATATTGAAGACACTAAGACAACCCCAAAGTCCTGTCTTGATGTAGTGTTCGAGTTACTGGCTACCACTGTTGGCACCAGCTCTTCGAACTCTTTGCCTGAATCAGTTCGGCTTCTTGAGTCTCAACTTCGAGTTGAAAGACATCGATCAGATATTATGCGACTGGAAGCCGAAGGACTGAGGAAGTCCCTGCAGAATTCAGATGCATGCTTTCTGGTGCAACAGCAAGCGTTGGAGGACTTAAGCACCAAACAAGAGAAAGTTAATAAGCTTGCTAAGCATCTTGCCAGCATTATGGGTACCCAGGATATTGTTTCTTGATCTCTTCTGAAGTGGTTTAAGTTCTGGACTTGTTTTGCTGCGGCATTTATATGCTCTTGTGTTCCCTATATTTGCACTGGTGGTGAAGTTTGATGCCCAGTGGATGTAATATGTGTAATAGCCGTGATAGCCTAGTGTAAGTTGCTTGCTTATTTATTTCCTTGTTGTCTTGTTTATTTGTTTGCTTGTAGTCAGTGCAATTCTTTTTCTGCGGTTTGCTAGTGGTTGCAATAACCTATTTTTTAAAACTAGGCCATAATAACCATGGGCTAATATTTACTGTAGTGACACTATGCCTCCTACAGGCCATAGAAACAGTGGGCCTTCTACGGGCCATATAAGCAGTAGGCCTTCTACGAGCCGTAGAAGCAGTGGGCCTTCTACAGGCCGTAGAAGCAGTGGGCCTTCTACGGGCCGTAGAAATAGTGGGCCTTCTACGGGCCATAGAAGCACTGGGCCTTCTACGGGCCGTAGAAACAATGGGCCTTCTACGGGCCATAGAAACAATGGGCCTTCTATGGGCCGTATCATCAATGGGACTTATACGGGCCGTATGATCGATTGGCCAAACATGGGCCAAACAGACCGCCTTCAGGCCGTAAACGGGCTAGAGTTGGAATTGCCCGTTCATGGGCCGACCATAACGGGCCATCGTTAATAGGCCGTATTTGATGACGCTATGAAAACGGCCCAACGTATTAACGGACCACAAACGGGACGACTATAACCACAGGCTGAATTTGGCCCACAAGCGTAAAATGACAAAGAACGGGCCGTAAGTAAACGAATGCTGGAAATGAGCCCAAGAATCAATGGGCTCTGAGAAGGCCGAAAGATAACATGGGCTAGAAATGGCCCACCGGAATAACAGGCCGTTAATGGGTATAAAGTGATACCATCGTTCTTTACGGGCCGGTTCACCACGGGCCGTTAATGGGTGTAAAGTGATACATTGTTCATTACGGGCCAGTTTCACCACGGGCTGTTAATAGGCCAAGAGTTACGTAGGGCCTCATATGGGCCGAAAGACGTCATGGGCCATACATGGGCCAGAAGTGAAAACGTGTTGGAATCATATTGGATGGCCTAGATGACGCTACTGGGCCTAATTCGAATAGGGCATAACAGGCCTTGGGTTAGCGGGCTGTAAATGGGCTATATATGAACATGCCATTAACAGGCTTTCCATGGGCCGGCCCGCTACCTTTTGACCAAGTCAAACGGGCCAGCCTTTTCATAGGAATGGGTCTCTATTGGGTCGTGCCACGTGCTGACGTATCATAGGCGCCTTTTGTCCAATGAGTGGATGGCATCTGTCCCAGCGATGAGCCGACACGTGTTTCCTCCAGCCAATGATGATTTTACACGTGGAAAATCCCCATTGGTCGGGGCTGTTAACGGGTTATCGAATCCAAAACCCGACCCGATAGCTTAACGGCGTTCGGTTATGGTGGATGCCACGTGTCGGTCACCCTTGACGAAAGCAGTTCTGTGAAGCGCGATTTATTGTCATGGAAGTGGACACTTCCGTGATGATAATTTTGGTAATGTCATGGAACACTTCTACGACAACACAGGTATGACTATCTTGATTCTGTCATAAATTTGTCATGGATGTACATGCATGACAGAAAATACGACCTACTGTGACAAACACGTATCATCACGGAAGTGAATTTTTTTGTAGTGTCTCTTCCCGTCCCGCTCGCATCTTCTTCCTTGCTCCATTGCTAGCCTAGACACCAATGGCGCCGATCCGAAGATTCTCGGCCGAGAAGAAGGGGAAAGCTCCCCGTGATGAATCCGAGCCAGTTCCGCTGAAGAAGAGGCTGGTCCATCGCCGAGACATGGTCGTGGGGCAGGAGGTGACAAGGCCTTGGTGCGAGAGGCCACCTCCTGGGTACCCGCTTCCTCTGTACGCCCAAGCCGAGGGCTCAGGAGAAAGGGGCGACGAGCGGCGCCGCGCTCGCTGTGGCGATGGACGCCGCGCCACGATGGCGCACGTCATCGCCCCTGGAGTCCATGCCGCAGACTCCTCGCGTGAACTTGTGCTGTGGGTGGCGATGCCTCTGCGCACTTGGATCCGCTTCCCTTCATTCTTCTCCGCCGAGATGCCCCAGAGGGGGCCCCTCAAGCTTTGGCTGTAGTACGCTGACTGTGATGCCCCAGCGACTGGAGTGGAGGTTGAAGCCATCTCCTCGGGCAAGATCTTCATGACCCGAGGCTTGGGTGAGGTCGCCCGAGTTTGCCGTGCGGAGGGCGCCCTCGTGATCCACTTCGAGTATGACGGCGCCTCCACGATGTCCTTCAAGGTCTTTGATGTGGAAGGCCGTCGCTTGGTGTGCTGCCCCGGAGGGAGCCGTCAGGACGGCATCACAACAGGGGCAGGGCCCGCTGTCCGCCTCGCCAGCGACTCCTCTGGCAACAGCAGTGGCGCTTGGGAGTCCAGCGATTCTCCCGAGCTCTATGAGTCTCCGAAGACGAGCGGCGACAGCTACGTGCCCCCGAGCTCTAGCCGCGCTCGGAGCAGGGCCGGAACATCTGGCCGTCGCTGCCGCTGATCTGGATAGGGTTGGCGCCGGCCTCCCGTGGCCCACTGTTGATGACGGCGTAGGCCGTGGGGGTGCGTGTAGATATGGCTCCTTCGAAGTTCTTTTCTTTTGTTCCCCGCAAGGAATCGAGAGGCACCCGGCGAGGACGTGTAAAGGGTCTGTAATGTCTTTTGTTGATATTATCCTCATTATGAAATTTATGCGAGTGCATGTCCTGTCCCGGCTCGGTTTCCCCTTTCCAACCTCGCGATGGCCTGGTGCTCTACACCGACAGGTCCCGATCCCTAGGCAGGCTGCAGCCGTCGCTGGTATGCCAGGTCGTGATGCCGTGGTCAAGGCCAGGAGGTGAGCGGCCCGAGGTCTAGTAAGAGCCCCTGAGACGCGATGCTCAGGAGGTCCCCTTTAGCGCGCAAGCAGCTGCCGAAAGGTAAGAAAGGGAGGCAACGTTGCCGAGGCAGGGCTGTAGCAAGTGAGAATCCGGTATCGCAGCGATTAGTTGACCCAAGCACGAAAACTTATTGTGGTAGTCTGGAGCTGTTCCCTTGCGTTACGCCAGACTCGTGTGTCGGCGACCGTGGCGCAGCTAGGTTAGGACCGTGCAAGCCTCCTCCCTCTTCTCTGCGCTCTCCTTCGTGCTCTCTGTCCTCTGGTCCCGGCCCTCGAGCGAGCTCAGCCGCCGCTGGTATGCCAGGTCGCGATGCCATGGTCAAGGCCAGGGGGTGAGGGCTGGAGAGCCAGTAGGAGCTCCTGAGTCGTGATGCTCCGGAGCCCCCCTTTTAACATGCAAGCAGATCGCATGGGAGAAGAGGGAGCCCGTGGTGCCGCCTGCTGTGGACCTCAGGAGATTCCTGGAAGTTAGCATGAAGAGGGGCATAGATTGCCATTATAATTGTCGGCTGGCCACTGGTCGCTCCGTGATAGAATGAAGGCACTGAGGGCCTGGTGAGGTGACGCGCGTGGGGCGTGCCGCGGGCCAGAGCTCGACCGCTCAGATTTGTCGACGTTGCAGGGCCGGACCCAAGCACAAGCGCCATGCCAGCGTTTGCAACTCCCGTGGTAGGTGATGATCAAGCAGGTGATAATCACAGATAGATTAAGTATGGGAAGCAAACCATCTTAGGTAAATGCAGGATCGACACGTGCCACCGGGTCAGACCCGAGCGGCTTGGGGATGATGCAGCACGAGGGGCGCCCCCTGCAAAGTAAGCTAAAGACATAAAAACGGGATACATGCCACAGGGATGGACCCACGTGGCCTAGGAATGATGCGGCCCTGAGGGCGCTCCCAGCTGAATGAACTTGGAGAGATGTCACCTGGTTCCATCGTAGAAGGAATGGTGGGGTAGCCGAAGATGCATGGCGAAGGGGTTGCTCCTCACAAGCCGCCGGGGCCCTGAGCCTTAGGAGGCTCTTGGGGTCCAGGTGGTTCCTTGAGGACAGTCTTCATCTCCGCCAGGACTGCGTGGTGCCTGGCCTCTTGAGCCGCCAGGACACTCCGCAGGTTGTGTTGGAAAGCGGATGCCACGCTCGGTGGGACAATGACATGTGAACGTAGCTATGCGGCGGACCCTCGCAGCGTCCAGCGCGCGAAGGCCAGAAGCGCTCCTGAGACGCGGCTCGGTTGAGCCCTGGAATGTCGATGCAGACGCGCAGCCCACCATCCTCACCTGGATGGGGAGCCGCGCCAGGTGAGCGGCGATCGCCGCACATGCCCCTTGCTCCCGCAGCTCCTGAGTGGTCTTGGCAATGAACTCCTGACCGTTGGGTGCTCCTCGCCCCGTGTCTTCCTGAGTGAAACGTGCCATGAAGCACGCCTCCAAGTGGTGCCGAAGCGCCTCCCTCCTGATGTTGGCTAGGTCAGATGCCCTCCAGAAGAGAGCCCCTGAGCCCTGCCCGAGGAGGGCGCCGGGCCTGCCTTCCTATGCGATGGAGGGAGGCGCCCCAGGCGCGGGCGCTGATCCTGACATGGCACCGCTTGAGGCGCCGCTCCCCTGATGCCCTGTGCGGAGTAGCTGTTTCTTCTTCTTGGGGGTTGCCTCAGGAGGGCACTGGCCCTTGCTGTTTGGGTCTTCGATTGCTGCGGCTTGGAAGGCGCGCTCGAGGGAGCACAACGCATCTCTTTCTTCACAGGGGACCGTGATGATTCCGCCACTTCCTGGCATCTTGAGGACATTGTAGCCGTGGTGGATCACCGCCATGAATTTGGCCAGGAATGGATATCCGAGGATGGCATTGTACAGCAGGCGAATGTAAGCGATGTCGAAGTCGATGAGCTTGGTGCGGTAGTTGTCGCACTGTCCGAAGGTGACAAGGAGGCGGACCTACCCTATTGGGGTGGTGGAACCGTCGGTTACTCCTGAGAAGGGCTTGGTAGGTTGAAGCTGGCTGTATGGCACTTGAAGGCCGTCGAATGTCTCGACGGACAGGACATTGAGCCCTGCGCCACCGTCGATGAGGGTCTTGGTGACTTGTACATTGCTGATGACAGGTGAGCAAATAATCGGGATAACGCCAGCGGTAGCCGCGCACTTGAGCTGGTCTGCCGAGCTGAAGGTTATGGCGCACTTGGACCACCTGAGCAGGCGTGTGGCCTCGAGCCTGGGGAGGACTGCGTTCACCTCGCGAGCAAACTGCTTGAAGACACGTTGAGAAGCCGGGGCTTGCACTCTGCCAAAAATGTAGGCGATAGCATGCGGCTCCTGGAAGCCCCCAGCTCCCTCGTCCTTGTGATGGTCGTCATTCCTTCTTGGTGGTGGCAGTAGCGGAGGAAGGCCAGCATTGCCCTGAAGGCGGTCCTCGCGAGGCTGATCCCTCCAGGCGCCCTCGCGAGGTTGGTCCTGCCAACAATCCTCATGAGGCCGGTCACGCCACTCTCGGCGAGGGCCACGGTCGTCCCAGCATCCTCCGCCATGTCCTCCTCCTCAGCCGTAGCCCCGGTCGCTGTGCTTGGGGCGTTGACCGAAGCGTCCATCTCGGATGGCCCTAAGGTCTTGACAATCGTTGGTGTTGTGGTTGTGGACGTTGTGGTAGGCGCATAATGGTCGGCTGCTCTTGGATGACTCGGGTTGGTCCCTGCCGCGCTTCGTGTCCGGCTCCGCCGCGAGCACGGCCACTCCCTTGCACTTTACGTCCTTGGCCTTGGCTTTCTTCTCCCGTAGGTCAGCAGCTGGGAGCTCGAGGAGGGAAAGGTGCCCCGCCTCAGCTCTTGCGCACTTGGTAGCCAGGTTGAATAGCTCCAGATACATGGACAACTCCTAGTGGATGGCGAGCTCCTCCTTCAGCTTGACGTCACAGACGCCATCAAAGAACGCCGAGATGATGGCCTCGTCAGTCACCTTGGGGATCTTGAGGCGAAAGTTGTTGAAGTGTTGGATGTACTTATGTAGAGTCTCTCCTGGCTGCTGCTTGACGCAGCATAGGTCACCCGTGGCCGGGGGGTGGTCGTGAGTGCCCTGGAAGTTGGCGACGAAGCGGTCGTGCACCTCGTTCCAGGATGAGATCGAGCCTGGAGGCAGGTTCAGGAGCCACGAGCGGGCGACATCCTTGAGCTCCATGGGGAACCAATTCGCCATGACCTTCTCGTCGTCGTTGGCCGCCTCGATGCTCAGCTCGTAGAGGTGCAAGAACTCCACAAAGTCGGGGGTGCCGTCATAGCGAGGAGGCGGGTCCGGCTTGAACTTGCCCGACCAGGCGACGCTACACAGCTCGGGGGTAAGGGCGCGGCAGCCTCCTGTGGTCACCGGGGCCCTTAGCTGATGCATAGCTTGTCCTTGATAACGCCCGCGCACCGCCGCTGCGGGCAGCACGCGATCTTGCCGTGGTGGTGCGGTGAGCACGGGAGCATTCTCTTGCGGCCGAGGGACCTCTTGGCAGCTTCTTTCTTCTCGCGCGGGCGCCGGACACGGTGGGTCGCGCCTGGGGGCCGCGTGTCTCGGTGCCAGGGCGCCGTCTTGGGGCAGAGGTGGCGGAGGCGCTCCGTGAGCCTCGTCGCCCGCAGCTGGCGAAGGGCAAGGCAGCGAGAGGGACGGCGCAGGAGAGCCCCCTACGGTGTTGACGAGCTCAGCGATGCGGTCGAGCCAGTCCTCGTAGAGGTCGTCGACGAGGCGGTAGCGCAGGAGCTCGCATGCCATGAGCAGCGCGGCCTGCGCGTCCGTGGGAGTGTGACGAGCGTGGGACGATGAGCCGGCCAGAGTCAGTGATGGAGTGGCGGTGCGGCCGTCCCGCCGCACCGAGGGGTGCAGCGAGGATGCTTGGTGCTCGTTCCCCGCCGGGCCAGTGGTGGCATTGGCGGCAGGCGACAGAGAACAACGGGGAGGCTCGCCGACAGGGGTCGTCTAAGCGACACAGGCGGCGAGGGCGGCCCTGCGCTCAGTGCAGGCTCGACGGGCATCCGACATGGATGCGACGAAGCGATGGGACGCGGATCAACGAAAGGAAAACTTTGGCGCACCCCTACCTGGCGTGCCAAATGTCGGATTTCGGGTTCCAGCAAACCCTTGAGGTTTGAACACTGGGGTGCACACGAAGGTCTCTATTCTATCTACTTGATCACGCCCTCACCCTCGCCGCGATCTCAAGGTTAGCTCAACAAAATCACAACACGAGAGACACAAGGTCTATACTGGTTCGGGCCGCCGATGTGGTGTAATACCCTACTCCAGTGTGGTAGTGGTGGATTGCCTCTCGGGCTGATGATGAACAGTACAAGGGAAGAACAGCCTCCTGAGGAGAGGTGCTCTTGTGCTTGGTGAACTTGTGTGGATGAGGGTGATCTCAATGTTCTCCAGATCAGTTGCTGTTGGGGAACGTAGTAATTTCAAAAAAATTCCTACGCACACGCAAGATCATGGCAATGCATAGCAACAAGAGAGGAGAGTGTTGTCTACGTACCCTCATAGACCGAAAGAGGAAGCGTTAGCACAACGCGGTTGATGTAGTCGTACGTCTTCACGATCCGACCGATCAAGTACCGAACGTCGACATCTCCGAGTTCAGCACACGTTCAGACCGATGACGTCCCTCGAACTCCGATCCAGCCGAGTGTTGAGGGAGAGTTTCGTCAGCACGAAGGCGTGGTGACGATGTTGATGTTCTACCGACGCAGGCTTCGCCTAAGCACCGCTTCTGATATTATCGAGGTGGACTATGGTGAAGGGGGCACCGTACACGGCTAAGAGATCAAACAGATCAATTGTTGTGTCTCTGGGGTGCCCCCCTGCCCCCGTATATAAAGGAGCAAGGGGGGAGGCGGCCGGCATAGGGAGGAGGCGCGCCAAGGGGGGAGTCCTACTCCCACCGGGAGTAGGACTCCTCCTTTCCTTGTTGGAGTAGGAGAGAAGGAAAGAGGAGGAGAGGGAGAAGGAAAAGGGGGCTGCACCCCTTGTCCAATTCGGACGTATAGGGGGCGAGCCTCCTTCCTTTGGCCTCTCTCCTCTATTCCCGTATGGCCCAATAAGGCCCATATACTCCCGGCGAATTCCCGTAACTCTCCGGTACCCCAAAAAATACCCGAATCACTCGAAACCTTTCCGAAGTCCGAATATAGTCGTCCAATATATCGATCTTTACGTCTCGACCATTTCGAGACTCCTCGTCATGTCTCTGATCTCATACGGGACTCCGAACTCCTTCGGTACATAAAAACTCATAAACTCATAATATAACTGTCATCGAAACCTTAAGCGTGCGGACCCTATGGGTTCGAGAACTATGTAGACATGACCGATACACGTTTCCGGTCAATAACCAATAGCGGAACCTGGATCCTCATATTGGCTCCTACATATTCTACGAAGATCTTTATCGGTCAAACCGTATAACAACATACGTTGTTCCCTTTGTCATCGGTATGTTCCTTTACGAGATTCGATCATCGGTATCTCAATACCTAGTTCAATATCATTACCGGCAAGTCTCTTTACTCGTTTCGTAATACATTATCTCGCAACTAACTCATTAGTTGCAATGCTTGCAAGGCTTATAGTGATGTGCATTACCAAGTGGGCCCAGAGATACCTCTCCGACAATTGGAGTGACAAATCCTAATCTCGAAATACGCTAACCCACCAAGTACCTTTGGAGACACCTGTAGAGCACCTTTATAATCACCCAGTTACGTTGTGACGTTTTGTAGCACACAAAGTGTTCCTCTGGTAAACGGGAGTTGCATAATCTCATAGTCATAGGAACATGTATAAGTCATGAAGAAAGCAACATCAACATACTAAACAATCAAGTGCTAAGCTAACGGAATGGGTCAAGTCAATCACATCATTCTCCTAATGATGTGATCCCGTTAATCAAATGACAACTCATGTCAATGGTCAGGAAACTTAACCATCTTTGATTAACGAGCTAGTCAAGTAGAGGCATACTAGTGACACTATGTTTGTCTATGTATTCACACATGTATTATGTTTCCGTTAATACAATTCTAGCATGAATAATAAACATTTATCATGAAATAAGGAAATAAATAATAACTTTATTATTGCCTCTAGGGCATATTTCCTTCAGTCTCCCACTTGCACTAGAGTCAATAATCTAGTTCACATCACCATGTGATTTAACACCAATATTCACATCTGTATGTGATTAACACCCATAGTTCACATCGTCATGTGATCAACACCCAAAAGGGTTTACTAGAGTCAATAATCTAGTTCACATCGCTATGTGGTTAACACCCAGAGAGTACTAAGGTATGATCATGTTTTGCTAGTGAGAGAAGTTTAGTTAACGGGTCTGTCACATTCAGAGCCATATGTATTTTTGCAAATATTCTATGTCTACAATGCTCTGCATGGAGCTATTGTAGCTAATTGCTCCCACTTTCAATATTTATCCAAATTGAGACTTAGAGTCATCTGGATCGGTGTAAAAGCTTGCATCGATGTAACTCTTTATGACGAACTCTTTTATCGCCTCCATAATCGAGAAACATCTCCTTAGTCCTCACCAAGGATATTCTTGACCGCTGTCCAGTGATCTACTCTTAGATCAAAATAGTATTCCTTTGCCAAACTCAGAGCAAGGTATACAATAGGTCTGGTACACAACATAGCATACTTTATAGAACCTATGACTAAGGCATAGGGAATGACTTTTCATTCTCTTTCTATTTTCTGCGATTGTCGAGTTTTGAGTCTTACTCAACTTCACACCTTTGCATCACAGGCAATAACTCTTTCTTTGACTGTTTCCATTTTGAACTACTTCAAAATCTTGTCAAGGTATGTACTAATTGAAAATCTTATCAAGCGTCTTGATCTATCTCAATAGATCTTGATGCTCAACATGTAAGTAGCTTTACTGAGGTCTTTCTTTTAAAGAACTCCTTTCAAACACTTCTTTATGCTTTCCAGAAAAATTCTACATCATTTCTGATCAACAATATGTCACTCACATATACTTATCAGAAAGGCTGTAGTGCTCCCACTCACTTTATTGTAAATACAGGCTTCACTGCAAGTCCGTATAAACCTATATGCTTTGATCAACTTATCCAAGCGTATATTCCAACTCCGAGATGCTTGCACCAGTCCACAGATGGATCGCTAGAGCTTGCACATTTTGTTAGGACCTTAAGGATCGACAAAACCTTCTGGTTGCATCATATACAACTCTTCTTTAATAAATCCATTAAGGAATGCAATTTTGTTTATCCATTTTCCAGATTTCATAAAATGCGGCAATTGCTAACATGATTCGGACAGACTTAAGCATAGACATGAGTGAGAAACTCTCATCGTAGTCAACACCTTGAACTTGTCGAAAACCTTTTTGCGACAATTCTAGCTTTGTAGATAGTAACACTACTATCAGCGTTAGTCTTTCTTCCTGAAGATCCATTTATTCTCAATGGCTTGCCGATCATCGGGCAAGTCAACCAAAGTCCACACTTTGTTCTCATACATGGATCCCATCTCAGATTTCATGGCCTCAAGCCATTTTGCGGAATCTGGGCTCACCATCGCTTCTTCATAGTTCGTAGGTTCGTCATGGTCTAGTAACATAACCTCCAGAACAGGATTACCGTACCACTCAGGTGCGGATCTTACTCTGGTTAACCTACGAGGTTCAGTAAGAACTTGATCTGAAGTTTGATGATCATCATCATTAACTTCCTCACTAATTGGTGTAGGTGTCGCAGAAACTGGTTTCTGCGATGAACTACTTTCCAATAAGGGAGCAGGTACAATTACCTCATCAAGTTCTACTTTCCTCCCACTCACTTCTTTCGAGAGAAACTCCTTCTCTAGAAAGGATCCATCTTAGCAACAAATAACTTGCCTTAGGATCTGTGATAGAAGGTGTACCCAATAGTTACCTTTGGGTATTCTATGAAGACGCACTTCTCCGATTTGGGTTTGAGCTTATCAGGTTGAAACTTTTTCACATAAGCATCGCAGCCCCAAACTTTAAGAAACGACAGCTTAGGTTTATTGCTAAACCATAGTTCATACGGTGTCGTCTCAATGGATTTAGATGGTGCCCTATTTAAAGTGAAAGCAGCTGTCTCTAATGCATAACCCCAAAATGATAGTGGTAAATCGGTAAGATATATCATAGATTGCACCATATCCAATAAAGTGCGGTTACGACGTTCGGACACACCATTACACTGTGGTGTTCTATGTGGCGTGAGCTGTGAAACTATTCCACATTGTTTTAACTGAAGGCCAAACTTGTAACTCAAATATTCGTCTCCACGATCAGATCACAGAAAACTTTATTTTCTTGTTGCGATGATTTTCCACTTCACTCTGAAATTCTTTGAACCTTTCAACTATTTTAGACTTATGTTTCATCAAGTAGATATACTCATATCTACTCAAATCATCTGTGAAGGTCAGAAAATAACGATACCTGCCACGAGCATCAACACTTATTGGACCGTATACATCGGTATGTATTATTTCCAACAAGTTAGTAGCTCGTTCCATTGTTCCGGAGAACGGAGTTTTAGTTATCTTGCCCAAAAATCGATCTTTATGGAGTTTCTTCACGCGCTTTACACCGATATGACCCAAACGGCAGTGCCACAAATAAGTTGCACTATCATTATTAATTTTGCATCTTTTGGCATCAATATTTATTAATATGTGTATCACTACGATCGAGATCCAACAAACTATTATCATTGGGTGTATGACCATTGAAGGTTTTATTCATGGAAAGAGAACAACAATTATTCTCTGATTTTAAATGAATAATCCTATTGCAATAAACATGATCAAATCATATTCATGCTCAACGCAAACGGGCATGAGTCTGAAATACCAATTTCAACTCTTGGAACATCTCATATGCTCCATGGCGTTCAAAATGTTTCTGAAGTCCCGGTTCTAAGCCATAAAGCATGATGTACTAAACTATCAAGTAGTCATCATACCGAGGTTTTGTCAAACGTTCATAACATATGCATCTGCTCCTGCAATAGGTCTGTCACCTATTGGTGCATCAAGGACATAATTCTTCTGTGCAGCAATGAGTAACATCCTCAGATCACGGATCAAGTCCGCATCATTACTACTATAATCTTTCAACTTATTTTTATCTAGGAACATATGAAAATTAAACGGGGAGCTACATCGCCAGCTATTGATCTACAACATAGATATGCCAATACTACCAAGACTAAGTTCATGATAAATTAAAGTTCAATTAATCATATTACTTAAGAACTCCCACTTAGATAGACATCCCTTGAGTCATCTAAATGATCACATGATCCAAATCAACTAAACCATGTCCGATCATCACGTGAGATGGAGTAGTTTTCAATGGTGAACATCACTATGTTGATCATATCTACTATATGATTCACGTTCGACCTTTCGGTCTCCAGTGTTTCGAGGCCATATCTGCATATGCTAGGTTCGTCAAGTTTAACCCGAGTATTCTGCGTGTGCAAAACTGACTTGCACCCGTTGTATGTGAACGTAGAGCTTATCACACCCGATCATCACATGGTGTCTCAGCACGAAGAACTATCGCAACGGTGCATACTCAGGGAGAACACTTATACCTTGAAATTTTAGTAAGGGATCATCTTATAAAGCTACCGCCGAACTAAGAAAAATGAGATGTATAGAACATAAACATCACATGCAATCAAAATACGTGACATGATATGGCCATCATCATCTTGTGCCTTTGATCTCCATCTCCAAAGCATCGTTATGATCTCCATCGTCACCGGCATGACACCATGATCTCCATCATCTTGATCTATATGAATGTGTTGTCACATGCTCGTCTCGCCAACTATTGCTCTTGCAACTATTTCTATCGCATAGCAATAAAGTAAAGCAATTATTTGGCGCTTGCATATTATGCAATAAAGAGACAACCATAAGGCTTCTGCCAGTTGCAGATAACTTCAACAAAACATGATCATCTCATACAACAACTTATATCTCATCATGTCTTTACCATATCACATCACAACAAGCCCTGCAAAAACAAGTTAGACATCCTCTACTTTGTTGTTGCAAGTTTTACGTGGCTGCTACGGGCTGAGCAAGAACCGTTCTTACCTACTCATCAAAACAACAACAATATTTCGTCAAGTATGTGTTGTTTTAACCTTCACAAGGACCGGGTGTAGCCACACTCGATTCAACTAAAGTTGGAGAAATTGACACCCGCCAGCCACCAGTGTGCGAAGCACGTCGGTAGAACGAGTCTCACGTAAGCATACACGTTCGTAATGTCGGTCAAAATGAACCCACTAACAAGGTTGATCAAGTCTTGTTAACAAACTCATTCCGGATATTCACGGAACCGGAGAAATTTCGAATGACACTAAGTTACCTCAACGGGGATATGAAAATCCCCAACAATAAGAATATCATACTTTTTTTGACAGTAGGGAGAGGAAATTCGAAACCTCCAAATATAATCGATGGAATTTTTCCAATAGAGTTGATACTATAAACTTGAGGTTGTTTTCTCGGAAAGTGTACCGTGTACTCATTGCCATTAACATGAAAAATGACATTGCCTTTGTTGCAATCAATAACAGCCCCTGCAGTATTAAGGAAAGGTCTTCCAAGAATAATAGACATACTATCATCCTCGGGAATATCAAGAATAACAAAGTCCATTAAAATAGTAACGTTTGCCACCACGACAGGCACATCCTCACAAATACCGACAGGTATAGCAGTTGATTTATCAGCCATTTGCAAAGATATTTCAGTAGGTGTCAACTTATTCAAGTCAAGTATATGATATAAAGAGAGAGGCATAACAACCCAATCGGCTCCAAGATCACATAAAGCAGTTTTAACATAATTTCTCTTAATGGAGCATGGTATAGTAGGTACTCCTGGATCTCCAAGTTTCTTTGGTATTCCACCCTTAAAAGTATAATTAGCAAGCATGGTGGAAATTTCATCTTCAGGTATCTTTCTTTTATTAGTAAAGATATCCTTCATATACTTAGCATAAGGATTTGTTTTCAGCACATCAGTTAATCGCATACGCAAAAAGATGGGTCTAATCATTTCGGCAAAGCGCTCAAAATCCTCATCATCCTTTTTCTTGGATGGTTTCAGAGGAAAAGGCATGGGTTTCTGAACCCATTGTTCCCTTTCTTTACCATGTTTCCTAGCAACGAAGTCTCTTTTATCATAACGTTGATTCCTTGATTATGGGTTATCAAGATCAATAGAAGGTTCAATTTCTACATCATTATCATTACTAGGTTGAGCATCAACATGAACATTATCATTAACATTATCACTAGGTTCATGTTCATCACCTGATTGTGTTTCAGCATCAGAAATAGAGATATCATTTGGATTCTCAGGTGGTTCGGCAATAGGTTCACTAGAAGTTTGCAAGGTCCTATCCTTTTTCTTTTCCTTCCTCTTAGAAGAACTAGGTACATCAATATTATTTCTCTGAGAATCTTGCTCGATTCTCTTAGGGTGGCCTTCAGGATACAAAGGTTCCTGAGTCATTCTACCAGTTCTAGTAGCCACTCTAACAGCATAAACATTTTTCTTACTATTCATTTCATCAAGCACTTCTTTCCGAGATTTAATTACTTGTTCTACTTGAGTGGTAACCATAGAAGTATGTTTGCTAACAAGTTTAAGTTCACCTCTAATATCAGCCATATAATCACCCAAGCATTTAATCATAAAGGTATTCTGTTTTAATTGTCTACCAAAATAAGCATTAAAGTCATCTTGCTTAAACATAAAGTCATTAAACTCATCCAAGCACTGACTAGCAATTTTAGTAGGGGGACTTCAGCTTTATCATATCTATAGAGAGAATTTACCTTCACTACCTGTGTCGGGATATCGGGATCAGGAGGCTCTTTAGTGAATAAGGATATGAGATCATATACTTCTTCAACAGGCGGTAAATTAAGACCATGTATTTCTTCAATAGGAGGTAAATTCTTAACATCTTCAGCTTTAATACCTTTTTCTTTCATAGATTTCTTTGCCTCTTGCATATCTTCAGGACTGAGAAATAGAACACCTCTCTTCTTCGGAGTTGGTTTAGGAATAGGCTCGGTAACTGGCTCTGGAACTGGCTCGGGAGGTGGCTCAGGAGGTGCCCAATTATTTTCATTTGTCAACATATTATTCAATAGAATTTCAGCTTCATCCGGTGTTCTTTCCCTGAAAAGAGAACCAGCACACCTATCTTGGTAATCTCTGGAAGCATCAGCTAGTCCATTATAAAAGATATCAAGTATTTCAGGTTTCTTAAGAGGATGATCAGGCAAAGAATTAAGTAACTTGAGAAGCCTCCCCCAAGCTTGTGGGAGACTCTCTTCTTCAATTTGCACAAAGTTGTATATTTCCCTCAAAGCAGCTTGTTTCTTATGAGCAGGGAAATATTTAGCAGAGAAGTAATAAATCATATCCTGGGGACTTTGCACACAACCAGGATCAAGAGAATTAAACCATATCTTAGCATCACCCTTTAATGAGAACGGAAATATTCTGAGTAAATAAAGGTAGCGCGATCTCTCATTATTAGTAAACAGGGCAGCTATATCATTTAACTTAGTAAGATGTGCCACAACAGTTTCAGATTCATAGCCATAAAAAGGATCAGATTCAACCAAAGTAATTATATCTGGATCAACAGAAAAATCATAATAATCCTTATCGGGAACATAAATAGGTGAAGTAGCAAAAGTAGGGTCGGGTCTCATTCTATCTCGAGAATATTCTTTACTCCATTTAACTAGCAACCTCTTAAGTTCATATCTATCCTGGCAAGCAAAAATAGCCGCAGAAGATTCAACATCAAAAAGATAACCCTCAGGAATAGCAGGCATATTCTCATCATCAGTATCATCATCGTATTCAGGTTCAATAATTTCTCTTTCTCTAGACCTAGCAATTTGCTCCTCGAGAAATTCACCAAGGGCACAGAGTATCAAAGCGAGAAGTAGTTTCATCATAAGTATCATGCATAGCGGAAGTGGCATCATCAATAACATGCGACATATCAGAATTCATAGCAGTAGCAGGTTTAGGTGTCGCAAACTTACTTATAACAGAAGGTGAATCAAGTGCAGAGCTAGATGGCAGTTCCTTACCTCCCCTCGTAGTTGAGGGCAAAATAGTAGTTTGATCGTCTTTCAAGTTCTTCATAATGTCGAGGGATGGGTGAGTAGAGGGATGGCCTGGCCAGCAGTGGGAGTAGTAGGGGGCGGTGAGGCCTCCGCCGCATCACAGCCGGCCATGGGAGGCGGGAGCACGAGGCACGACCGACGCTGGTTTGGGCGGCTAGAGCAAGAAGCTAGAGGTTGAAGAAGCACTAAGGCCATTTGTAGGACCTTGAGAAGAGGTGTCTAGAGGGGGGGGGGTGATTAGACACCAAAATTGCAGTTTTTAAGATTCTTTAAAGTTTAAGTGGAGTTTAGGCACAAGTTTAACATTCACAACACATATCAAGCAAGCATGCAAAGAGTATATGAGCAGCGGAAAGTAAAGCATGCAACTTGCAAGAATGTAAAGGGAAGGGATTGGAGGATTCAAACGCAATTGGAGACACGGATGTTTTTGGCGTGGTTCCGATAGGTGGTGCTACCGTACATCCACGTTGATGGAGACTTCAACCCACGAAGGGTAATGGTTGCGTGAGTCCACGGAGGGCTCCACCCAAGAAGGGTCCACGAAGAAGCAACCTTGTCTATCCCACCATGGCCGTCGCCCACGAAGGACTTTCCTCACTAGCGGTAGATCTTCACGAAGTAGGCGATCTCCTTGCCCTTACAAACTCCTTGGTTCAACTCCACAATCTTGTCGGAGGCTCCCAAGTGACACCTAGCCAATCTAGGAGACACCACTCTCCAAGAAGTAACAAATGGTGCGTTGATGATGAACTCCTTGCTCTTGTGCTTCAAATGATAGTCTCCCCAACACTCAACTCTCTCTCATAGGATTTGGATCTGGTGGAAAGAGGGTTTGAGTGGAAAGCAACTTGGGGAAGGCTAGAGATCAAGATTCATATTGTAGGAATGGAATATCTTGGCCTCAACTCATGAGTAGGTATTTCTCTCTCAAAATTAGGATTTTGGAAGTGTAGGTTCAGTCTAATGGCTCTCTCCACGAATGAAGAGGAGGTGGTGGGGTATATATAGCCTCCGCACAAAATCTAACCGTTACACACAATTTACCAAACTCGGTGGGACCGAATCGTTAAACTCGGTCGGACCGATTTAGTAAACCTAGTGACCGTTAGGGATTTTCGGTGGGACCGGAATGCAACTCGGTGGGACCGATTCGGTTAGGGTTAGGGCATAACGTAATCTCGGTAAGACCGATTACACAAACTCGATGGGACCGATTTTGGTAATAAGCTTTCCAGAGAGTTGGTCGGGCAAACTCGGTTGGACCGATTATCAGACTCGGTGAGACCGATTTTGATAATAAGTTAACCAGAGAGTTTGCATTGTAATCACGGTAGTACCGATTGCTCAAACTCGGTGAGACCGATTTTGATGATGGACATACACAGAGAGATTACAATCCCATCTCGGTGAGACCGAGATCCCTATCGATGAGACCGATTTGCCTAGGGTTTGTGGCAGTGGCTAAGACATCCAAACTCAGTGGCGCCGGATAGAAATAATCAGTGGGCCGAGTTTGACTTTAGGTTTAGGACATATGTGTGGAAATGGGAAAGTAGTTGAGGGTATTTGGAGCATATCACTAAGCACTTGAAGCAAGAGGCTCATTAAGCAACACGTCATCCCTCCTTGATAGTATTGGCTTTTCCTATAGACTCAATGTGATCTTGGATCACTAAAATGGAAAATGAAGAGTCTTGAGCTTGAAGCTTGAGCCAATCATTTGTCCTTAGCATCTTGAAGGAGTTCCCACATCCTTTAGTCCATGCCACTCCATTGTTGAACTTATCTGAAACATACCAGATACAAGTGTTAGTCCAACAAGACATATGTTGACATTAATTACCAAAACCACCTAGGGGGCACTTGTGCTTTCAATCTCCCCATTTTTGGTAATTGATGACAACATACATCAAAGCTTTAGATAAAGATATAAAGAATAGCAAGTAAAGCTTTGGAAAGACATGTAAGAAGCATAGGCTCCCCCTACATGTATGCAATCATGTGAATATGAAATATAGAAGCATGTGATAGCATAACCATGATAGAGCAGGCAATGTGTTACATGTATCTTGGCCATATGCATCAGAGCAAAAAGTATTAAAGGAAATACCTTCATGCCCATGAGTCCTTCTTGCAAACAGTATGTACATCAGCAAGAATTCCTCATACACATGATTGTGATGCATATACTTACCTTGTAGTCTTGAGTAGGCTTAGGATGGAATGAACCTGCACAAACAAGGTTAGATAACATAGGTACATCTACTAGCCAGAGCAAACAGAAGAAACTAGAAGAATACCAAGACTGGGATGACATGTAGAGAGTGAGTACTAAGTACCACAGTTGATTAGACATGTCCCCAAGAGTAAAGATATGCATTGAATTTAAATGATTTCTTTCCCTTAGATGTCTTGCTCCCCCTGAATCTAACATGGGATAATGGGAGAAGATAGGGAACAGAAAATCAGAGCTGAAAGATAAAAAGAACAGAGCTAATGCAAACTAATGCAAGTAAGCACACATGAACGTGAACATGTCTTTCCCCTCAAGAAGACATGTGGCTCTCCTCTTGAATACCAAGCATCTAGGATCCTTGAGAAATACTCTCTACTAGTATTCTCTCCCCCTAGAGATGTCTCTCTCTTTCCCTGAAGGATCTCTCTCCCCCTATAAGATGTGATCTCTCTCTCTAAATGATAAGCTTTGATGTGATCTCTCTCTCCCCCTTTGACATCAATTTCCAAGAAGGGCTTGATAAAGATGTAATCTCTCTCTCCCTCTGGAATTTGTCGTGAATGGGTTTGATCCTTGAGTCACAACATAAAGCAATGATTAAAATGTGATGCTTGTTAGAGGACAAGATTCATTGAGTGGAGCTGGATTAAAAGAAACACAGAATAAGTGGCAAACTGTTTTTCCTGTTGTGAAATCGGTGGCATCGAGTGGTATGCTTCGGTTGGACCGAAAAGTTTCGGTTGGACCGAAAATAACAAATTGGTGTAATCGAGTTCATCACAGAGAAAACACTTGTCACCTCAGCTCACTAGACTAGTAAGATCTCACAAAGATTTGCAAGGAATTTACTGAATGATATGCAAGGAATTGGATGCAGAAAATGCAGAGAAAACAAGAAGAAATCTAGATGAAGTTTTTTTTTGAAAGGGGAAACACATATGCATGAGACAAATTCAAAAACTCAGAAAAGAACACAAGAGAACTTCATCTAGAGATGGTCGGCGACAAAGTCACCTATGTTAGAGTATATTGACTTAGGAGTCAAGTGAGATCACTTGATCATAGGTCATACTCATCGTTTAAGCTCAAAATGCTGTTACCATTTTTCGTTTAAGCATCTTTATGTATTCACATCTTGTCGAGTTGCTTTAGCTCATGACTTGGAGTAAAGCTTCTCTAAGATGGAATAGCATACCTTGGTTGGTGGTGTTGTCCATGTAGTTGAACTTGCGTGGGTTTCTCAAGGTTGATGTAGCTCATCAAGAATTTGGAGCACCACTTGGAATTTGAGTCCATCTACCTACATGGGTTTGTTCTTGCAAGGAAGAGCACTTGTATATCCAAAAATGAAAATCATGAAACTCAACATAGAATTTGTCAAAGGATATGTTTGAATGGTTTCGTGCTTCCTTGTCTTCAACCACCTTTGTATAGAGACTTGGTGATGTAGAGATTGCTCAAGATGTGAGTAGGTTACAATCACATGGAGTTTGATTCAACCAATTACCTACATGGGATAGATAACATGCAAGATACAAATATATCCAAGACATAAGTTTTTCATCATAAGAGAAATATCAAGGATTAGGCATAAGCTCATGTCTTGCATGTATCCAATGGAGTTTCTACTCCAAGTTTGAAGCATCAATGATGTCCAATTCTCCTCTTAACCTGCAAAACACTTTCTCATCAAGAGGTTTAGTGAATATATCCGCTAATTGCTTTTCGGTGCCAACATGCTTAAGATCAATGTCACCCTTAGCAACATGATCTCGAATGAAATGATGACGAACTTCAATATGCTTAGTTCGAGAATGTTGCACAGGATTATGACCAATTTTGATAGCACTTTCATTATCATAAAGCAATGGAACATGTCTCACATATATCCCATAATCTTTAAGAGTTTGGGTCATCCAAAGTAATTGAGCACAACATGAACCAGCGGCAATATATTCAGATTCAAGCGTGGATAAGGATACCGAAGTTTTGTTTCTTGGAGGACCAAGACACAAGAGATCTACCAAGAAATTGACAAGTACCCGAAGTGGACTTTCTATCAACCTTGTCTCCGGCATAGTCTGAGTCGGAATAACCAACAAGATTGAAAGAGGCCCTCTTAGGATACCAAATGCCAAAATTTGGTGTATGGATTAAGTATCTCACTATCCTTTTCACGACCTTAAGATGACATTCTTTAGGAGCAGCTTGATATCTTGCACACATGCACACACTTAGCATAATATTGGGACGTGAAGCACATAGATATTACAATGAACCAATCATAGAGCGATAAACCTTTTGATCAACCGGTTCACCATCTTTGGTCAAATCAAGATGTCCACTAGTAGGCATGGGTGTAGACATACCTTTGCATTCTTGCATATTGAACTTCTTGAATAAGTCCTTGGTGTACTTCGTTTGAGAGACAAAAGTACCTTCCTTAGTTTGCATGATTTGCAAACCAAGAAAGAATTTGAGTTCACTCATCATAGACATCTCAAACTTCTCCGACATTAGCTTCCCAAACTTTTCACTAGAATGAGGGTTAGTTGAACCAAATATAATATCATCAACATAAATTTGGCACACAAAGAGTTCACCATTAACCCTTTTAGTAAAAAGAGTAGAATCAATTTTCCCAATTTCAAAGCCTTTTTCAATAAGGAATTTGGTCAAGCATTTATACCATGCTCTAGGAGCTTGTTTAAGTCCATAAAGAGCTTTGTGAAGTTTGTAAACATGATTGGGTTTCTTAGGATTGACAAAGCCGGGAGGTTGTTTAACATAAACTTCCTCCTCTATTTCACCATTTAGAAAAGCACTTTTAATGTCCATTTGGTACAAGGTGATATTATGGTGATTAGCATAGGCAAGTAAGATGCGAATGGACTCAAGTCTAGCAGCAGGCGTAAGTCTCACCATAGTCCATACCTTTGACTTGTGTGTAGCCTTGGGCGACGAGACGTGCTTTGTTGCGAACTACTTGTCCATCTTCATCTTGCTTGTTGCGAAACACCCATTTGGTACCGATGATGTTGTGGTTGTTTTCGGGCTTCTCAACCAATGTCCAAACTTGGTTTCTCTTAAAGTTGTGTAGCTCTTCATGCATAGCATTTATCCAATCCGGATCTACCAATGCTTCTTCAACCTTGATAGGTTCAATGCTAGAGATGAAAGAATAGTTTTCACAAAAGTTAGCTAAACGAGTTTTAGAGCGAGTGATTCTCCCGGTTTGAATATCATTGTAGATTTGCTCTACGGGATGGTCTTTAGCAATTCTTGCTCGAACTCGTGAAAGCTTTTGCTTGGATCTTTGTTGAACATCTTCTTCATCTTGTTCTTCTTCTTGGCCTTCTTCATTGTTGGAGTTGTCGTTCTCTTGTCATGGTGGAGAAGGAGGTTGTTGATGTTCATCTTGATGCACTTCCTCGTTTCCTTCATCTTGGTGTGTCCCACTTGTGGATGCTTCCGTATCAACTCTTGGTTCACCTTGTCGTGAAGTAGAAGCTTCCATTTGGATAGACGAGGTACTCTCCTTCACCTCCGTTGGATGGACCTTGCCAATAGACAAGTCTCGGATTGCTTCCGAAGGATCTTTGTCTCCTACATCAATTGGCAATTGCTCTACTTGCGAGCCGTTAGATTCATCAAACTTCACATCTACCGTCTCTTCAACCTTTCGGGTGAAATTGTTGTAGACACGGTAAGTGTGAGAGTTTGAGCCATAACCTAGTAGGAAACCTTCATGAGACTTAGGAGCAAATTTAGAACGACGATGCTTATCAAGAATGTAGCACTTTGAGCCGAATACTCGAAAGTATCCAACTTGGGGTTTGTTACCGGTGAGGAGCTCGTATGCCGTCTTGCCGAGTAGCTTGTGAAGATACAAGCGATTTGTTGCATGACAAGCTGTCTCAACCGCTTCTGCCCAAAAGTGTTTCGGCGTCTTGTACTCATCAAGCATCGTTCTCGCCATTTCGATGAGCGTCCGGTTCTTCCTCTCAACAACTCCATTCTTTTGAGGTGTGTACGTAGCCGAGAACTCGTGTGAAATCCCTTCTTCGTCAAGAAAAGTGTCCACATTTGCGTTCTTAAACTCCGTTTCGTTGTCGCTGCGAACCTTCTTGATCTTCACTTCAAATTGATTTTGGGCCTTCCTAGCGAAGTTTTTGAAGATCTTCTGAACCTGCGATTTATCATCAAGAAAGAACACCCACGTAAATCTGGAAAAATCATCAACTATAACTAGACCAAAAGAATTTCCACCGAGACTCTTGTAAGAGTTGAGACCAAAGAGATCCATGTGAAGTAGCTCGAGTGGCCTCTTTGTGGTCATGATGTTCTTCACGGGATGCCTTCCTCCAACTTGTTTACCTGCTTGACAAGCACTGCAAAGTTTATCCTTATAAAAAATGACATCATTAACTCCAAGGATATGATTTCCTTTAATAAGCTTGTCAAGGTTTCGCATACCAACATGACCTAATCGTCTATGCCATAACCAACCTTTTGAGGATTTAGCAATGAAGCAAGTTTTAGGTTGAGCCTTTTTAGTGAAATCAACAATGTATAGATCACCTCTACGTATGCTGGTAAAGACCATTTTATGATTATCTCGACGAAACACTTGGCAATCTACTTCAATAAATAGAACATTGAAACCGAAATCAGCAAGTCTGGATACTGAAAGTAAGTTGTACCCAAGAGATTCAACGAGCATGACATTTTGTATGGAGCTATCATGTGAGATGGCCACCTTACCAAGGCCAACCACCTTACCCTTTGAGTTGTCACCGAAAGTGACATACTTTCGAGGACTATCATTATCAGCAAGCTCACGAAACATGTCTTTATCTCCGGTCATGTGATCGGTACATCCACTGTCAAGGACCCATTCCTTTCCTCCGACATGTATCCTCAAGATTTGCCATAAGACCAAAATGTCTCATTGCATCATCAAGATCGAAGTCACTATCATCATCCTCATCATAGTATCCATGTTCAACATCGTCATGTGGTGGATCAATTCCTAGAGAGGGTGATTCGTTAGAGTGAGTTTGACAATGATCTTGTCTTTGATTTTTTATAGCTTCGGAAATAATATCACTAATAATACCAACATTTCCTTTGGCACGCATAAGGATTGTAAGCTCAAATAGACGATCACCAAACATAGGATCACTAGAATTCATCTTACTCAAGGCAATAGACTTATGAAGAATTTCATCAAGATTTTTCAAAGAATAATCAGGAAATCGTTCCTCAAGAAATTTCCATATAGTGTAGGCACACTCAAGAGTAGGCAGTTTTATAATCAAGTTCCTAGGCAAGCCTCTAGTGATAAGATTAACAGTTCTAACATTCCTAATCATATCCATAGACTAATCAAGGGTAGGATGCATAGGATCAACACAAGGTGCACAAGGACTAGCAATGTAATTGTTCAAATGATATTGATTGAAATTACAAGCATCTCATTTTTCCACTCATGAAAATACTCTCCATCAAGAATAGGCACTCTATGTCTAAGACTCCCCAAAGTAGACTCATCCATCTTCCTCCAATGGTGATTAAACCAAAGCAATGGGACCAATGCTCTGATACCACTTGTAGGACCTTGAGAAGAGGTGTCTAGAGGGGGGGGGGTGATTAGACACTAAGTACCACAGTTGCAGTTTTTAAGATTCTTTAAAGTTTAAGTGGAGTTTAACATTCACAACACATATCAAGCTAGCATGCAAAGAGTATATGAGCAGCGGAAAGTAAAGCATGCAACTTGCAAGAATGTAAAGGGAAGGGATTGGAGGATTCAAACGCAATTGGAGACACAGATATTTTTGGCGTGGTTCCGATAGGTGGTGCTATCGTACATCCACGTTGATGGAGACTTCAACCCACGAAGGGTAACGGTTCTTGAGTCCACGGAGGGCTCCACCCAAGAAGGGTCCACGAAGAAGCAACCTTGTCTATCCCACCATGGTCGCCGCCCACGAAGGACTTGCCTCACTAGCGGTAGATCTTCACGAAGTAGGCGATCTCCTTGCCCTTACAAACTCCTTGGTTCAACTCCACAATCTTGTCGGAGGCTCCCAAGTGACACCTAGCCAATCTAGGAGACACCACTCTCCAAGAAGTAACAAATATTGCATTGATGATGAACTCCTTGCTCTTGTGCTTAAAATGATAGTCTCCCCAACACTCAACTCTCTCTCATAGGATTCGGATCTGGTGGAAAGAGGGTTTGAGTGGAAAGCAACTTGGGGAAGGCTAGAGATCAAGATTCATATGGTAGGAATGGAATATCTTGGCCTCAACACATGAGTAGGTAGTTCTTTCTCAAAAATAGGATGCTGGAAGTGTAGGTTCAGTATGATGGCTCTCTCCACGAATGAAGAGGAGGTGGAGGGGTATATATAGCCTCCACACAAAATCTAACCGTTACATACAATTTACCAAACTCGGTGGGACCGAATCGTTAAACTCGGTCGGACTGATTTAGTAAACCTAGTGACCGTTAGTGATTTTCGGTGGGACCGGAATGCAACTCGGTGGGACCGATTCGGTTAGTGTTAGGGCATAACGTAATCTCGGTAAGACCGATTACACAAACTCGGTGGGACCGATTTTGGTAATAACCTTTCCAAAGAGTTGGTCAGGCAAACTCGGTTGGACCGATTATCAAACTCGGTGAGACCGATTTTGATAATAAGTTAACCAGAGAGTTTGCATTGTAATCACGGTAGTACCGATTGCTCAAACTCGGTGAGACCGATTTTGATGATGGACATACACAGAGAGATTACAATCCCATCTCGGTGAGACCGAGATCCCTATCGGTGAGACCGATTTGCCTAGGGTTTGTGGCAGTGGCTAAGACATCCAAACTCGGTGGCGCCGGATAGAAAGAATCAATGGGGCCGAGTTTGACTTTAGGTTTAGGACATATGTGTGGAAATGGGGAAGTAGTTGAGGGTATTTGGAGCATATCACTAAGCACTTGAAGCAAGAGGCTCATTAAGCAACACCTCATCCCTCCTTGATAGCATTGGCTTTTCCTATAGACTCAATGTGATCTTGGATCACTAAAATGGAAAATGAAGAGTCTTGAGCTTGAAGCTTGAGCCAATCCTTTGTCCTTAGCATCTTGAAGGAGTTCCCACATCCTTTAGTCCATGCCACTCCATTGTTGAACTTATCTGAAACATACTAGATACAAGTGTTAGTCCAACAAGAGATATGTTGACATTAATTACCAAAACCACCTAGGGAGCACTTGTGCTTTCACCGTTGGATGGGCATCATACGGTCATTGGAGCTAGAATCGTGCATATTGACTAAGTTGACAAAGCCCTTCGTCCCTATCAACTTAGTAGGCCCACAAGTCAGCCTGCCACTCTACTGGGTCCCAGCTAGCAGGGGGAGTATTCATTTTTTGTGCGTAATAAGGAGGCACTTCCTTGCATGCGAAGATATAGATGGTGGGTCCAAGCTATCAGCGGCGGTAACGTTTTTTTCGTGAAATATAGAGACTCTTTCGGTGGGTCCCAGATGTCAAGTGGAGGAATCATTATTTTGTGTGTAATAAGGAGGCAATTCCTTGCGTGCGGCCGTGGATCTAGCTGTCAGCCTCTCCACATACAGTCCACTTCAGATGCATGTCGTCCGTTGACCATGTTGACTAGGCCGCGCCGAGAGAACCAGGGCAGTGGACGACGGCGAGGCCCAGGAAGGGAACGACGTGGAGGCAGGGAAGACCCGACAGTTGTTTCCCACGCGGAGGGGAGTACGACTGTACGAGGGTTTACTGGTTCGTCTGCCGTTGCCGGAGAATAATAGCAGGTGTGGGTGAGTAGAGGGATGGCTAGGCCAGCGATGGGAGTACGGTGGGGCGGTGAGGCTGCTGGCGGACACCGGCGAGGAGGAGGGAGCAGGTAGTTCCGTCGGCGCTTGTTTGAGCGGACGGAGCAGGAAGAGCAGAGATTGAAGAAGCACGACAACCGTTGGATGGAAATCCAATAGTCACTGCTTATGTGTCAACCTTTTTTTTAGGAAAGCCTCAAATCTGTGGAAAACAGCATACAACCCATCTGCCATTATTTCTATTAATTTACAGCCCATTTGCTAATTCTTAAGGTTTTTTTGGAGCCCATATTCTTTTTGTTAGCATTACAGCCCATATTGTGGCCACGGTTAAAAAATTATACGAAATTTTGCATATTTCGGTGCGGTCCGGACTGTTTTTAATCCGGAAATTTCGAGTCACATTCAAAATGATTTTAAAAATAAATGTATATCAATATAAAATCAAACAAATTGTCCATGCATAAAAATAAATGCAATTTAAAATCTCGAAATAAAAAAAAGAAATTTCAAACTAATTGCCGGTTTGATGTGTTTTAAAAATGTACATCCCATTTCTCATTACTGATAGGCCATTTTCTCGGCCAGCCGAATAAATCTCTCCTCGTCTTGAAAGATTTGCAGCCCAACAGGCTTGACAAAGTGACTTACTGGGCAAATCACAAAAAACCTGGGCTATGGCCGTGGACCCAGCTCCGGTCGTGGACCCAGCTGTCAGCCTCTCCACGTACAGTACTCTTCCAATGGAAGTCGGTCGTTGATCACATTGACCATGCCATGCCGAGTGCACCAAGGTGGTGGACGACGGCGAGGCCTAGAAGGGGATGACGCGGAGCCGGGGAAGACGCGGCAATGGGTGCCCACGCGGAGAGGAGTACGAGGGTTCACTGGTTTGGCTGTGGCGTGAGGCTGCCGTCGCCGCAGAATAACAGGGGGTGTGGGTGAGTAGAGGGATGCCCTAGGCCAGCGGTGGGAGTAGTAGGGGGCGGTGAGGCCTCCGCAGCATCACAGCCGGCCATGAGAGGCAGGAGCATGCAGCACGACCGGCGCTGCTTTGGGCGGCTGGAGCAAGAAGACCAGAGGTTGAAGAAGCACTATGGCCATTGGATGGACATCGTACGGTCACTGGAGCTAGAATCGTTCATATTGACTAAGTTGACAAAGCCCTCCGTCCCCGTCAACTTAGTAGGCCCACAAGTCAGCCACCCACTATGGTGGGTCCCAGCTAGCAGGTGTTGGTGTCAAAACCGGCGGATCTCGGGTAGGCGGTCCTGAACTGTGCGTCTAAGGCTAATGGTAACATGAGACTGGGGACACGATGTTTTACCCAGGTTCGGGCCCTCTCGATGGAGGTAATACCCTACTTCCTGCTTGATTGGTCTTGATGATATGAGTATTACAAGAGTTGATCTACCACGAGATCGTAGAGGCTAAACCCTAGAAGCTAGCCTATGGTATGATTGTTGTTGTCCTATGGACAAAACCCTCCGGTTTATATAGACACCAGAGGGGGCTAGGGTTACACAGAGTCGGTTACAGAGAAGGTGATCTACATCCAAATTGCCAAGCTTGCCTTCTACGCAAAGGAGAGGCCCATCCGGACACGGGACGAAGTCTTCAATCTTGTATCTTCATAGTCCAACAGTCCGACCAAAGTACATAGTATGGCTGTCCGGATACCCCCTTATCCAGGAATCCCTCAGCAGGGGGTATTCATTTTTTGTGCGTAATAAGGAGGCACTTCCTTGCGTGCGAAGATATAGCTGGCGGGTCCGGCCTGTAAGCGGGGGACGTTTTTTTCACGAAATATAGAAGCCCTTCCCACGTACACTCCACATACAGTGCGTAATAAGGAGGAACTTTCCTTGCGTGCGACCATGGACCTCGTGGGTCCCAGCCGTCAGGCTCTCCACGTACAGTCCTCTTCCGATGAATCTCAGATAATGTTGACCACTCATGCCGAAGCGCACCGAGGCGGTGGACGGCGAAGCTGACTGGAATGACGCGGAGATGGGGCACAGAGAGGAGTGGGAAACTTCTTTGGTTCGGTCTTGGTGGGCCTATACTCGGCAGAGAATAACAAGAGGTGCGGAGTGGAGGGATGGCTTTGGCCGTCGTGAGGGTAGCCTTTATTTGAAGCGCAAAACAATGCCCTTTGGGCCTTAGAAAGGCTGGAGTAGGCGGTCCCGGCAACGCTGGGGGAAGAGACGATAGATTGAAGAAGAACGCCGGTTGTTGGATGTAAATCCAACACCTTCTTAGGCTTCGACCTACTGGCCCACATGTCAGCCAGTCCATTTGTTTTTTTAGTCCATTTGGTGGGCTGGGTGAAACAATGATGTAGCATCTATGCAGCCCGTTTAAATCCCATTTGCATTTTTCTCGAAATCCACGGACTTGCTGGGCTGGGTGAAAATATCATGTTGGGCTAGACAGAGAAATGTTATAAAAACATAAACACAAGATTGCACGCCTATTCTTGCATTGGTCGATAAAATCTTTGCAAGCTTATGTACGCGATCACTAGGAGTTAACTTGCCAAGTAATATATAAACAATTATTATTATTATTTTGTAAGAACTTTCAACTTATGAAATAAAATATTATTTAAATTTGATGAGTAATAGTACGTGGGGTATTATTATTTTTTAGGCTAGACATGGGACAGTTGAGTTGGTTCTAGGGAAAAGTACTGGGAGAAAACTCACTTTACATCGAAAAAGAAAGTGGGAGAAAATTCAGAGACCTGATGGGTCCACCTGAGGAGAGGAATATGTTGGGAGGAAGGAGATTCAAAGCACGGCAGCTAAGTGAACTAGTTTTTTTTTAACAGACAAGTGAACTAGTTACATACATAAGCAAATAGCCACTAAAAAAAGCAATCAGGTTGATGGGTTCTTAAAAGAAATATTTCGGACAAAACAGATAATTACGACACATAGGCTAATGCATGAAACACTCAGATGATAAAGGTGCTTATAAACAGATAAAGTACAACATCTAGACCTTCCTGGCATGCTTGATCATGATGTTGCGGCTGTCCGTGTACTCGTCGGTTACGGGAAGCAGACCTTCCAAGATCTGCCTGTACATGCCGTAGCATGCGTATGCATCCTTGGCCGCGTAGGTTATGTAGGCTAGATTCAGAGGTACCTCCCACGTGTTCAGGTCCTTGGTATCATTATCTTCTTTCATGTTGGCGTATCAGGGGTCGATGATTGTCTCGGCGAGGTAAACCACAGAGTCCTTCTCCTTCCCGTTGCTGATGATCTTGTATTGCTTCTGGATGTCGACAAGCTTGTTGCACCAGATGGCCGAATCGTCGCATTCTTCCTTCTCTCCACCATAGCGAAGGTGCAGTCGGCCCTACAGAAGTGGTAGATGAGAACCTCTGATGGCCCTACAGAAGTGGTAGATGAGAACCTCTGATGGCCCTACAGAAGTGGTAGATGAGAACCTCGTCCCGCACACATACCTGGGTGACAGCGATCCGCTGGTCCCTGTCAGGAGACGAATGGATGGGCACAAGGTATAGTCCTGCAACCTTGTGCTTTCTCGTCCTGTAGGTACTGCTTGAACTCGGCGAGGCAGAGCTTCACCGAGTCCGGATCGTTGGTGTACATCACATTCAACTTGGTGCAGCCATAGGACTGAACGGCAAACCCAAAGGGAAATTCCTTGCTGAAGTCCATATCCAGCAGGCTCACCCCTCGGATCGCCATTGGAGTCTCTTCGAGTGAACGAGTGTGTAGGCGGCGGCAGCAGTTCGTTTTTAGGATCTTGGGGAACTGGATTCAACAGTAAACTAAGTGTGTACAGGCGACAACAGTTACTACCCCTCCCTCGTCCGATGCACGCCCGGCAGAAGATGCACCCTCGGCGCATTCAAACGCCTCCATTAAGAAACCTACTCCGGCCACACGTCGGTTCACGAGCGGGTCTGTATTGGTACTGTAATAACAGGAGTTAGTGGTCACTTTACTTAAATTTAATTAGCTTTAATAGAAATTTATACTTAAAACAAGCAGTGCATTGGCTCGTTCTATCAGTGCCACAGCATCAACATGCACAACAATTACAATTATTATTCTTAGGACGCACACGATCAACACATTTGTCACACTTCCACAAAGATAATACTACCAAGTTTGAACTGTTTGTTATGGTTGTTGTCCTCTGCATCATCATATCGTGTTTCCCAGCTTACAAGCTTCAGAACTAATAAATACGATCCAAATAATAAGTACAACAAAGATGCCTACACATCTCATTGATTCCCAGCTTACAAGATTCAGAACCAACAAATAAGATCCAAATAATAAGTACAACAAAGATGCCTACACATCTCATTGATTCCCAGCTTGCAAGATTCAGAACCAACAAATAAGATTCAACTAATAAGTACAACAAAGATGCCTACACATCTCATTGATTCCCAGCTTGCAAGATTCAGAACCAACCCATTAGAGCCTTTTGATAAAGTTAATATCGGGATTAAATCCATCTTGGCTAGCCATGTCATACAATCGAAGAACTTGGCGAATGCTCTTGACCGTCACAACATCTGTAATTGAGTATTCCTGTTTGCACAGCACAAACAAGAAGAGCATGATTTCACTTTAATAGGGGCCTCCTTGAACTCAACCTGCAGCTCCACTAGGATGAGGTCAACCTCCAGCTCCATGATTCAATTCATGCGCCTTTTTCTGCAGTTCACCTGAAATGAAGCAAAGATTGCATCATTCAGCTAGCAAGAAGTACTTGCTCTCGTGAGCTGGCAGGTTCTTCATTAGTAGTTAAACTAAATTTGAGGAACATTAAGGTTGGCTGTCTGGCTTATGTAAGGTGCAACTATAATTTTCATATCCTTTTGTGCAGTTCCACTAAAATAAAGTGCCATTGTGGTGATAGTGACGGCTCATCTTGCAAAGGCTAATAAAATGTTGCACGAGATTACCAGCAGAACTTGACGGAGATTTTGGAAACTCCAATCACCATTTTGTGCAGTTCCACCAAAATTGAGAGATCTTGCACACGTGACATTTTAGTTGAACTGCACAAGACACTCATTCCAAAAAAAAGTGTTTTGTGCAGTTCACCAAAAGGTCACAATAGCAACAAGGTGAAATGGATATCCCTATCTGCACAAAAAGATAGAAAGTAAACAGTTGCTGGTCAATAAGAATATATGAAACATATACAAAATGAAAAGAAGCATCTTAATTATGTTCATGGCAATCACGCAAGGACAGTAGAAATTTTAAAACATCAGCAATGCTTCATGTTACCAGAAGCATTACGATCAACAATGAGATTCCTCAAATATGGGATTACTTTAATGGTGGCATTGCTTATTTACCAGACACAGTAGATCAACCACAGCTAAAGAGTTGGTTTAAGGGCATGGGACCATGGGGACACCAAGACACTCAGCAGCGTAAAGGAGCAACTTACTTATCATACTGGGGAAAACAGCATGAGTGCCATTTGTAACACAGTTTAATTGCATCTTATCACTGGAGGCATTAGATTAACGATAACACTGGTTAGACATGTCCCTAAGGCAACAGTGTGATTGCTTCATTTTACATGCGCACTTCATTAACAACAGCAAAAGGTTGGTACAAGGACATGCGACAGTGGACGCATCAGCACAATGTACCTACAAGGAGGCATAAAGTGGTGATGCCGAGTTTGTTCATGCTATGTGAGGGCAGCAAATCTAATGCTGGAGACCTTTTACTATGTGAGGGCAGAAAATCTAATCTTGGAGACCTTTTACTATGTGAGGGAAGCAAATCTAATCCTGAGACCTTTTACTATGTGAGGGCAGCAAATCTAATCCTGGAGACCTTTTACTATGTGAGGGCAACAAATCTAATCCTGGACATACTCTGTTGACTTGTCCACCAGTCGCCACTTTCTATCCATTTTTCAACCAATAATAGATCTGTTCCTTATCCAGTTAAATCTTGTGTTTTCCCATTATTTCCCTTTTCAACCAAGAGACCGGTTGGGTATTCGGTCTCTACTACTTTCACCATATTATTTCCTCTTTGAATCATGTCCTAGATTCATGATACTACTTTCCCCCCTTTCTTCGTTGTTTGAAGAAAGCCCTAGATTCGAATGCATGAAGTAGCTTTACCTCTAATAATACTAAAAATTTAGGTGGCTTTGGAAGAGCTGATGGGAGTAGAAAAAGATGCACATGCAGACACATGGGGAGCTGGGGAAGTAGAGCAAGGCCGCTTTCAAAGAACTTATACCTGAGGGTCGCCGGGATGTCGGCGGCGGTAGGTCGGATCTGCGGATAATACAGCAGGGAGGAAGAAGGGTCGGAGGACCTCCCGAGCCGGCGCTGTGTCGGAGAGAACGGCACGGGCAGATGATCGGTCCCCTCTGGCAGCTGTGGGTTTCCTCCCTCGGCAGCGATGACCGCGTGAACGATGCACCTTTTAGTCCTCTACACACATCAGCCGAAGGGATTTGGCCAGATGTGTGACCAGCGGTGAGCAGAGAGAAAATGTCGCTACCGCTGTCTTGTTTATATCTGGAGAGGATGAGAGAATGAAGAGAGCAACCCTAGTTAAGCAAGCGCTCAGGCGCCTGTGTACATATATAGTGGAGTGATTATCTTTTTTCTCTCCACAACAAGCGTTTCAATTTGTGTACGTGGCATTAAAGAAAAGAAACTCTCTATTTAAGGTGACTACTATATGACTCCTACTTACTACTAGTATACGTACTAGTATTGTTCACTTGTGCTCCCCGCCCCTCTATTCATTGAACAACCCCACGGGTGAATAAACAAACAGTAAGTACTGTATTTATATAGAACGAACAAGCTCAAACTATTTTCGCGTAGTTAAAAGTTGAGGGCGGGGCTTTTCCCGGGCAGTACGCATGGCAGTTTTCGGATATGACCACTCACAATAGTCATGAATTACTGGCGCTCTGACCGGGGTGATGCCCCCCTTCCGTTTCGCGCTGTAATCTGGTGTATCACACGTCGACCCGAATGCTGGCTCTCCCACATGTCAGAGTAGTAAGAAGGAGCAAAGAATGATGTGCTATATACTAAAACTACTACTACTCAGGCCTGAGGAGTGTGAACCACGGCAGCCCAGTGAACCAGCAGTGCGAACCACGACAGCCCAGTGAACCAGCGGTGTGAACCACGGTAGCCCAGTGAGCCAGCAGTAGAAAACAATATGGTGATATGGCCATAAAAAACAATGTGCTGCGGTCCACACTATAGCATGTACAGTAACACTCCTCTTTGTTTGGATCCCTGAGTTAGAGCTAGTTTGGGTTGAAATAGCGTCAAATTATTGAAACAAGAGGGGTTAGTTTGAGCTAGTTTGCTCTAACCCAGCTAAAAAAACTAGCCCGGTGGAGAGGTTCTAATTGGGTTAGTTATCCTCGGGCCCACTAAAAGAGAACTACAAAAATCTCCCCTACCCGCACCAGATCGCTCCCCCCCTCTGGCACGACTACTCTATATTCCCTATAGGGTCGCCCACACCAGATCGCCCCCCCTCTTGCACGACTCCTCTATGTTCCCCATAGGGCCGCCCACCCAAGCACCGCTCGCCCTCTGTCCTCCGGCCGCCCTCTCCTTCCGGCCTCCGCCGCCCTACTCCGGCCGCCCTCTCCATCCGACCTTCGAAGGTTGCCCCGCTCCCCCTTCACCGGTTGTTTTTCTCCCTCTATCGTGCGCGGCGGCTGCGCATCTACCAGGGAGGTCGCGAGAGGGGTGAGTTTGTTCGTTCCTTCTTTGTCTCACGGCCATATCATTGATCTTGCTCGCTCCAACGCTAATTTGATTTGGAAAAGTAGATCATGATCAAACTTGGTATAGATTTGTGGTGCACGCATGGAATTGTTTGATGCTGCTTGAGGAGGTAATAAATCTTTCTAGAGGCCCAAAGATGCAGTTCACCTTTCTAGATATTTCAGTTTCAGGCTTGCATTATTTCTAGAGGCCCAATGATTCAGTTCACCTTTCTAGGTATTTCAGTTTCAGGCTTGCATTATTTCTAGAGGCCCAAAGATACAGTTCACCTTTCTAGGTATTTTAGTTACATGCTTGCATTATTTCTAGAGGCCCAAATATTAAGTTCCCGATCGTGACAGCGGCCCCTGCTACCCATGTGGTGTCGACCTCAACTCGCAAGGGCTGGCGTCGGAGGGGTTCCCGGGGCTTGGGCTCTATAGAGCCTTCCTCCAGAGCGATGATGGCGAGCTCCTCCCTCGGTGCATGAGGGGCTCCGGGCTCCCTCCCTATCGTGAATGACTTCCATGAGTTAGCTCATGCTTTGTTTCATGGAGTGTTTTTTTTGTGAAGCTTGATTGACGACTTGTATGTTTAAGTGGGATATCTCATTTGTATGGACAAAGTAAAAATTATCATGTTTTGCATGCTTGATTTGTAAAGATGGTTCGTTTATGTCAATTGTGGGGAGGAGGCCATCAAGAGCCGCCACACCAAATCCGGCAGGAAATAGGGTCCAAAGTAGTCAAATGATTGAGAAAGAGCATTTATTGTCAATCTAACCCTGCCATCCATACACCTCTTTGGTTTAGAGTTAGTTCAGGGTTAGAATCTAACTGAGTTAGAGTTTTCCTCGTCTCGGTTCATCGCCATCATACTTTCCCTTCCCCATTCCTGTGTTTTCAATATCCTGCGAATCAAAGAGGCCCTTTTTTGCGGGAAAAATCAAAGAGGCCCTTAGACTGGTTTAGGTCCGGTCATTTTTTATAAACGTGTTATGTCCAAAATTTAATGAACGTGCTTCGGTTTCTATGAAAATAATCCGGTTTCATGTAGTAATTCATTCATTTATTTATTCTTATGCGGGGGGTTTGCATGTAATTCGTGAGGTCTGGAATGTAAAGTACCCCGGCATATGCCCCGAGTCCTGCATGCACTACGACCCAGATGCTCTATGTCCCACATGTCAGCGAATGGGAGCACGTGGAAATAGCCTAGGAGTACATATAGGAGGATAAATGCGTGAAAATATATGTACTGTGAAGCATAGCTGCGGTTCGAAAAGGAGACCTAAAGTGATGATAGCTATAGGTCGCACGCACCCAACTAGTGGTACTAGACATACGACTAATTTTTTCCTCAAAAAAAAAAGAGGGACGAGTGCTCAGTACTCCTATTCTATAAACACGAGTCCCATCTGACAATAGCGTCCGTGTTATAGCTAGCTCTCCTCCCTTGTTTCTCTCTACTAATTCTAAACTCGGCCGACGCTCGGTGGGCGGGGTGGGTTTGCTCAACTGCGGCCCCACCTCACAGTGAAAATGTTACGACTGGAATAAAAATGCCATATACTCCCTCCATTCCTAAATATAAGCCTTTTTAGATACTATTTCAAATGGAATACAGCATACAGATGTATGTAGACATAGTTTAGAGTGTAGATTCACTCGTTTTGCTCCGTATGTAATAGTCACTTGCTGGAATCTTTAGAAAGACTTATATTTGGGAATGGAGGGAGTACTATGTACACCCCTATATAGTGTGTGAATAACTTTGAAAGTTGGTCGTTGGATGAAGCCAATCCGACAGTACAAAGATGGCAAATCCGAGCACTACTTGCCGTTGGATATGATCTACATTCCACCAGATTTTGCCACATGTAGAATCTAGAAAACTCCACATGTAGAAGCATAATGAACAAACCACTAGAACCTCATGCGTGCAATGCACGTGTACCTTACTAGTACTAATAAAACATTAAGGCCATGAGGTGATGCAGTGCTGGTTACAGGAGGCAAGAAGAAGAGATGCATCCATCGACGACGTCCACCTCCTCGACTCAGGGCGTCGGCCCGCCGAACGGCACCTAAGTAGCAGCAGCTTTCGTGGCTAGGTCAACGTGCTTCTGAACAATGGCGTCCAAAGATTCCAGCCGCTGGAAGAAGGCCAACGTGCTTCTGAACAATGGCGTCCAAAGATTCCAGCCGCTGGAAGAAGGCCAACGTCTTTATGTCCTCGCTTGCCTTGTAGTGGCCTATGTAGATTGCCTTTTAGACGTGGATGTGCAGGTCGACGGTTTCTTTCATGGCGAGGCGCTGCGCGGCGAGCGCGGCCTCGAGGTGCACATTCTTCGTCGCGACCTCCGGCACCTGCAGGGCCACCAGGGCTTGAAAGAGTTCGTCACCATGGAGGCCGATGAGGGTGGCAGGCAATGAGGAGCCCGGGCGCGCGGGCTGGAGAAGTACGGCAAGGACGTCCGCACGCTTCTTGACGGCGGTGAACTTGCGGACGGAGTTGACCATCATGTCGTCCATGCGAGAGGAGAAGCCGCCGTTGGCGAGGGCTACGATGCCGGCGGTCGCCAGCGCCATCTTGAAATGCTACGTGGTGCGGGGCCGCAGGCCGGTGCCTTGGATGATTTGGCACAGCCGATTGCCGCTCGCGTCCATTGCCTCCATAGGTGCTTGTGGCTTCTGGTCACTTGGTCTTGAATTGGGGGATTGGAGTGAGTAGTGTTGCACAGAGACTTGGGAGTAGATGGATTGGAGTGGTGGGCCTCCTTTATTATATGAGAGTCCAAACTCTGTTGCATTCATATCGTGCTGGCTCTATTATGCTTCTCCAATTAATTCCCTTTGCATGTAATTGAGGATGCATCATTGACCGTTCAACGTCTCGGGAACTGCTACCCTCTCCCTCCTTGGCATTCAATACCTATGGACCCGTCGACGATGAGGTCCCTATGGTGACTTCGTAAATTTCAAGATGACAGTGCTGTGCGTGTGTGCATTCATAGGGGTGAGTGTATGCGCGTGTATATGAGCACTTGCGTCTGTACCGTGTCAAAAAAAACGTAAATGCTTGTCAAATAGATACTAGTCAGTATACTCAATATTGTGCACCTCGGAGAGTAAAACGATAAAACTAGTACGTATTTATTTACGGTGCTGATTCACTCATGTTGCTCCATATGTACTCCGTCTTGGTGTAGTCTAGTCACTTGTTGAAATCTCTAGAAGGGCAAATACTCCTTTACGGTTTCTGAGGGCTATACTAGCAAGTAGTTATGCGTACTAGTACAATAGTGGGCTCACATAGCAATTTTGTCTCATGCAAGAGCACAGCTATATGCGTGCTCCAATGTTCGCAACTGCCATGTTCGATTTGCGCTTGGCTCTTCGCCTCTTCGAGAAGACGAACAATGATGTTACTACTACTGCTTCTACAATATCGAATCCACTGCTGCATGCCCGTCCACCACGAGCGGGAGGGATAGCTTCTTGTAGAAGTACTACTAAGCAAAAGCCTGTCCTCGTTTGCAAGCAACCGCGCGCATGGGCGAGGGAGAAGGCGTGTAGTAGATAAAATCAAGCTTCTCCTCGTTGTACGAGTTGACGCGACACATCATAGCACTCGCCCCACATGCTTGCCTCTAAACTTGGCTGAAAGACCCGCAGTGTACAATATATTTGCTGCAACCTCTAACATTTACCCACCACAAATTAAAATATATGTGGCTGTATGCATCGTTACGATGCAGAGGCCGGGAGTCCTCTCTTTCGAAAAAAACTAAAATATATATTCCTATCTTGACCAGATGAGCGTGCAAACTACAATCACCAGGGTGACAGGTAGGGCCAGAAGACTATTTTATTTTTTTTTAAAAACTTCGAGACGGCCACATAGCATGGAGCCGACCCCAACGATTTTAAGCTTACTAGCAAGATGCCCATGCATTGCATGGAACATCAAATGTGGGAGAAAAAGATGAACAAGGGAAGGCCTTATTGTAAATGTGGAGAGGGGTGTGGGTATCTTTTTGCAAAATTGCCATTGTTTCCTTCCTATCCGTCAGATATAAATCGAACGGCCTATATTGCAGGATGGCAGGCACACCATCATCACCAACTATGTTTTTATAAGAGTAGAGATAGAGATAAGAGTAGAGACATGCACGGTACACGCCATCCTAGACTACTCTACACATGAAACTGCCACACGAGCGTTCGGGCTGTGCTTGGCTCTTCGCCTCTTTGGGAAGTCAAACAATGATGGAGTACTACTGCACTGGAGGAGTACTACAGTATGCTTCTGGCCATCTGATACCGATTCAACTGTTGCATGTCCACCGCGTGCGGGAGGGAGAGCGTGTAGCGAAAGCTTCTCCTAGTCTTGCCAGCCACCACGCTCATGGGCGAGGGAGGGATGCTCCTGCCTTTGCTTCTATGACAGGTGGGCCCGACAGGTGGGTGGCCAACCTTTCATGCAGCCAAAGGCAGGTGCAGTTAAGTTCGCGAGGGAGAGGATGATCAAACTTCTCGTTGATGTACGAGTTGACGTGACACATCAAAGCACTGCACTCGATATATTTCAATAATTTGCATTTACCGATGCATTAATTACAACGCATGCATGCATTCCGTGACTCTCCTTTTGATACTTGCATGTGTTGATTTAATGCACCTTGAAGTAGTATAAAATATGTGACGGTAATGCTTTGTAATGCCCCGGCCCAAGTCGAGAGATGGTTGTGCACGAGGAGGGTGAGATCATGCAGACCGAACAGGACCCGACGATGGAGCTTTCTAAGGTCTCGATGGACCTCACCGTGCTCCACTTCCCCTTGTGCCTCCGCCCCTTGACGCCTCCTGTGTATGAGGTTCGAATACACCTCATCCGTTCGGCTGATTGAGCAAGGTGCGGGTTTCTTGATTGATGTGTTGTTCGATTGATTTCTGCAGTGCAAGGGAGGGCACCTGGCCTGCACGGACTGTTGGGTCGAGCGCCCCGGGAACCAGCGACAGCAGTGCCAAAAGTGCGAGCGCGGCGGTGGCTTCAACGTGCGGAACACGGTGGTGGACTCCGTACTTTCATCGGTGAGGGTGGAGTGCCCGCACGAAGGCTGGGGGCTCTACGTCACTTACCACAAGCTCGCCGATCACCAGAGCATGTGTCCGCTCGCGCCCTGCAAATGCCCCGTGCCCGTCTGCGGCTACGACGGCCCGCCGTCGGCGCTTTACCACCACATCAGCATCGCGCATCCCATGCCCATGCACAGGATCCAGTACGACAAGGTGCTCAAGCTGCAAGTGCCACTGTCGGAGCCACGGCTCTTACTGTTCGCAGAGGAGGGCGGCCGCGCATTTTTCTTGGTCACCAGCGTGCTCGACATCGGCACGCCTATCGCCGTGTCGGTCGTCTGGATCAGAGCGGGGGCGTCTCCATAGCCGTACTACGTGGCCAAGCTGTGTGCGAACGGCCCGCCGGGGGAGCCCAAAGGCACGACCAACGCCGTCAAGGTGGAAATGGAGGTGACAAGCAGCAAGGATCCCGGCGACGTCGATGTGCAGGAGCTAACCTTCTTCATAGTCTGCCGAAGCTGCTGGCCAGGGCTAAGCTGGTGTCCCTCCACATTCAGATTGACAAGATCCCGTCCTAAATGTTTCTACAGTGCCTTCTGTTTATCTTAGTAATATGCTAATATAGGGATTACCTCGGTCTACTTTAGCTTAAGAAATGGTGGGTTTTGGTGGCGATGCAGCAATTACTTCGACATTAGATCAGTAATTTCCAACAGTCGAACGGATATTTTGTGTCTGTTGGATATAAAGTTCCTTTGGGTAAGAAGTACTACTTGTCATCAAAATGGATAAAAGGAGATTTATGTAGACGTATTTTAGTTCTAGATACGCCCCTGTTTATCCATTTTGGTGATAAGCACTCCCTCCGTTCCACAATACATGCCTTCCATTTGTCAAAATATAGATGTGTCTAGACATGTTTTAGTATATAGGTACATCCATGATAGAGCCAATCGGATGGTTGGGAACACTACAATTCGGAGCTACAGATGCGTGTGTGACTCCTAGATGCAGAGGCCGGGGGTCATCCTCCTCCTTTTCGAGAAAAAACAGACGCGTGTGTGAGAGGACGAGTGCGTGCGTGCACCTCTTTTCTTCTAGTATAACATACTAAACTCAGAGTACAAGTTTTTGTGGGTGGCACGATGGTGCACGCGAGAAGTCCCGAGAGATATGTTTAATGCGTCTGAAAACAAGACTAGCCTATACCTCGCCACGCGGCTATTCCTGTCGAACGCCCCATCAACCATAAGATATGTATACGACGTTGCCAGTTATTGCATGTACACAATAGTAGAAAAAGAACTACTCCATCCGGGAATAGTGCCGCACATCGAAACTAGAACCGTAAATAAATTTTGAGCTTGCATCTCGTCACATTCCAAATTACTCCACGCTATATTGAATTGCAAACCTGTTCACACCGATCACAACCTAAACGGTTTCCCACTTAGGAGTGTATTAGTACCATGCTATATTGAATTGCAAACCTGTTCACACCGATCACAACTTAAACAGTTTCCCACTTAGGAGCGTATTAGTACTCGGTTATAAATACTAGTATGCCAAGATGACTGCACATTCCTCCTCAACTCCTCATCCACAAAAACAAACAAGTCATTCAACATCCTTCCCTTGCGCCTGCCATGGCCAGCGTGAGTTCTGGGTCGAGAGATTGCCACCAGGGAGAGGCGAGCATGGAAGCGGAAGCACGAGAGATGTCCCACCTCGCTGCGAAAGCAGCCGACATGTCCCGCCACGCATAAGTAGCAACACAGAGGTCCCGCCGCGCCGCTGAAGCAGCATCGAGGTCCCGCCGCACCGTCGATGCAGCAGACTGGTCCGGCCTCGCCGTGGAAGCAGCAGAGATGTCCCGCCGCGCCGCGAATGCAGCAGAGATGTCCTGCTGTGCCGTGGCGGCCTGGGAAAATTTCTCGCGGGCAGGTGACAACTGTTACAGGCGCATGCATGCGATCGTCCATAGCCAGATGGATCAGATCTTCGGCTGGGCGAGGTTGCAGGACGACATGAAAGCCTCATTTGAATAGGCTATTAGCGTCATCCGACAACTAAGGGAGGGAAATGAGAGGCTCCGGGCCGAGCGCGACCTGCTGAGGGCGAAGATCGTCCGAAGTGCGGACCAGCAAGAGGAGACCAGTGCCCTGTTGAAGAGGACCAGCGTCATCATCAAGAAACTTATGGATGAGAATGACATGCTCCGCAACGAGCGCCAAAGGCTGGTGGAGGAATCCGTGGATGTTCTCAAGCAACGTCTTGAGGACACGAAAGAGCTCATCGCCGCTCGCAGCAGAGACTAGTTCCCGCGGCCTGCAGCAACGCATCAAGAAAGTAGAGATCAGCGAGCCAGATTCTTGTATTCCTTCTTCTTTTGCCCTTGTGTATTTTGGGCGTAGCTGCATGTGGCTTTTTTTAATTATCTTTCTAATTATGTAAGACAATTAATCGTCCTTATATATTCATCAGTCTTGCTATAAGTCGCAGTAGATGCTATATAGGTCTGTCGGATCTTACATCAAGATCCGTGCTTTCAGATTTTCTTTTTTCTCTCTTAAATCTCAGTCGAGTGAGACATAGCCACGCCATTAAACAGAGGGTCGGGCGCCATTAATGGAGACCTTGGGAGAGAGGTGGACGACAAATGGAGGTCAAACGGCTCTTCTCCCGATAAGCATGCGCAGGGGTCTGATCGCACGCCTCTCGTACTCAAATAGCTACCCTGCACGGCGCCTCCTAGCTAATAAAAAATGGGGACGCATGGCGGCACGTAAATGGTAGTAAATAGAACGCCCACGGTTTCAATAATACTTGTGTTTCCAATTGTAACGTGACAACACTTGTTCCAAAATGACTTTGTTGATTGTTAATGTGTGCGCCTTCACAAATTGGACTGCAAAATTACCACAGCATGTTGGTGCCGTGTCATGGCACCAAGCCAAGTTTCATTATTTTCATGCGTGTTTTGGATTTACAAGAATTAAAAAACTAAGTTTCTCAATGTTTCCAGCCCAGCCACGACGCCCAAAATTTTGAATTTCATTCCTATTTCTTGCATGGAACCTAGAAATTTACCTAAGGACACACATGTGATTTTTCAACCAACTTTGGTGCACTGGAACATGTGCTGGTATTTCAAATTTGAATTATGCACACAAAGGTGACACGTTCCCTCCCAGAACCATGAGCCTTCTTGAGAGAAGCTCCGATCTGCAAGAAGCTTATACCAAAATTTGTTGCTATTCGACCAAATTTTTTTACCACGGCATGGTACTACCATGACATGACACCATGCCAAGTTTCATGATTTTAAAACCAAGTTTCTCAATGTTCTCGACCGAGCCACGATGCCCAGATGTTTGAATTTTATTCTCATTTTTTGCATGGGACCTAGAAATTCACCCGAGGACACAAATGTGATTTTTCAACCAACTTTGGTGCACGGGAGCATGTGCTTGTAGTTCAAATTTGAATTATGCGCATTAAATGACCAAAAACTGAATTAATGTGTCAATAAGGCCAAACGAAGCCGGAATAATTCCAAAATTTAACAAGGCACTCATGTAGTTCTATGTTGCCTTTGTAAATAAACTCAAGGGGGACAAGGTATATCATTTCACACTCAAAGGTGGCATGTTCCCTCTCAGAACCACGAGCCTTCCTTAGAGAAGCTTCGGTTTGCAAGAAGCTTCTACCAAAATTTGTTCCTATTCGGCCAATTTTTTTATCACAGCATGGTAGTACCATGACATGACACCCATGCCAAGTTTCATGATTTTCAGACGTGTTTTGGATTTACAAGAATTTTAAAACCCAGTTTCTCAATGTTCTCGGCCGAGCCACGATGCCCAGATGTTTGAATTTTATTCTCATTTCTTGCATGGGACCTAGAAATTCACCCGAGGACACAAATGTGATTTTTCAACCAACTTTGGTGCACGAGAGCATGTGCTTGTAGTTCAAATTTGACTTATGCACATTAAATGACCAGAAACTCAATTAATGTATAAAAAACAACCAACGGGACCAGTAATAATTCCAAAATTTAACAGGGCACTCATGTAGTTCTATGTTGTTTTTGTTAAGAAACTCAAGGGGGGGGGGGCAGCTTATATCGTTTCACACCCAAAGGTGGCACGTTCCCTCTTAGAACCACGAGCTTCCAAATCGGCCCAATTTTTTACCACAACATGTTAGTGCCATGACATGACACCATGCCAAGTTTCATGATTTCTAGGCGAGTTTTGGATTTACATGAATTTAAAATCTAAGTTTCTCGATGTTCTCGGCCAAGTCACGACGCCCAGATGTTTGAATTTCATTCTCATTTCTTCCATGGGACCTAGAAATTCAACCAAGGACACAGATGTGATTTTTCAACCAACTTTGGTGCACCGGAGCATGTGCATGCAGTTCATATTTAGATTATGTACATTAAAAGTCCAGAAACTCAATTAATGTATAAAAAGGCCAAACGAACCCAAAATAATTCCAAAATTTAACAGGGCACTCATATAGTTCTATGTTGCCTCTGTAAAAAAATCAGGGGGTGGCAACGTATATCGTTTCGCACACAAAGGTGACAGGTTCCCTCTCGGAACCACGAAGCTTGTTCAGAGAATCTTCGGTTTTGCAAGAAGCTTATACCAAAACTTGTCCCAATTCAGCCAAAAATTATACATATGAAAACATGGATTAGATTATCCCGAACATCTCGCTACCTAGACCAATAATATACTATGATTTGAATTCATCATAAAATGGATACAAATATTTGAATTGGAGAGCGTATGGTACATTTAGTTCATAGTGAAAATATGATTACTGCTATATGCATGTTTTTTTATCAAGATAATATTTAAATTATTGTATAACTTGACAACAATCATATTCAAATAACGAAAATTGATTCAAATTTAGTCCATATGGTAGACGACAATATATATGTTCACGTGGTGGAGTAAAATGTTCATATATGATGGAAGATCAAAATGTACGACTTCGTCAATTATAAACCGCAAGGTCACCTAACGATATATTCGAATTCAACATAATGTGGATTCAAAAATTGAAATTCGAGATCCTGGCATTTGTAATCATATAAAAAGGGACATTACTCTTTCTTTTGGTGGGAATTTATTTGTTTTTTGTTGTTGTTGAGGGAAGTGCGAATCGATTTGGTACTGTGCAGGGTAATCTTGTTCTCCTGATTTTTTTTACATTTTTCTTGTAGTTTCTTCAATGGCATCTATAGCAATATAGTAAAAGGGGACATGACTCTCTTGTGTCTTGTATGAATTTTCTTTACACGTTAAGTTTGTTCTGCCGAACAAGGAATCCGCACCTTGTTATCCCGAAATTTCCAAGCTCGAGTATCTTTTGTCTCACCTTCTTTGAAACTCCCGCCTCTTTAACCCGCATCGCGCCTTGTTATCCTGAAATTTCGAAGCGCGCGAGAACTTCCTCCTCATCCCAAATCGGTCCTGCAGCCCAGACACGTGAAATCCCCCTTCTACCCCTCAGCCGGAAATGAAGCTCGACGTCACAATGTCAAAACCGGTGGGGGTGCGCTGGTAACTTACCCTACATTTCGGACAAGCACGTCCCTAAGCTTGGCTCCCCCCTCCCCCTTCACCCCCCATTCGTACACCGAGGCCGCCAAAACCCGCGAAACCCCACGCTCCTCCGCCGGCCTCCCGACCGGCACCCAGCCGGAGACTCTTCCCCGACTACGTCGTCCACCGCAACAGCTCACCGTCCCTCATCCACCGCACCGGATGAGGATCCGTTGTCGATCTCGTCGTCCGCTGGATCAACCGCCCCGTCCTCCACCTCCAAGGACCTGCCCCGATGTTCGCCTCGTCTATCGCGCCACCTCAATCCTCACAGCACCGTCTTGACCTGCCCCACCGGAACCGCAGCACCCTCACTAATTCCTCGGATGAAGCTGAGGCCAACTCGGCGCCACCAAGGAGGTTCTGCACTGACCGCTGCATTTTATATTTTATTCGATTTGACGGGGTTGCTGGTGCTCGATACCGAGCAGACATGGCGGGTCTCCATCGACGGCGCTGTCATCGGCCACATCATCCATGGCGTCTCTCCCCCATATCGTTGCTTCCTCGGCGGCGACTTCCACAATGGCACTAGCAGCTGCTGCTCCGGCTCTCGCTCGCGCTGCGGCTCTATTCTTGTTGTCGGTCGCGCTGCTGCATTGCTCTTGCTTTCGTTCGTGCTGCTGCTCTTCTCTTGCTCTCGCTTGCGCTGCTGCTGCTGATGCACGACCTCCGGCAGCTACAGGAGTTACTGCTTTAGCACTCGCTCGCGGTGCTACTGCACGACTTGCTCTCTGCTAGTGCGTTCCCTGCTTGAGCGTCTGCTGATTTAGATCACTGCTTCTCTGCTACTAGTGCTTGAACGCCCTAAACATCTATTGCAATGCTCTGCTACTAGTTCAATCACTTTCAACAGTAAAATTCAGTTTCGACTGTAAAGTTCATTTTCTTCAGTTAAGTTCAGAGTGAGCAGAACTTACAGCATCTGTCGGAGCGGCCGTGGCGCGGCTGATGAGTTTTACATCTAGCACTTTTTGGTGATGTATTTTACATCATCTATTGCAGATGATATTAGGGTCCCACTTCATATTAACGTTGTCTGTCTTGTCCTGCTTCAGCCTCGTCACCGTACACCTTACCGGAGCTGCTCCAACAACGGAACTGTCCATCACAGCGGAGCAGTACCCTCGGCGCCGTTTCTAGAGGCCTCAAATCTTCTTCCCCTCCTCCGACAGTCACACCAGCATCATCACCATCCTCCACGTCCAAACAATGATGCTGAGGTCCACAAGGCTATGCCAAAGAGGTTGTACACTCGTCGCATCACTTTGTTACTCAGCATTCATGTCGATCGCTTAGGGATCCTTTGCTATGGAACTACTATTCATGCAAATCTGTTAGAAGGAGTGGAGCAAAGAAAAACTGGAAGATTTTTTTTCTTTGGTGTATGTTTTGATGAAAAAATGTAGGAATTTTATTCACTTGGATGTCCTTTTCAAATTAATATGCATGAAGAACAAAACTAATTGCATTACTGGCATAATAAGATTCTTATGTTTTCATTATCACGTTGTTTGACTTTAATTTGACCACGTTTCTCCATTCCTGTGTTCTTCCAATTCATGTGAACCAAACACCCAGGTTGACTGAAATCCTATGTTTCCAAATGCTCTGTTTTACACGTGTATTCCTATCCTATTCCTGTGTTTTTCCTATCCCCGCGTTTATAGAATCCTCCAATTCTAAGGAGCCCTTACAGATTTACTTCATTTTCAGATAGGCGTCAAAGAAAACTCTGTGTGTTATGTCCTGCTCCTGCCGTGCCATCATCCACCCCACCTGAGGTGCACCATCGACAGAAGCATTCACTACAGCAGAGATTCCCCCTGCAGACTTTCTTTCGCCGCCTCAGATCATCTTCCCCGTTGCCGGCAGCCACGCCAACTGCATTGCCGTCATCGACTGAGCAGATGAACCTGAGGACTACACAGTTCCGGAAGAGAGGTCGTAGTCTTTCATGTTTGCTTACGTTATACATCGGTTATTATTACCTGCTACTTTATTGTTCAAACTTGAGTTTTGAAATGCCCATGGGTCTCATATCGAGCCAGCAACGAATAGTATCTATCTACTATCTAGTTCATCTGGGGTCTTCTATGTGGTTCATGTTGGGTGGGCAACAAACAATAGATGATCCATTGTCTATCTTTTTAAACTGAAGCTATAATCTACCTGCTATCATTAGTTTTGGATCCATCCAGTTGTTTGCTACCATCAGTCTTGATTTTTGCATGCACCCCTTAGGCCTTACAAAATCTAACTATTTTTTATTATACATGTCAGATATTGTACACAATCGTACTGAAGATATAGAGAAAAAGAGAAGATTGTTGCGTGGGAATATAATGTCATGCAGACACCGCTCCATGGTGGGCGAAGTGGCCCCCCCTCCTGCATTTCCAGAATATATTCCGGAGGAAGATAACTGTTCAGCTGGGGATTCAGAAGGAGTTGACCACACCTGTTTACCACCTGAGGTGTTTTCTCTAACCTGGCATGCTGATGTTGGTCATATCATGCATATGGTGCCTTACATTGCTTACATTATACATCTTATATGTCATCAACTTAGTTTAGATTTGCTTTGTGTGAATGCCACCTGTTTGGTTTCTATATCATACACCCACCATTCCTAAATATTTGTCTTTTTAGAGATTTCAACAAGTGACTACATGCGAAACAAAATGAGTGAATCTACACTCTAAAATATGTCTATATACATCCGTATGTGGTAGTCCATTTGAAATATCTAAAAACACAAATATTTAGGAACGGAGGGAGTATATAGAATTATGCAATGCCATCTTCTTTAGCTATGCATCATATACGTGAATCATGCAATGCCATCCTGTTTAGCCAGTCATCGTATATGTGAATTGTATCGTGCCATATTTTTTCCATAATGTATTCCATTTGTCAACAATGTTTATACATTCATCTACTCTTCCTATGCATCAGCCATTTGAGTCGGTCATTGGAAAATCTGGAGTGAAAACAAGGTCTTCTGAGCAGTCAGTGCTACTTGTCGATGCAGATTTCTTGCTAGTTACAAATAGCTCCTCAGAGGAGGATTCAGAGAAAGATGACCACTCGTATCCCCCCCCCCACCGAGGTGCATGTTCTAATTTGGCTGGGTTATATTGCTCATATCATGCATATGGTGTCTTGCATTGCCATGCCATCTTCTTAGATTAGACATGCTTTGTGTGAATGCCTCTTGTTTGCTTTCTATATCAGATATGTGAATTATGCAATGCCATGTTTTTCAGCCAGTTATCATATATGTGAATTATGCACCGCCATGGAGCCAGGCATCATATATGTGAATTATCTCATGCCATCTTTTTTTTCATTACGTATTCCATTTGTCGACAATCTATGTATATTGAAATTCCTTCATGTGTATCAGCCATTTGAGCCGGTTATGGAAAAATCTGGAGTGAAAACAAGGTCTTCAGAGCAGGCAATGGTACTTGTTGAAGCATATATCTCGATGGTTATAGGGAGCTCCTCAGAGGAGGATTCAGAGATAGATGACCAGTCCTATATCCCACCTGAGGTGTATGCTCTAAGTTGCAATGTTTATATTTCTCATATGATGCATATGGTGTCTTGCATTGCTTAGTTTAGACATCATATGCACAATATTGAATTCCATAGGCTTAGTTTAGAGATCATACATGCGAGTGCCAGCTGCTTAGTATATGAATCAATTATGTCAATTATATCATGCCATCCTGTATACTTAGACAACATCTATGTGAATTATTTCATCCCAACCTATTTTAGAAAGACATCATATAGTTTTGTCATGTCATCCTGTTTAGGTACTCATCGTATGTTGAATTATGCCATTATATCATGTTAAGTTATCCATCATATATCAAATCGTGTCATTCTATCCTGTTTAGTTAGGCATCATATATGTGAAATTGTGTCATGCTGTCTGTTTGGTTAGACAACATATATGTGAATTACCACATCATCTATCATACAATGTCTGTACATTCAATTTCTTTTCTTGTTTATCGACATTTGAATTGGACGGGGTGATGGCAGTATCTAAGGAGCAAAACCCGTTCTTCACGTAAGACAGTGCTACCCATCGATGCAGATAGAACCATGGTTGTACTGGCCCACAAACTAGCCCCACCACACATAATCGAGACTCTTCCAGATTGCACACTTACACCGTTGGGCAGAGAACCAGCTACAACCCATCTAACCACAACCCCAATAGATAGTAACCCACTTCTAGTTGACAAAGCACCATGTCCACCATAGAGTACCCCCACACGAGCAGTTTGTAAAGCTACTGTAGTGCCCAAAGCACGAAGACCACCACAGCTAACCCAAACTCCACGTTTAAAGCAGAAGAGCAACTGTTCCCAGGTCAGATTCCTTAGCTATGGTCCATACTCCTTTGCTTTTGTATCACTGTATTTACTCATACCAACTACTTTCGAATTTGAAGGATCCAATTGAAACTCCAATGGTGCAACAGGTATGTTTTAAACCTATTTATTTAACTGGATTGTTGTTCTAACTTCTTGCTCTATGTTGATTTCAGTTTAAGTTGTATAAACTATTATGTTCTCATGTGATGCACATTACAAGTGCTGCCAATGCTGTGTAGTTTCTCACACTTATATTCTGTCTATGCTGTTGTGTCTTAAAAATATATGAGTTGAACTGTGTCTCTATCTTGATTAAGGAACATAAACTAGAATGATATGGACAATACAGTGACCATAGTACATAGATATATGTTTGTTTCATGCTGTTATCCTGTCCACCTTACTACTGAACCGGTTTACCAAAATGAGTTTCATATACTACAATCTAAACCTGTGATGTGCCTTCTTGTTTCTCTTGTAGTATGCAAATAGAATATTGGAGAAGAGCACCCCACTAAGCAATGGTAGAGAAAGTAATGCAGATAAGGTTCAAGATAGTGAGACAACCCTGTTGGTCTCCAAGAAAGGTGATAAAAATGATCTTGTAGACAGTAAGAAAACCCCACAACCCTGCGTTGATGTAGTGTTCGAAGCATGGCCATCACTGGCACAAGCTCTTGAACTCGCTACCTGAATCACTTGACTTCTTGAGTCTCAGCTACAAGCTGAAAGGCATCGATCGGTGTCTTTACAAGAAGCCGAAGGGTGAGGAAGTCCGCAGAATTCAGATGCGTACTTTCTTGTGCAACAACAATATTTGGAGGATTTAAGCGACAAACAAGAGAAAGTTAATAAGCTTGCTAAGCATCTTGCCAAGATTATGGGTACCAGGATATTGTTTCTTGAACTCTTCTCAAGTGGTTTCGATTCTGGACTTGTTTCTTCTTGGCGTTTATATGCTGCTTCGTTCCCTATATTTGCACTGGTGGCGAACTTTGACGCCCAGTGGATGTAATATGTGTAATAGTTGTGATAGCCTAGCATAAGTTGCTTGCTTATTTATTTCCTTGTTGTCTTGTTTATTTGTTTGCTTGTAGTTAGTGCAATTGTTTTTCCGCAGTTTGCTAGTGGCTGCAATAACCTATTTTTTAAAACTAGGCCACAATAACCATGGGCTAATATTTAATGTAGTGACACTGGGCCTCCTACGGTTCGTAGAAATAGTGGGCCTTCTACGGGCCGTAGAAACAGTGGTCCTTCTACGGGCCGTAGAAATAGTGGGCCTTCTACGGGCCGTAGAAACAATGGGCCTTCTATGGGCCGTAGAAACAATGGGCCTTCTACGGGCCGTATCATCAATGGGCCTTATACGGGTCGTATGATCGATTGGCCAAACTTGGGCCAATAACAGACCGCATTATGACCGTAAACGGGCTAGAGTAGGAATCGTCCGTTCATGGGCCGACCATAACGGGCCATCATTAATAGGTCGTATTTGATGACGCTATGAAATTGGCCCAACAAATTAACGGACCACAAACGGGCCGACTGTAACCACGGGCTAAATTTGGCCCTGGCGTAAAATAGCGATGAACGGGCCGTAAGTAAACGAATGCTAGAAATGAGCCCAAGAATTAATGGGCTTTGAGAAGGCCGAAAGATAACATGGGCTGGAAATGGCCCAACGGTATAACGGGCCGTTAATAGGTATAAAGTGATACACTGTTCATTACGGGCCAGTTTCACCACGGGCCGTTAATGGGTGTAAAGTGATACACTGCTCATTACGGGCCAGTTTCACCACGGGCTGTTAATGGGCCAAGAGTTACAAAGGGCCTCATATGGGCCAAAAAGACATCATGGGCCATACATGGGCCAGAAGTGAAAATGGGATGGAATCATATTGGATGGCCCAGATGATGCTACTAGGCCTAATTCGGATAGGGCATAACGGGCCTTGGGTTAGAAGGTTGTAAATGGGTTATATGCGAACAGGCCGTTAACAGGTTTTCCATGGGCCGGCCCGCCACCTTTTGACCAAGTCAAACGGGCTGGCCTTTTCACAGGAATGGGCCTCTGTTGGGACGTGCCACGTGTCGACGTATCATAGGCGCCTTATGTCCAATGAGTGGATGACATCTGTCCCAGCGATGAGCCGACACGTGTTTCCTGCAGCCAATGATGATTTTACACGTGGAAAATCCCCATTGGTCGGGGCTGTTAACGGGTTATCGGATCCAAAACCTGACCCGATAGCTTAACGGCGTTCCGTTATGGTGGATGCCACGTGTCGGTCACCCTTGACGAAAGCACTTCTGTGACGCACGATTTATCATCATGGAAGTGGACACTTCCGTGATGATAATTTTGGTAAAGTCATGGAACACTTCTACGACAGCACATGTATGACTATCTTGATTCTGTCATAAAATCGTCATCGATGTACATGCATGACAAAAAACGTGACCTACTGTGACAAACATGTATCATCACGGAAGTGTATTTTTTTGTAGTGCTTGCATATCTTCAGGACTGAGAAATAGAACACCTTTCTTCTTCGGAGTAGGTTTAGGAATTGACTCAAGACTCGGCTCAATTGGCTCAAGAAGAGCCCAATTATTTTCATTAGTCAACATATTATTCAATAGCAATTCAGCTTGATCGACTATTCTTTCCCTGAAAACACAACCAGCACAACTATCCAAGTGGTCCTTCGAAGCATCGGTTAGTCCATTATAAAAGATATCAAGTATTTCATTTTTCTTAAGAGGATGATCACGCAAAGCATTAAGTAATCGGAGAAGCCTCCCACAAGCTTGTGGGAGACTCTCTTCTTTGATTTGCACAAAATTATATATTTCCCTTAAGGCAACTTGTTTCTTATGAGAAGGGAAATATTTAGCAGGGAAGTGATAAATCATATCCTGGGGACTACGCACACAACCAGGATCAAGAGAATTAAACCAAGTTTTAGCATCATCCTTTAATGAGAATGGAAATATCTTAAGGATATAATAATAGCGAGACTTCTCATCATTAGTGAACAGGATGGCTATATCATTTAATTTAGTAAGATGTGCCACAACAGTTTCAGATTCATAGCCATAGAAAGGATCTGATTCAACCAAAGTAATTATCTCAGGATCGACAAAGAATTCATAATCCTTATCAGTAACAAAGATAGGTGAAGTAGCAAAAGCAGGGTCATATTTCATTCTAGCATTTAGAGATTTCAGTTTCAGTTTAGCTAATAACTTCTTAAGATCAGATCTATCATTGCAAGCAAGAATAGCTCTAGTAGTTTCTTCATCCATAACATAACCCGCAGGAACAACAGGTAATTCATACTTAGGGGGAGAACCTTCATCATCACTATCTTCAATAGTTTCATCTTCAATAATTTCATTCTCTCTAACCCTAGCAAGTTGTTCATCTAGAAATTCACCTAATGGCAAAGTAGTATCAAGCACATAAGTAGTTTCATCATAAGTATCATGCATAGCAGAAGTGGCATCATCAATAACATGCGACATATCAGAATTCATAGGAGTAGCAGGTTTAGGTTTTGCAAGCTTACTCAAAACAGAAGGACAATCTAGTGCAGAGCTAGATGGCAGTCCCTTACCTCCCCTCGTAGTTGAGGGAAAATCTTAGTTCTTTCGTCTTTCAAGTTCCTCATAGTGATCAGCAGATATAAAACCCAAGTGACTCAAAGAATAGAGCTATGCTCCCCGGAAACGGCGCCAGGAAATAGTCTTGATAACCCACAAGTATAGGGGATCGTAATAGTTTTCGAGGGTAGAGTATTCAACCCAAATTTATTGATTCGACATAAGGGGAGAAAAATAATATTCTCAAGTATTAGCAGTTGAGTTATCAATTCAACCACACCTGGATAACTTAATATCTGCAGCAAAATATTTAGTAGCAAAGTTGTATGGAAGTAATGGTAATAGTAGCAAAAGTAACGATAGCAGTTTTGTAGTAATTGTAACAGTAGCAACGGTAAAGTAAATAAGCAAAGCACAATATGTGCAAAGCTCGTAGGCATTGGATCAGTGATGGATAATTTTGTCGGATTCCTCATGTAATAGTTATAACATAGGGTGACATAGAACTAGCTCCAATTCATCAATGTAATGTAGGCATGTATTCCGAATATAGTCATACGTGCTTATGTAAAAGAACTTGCATGACATCTTTTGTCCTACCCTCCCGTGGCAGCGAGGTCCTAATGGAAATTAAGGGATATTAAGGCCTCCTTTTAATAGAGTACCGGACCAAAGCATTAACACATATTGAATACATGAACTCCTCAAACTACGGTCATCACCGAGAAGTATCCCGATTATTTTCACTTTGGGGTTGTAGGATCATAACACATAATAGGTGACTATAGACTTGCAAGATAGGATCAAGAACTCACATATATTCATGAAAACATAATAGGTTCAGATCTGAAATCATGGCACTCGGGCCCTAGTGACAAGCATTAAGCATAGCAAAGTCATAGCAACATCAATCTCGAACATAGTGGATACTAGGATCAAACCCTAACAAAACTAACTTAATTACATGGTGAATCTCATCCAACCCATCACCGTCCAGCAAGCCTACGATGGAATTACTCACGCACGGTGGTGAGCATCATGAAATTGGTGATGGAGGATGGTTGATGATGACGACGGCGACGAGTCCCCCTCTCCAGAGCCCCGAACGGACTCCAGATCAGCCCTCCCGCGAGAGATTAGGGCTTGGCGGTGGCTCCGTATCGTAAAATGCGATGAAACTTTCTCTCTGATTTTTTTCTCCGCGAAAGCAAATATATGGAGTTGGAGTTGAGTTTGGTGGACGTCCAGGGGACCCACGAGGCAGGGGGGCGCTCCCAGGGGGAGGGGGCACGACCCCCACCCTCGTGGACAGGGTGTGGGCCCCCCTAGCCTTGATTCTTTCACCAGTATTTTTTATATTTTCTAAAAATTTGCTCCCTGAATTTTCAGGTCATTCCGAGAACTTTTATTTCTGCACAAAAATAACACCATGGGAGTTCTGCTGAAAATAGCGTCAGTCCGGGTTAGTTCATTCAAATCATGCAAGATAGAGTCCAAAACAAGGGCAAAAGTGTTCGGAAAAGTAGATACATTGGAGACGTATTAGTACATCAAAACACATAAACTCATAATACCGATTGTCACCTAACATTAAGCGTGTGGACCCTACGGGTTCGAGAACTATGTAGACATGACCGAGACACGTCTCCGGTCAATAACCAATAGCGGAACCTGGATGCTCATATTGGCTCCGACATATTCTATGAAGATCTTTATCGGTCAAACCGCATAACAACATACGTTGTTCCCTTTGTTATTGGTATGTTACTTGCCCAAGATCCGATCGTCGGTATCCTCATACCTTGTTCAATCTCGTTACCGGCAAGTCCCTTTACTCGTTCCGCAATGCATCATCCAGCAACTAACTCATTAGTCACAGTGCTTGCAAGGCTTATAGTGATGTGCATTACCGAGAGTGCCCAGAGATACCTCTCCGACAATCAGAGTGACAAATCCTAATCTTGATCTATGCCAACTCAACAAACACCATCGGAGACACCTGTAGAGCACCTTTATAATCACCCAATTACGTTGTGATGTTTGGTAGCACACAAAGTGTTCCTCCGGTATACGGGAGTTGCATAATCTCATAGTCATAGGAACATGTATAATTCATGAAGAAAGCAATAGCAACATACTAAATGATCAAGTGCTAAGCTAACGGAATGGGTCAAGTCAATCACATCATTCTCTAATGATGTGATCCCGTTGATCAAATGACAACTAATGACTATGGGTAGGAAACATAACCATCTTTGATTCAATGAGCTAGTCAAGTAGATCCATACTAGTGACACTCTGTTTGTCTATGTATTCACACATGTACTAAGTTTCTGGTTAATACAATTCTAGCATGAATAATAAACATTTATCATCATATAAGGATATAAATAATAACTTTATTATTGCCTCTAGGGCATATTCCCTTCATTAAGCTGATGAGAACCTAGTGATTCAGCAGCAGACATGAGTACTTGTGAACAGAGTATATGTGCGAGGAATTTGGAGAGGTCACATGCGTTCTCAGAAGTTTTACAAAAAGGAACAAGTTTGAGGAATTGGACCAGGAGTGTCTTGAGGAATTTCACATAAGAGGTCTTTGACTTAGGTTCCAAAGTTGTATAGATTGAAAAATCCACACAATTGAGGAATCTTGAAGAAAAACATTGCTTAGAGAAATAAATCAAGAATAGATGTATGTGAGGTGTTTAACAAGTGGGAATTTGAAGAATAAACACCTTTTGAAGATTTCTGAAAATCATCAGAATCAACAAGGGCAGTAAAAATAGATTTTATTTTCATATCAAAAATCACATATTGGTTCATCTAAAAAAATAGAGTTTATTTAGCCTTGACGAAGAACACGACGAACTGGGAAGTGTAGATGGGAAGTTCGTCCGTTCAGATCTTCCACGCCCTAACACGGTGGCTGAAGACAGCTACAGCGGCGGCGGAGTGAAGATTTCCACGGCCGGCGCGAGTACGACGACGATGAGGTTGAGGCAGTGAAGCTCTTCCTGACCGGCAACGATGGAAGTAGCGGCGGCTCTAGGTCGAGAAGCTTGAGAGAGGGAGGTGAGGTCGAGCGACGTAAATGTAGTATGAGGAGGGAGAGGGGTATTTATAGCCGAAGTGAAAAAACGCTCGCCCGAAGATATTGGACGAACGTGCCCCTGACCCTTCTCATCCTAGCGACATGTGTCACCCACGTATAGTGAGGTGGAGATCGTGTGAGATCGTGGGTGAATAGCATAATCATATCCTGGAATGTGGAACGGTTTGAGCGGCAAAAGCCGAAAATTTAGATATGAAAATTTTAATGTTTCGTTCGCAAATTCTTCAGCTGACAAGGACACAGTGAAGATTTTGAACGGGTTCCAAATAGAACGCACATGAAGAATTTGTGAATAGACTGGTTTGAGTTTAGCAGAGGGGGAAGGGTCCGATCACATTCACTTAGCAGAAAGGTCAACTTGAAGAATTAGCAATAAGTGAATGCTGTAGAGGACTAAAAAGCAAGCAAATATAAATAGCCAATTAAGAACTCAAACGGAAAGAGTGAAGACTATGCAAAGTTGAAGAATTTGAACAACTGAGGAATTTCAAAACTGAAGAAATACTCAAATTGAAGATTTTCAACTTTTGTTGGTGGCATGACCCACTGTATAAGAATGATTAGACACCGCGTACAATTGTCGTAGGGCTCTGAGAATTAAATTCTTTGTTAATTTCTTCACACTTAGAGTTTTAGTCTTCATTGATTGAAGAAAAACTTTACTTCGTGTGTTGCACATCTAAGTCATCAGTTTGCGTAAGTGTTAGGATGTGTGTCCTTTTCAAAGGACATTCGAAGATTCTAAGATATTTAGCTCACACCGCAACTTGCTAAATCTCTTCTCATCCAAGGGCTTTGTGAAGGTATCGGCTAGCTATTCTTTAGGCTTCACGTGCTCGATAGAGATGTCGCCCTTCAACACATGATCTCAAAGAAAATGATGACGAATCTGGATGTGTTTTGTCTTCAAGTGCTGAACTGGGTTATGAGCAATCTAGATGGCACTCTTATTGTCATAGTTGAGTGGCACATTCTTCACATTGATGGCGTAGTCCTTGAGGGTTTTCTTCATCCATAGAAATTGAGCCCAACACGAACCAGTAGCAATGTACTCAGCTTCAGTAGTAGAGAGTGATATGCAGTTCTATTTCTTCGAGGACCAACATACTAAGGATCGTCCGAGGAAATGGCATGTGCCTGATGTTGACTTACGGTCCACACGATCACCAGCATAGTCAGAGTCAGAATATCCAATGAGATCAAAAGTCAAGACCTTGGGATACCATAATCCAAGTGTTGGTGTGTGAGCTAGATATCGAAGAATATGCTTCACAGCCTTATGGTGTGATTCCTTTGGTGTAGCTCGAAAATGGGCACACATGCAAACACTAAGCATAATATCTGGCCTAGATGCACATAGATACAATAAATAACCAATCATGGAGCGGTATACCTTTTGATCGAAGTCTACACCATTTTCATCAGTGCATAGATGGCCATTTGTTCGGATAGCGATTTTGACGCCTTTGCAATCTTGCATGCAGAATTTCCTCAACACATCCTTGAGGTATTTCTCCTGAGATATGAAGATGCCGTTGCGTTGTTGACGAATTTGAAGACCTAAGAAGAATTTCAATTCCCCCATCATAGACATTTGATATTCCTCACTCATCATATAGGCAAATTCGTCAGTGTAACGTTGGTTAGTACAGACAAAGATAATATCATCAACATATATTTGGCACACGAATAATTCATCATCATAGGTTTTGGTGAAAAGTGTTGGCTCAAGTGAACAGGGTTTGAAGCCTTTCTTCATGAGGAATTCCTTCAAAGTATCATACCACACCCGAGGGGCCTACTTGAGGCCATAGAGGGCCTTATTGAGTTTGAAGAATTTGTCAGGCTGCTTTGGATCTTCAAAACCTGGGGGTTGAGCAACATATACTTCTTCTTCAAGATTATCATTGAGGAATGCACTTTTCACATCCATTTGATATAAGATGATATTATGATGGTTAGCATAGGCAAACAATATGTGAATAACCTCAAGTCTAGCAACAGATGCAAAAGTTTCATCGAAATCAATTCCTTCAACCTATGTGTAGCCTTGAGCTACTAGCCGTGCCTTATTCCTCACAACAAGGCCATTTTCATCTTGCTTGTTGCGGTAGATCCATTTTGTGTCGATATTATTGTTCTTGCGTGGGTCTAGTCGCTTAACAAGTTCCCAGACATTTTTGAGCTCGAATTGATGTAATTCCTCTTGCATTGCTTGAATCCACTCAGGCTCCAGAAATGCCTCATCTACTTTGGTGGGTTCTGTGATAGATACAAAAGCAAAGTGCCCACAAAAGTTAGACAAATGTGAAGCTTTTGAGCGTGTGAGAGGACATGGTGCTTTGATGTTGTTGATGATTCTTTCAATCTGCACTTCATTAGCAACGCGAGGATGAGCGGGTTGACGACGTTGAGGGAGCTCAACATTTTCTTTGGAGCCATTTTCCTCAGGTGCGCCAGCATGATGTTCTTCACGTTCTGGAATGACTTCTTCAGCAGATTCTTCTATAGGAATGACATCCTCAATAGCCTTGAACTAAATGGATTCCTCAGGTGACATTTCATCTAGCACAGGAGGTAGGTGCTCGCTTTGTGAGCCGTTAGTTTCATCGAACCGCACATCTACAGTTTCAGCAACCTTGTGGTGATAGGTGTTGAAGACTCTCACTACTAGGGAAAAAGCCTAGCAGTAGCGCGGGTTCTAGGCATATCTGTAGCGCGGGTACCGGCGCTACTAATAAGGCACTACAGCGAACCCGTAGCAGCAGCGCGTGCACGCCCGCGCTACTGCTATACAAGTGTAGCAGCAGCGTTCTTCCTGGAAGCTCGCTACTGCTAATAGCTCTAGCGCGCTTCTCCTGTGCGCGCTACTGCTACTGTCGCGCTGCTGCTAACTTTTCTCCACTCGCTACTGCTAATTTTAGTAGATTTTGATTTTTTTATGCATATTTGTTTTGTATTTGAACAGGCTTTATACAAGAATCTTTAGCACATACAAATGTCATCATGATACACATACAAATGGCTGCGAGACCACAAATGTAATCATAGCATATACATACAAATAGTCTCATCATAATCATCATCCAACACAAAGTGGTATCTTGTCATCATCTCGAAAATAGTGATACATGCAAGTCTCGAATACTTGCAACTACAACGTCATCCATCTAAACAAAGGTATACGCGAGAAGAGCTATCACTACGAGTGAGAGCGGAACTATATAGTACATGAGGCGGCGGTTACGAGTCCTCTCTCGCGCTAGCGTGAACCTCAAGTAAGTAGCTTCTCCTTCTTGTCTGCTTTTGAAGCCTTTATGGCTGGCGCCCGAGAACCCATTCAGTTCCGCCTAATACTCAGGCCACTCGTTGTACACCCCCGGAACCTTCCCTTTGTACACGACATAGCACTGCCATCTCGCCATCAAGAAGCTAGGTACCAGTTAGAGATGCATCTTCATCAAGACGATATACAATCATATGCAACAAAATATACTAGAGAAAAACGAAAAAGAAATGGTTAGCAACTAGATGCAACATACAGTACCCAAACTAATTAACTAGAGGTACGCAGGTCATCGTACCCAAACTAACAAAGTAGCGTTACGCAAGTTTGGCAGGGACCGTGGACATCACAAAGTTTCATCGCTATAGAAAGTATACAAGTTCAACCGACACATATCATCATCATCGTCATCGTAAATCAGTAGAAGTTCCATCCTTCCATATCATCCAGGATGGACCCTAGCATCTTGAATGGCGTGAGGTCTTGACGTTGCATGCCTATGCGAGTTCGGACGTCAGCTCGCGATATAGGGCCGTGGTGGAACATCCCCTTCTCATCGACGACTTCTTTCATGATGATCGTCGCAATGTCCCATTGGATGCGAAAGAACTCATCTCTTCTGAGTATATAATCCGCGTGTCCATGAGATTCTACCCACTCGTGGATATGATCATCATTTCTGCCTATCATGCGAAGCTTTTGGTGATCCGTGCTGAACTCAATCATGAGATGGAGGATGTAGAATCCATCTTTCTTGCTTTGTTTTTGGACTTGGATGTAGCAGAAGTTAGTTTTATGTGAGAAACCCATCTTCTTGTTCCTTTGTTTCCTGATCTACATGTGGCCACCTCTAATGCTGAAGCCTTGGAGAGCATCATCTAGAATATTCATTATGTGGGTGTAGTCCTTCTTCTCGTAGTCTCTAGAAGGGTCGAAATACACGGCGTGGGAGATTCGCGGGTAAAGAGCGATAAGGACGATGCGCCCGTTGCTGCGGGGAAAAGACACCTCAAATTATTCTACATATGAGCGAGAAGGAATAATTGAAATGTATGAAAGGGTTGTCCGGAATTGACTTGCTTTGGATGATAAGGCAGGAGGACAATTTCCTGGTCCTTATTCTGTACCATGAAGTTTTGGAGGTAGTCCCTAGCAGCTTCACGCTCAAAGTTGCCGAGACTCAAGAAACACTCATGCATGTAGTACGGATCAGCCACACAGATTTGCGAGACTTCTTCTCTCTTCATGATGGAGCTCATATGTAGCGCAAAAGGGCGGACGATTGTATAATCGAGCTGCCTTGTCAGAAACATCTCAAAGATATGGCCAAACCGTAGGAAGAACACCTCCGCGGGTCGTGTGTCGATGTAGCACTTCCCCTCAGGCACACAAGCCGCGTATGTCGGATATCATGGATCCTTCGAGGCTAGTAGGCTTTTCTCAGTCGACAACACATGGTCGTGTAGTCTCCTGAGGTCCCAATATAGTGCCTCCAGTGGTTTCGGCGGTAGCATAGACTCGCCCGTGAGATGGAACATGGTCGCACCTTTCAGGGGTACACGCTCTTCCGAATCCATCGTCTGGCTGCTATGTGCTCTGGCTTGTTTGGAGGAAGTTATCTTCCCCGATCTCTTCCTCTCCTTTTTCTTGAGCACACCTTCCAGACCCTTCCTTAACCCCTGCCCCAGTGTTGCCAGGCTAACCACTGTACGACCCCCGGCTAGTTGAGCCTATGTTGAGGCGGCATCTTCAGGCGTGTCCTGTGAGGATTTCATGAAGAGAGACTTCTTGCAATCCCTGCTACGACCTTCCTGCCCGGGCAGATCATCCATATCTTGGTCAGAAGGCCCAGTTTCTTCATTGTTCGACATGTTTCCTATGATTAAGTCTCCTCGTTTAATTCTAAAAGTATGAAAAAAATGAGAAATGACATAAAAAAGAAATATATGTTTGTCGGAATGTCGTTTCCCCGCAACTCCCAGCACTCGATATTCCTACTATCTGACACAAATCATGCCAAAAATCATGGAAAATTTCGGCATGACCTTTGCTAAAAAATGGACATATCGAGCACTTGAAATTCACCGGAAAGGAAATGAATCAACATTCCAGTGTAACATAGGCCACTCGGATCATTTACCCTGCACATAATCATCATGTCCAAATGACATGTCCAAATTCCAAATATGACATGTCCAAAACATCACATGTCCACATATCACATGTCCACTTCAAATTTGCATATAAAAGGAAGAAAAATAAATAACTTGAAGAAAAAACCTAGCTAAATTCATAACTAAATATATAACCTAATTAACCATCTGCCCTAACTAAAACCTAAGTAAATTAACCAAAGAACCCTAGCTACCAAAGAGAGGAGGTGCAGTGGGGGGCTTACAGAGGGTGCAGTCTGACGACGGCCGAGGTTGGGAGGGTCGGGTCGAGCGTGGGGCCGGAGCCGGGTCGGGCCGGGCCATGGGCGAGCGCCGGGCTGGAGCTGGGTCGGGCCGGGCCGGGCCGGAGCCGACGCCGGGTCGAGGTCGGAGTCGGGCGAGCAGGCGCCAAGCGAGGTCAGCAGTGCGGTGAGGGCAGCGGCACGGCGAGGGCAGGGCTCCGGCGGCGTGACGGGGGAAGAGAGAGTGTGGGGATTTGGGGGAAAAGAGGCGGTACGAAGAGATGAGTGGGGATTTTGGGGGTTAAGTGGGAATAGCAGTAGCGCGTTTAGGAGAAACGCGCTATAGCTACTCCAGGTAGCTATAGCGGTTTCCTTAGAAACTACTACTTCTATCTTGACTAGCTGTAGCTGTAGGGCATTTAGGGTAAATGCACTGTTGCTATACCCAGTACCTATATAATAGTTTTCCTGTTTGTTTCCTTATATTTTCTTTTCCTTTATTTTCTCTCACTTTTCTTTTCCTTTTTTCCGAGAGCAGTGAACGAAGGGAAGGCGATATATATTGCATCTTTTGACGGTTAAGTACGTATACAAAATAGGAACATATATATTACATCATTGGACCCATGCATAATAATGGCTAAGTAGGTGTACAAAATAGGAACATATATATTACATCATTTGACTGATAACATACGGTTCCTCAGTGTTGACGTTTTCGTTTTTGAGTCACCTTCTTTCCCTTCTTGTTCGTTGAAGAATAATTGAGCCCCTCATTGTGACTTTGCCTTTTCCATGGAGTATGATTTTTGTTAGGTAATGTAGTATTGATTCTTCTTTTGACGTATACTTCATCATCATTGTCATCTTCCCTCATTGGGTTGCCGTACTGATCGTAGTCTTCCTCATTGGCGACTCCATCCATTCCAATGATGTTCCTTTTTCCTTTGCTCACGACAACACGGCTTGGATTGCGCGGGTCGGTTATGAAGAAGCATTGTGTCACGTGCTTAGCATGTACCCATGGCTCGTTTTTTGCGATAGCATTCACGGTAGCTCTCTTGGCATCGGGTATAGTCATGGTAGTGAAATTCCGGTTTTCTCTTTCGACATTCTTAGCCCATCTGACACAGAACATCGTTGTGTTGTGCAGTCCAGGGTAGTCAAGCTCCCAGATCTCCTCGACCCTTCCATAAAATTTTTCAGTTGCGCCGTTGTCACTGCCGGTCATGCATTCCATCGCCACCCCTGAGTTTTGGTCATCACTGTCCATATCTTTGGCCTCCATGTAGAACGTGTATCCATTGATATCGTATGCCTGATAGGTTACGAGGTTGGGCGAGGGGCCATGTGCTAAGGCGTATATGAGCAATCCGTCCTTAGAGCCCTCCTCCGGGGGATTAGCAATAATATGCTCTTTGAACCAATGCAGGAAAGTGGAGTTGTGCTCTCTAGTAACTTCGGGGTCCGTCCTGCATACCCCGCGGTCACGATACTTCTTTGCGATAGTTTCTTTGTGCAGTGCCATGAAAGGATCTACCTCGTCTAGGTGTTTTAGCACTACCAAGTTTGCTCTGTCAAATTCGTTGCATCGATCTGAGTATGCCACGTGCAGTTCCCTGCGACCGTTGGAGTGACCTTCTCCTTCGAGCCTCCCATCGTGCTTGTTAACAGGCAAACCAACACTAATACCAGGCGGCTGGTCTACGCCATATAGAAAATTCTCGCAGAAAGAGATGCACTCTTGTGTCACATAGCCGTGGACGATGCTTCCATCCGGATGGGACATCTTACGAACAAATCCTTTGATGATCCCATTCATCCTCTCAAAAGGCATCATGTTGTGCATGAATGATGGCCCCAAGTCTATTATGTCGTCCACAATATGGACACACAGATGCACCATCACGTCAAAGAATGCAGGCGGGGAGTACATCTCAAGCTCATTCAGTATCACAATGATCTCTTCCTATATCTTCGGAGCTGCTTCACACTGATCGACTTTCGAGAGATGACATCGAAAAAGTTGCAGAGACCAATAAGCGTGTCACAGACGTGCTTGTCCATTATCTCTCCAAGGGCAATAGGTAGTATCTGCGTCATCATCACATGACAGTCATGGGACTTCATCTTGCTGAACCTTTTCTTGTCCGTGTCTAGATATCTGCCTATCTTGCCACAGTAACCGGAACTAACTTTTACTCCGGTAAGGCACTTAAAGAATAGATCGATCTCAACCTGACTTAACGTGAAGCAAGAAGGGGGGCAATAATCCTCTTTCGTTATTTTCTTGCCCTTCTTCTCCCGTGCCTCTGTCTCCGTCTCTGTCTTGTCTGACTTTTTATGGGGCGGCATGTGCAGATCTTCCCTGATATTCAAATCTTGCAAGTCTTTTCTTGCCTTCGGCTCATCCTTGGTCTTATCCAGCATGTTCATTAGTGTCGCGAGCAAACTCTCAAGGACATTCTTATAGATATGCATTTGATCAAGGCAATGAGGTGTATCAAATTAGTGCCAGTACTCCAAATCCCAGAACACAGACCACGTCTTCCATACCTTCAGCAGCGGCTCCTGCACCTCTTTCATCGTCTTTCCCGGCGCAGGGCACTCCTTCCTGTTTTTCAACAGCTCATCGATTTCGGCACCGCTCTTCTTACGTGGAGGTCCTCGATGCTCAGTGTGACCATTGAATAGATCTCCACGGTTTCTCCACGGGTCGTCCTGTTTGAGCCATGTTCGATGCCCCATGTATACGATTTTCCCAGACCCGCCATCTTTCCTTGATGTTAGCTACTGAGACGTCGTATCATCAATGCACCGCGTGCATCGGCAATATCCATGGCACAACTGGCCTGTGACATATCCGTAACCGAGATAGTCATGCACTGTCGTGATAGTGCGGCTCTCATATAAAATTCTCGCCTTTGCTGGCGTCCCATGTCTTGGCCGGTGTTTTCCATAACGTGTCTAACTCCTCTTGAAGTAGCCCCAGATACTAATATTATTTCCTAGTTGTTACGGCCCTTGAATCAACATGCTCATGTGAATGTACTTCGACTTCATGCACGGCCAGGGGGGAGGTTGTACATCCATACAAACACGGGCCATGTGCTATGGTTGGTGTTCTGGTTGCCAAACGGATTCATGCCATCGGTACACGCGCCGAGCATGATGTTCCTTGCATCACATTTGAAATACCGATAGAAGTTGTTCAACGCTCTCCACTGGCTTCCATCCTTAACGTGTCTCAGCTTCGAATCATCTCCATCGTCGGGCTTTTTCCTCTCCGCATGCCAGCGCATTAGCTTTGCTTCCTTGGATCTATGAAATACCGCTGGAGATGGGGAGTGATCGGTAAGTACCATACAACTTTCTGGCGACATTTCTTCCCAGCCTTGTTGTATCAAGAAGCATTGCACACCGGACAACTTGTTTTTTCCACATGCTCCTTCCGATAAATTATGCAATCGTTGATGCATGCATGGTATCTAACGTGCGGCAGATCCGTTTGTTTTTAGCCTTCGTCTTCAGGAGTTGGAGCGTGAAACTCAAGCGGGTCACCTCAGGATTGCAACCATCATACAATGGATTGTTCGAGTCTACCACCAGTTTCTCCAGCTTAGCCTCCTCTCTAGAACCAGCTCTCTCAGTACTCGTCTCCCTGCGAAGCAGCGCTTGAACATGAGGGTCCCGCATGATTGAACTTAGTACCAACGAACTCTGCTGCGTGGAGTCCATGTTCTCTCCGCGGCCATGTCCGGCCCCTTCTCCTCCGCCATGTTTGGTCCCTTCTCCGCCAACATGTCCGGCCTCTTCCCCGCCGCCATTATTGATCATCTCTTCGTCTTGCCCCGTGTCGTCATTGCCTGCCCCGTCGGTGTCCTCAACCTCGTCATCCTCATCTTCAATTATCCACCGAGTATAGCCATCCATGAAACCAGTCATGAGCAGGTGCACTTCGACACGACCATCGTCATAGGGGTCGAGCCAAACTTTTCCTTTGCATTTTCGACACGGACATAAAACCTCTGTCCGGTTATTTTCTTTCATGTCCTACACTACCGACCGAAACCACCTGTCCACCATCGTTCCACTGACCGTCGTGAACGTCTGCACGGTAATAATAAAAATATTGATTATAAAAATGCGTGCATACATCAAAGTCATACAAAAATTCGGCACGACCTTCCCTAAAAATAGGACATATATAGATCTAGAGTTTGCCCGATATTCGCCGAAACAGAAATAAATCGACATTTCGGTAAAACATAGGCAACTCAAAAGCACAATTTGGCGTCAACTCATGCCACACACACAATTTCCATCATATCACCCAATTATTATATCATCACACACACATAAACATATTTCCATTTTGCAAAAGCATGAAATTTTAATCACCTCTATCTCGAGATCGAGCACACACGGTGGAGATGATGATGTAGGGAGATCAAAAGTGCAGAAAGCTCTTCTTGACAAAGATAGATCTAGTTAGGGGGCAAATAGGTCACTTAACTAAATGCTACATCTACCTAGCTAGCTAATTTGGGAGGAGACAACTTCAACTAGTGGAGGGGAAAGGAAAAGAGAAAGGAGATGCATTAATATAGGTGGTGTAGTTAGCTAGGAGTAATGAAGAGAGAGAAAGGTAGGTAGAAGAGGGAGAGTAATGGGGGAGAAGTATTGAGGAAGAAGAAGAGTGAGAGAGGGAGGATGTGGGAGGTAGGGGAAAGGGAAGATAGGAGATGGGGGAGGGGAGGACGGGTGGGGAAAGGTGGTGGTGTGTTGCGTCTTAGCAGTAGCGCGGGGGTGAAAATGCGCTACTGATAAGAGCATAGCAGCAGCACGCTTTCCCCACATCCACTACTGCTAAGCGGGGCCAACCATGTGCCCAATTTCAAAATTAGCAGTAGCGACCTGTGTAAAAAGCGCGCTACTACTATTGCGTTAGCAGTAGCGAGTGTCGTGAGACGGCGCTGCTGCTAAACTTAGGTTGGGGGTACTGCCGGTCGATATTTGTAGCAGCGCGGTTTATCCAAAGACACGCCATCGCTAAATATGTATCAAGAAGGGCTTTGCTAACCAACGCCATCGCTAATTAGCGATGGCGCTTCTTTTGTGCCGCGCTGCTTCTAAGATTCTGTGTATAAGGTTTTCCCTAGTAGTGTATCTAGGTGTGCGAGTCCTTTCCGTAACCAAGCATAAAACCGTCATGTTCTTTCGATGCAAATTTAAAATTGTGATGAGGATCTCGAATCCAACTTTTAGCATCGAATACTTTGAAATAACTCACATTGGGTTTCTTGTCAGCGAGGAGTTCATATGAGGTCTTCTTGAAGAATTTGTGAAGATATACCATTTTGATGATGTGTCATGCAGTATCAATTGCCTCAGGCCAGAAGCGAGTAGGCGTCTTGTATTCATCAAGCATAGTGTGAGCCATCTCAACAAGAGTTCTGTTCTTGCACTTCACGACGCCATTCTGCTGAGGAGTATAAGGAGCAGATAACTCATGAGTAATACCAAGTTCATCAAGATAGTCATCAAGACCAGTATTCTTGAACTCAGTCCCATTGTCACTTCTGATGTGCTTGATCTTCACACCAAAGTTGGTTGAAGCCCTCGAGGAAAATCGTTTGAAGACTTCCTGCACTTCAGTTTTGTAAGTGATGATATGCACCCATGTGTAACGAGAATAGTCATCAACAATGAAAAATCCATATAAATATGCAACATTAGTGAATTTGGCATAATGAGTAGGGCCAAAGAGATCCATGTGAAGCAATTCAAATGGACGAGTGGTAGTCATGATGGTCTTTGAGGGATGCTTTGGCCTTGGTCATCTTCCCAGCTTCACAAGCTCCACACAGATAGTCCTTGAGGAATTTGACACCCTCGATGCCAACGGCATGCTTCTTCTTCCCGAGCGTGTGCAAGTTCCTCATGCCAGCATGAGCAAGTCGTCAATGCCATAGCTAGCCTTCTGAAGCTTTTGCAATTAGATATGTAGCAGGTTGTAGTCCTGTAGAGAAATCAACAATATACAAGTCTCCTCTCCTAAAGCCTTCGAAGACTTTGGAATTGTCACCTTCCATGATCACAACACAACGATACTTGCCAAAGACAACAACCATATCAAGATCACAAAGCATTGAGACAGACATGAGGTTGAATCCTAAGGACTCGACAAGCATGTCTTTGTCCATGTGTCGATCCTTTGAGATCGCAACCTTACCTAGACCCAATACCTTGCTTTTGCCTTTGTCGGCATAGGTGATATGCTTCAGATGTGATGGAGATAAAGCAGTGTCCATCAATACGTTCCTGTCACCAGTTGATGTCTACTACACAACCTTCTTCTTGTAGACGTTGTTGGGCCTCCAGTAGCAAATTTTCCTCAAGTGGATGACCTAAGGTTTATCAATCCGTGGGAGGCATAGGATGAAGATGGTCTCTCTCAAGCAACCCTGCAACAAAATAACAAAGAATCTCTTGTGTCCCCAACACACCCAATACAATGGTGAATTGTATAGGTGCACTAGTTCGGCGAAGAGATGGTGATACAAGTGCAATCTGGATGATAGATATAGGTTTTTGTAATCTGAAAATATAAAAACAACAAGGTGAGCGTAAACGGTATTGCAATGGTAGGAAATAGGGCCTAAGGTTCATACTTTCAATAGTGCAAGTTCTCTCAACAATAATAACATAACTGGATCATATAACTATCCCTCAACATGCAACAAAGAGTCACTCCAAAGTCACTAATAGCGGAGAACAAACGAAGAGATTATGGTAGGGTATGAAACCACCTCAAAGTTATCCTTTCTGATCGATCTATTCAAGAGTCCGTAGTAAAATAACATGAAGCTATCCTTTCCGTTCGATCTATCATAGAGTTCCTACTAGAATAACACCTTAAGACACAAATCAACCAAAAACCCTAATGTCACCTAGATACTCCAATGTCACCTCAAGTATCCGTGGGCATGATTATACGATATGCATCACACAATCTCAGATTCATCTATTGAACCAACACAAATTACTTCAAAGAGTTCCCCAAAGTTCTACCGGATAGTCAAGACAAAAATGTGTGCCAACCCCTATGCATAAGTTCATGGAACCCGCAAGTTGATCACCAAAACATACATCAAGTGGATCACGTGAATATCCCATTGTCACCACAGATAAGCACGACAAGACATACATCAAGTGTTCTCAAATCCTTAAAGACTCAATCCGATAAGATAACTTCAAAGGGAAAACTCAATCGATTACAAGAGAGTAGAGGGGGAGAAACATCGTAAGATCCAACTATAATAGCAAAGCTCGCGATACATCAAAATCGTGCGAAGTCAAGAACACGAGAGAGAGAGAGAGAGATCAAACACATAGCTACTGGTACATACCCTCAGCCCCGAGGGTGAATGTCGTTTTCAAAACCGGCGGATCTCGGGTAGGGGGTCCCAAACTGTGCGTCTAGGCGGATGGTAACAGGAGACAAGGGACACGATGTTTTTACCCAGGTTCGGGCCCTCTCGGTGGAGGTAAAACCCTACTCCTGCTTGATTAATATTGATGATATGGGTAGTACAAGAGTAGATCTACCACGAGATCAGAGAGGCTAAACCCTAGAAGCTAGCCTATGGTATGATTGTTGTTCGTCCTACGGACTAAAACTCTCTGGTTTATAAAGACACCAGAGAGGGCTAGGATTACAGAGAGTCGGTTACAATGGGAGGAGATCTACATATCGTATCACCAAGCTTGCCTTCCACGCCAAGGAAAGTACCATCCGGACACGGGACGAAGTCTTCAATCTTGTATCTTCATAGTCCGGGAGTCCGCCCAAAGGTCATAGTCCGGCCATCCGGACACCCCCTAATCTAGGACTCCCTCAGTAGCCCCTGAACCAGGCTTCAATGACGATGAGTTCGACGCGCAAATTGTCTTTGGCATTGCAAGGCGGGTTCCTCCTCCGAATACTTCATAGAAGATGTTGAACACAAGGATAGTGTCCGGCTCTGCAAAATAATTTCCACATACCACCGTAGAGAGAATAATATTCGCGCAAATCTAATCTGTTGATGTATTCCGTAGCGTGACATCATGTCACAGCCAAGCCTTTATTCGAATCATTTTACTGTCCCACCTCAGCGTGTTTAGCGAGGCGGTTTCCTTGGCACGTCTTGTCAAAGAAGAGATCATGTCCCCTAATTCCAGGATTCTCATCAATACGGGCGTGGGTAACCCAACCGTGCCATGGGTATGACTTCTTAATTGAAAGTGAGTCCTAAACGGTCACGGGGAGGGCTCTTGGTATTCAAACCCTTTTATAAAGGGACCAAGGCTCGACTCCTTGTTTCAATCCCATCAAATTCGCCTCCCGCCTCGAGTTCCAACACCCAAAGCTCCAGATTCAGGCGCTTCAGACCTTCGATGATGTCCGGCTCTGACCTTCAAGGCTGGTGGATGCCTTCCTCCGTCACGGAAGAAGACATGCAAAAGCTGAGAGATGCCAGGTACCTAACCGGCGAAATCTTGCATAGGCTACCTGCTCCAGGGCAGGCTACTCCTACTCCCCAGCTCGGTGAGAGCGTGGTGTTCACGTCTCACTTCCTTCGGGGGCTAGGCTTCCCGATTGATCCCTTCGTGAGGGGACTCATGTTTTATTACGGGCTGGAATTTCACGACTTAGCTCCGGAGTCCATCCTCCAAATCTCATTGTTCATTGTTGTGTGTGAGGCCTTCCTCCATATTACTCCTCACTTCGGACTGTGGCTTAAGACCTTCAAGGTAGAACCGAAGATAATCGAGGGGCAGCACACAGAGTGCGGAGGTGCTCTTATAAGCAAGATTGCCGACGCTTCATGGCCCGAGGGCTCTTTCCAAGAGGAGTTCGGCTTATGGCAACGAGAGTGGTTTTAAATCACAGCTCCCAGGGGCACCACATGGGTGACGGCACCTGCTTTTCGCTCGGGTCCCCCACCACGGCTAGCGTCATGGGTCAATAAAGGGCTTAACTGGGGGCCGTCCAAGGACGTGCCCTTGCTTCAGGGCCGCATTCGAGATCTCCTAGAAAGAGATATCAATTTGGCCATAGTGGCGCAGGTTATGCTGATTCGCCGCATACTGCCCTGCAAACGTCGCCCCCTCCGCCTGTGGGAATTTAATCCGGAGGGACCACGAGTCCTCCAACATTTTATGGGCACGACACCCATGGAGATGTATAAATTGTTCTTCGGATCACAAGCAATGTGTCCGGACTCGTCCGAGGGCGCAGGTCTGAGCTGCAATCGCCCGGACACTCAAGTAAGTAGCCCTGTACCTGGACACGCTACCCGTATGTTTATCATAAAAATTTCCCTTAAAAGAGCTACCCTTTGAACATGAGTGGATAGCGAAAGCAAAGCTTATCAGGTGTCTGGCCCCCCTCCCTGAGACCACGTCGGATCCAGTGTTGACCAGGATGCTGGAGACTGCGTCTTTGGAAGAAGGCGAAGAGGGGAACCAAGAAGCTACCGCCTTCGCGAAGGAGGCTGCCAGGAAAGGAGGAATCGGGAATTCCCCTAACCAGGGAAAGAAAAGGACCGCCTCTGAAGACCCGTAGGCGATGGCCTCAAAGCGGGGAAAGAAATCTTCGTCAGAGGGTCCGACGCCGGAGAGTGCCCCGGCCGCATTGCGCCCCCAAGGGGATCAGCTCTCCATCGAGCCGTAAGTAAAGAGAGGGGTTTTAAAATGAGTGACATCCCTGTTTTATTTCTGAGGAATATAACCGAAATTTTACCTTGCAGTTCGGATCTCAACCCTTCTCAGCAGAGCTCATCTTCAGGGGATCTTCGTCCGGAGATGATGGAGAGCAGAACGCCTCCCCCAGTTGTACCATCTTGTGAGGCGGGCGACCCCGAGGTGTCGGCTCGGAGGGTATCTCCAAATCCGGACTTCGAAAAAGGTCTTCGGACTAGTCCGGCACCTTCCGGTGCACGGTCGGAGGATTTGAAGGATCTGCTCGGGCGAGCGTCTACCTCAGAAGAACACCGTGTGTTGATGAACACAGTGATTAGAAGGATTTCATCCGCGGAAAGCGGATTGTACGAGGCAGCCAGGAGTTTACTGACAGGTTTTAAGGTACGCGAAATGATGTACCTTTTGAAAGATCCGCAGATATAAAATGCGCCCTGTATAGATAGTAGCCCCTGAGACTCTGTGTGTTGTCAAAAATGACAGCGCACAGAGGATCATAATCCCAGGTATAATATGTCGCCTTTCCTATGTAGGTGGCGAGGTGTTCGGTGGCTAGCCGGACTGATGAATTTGCCGAGCTAAAGCGGCAACTTGATGTGGCAGATGCCGACATCGCGCTTGTAAATGAGCGGCTGGACGAGGCACAAGGTATGTAATGTCTCCGAAGACATCTGGTAAGAGGAGCTTGATGGTCGTACCTTATAACATGTGTGCTTAATGCAGATGGTGCCGCTGCCGTGGAGAACCTTCGGGCGGAACTTGCCCGAGCCAAGGAGAAAGCCAGGAAAAGCGATGCGGCTGCCTTAAAGGCGGCTGAAGAGCTAAAAGCCGAACTGGCTGCTCACTGCCAGAGCAAGAAAGAAATGGCCGAGATGGCTGTAAAATTGAAGGATGTTGTCGACCGTTGTAAGCTTCTTCAAAACGAAGATAGGGTGGCACAGAAGGACCTAGAAAAGGTCACTGCCGAGGCCAAGGACACTCGCTCTGCAATGAGCTCTATGAAGGAGGAGCTACGTCCGGCCGGAGATATCACGGCTGGAAAGCCCTATATGCTGCGGATGAAGTTCGGGGATCCTAAGTATGCTCCATTGGACCAGAAGTGGAGTGCGGCGAACACTTATCTGGATTTGGCGGCGAGTGCCGCGGACACGATCGAACACTTCCGGGGTCTAGATGACCACGAATTGGAAGAACTTTTTTGGTCGCAGTTCCACAATCCATTGCGCCCACTTTCGGTATCCAATCGTTTGGACGCATGGGCGGAGCTGAACAGGTTATCCAGACTCGCCATGAAGCATGTCGTGAGTCATCTGTGGCCGAAAGGGCCCGAGCCGAAGAGTTATTTTAGCTTGGTGCAGCAGTTCCTTGGTACGGTGCCGCATATTGATGTAATGAAGAGGTCAGCATGCATAGAGGGTGCACAGATGGCTCTTGCCCGTGTCAAGACATACTGGGGGAGATGAAGGCCAGTGTTGTTGCATCCCAGGATTCGGACGAAAGCCGAGTACCTGCCAATCACTACTTTGAGGAAGTTCTGCAGGGCGCTCGTTTAATAGAGACGCAGTGCTCGAAGGATGTTGTGTTCGAATAACATGTGCTATTGTAAAACAATGTTTTGATGGAATATAAAAGCTTTTTTATACTTGTGCTTTCAAGAATTAGAATACCTCCTGTGCGGCCGTTAATGTATATGTGTATATAACCTGAAAGATGGCAGTCGTTGGCTTCAGCCCCCACGCATATAAAGCGGGGGTGTTCGCAGAAGGCGCATTTTCACACTTGATCCAACGTCTTGGTCCTATAAAGGAGGTGATAGCGCAGCGAACTAGGCAACCGGACTACAATGCTTTATCACTTTCACTTAGCCATAGGAGTCTGACAGTGGGGCTACTGAATAGCCCCTAGGGGCACCGCGCTCGCCCGAATTCGGGGCGCGTGTGTGCCTGACCGGGAAATGGCCCTTCGTTAATGCGGAGGAATCCTAAAGATTCCTACAAGTCATCGAGTGGTTGACTAGTCTCTCGCTATATCATGACAGTCAGTTTTCGGCTTTCTCTACTGAGGTGCTCGCCTGGCCGAACCGGGGCACAATCGCAGTAGTTCTCCTGGTGCCGCCTTAGCCAATAGAGCGGAATGTAAGGCAGCAAAACACAGGAGCCGGGCAAACCCAACATTTGACCAAAGACATGATTCGGAGCTGATGCATATAAGGCCAAACTGGCGACGCCGAACACTCCCTAAGGTATTCGGTCTTTATGAAAACGGGCTGAACAAAAGCCCTTGGTAAGAAGCCCCTGGTGTCCAGGTACGCGCAAAATTCTGGCGTGGCCACATGCCAAGATGCCAGCCTCCTCCTCGGTTATAGCAAAAAACCAGGGGATGTTATCAACAAGAGACAGTAAAAAAGGTTTACGCAGGGTCTTAATCTGAAAAGAATCCTTGAAACAGGTCCCTACTGCACGTCTGCGCCTGTGTCTCCGTTGTGTCGTATCCTGGACGGGTGTAACATGGTGTTTGTCTATAAAAGAGAGGAACTTAGTTGAAAACAATCGTGCGAGAAATCTATGTTAAAATTAACAAAGTATAACACAGAAAATGGGTAGAATTGAGCTTTATTGTCTCTTGGTGTAAACGCGCGGAGCCCCTATTATAGGGGTAGGCGGCTATTAAGCCTTTGTATGTTTACGCCGGACTCGTCGAGCCATGTCCGGGGTCTTGAACAACCTGCTTAGGTGCTCTAACTAGTAAAGCTGGTTTAGTGTGCGGCTGTCAAGGCAGCCGCACCATCGTCCGTGCTTGAGGAACACTCGATATTTCCCTTTAATGAGATGATGCCTCGTGGACCGGGCATTTTGAGTGTAAGGGAAGCATAATGCGGTATTGCGTTAAAGCGGGTGAAAGCTTCGCGTCCCAGTAGTGCTTGATAGCTACTTATGAATGGGGCGATGTGGAAGGTTAGCTTTTAAACCCGGAAGTTGTCGGGGAGCCGAACATAACTTCTAACAAGAGGGAACCCATACAATGGGTATCTGGGCCTGGCGTGACCCCTTGAAAGGAAGTGTTGCCATGGCGAATTATTGCTGGGTTTATCCCCATTTTGCGGATTGTGTCCTGATATAGCAGGTTTAGATCACTGCCGCCGTCCATTAGGAATTGTGTGAAGTGGAGTCCGTCAATTATCGGATCTAAGACCAAGGCAGTCCAGCCTGCATTCCGGATACCTCTAGAGTAATCCTGATGATCGAAGGTGATTGGTTGTAAAAACCAGTTGCGGGACTCCTCTAGGATAGGCCGTATGGCGCGTATCTCCATAGGCGCCACTCTGTTTTTCCCTTTTGTCACATGAAGTGAATTTACTGTTTTGACTTCTTGCGGGAAGTTCCTTTTTTCTCCGGTACTCTGCTTGTGGGGTTCGTCGTCATCCTCGCTTGGTATGTCGAGCCCCTTGTGTTCGGCGTTGAGTTTGCCAGATTGCTTGAAGACCCAACAATCTCTGTGGGTGTGGTTTGCAGGCCTCCCGGGAGTACTGTGGATTTGGCATATTTTGTCCAAGATTTTGTTGAGGTTAGATAGCTCGTCCCTATTATCTTTGGGGGGCGGCATTTTCTGATTCTGCCAAGAGCTTTTGAATCCGGCGTTGACTGCCATGCTCTTCGGGCTGTTATCCTTGATCCGGCGATGTTCCTTGCTACGGCGCGGTTTCCCGTTTCCATCTCTGACTTTGGATGTACTTGGGTTGCTGCTGCTGCTTCTTGCCAACCAACTATCCTCTCCTGCGCAAAAGCGGGTCATGAGGCTTGTCAATGCGGCCATTGTTCTTGGCTTTTCTTGGCCGAGGTGTCTGGCGAGCTATTCGTCTCGAACGCTATGTTTGAAAGCTGCTAGGGCTTCGGCGTCTAGAAAGTCGACTATCTGATTCTTTTTAGTAAGAAATCTGTTCCAGAGTTTCCGGGCTAACTCTCCGGGTTGTTGAGTTATATGACTTAAATCGTCTGCATCCGGAGGTCGGACATAGGTCCCTTGAAATTTTTCCCGAAAAGCATCCTCGAGCTCTTCCCAACTTCCTATGGTGTTTTCGGGAAGGCTTTTAAGCCAATGTCGGGCTGGCCCTTTGAGCTTGAGGGGTAAGTATTTTATGGCGTGGAGGTCATCTCCCCTGGCCATGTGTATGTGGAGGATATAATCCTCAATCCAGACTCCAGGATCTGTTGTTCCGTCGTATGCCTATATGTTTACGGGGTTGAATCCCGCTGGAAATTCATGGTCCAACACCTGTTGGTGAAACATAGGGGATGTGCGGCGCCCCTGTATTTGGGTGTGCCGTGATGTTCGGATATTTGTTGCGTTGCATTGCTTACTAGAGCTTGCTTTCTTGGCCCGTAGATAGATCTAGTTGGGCTGTCTTCTTGATGCAAATCCTTGTGCGGATCGCGTGCCTGATTGAGTGTGGCATTCCTTGCCACTTTATGTCGGTCATGGGGTCGTCTATCTGACCTGGTGGCTTCCTTGTTTTTTGACTGTGGGGGCTCTAAGGCCTCCTCATCAAATTTCAGTAGTAATTTTTGCTTCAGATAGCTCTTTGTGTGGTGACTGTCGCCGTACTTGTGTGCGGTGTTGAGTACTTTGCACAATCTGATTCTGAGTGCATCTTCCGCTGTTTTGAGCTTCCGCTTCTGCTTTTTCAGGCTACGCGCAGTGGCGACAAGCCTTTGGTGGAGGTTCTTCTGCTCCAGCAACTTGTCCAGCGTGAGGTCGTCCGGACTATTATTTTTGCCGGGGTCGGGTTGTTTGGTTTGTTTATCCAAGTTGACCTATTCGGACGGTTGCTTGATGGCATGTTCGTCGTCCGCCGGTTCGTCCTGCTCTATGGCTGGGTCTCTGTCGAGGTGGGGTTTGGCGTGGCGCTTACGCCACCGCTTTGATTGCTTTTCGAGGGAACGATCCCTCGTTGCGCCCTTTTGATCCTCATCGTTGTTTCTTTTAGGTGTGTCCACCATGTATACATCGTGGGATGAGGTGGTTGTCCAGTGCCCTATAGGCGCTGGTTCTTGTTCGTCTTCTTCATCGGCGTCCATGTCGTCGATGTCTTCGGAGTCGAAGTCGAGCATGTCGGTTAAATAAATCGCCGATTGGCTACGAAGTGGGTGGTGGGTGGGTTTCGAATTTCTTCGTCGTTCGCATCCCAACCTTGCTGACCATAGTCCGGCCAGGGCTCTCCTGATAAAGAGAGAGACTTTAGTGAAATCAGGATGTCGCCAAAGGGCGAGTGTTGAGAGATGTCCGCGGCGGTGAACTCCATGATTGGAGCCCAATTGGATTCGATCGGGAGGGGTGCGGAAGATTCAGAGTCCGGAAAGGAGTCCGGCACCTTGGAGTCACGAGCTCCGTGAAGGACAAGATTGGTGTTCGGCTCGATCGCCGTAGAGATTGCAGCCCCCGAGGCAGCGTCCAGCCACCCGTCCTCGACCGGCGCAGTCGGCTCCGAGCTAAGGGTCGGAGCGGACACCTGAGCGGCGCTCTGGGCACTGTCCGGCGGCAGAGCTAGATCATGCCCATCGTGACAGTGCGGCGCGCTCGGCTATGGCTCGAATCCGTTGAAGACCAAGTCTCTGCGGATGTCGGCCGTGTAGTTTAAACTTCCAAATCTGACCTGATGGCCAGGGGCGTAGCTTTCGATCTGCTCCAGATGGCCAAGTGAATTGGCCCGCAGTGCAAAGCCGCCGAATATGAAGATCTGTCCGGGGAGAAAAATCTCACCCTGGACCGCGTCGTGGTTGATGATCGAAGAAGCCATCGGGCCTAAAGGTGTCGACACAGAGGAACTCTCAATGGAAGCACCAATGTCGGTGTCAAAACCGGCGGATCTCGGTAGGGGTCCCAACTGTGTCTAGGCGGATGGTAATAGGAGACAAGGGACACGATGTTTTTACCCAAGTTCGGGCCCTCTCGATGGAGGTAAAACCCTACTCCTGCTTGATTAATATTGATGATATGGGTAGTACAAGAGTAGATCTACCATGAGATCAGAGAGGCTAAACCCTAGAAGCTAGCCTATGGTATGATTGTTGTTCGTCCTACGGACTAAAACTCTCCGGTTTATATAGACACCGAAGAGGGCTAGGGTTACACAGAGTTGGTTACAATGGGAGGAGATCTACATATCGTATCGCCAAGCTTGCCTTCCACGCCAAGGAAAGTCCCATCCGGACATGGGACGAAGTCTTCAATCTTGTATCTTCATAGTCCGGGAGTCCGGCCAAAGGTCATAGTCCGGCCATCCGGACACCCCCTAATCCAGGACTCCCTCAGTGAACTACTCCCTCCTCGTCATGGAGAGCGCCGAGATGATGAAGATGATCACCGGTGATGGATTCCCCCTCCGGCAGGGTGCCGGAACAGGCTCCCGAGAGGTTTTTGGTGGCTACAGAGGCTTGCGGCGGCGAAACTCCCGATCTTTTCTGCTCCCCGATGTTTTTAGGGAATATGGAGATATATAGCCGAAAGAAGTCGGCCAGGGGAGCCACGAGGGGCCCACGAGGGTGGGGGCGCGCCTCCCTGCCTCGTGGCCACCTCGAAGCTTCCCTTACGTGCACTCCAAGTCCCCTAGATTGCTTCCGTTCCAAAAATAAGTTTCCCGAAGGTTTCATTCCGTTGGACTCCATTTGATATTCCTTTTCTTCGAAACACTAAAATAGGCAAGAAAACAACAATATGGGTTGGGCCTCCGGTTAATAGGTTAGTCCCAAAAATAATATAGAAGTGCTTAGTAAATCCCATAAACATCCAAAACAGATAATATAATAGAACGAATGCTTCATAAATTATAGATACGTTGGAGACGTATCAGCATCCCCAAGCTTAATTCCTGCTCGTCCTCGAGTAAGTAAATTGTAAAAGAAAGAATTTATGAAGTGTGAATGCTAGCAGGTGCACATGTTTGATCAATGATAATTTCAATCACCTTTTCTAGCATGATTATATGTCATAACAGTAGTTTATCTCATAAAACTTCTCAAGATCAAGTAACAAGCTATTCACATGTTAAAGCATAGACCATAAACTTTCTTGAAAACTAGCAAACTTCATTCTCAGTCATCAAACAATTACAATTCATCTTATTTTCAGTAAGGGCCTATGTCAGAGATTTGATTTAGCAACTCCACATACTCAACTATCATATAGACTTCCATGATTGCTACCACTCAAAGCATACTTTTAGAACAAATAGCATCCATCGAACATAGAGAAAGATAGGGGCTTAGTGTTTTGCCTCCCAACTGACTTATCATATAGATAATTGTCAACAATAATAATTCATGATCAAATATATTTGCATGGCCATATATGCTTAGATTGTTCCCCAACACACGATGCTTGCCAACTAAAGAATAGGTAGGAGTCAGAAGGAATACTACTGACTCTTGCATAAAAGTTAAAGATAGGCCCTTCGCAGAGGGAAGCAGGGATTTGCAGAGGTGCCAGAGCTCGATTTGAAATAGAGATGAAAATAATTTTGAGAGGTATACTTTCATTGTCAACATAACAACCAAGAGTTCCCAATGTCTTCCATACTACATACATTATAGGCGGTTCCCAAACATAATGGTAAAGTTTTTACTCCCCCTCGACCAACAATCATCAATCCATGGCTTGCCTGAAACAATGGGTGCCTCCAACTAACATCAATCTTGGGGGACTTTTGTTTGCAATTATTTTTTGTTTGATTTTGATCTTTTGATCATGGGACTGGGCATCCCAGTTACCAGCCATTTTTCTCATGAATGATGAGCGGAGTCCACTCATCGTGAGAATAACCCACCTAGCATGGAAGATACTGACAGCCCCTAGTCGCTACATGAGTGATTAGGCATACAAAACAGATTATTATTTGAAGGTTTAGAGTTTGGCACATGCAAATTTACTTGGAACGGCAGGTAAATACCGCATATAGGTAGGTATGGTGGACATTCATGGAAGAAAGTTGGTTCAAGGGATTTGGATGCACAAGCAGTATTCCCGCTTAGTACAGATATTTTGGCTACCAAAGGATTCTAAAAAGCAAGCACCACATGTTGGAGGATCTATAACACTATAACTTCTATACAAATACACCCAAGCATAACTCATTACGTTATCTTCCTTGTCCAACTTCAACTAATTTGCTCAGGTTTGGAAGTAATTAATGGGGCTCACACTCATAGAAGATGTCTAAGATAGTATATTTATATGTGAAATCTCGCTTCCTTTAATATTCTTTCATGAATTATTCAAATGACCAATACAATGTTTGCTAACCTTCAAAAAATTTACTACCTCTACTTCTTAGATGTGAAGTCATTACTCCCAACGGGGTAAGCATATGAAACATATATAATTTCAGATTTATGACATTCAACTCATTCAACCATTTACTCATAGGATATAAGTGAAGCACACGAGTAAATGACAAACTACTCCAAAAAGATATAAGTGAAGATCAGTGAATCGTCAAATAATTATTTAACTATGTGAGGACCCTCTCTCATTTAAGAATTTCAGATCTTGGTATTTCATTAAAACAGCAAGCAAAACAAAATAAAATGGCATTGCAAGGATAGCACGACTCATGTGAAGAGGCAAAAACTTAGGCTCAACCGATACTAACTGATAATTGTTGAAGAAGAAAGGTGGAATGCCTACCGGGGCATCCCCAAGCTTAGATGCTTGAGACTTCTTGAAATATTATATTGGGGTGCCTTGGGCATCCCCAAGCTTGAGCTTTTGTGTCTCCTTAATTCCTTTTATATCTCGGTTTCCTAAATCTCGAAAGCTTCATCCACACCAAACTCAACAAGAACCCGTGAGATAAGTTAGTATAAACCAATGCAAAAACCTTATCATTTTCTACTGTAAAAAAATCACTAAAATTATAATTCACCATTGCATACTAAATGTATCTGCATATTTAATACTCCTATCCTCAAATAGAATCATTAAACAAGCAAACATATGCAAACAATGCAAACATAACAACAATCTGCCAAAACAGTATAGTCTGTAAAGAATGCAAGATTCATCATACTTCCCTAACTCCAAAAATTATGAGAAAAATACTACGCTGTAGAAGATTATCAGAGCTCAGTATGCAAAAAGTTTCAACATTATATCATTCTCTGACTTTTCTAGGGAATTTTTGCAACAGCGGTAAACTTTCTGTTTTGAAACAGCAACATGTATACTTGCAAAATAAGCATGGTAAAGGCTATCCTTGACATTTTTATTGAAAGTATAGCTGCAAAAAATTATTCTAAATAACAGCAATAAAATACTAACAAAATAGAATGATGCTCCAAGCAAAACACATATCATGTGGTGAAAAAATATAGCTCAAAGTAAAGTTACCGATGAACAAAGACGAAAGGGGGGATGCGTTTCGGGGCATCCCCAAGCTTAGGCTCTTGGTTGTCCTTGAATATTACCTTGGGGTGCCTTGGGCATCCCCAAGCTTAGGCTCTTGCCACTCCTGATTCCATATTCCATCGAATCTTTACCCAAAACTTGAAAAGTTCACAACACAAAACTCAACAGAAAACTCGTAAGCTCCGTTAGTATAAGAAAATAAAACCACCACTTAGGTAATGTAATGAACTCATTTTAAATTCATATTGGTGTAATATCTACTGTATTCCAACTTCTCTATGGTTCATACCCTCCGATACTACTCATAGATTCATCAAAATAAGCAAACAACACAACGAAAACAGAATCTGTCAAAAACAGAACAGTCTATAGTAATCTGTATCAAACGTATACTTATGGAACTGCAAAAATCCTACAAAATTAGGAAGTCCTAAGAATTTGTTTACCAATCCACAGAAAAACGAATCAGATCAAAATCATGTTTCTGTGAATTGTTAAAACTAATATACTTGGTGCAAAAGTTTCTGATTTTCAGCAGGATCAACACAACTATCACCGTAAGCTATCCTAAAGGTCTTACTTGGCACTTTATTGAAACAAAAGCTATAAAACATGATTACTACAGTAATGTGAACACATAAAAACAGTAAGGATACATATTGGGTTGTCTCCCAACAAGCGCTTTTCTTTAGTGCCTTTTAGCTAGGCATGATGATCACAATGATGCTCATATTTTAAGACATTATAACTGGGCACCCTAGGAGCTCCCTCACGCTATTAGCCTTTGGAGCCATCTGATTTTTTGTAAAGGCCATCTCTAGTCATTGGATGTGCTGTGATTTTTTCTTAACGCTTCCGTCCAGGCAGCTTCCTGAGGGTAGCTACGCCCGTAACTTTTTTGGAGCAATGTGGTTAATTAGGCCCAACAGCCCACCTAGCATAGCCGCCGGACGAAGCAAGAGAGTATTCCATGAGCGATTGGTGTGCTCGCGAACCCTAACCAAAGCCAGCGGTGATGGCGGCGGCGAGCTGCGCCAGGTCTTGTTTAGCCCTTTTGGTAGCGGGTCTGCCGTGATGATGATGACGCCCCTGTCAAGGTTGCCGCAATGGAGCCTACCCTGGGTCGCAGCCTCGCAAGTGCCGGTACTCATCAGCAGCAAGGGTAGGCAAGAAGGCAAGATCTCATCACAAGGGTAGGCAAGAAGGCAAGATCTCATCGTGGTAACTCCTTCTCCATCTTGCTTTTTTCTGCCCTAATTTCTAGGATTTTGTATTTGTTGAAATGATTAGTGGGTTGTTCATGGCGGCACCGTAGGGAGTCTGAGTCCTAGCATGTCTCAAGCACCACAGTAGCCTTCCCCACCACCACGCTGCTGCAAGAAGATTTTCAGGGTAGCTGAAAGGGGTGGCATGGAGAGGAAGAGAAGGATGTGGTGTCGTGCTGGCCAGCAGCAGGGTGACTATGGCAAGGTTTCCAGCAGTCCACGGTGAAGATCTTTGAAATCAATTATATGCTACATATCTTCCATGGACTAGATTTTTTATCCAGTCTCTTTATTTTGCGGAAATTTGTGTTGGCTGCAGTGTGTGATGATGATGATGATGTTTTGTATAACAATAACTTGACGGTATAATGTGACTTTGCTGCATGTCCCCAATAGGTTTAGTTCTTTGTTGACTTAATGATATTTTAGATATCCTAGCAAAAGTAACAATTTTTTAGATGATAATTCTCAACAGTGTGTGTGTTCGATTTTGCTTCATTACTTACTAAGGTTGTAGGTTTTTAAGAATGTGATTTCAGGATAATTAGTCATGCCTTCTCCAAATACAAATGATGCACGGATGATTGTTGCTTCAGTGTTTAAAAAAATCATCTTGGACTCTGTGCTAACCACACAATAGCTAGATTCAGATATTTTAGACTTCAGATTTTATAACATGAATTTTGTTATTTTGCAGCTTATCAGGTATATGGTTTGAAGCTTTGATTAGCACACAACCAGAGGGACAACACTTGAGGTTTGTAGCCTTGCAAGTTTAATAAATTATGATCTAATGGTCATCTATTTTCTTTTAATACACTTGAAATAATACTCTCCCCTTTTCCATCCATGTACTATGTTGATGTAGACACTATAAGCTCTGGTCTGGAGGGATGATATTTAATTTACACAAAAGATAAATGTATTACTTATAGCCAATGGTAGATTTACATGGGCTGGGAGTGGGTTGTTATTTTGTTAATGCTCTTGCTTGTGTTGCCTCAATTAAGGTTCATTAACGTTGTCAATTCATATGCCCATACTTGTAAGTTTGTTTGTTTAGTTGTTTTTCTCTTCTGTGGGAATATAAGTTAGCTCTACTGCATTTATATTCTTTATCCTGTTGTTCATTCATTTAACAAAATCATCTACTCGGCCTAGCGCAAGAGATGTTCCTTATACGAGCGTCATATTTCTGCTGCTATAGATGTCCTCAGAGTTTCATTTTATATGTGCTTTCAGGTTTTGGGACAATGTGTTTGTGCTTAGATACTCAGCTAGATTGGCAAGAAAATTATTCTCCTTTGGCATATTGGTCTACTTTTTGATCTGAAATCTCATTCTTTTTGCTAATGTTTAAAAAAAATCCTTTGTTTGCTTCTATTTTAAATATTTCCTTATATGCAATGTATGGTTATATAAACAACAATAATGTTGTTGTTTTATCCAGAATCATGGCTCTTTCTGCGATCTTATATGAAACCGAAAATCCTTGCATTGATCACAACTTCTGCAATACCAAAATCTATCTTGCAGAGTGGAAGATATCCATAATCATAAATTGCAATGAAGAAAAATCATTCATTATAAAAAGACTTCAGAAATAATAAGGTAGAGAGACCTAGCCATCTATAAAAAAGAACTCCAAGCTACTATCATATCTGTTCAAAACATATATATTTTATCATAATTAAAGGTTTTAATCATTTGCTTTTTTAATATTGAAAGTTCTACCATTCTATTGTAATAATAGATGGGCGCAGCAACGCGCGCCACTCCTGATCTAGTAAAAGATAAGAATTGAAACATAACGGGAGCATCATGAAGCATATGACTAGCACATTTAAGTCTAACCCACTTCCTATGCATAGGGATTTTGTGAGCAAACAACTTATGGGAACGATAATCAATTAGCATAGGAAGGCTAAACAAGCATAACTTCAAGATTTTCAACACATAGAGAGGAAACTTGATATTATTGCAATTCCTACCAGCATATGTTCCTCCCTCATAGTAATTTTCAGTAGCATCATGGATGAATTCAACAATATAACCATCACATAAAGCATTCCTTTCATGATCTACAAGCATAGAAATTTTATTACTCTCCACAAAAGCAAATTTGTTCTCATGAGTGGTAGTGGGAGCAAACTCAACAAAATAACTATCATGTGAAGCATAATCCAATTGAAAATTAAAATCAGGATGACAAGTTTCATGGTTATCATTATTCTTTATAGAATACATGTCATCACAATAATCATTATAGATAGGAACTTCATTCTCATAATCAATTGGAACCTCTTCCGAAATAGTGGATTCATCATTAAATAAAGTCATGACCTCTCCAAATCCACTTTCATTAATATAATCATCATAAATAGGAGGCATTCTATCATCATAATAAATTTGCTCATCAAAACTTGGGGGACAAAAAATATCATCTTCATCAAACATAGCATCCCCAAGCTTGTGGCTTTGCATATCATTAGCATCGTGGATATTCAAGGAATTCATACTAACAACATTGCAATCATGCTCATCATACAAAGATCTAGTACCAAACATTTTATAGACTTCTTCTTCTAGCACTTGAGCACAATTTTCCTTTTCATCACTCTCACGAAAGATATTAAAAAGATGAAGCGTATGAGACAAACTCAGTTCCATTTTGTTAAGTAGTTTTCTTTTATAAACTAAACTAGTGATAAAACAAGAAACAAAAAGATTCGATTGCAAGATCTAAAGATATACCTTCAAGCACTCACCTCCCTGGCTACGGCGCCAGAAAAGAGCTTGATGTCTACTACACAACCTTCTTCTTGTAGACGTTGTTGGGCCTCCAAGTGCAGATGTTTGTAGGACAGTAGCAAATTTCCCTCAAGTGGATGACCTAAGGTTTATCAATCCGTGGGATGCATAGGATGAAGATGGTCTCTCTCAAGAAACCCTGCAACCAAATAACAAAGAGTCTCTTGTGTCCCCAACACACCCAGTACAATGGTGAATTGTATAGGTGCACTAGTTCGGCGAAGAGATGGTGATACAAGTGCAATATGGATGATAGATATAGGTTTTTATAATCTGAAAATATAAAAACAGCAAGGTAACTAATGATAAAAGTGAGCGTAAACGGTATTGCAATGGTAGGAAACAAGGCCTAAGGATCATACTTTCACTAGTGCAAGTTCTCTCAACAATAATAACATAACTGGATCATATAACTATCCCTCAACATGCAACAAAGAGTCACTCCAAAGTCACTAATAGCAGAGAACAAACAAAGAGATTATGGTAGGGTACGAAACCACCTCAAAGTTATCCTTTCTGATCGATCTATTCAAGAGTCCGTAGTAAAATAACATGAAGCTATCCTTTCCGTTCAATCTATCATAGAGTTCGTACTAGAATAACACCTTAAGACACAAATCAACCAAAACCCTAATGTCACCTAGATACTCCAATGTCACCTCAAGTATCCGTGGACATGATTATACGATATGCATCAAACAATCTCAGATTCATCTATTCAACCAACACATAGAACTTCAAAGAGTGCCCCAAAGTTTCTACCGGAGAGTCAAGATGAAAATGTGTGCCAACCCCTATGCATAAGTTCATGGAACCCGCAAGTTGATCACCAAAACATACATCAAGTGGATCACGTGAATATCCCATTGTCACCACAGATAAGCACGGCAAGACATACATCAAGTGTTCTCAAATCCTTAAAGACTCAATCCGATAAGATAACTTCAAAGGGAAAACTCAATCCATTACAAGAGAGTAGAGGGGGAGAAACATCATAAGATCCAACTATAAAAGCAAAGCTCGTGATACATCAAGATCATGCGAAGTCAAGAACATGAGAGAGAGAGATCAAACACATAGCTACTGGTACATACCCTCAGCCTTGAGGGTGAACTACTCCCTCCTTGTCATGAAGAGCACCAGGATGATGAAGATGGCCACCAGTGATGGATTCCCCCTCCGGCAGGGTGCCAGAATGGGCTCCTGAGAGGTTTTTGGTGGCTACAGAGGCTTGCGGCGGCGGAACTCCCGATCTATTCTGCTCCCCGATGTTTTTAGGGTATATGGAGATATATAGGCAAAAGAAGTCGGTTAGGGGAGCCACGAGGGTGGGGGCGCACCCAGGGGAGGTGGGCGTGCCTCCCTGCCTCGTGGCCACCTCGAAGCTTCCCTTACGTGCACTCCAAGTCCCCTGGATTGCTTCCGTTCCACAATTAACTTTCCCGAAGGTTTCATTCCGTCTAGACTCCATTTGATATTCCTTTTCTTAGAAACACTGAAATAGGCAAGAAAACAACAATATGGGCTGGGCCTCCGGTTAATAGGTTAGTCCCAAAAATAATATAAAATGCTTAGTAAAGCCATAAACATCCAGAATAGATAATATAATAGCATGAATGCTTCATAAATTATAGATACGTTGCAGACGTATCACCAGTCATGTTATTTGTACATCCACTGTCGAGGACCCACTCAGTGGCTCTTGTAGATGAATTAGTGCATCTTACGAACTCATATACTTCATCAGTGAAGAATATGACATCAAATTCATCAAGCTATAGAACAGATATAACAATATGAGGACGTGAGAAATGAAAATTCATTTCTTCATGATTAGCTTGCGTCCTTTCAAGCATATTCAGGTCTCCAGTATATTCTTCAGACATTTCAGTTCGTGTGGAGACCTGACCCTGCATAAGAGATTAGTTCTTTCTCTTCACCACCCACATCTGGAGGGGTGGCAAAGAGTTCATCATTCTGCGAGCTCCATAAGAGAAAGGTGGCATATATGCCAATACACTTCGTTTCACATAAGAGGGGTTAGGGTAAGCATATGAATAAGCAGAGAAATTCTTCGAGGACTTATGAACATAATGATTTGAAGAATAATGCACATATTCATAATCCTTAGATCATCCCTGTGAAACATAAGTGTTAGCACGATGATGTTCATATGAAGATCTAGATCCATATGAGGAATTTGATCCACGTGAGGATTTTGGTCCATATGAGGACTTGGATCCATATGAAGACTTTGGTCCATATGAAGAATTTGATCTGGGTTCCTATTCTTCACAGGTGGTGTCATGATGCAATTCACCTAAAGACTTTCAAGGAACCTTTTAGGAACCCAGATTTTCTTCATAGGAGGACCGTTCCTGCAGTTAGTGCCAATATATCTAGCAAATACTTCACCATTCTGATTTTTGAATAGTTTATAGTTGGACTCAAATGACTCATCAGAAGAATATGAAGATTCACTTGTAAAGCCATATAAGGTAGATGGATCCAATGGAGGTCGTTTTGCAGCAACCCATGAGGTTTTGGGATACTGCTCAGGTTTCCAGTAGGTCCTATCAGAATTGAGTTTCCTCTCAAAGGAAATACCCTATTTCCTAGGATTCCTGTTGAGGATCTGCTTTTTAAGCACATCACAAAGAGCCTGTGTCAGGACCCCGACTCAATGGCACACCGATCTAGCATGTAACACCTCATATCACTTTGCGGCCTCATGCACAGTATTTCCACGGGTGTCGCCTTACCAGGCCCGGGACCGTTTGCGCCTTTTGGCACACGTATATGATAGTGTCGCTAGCATCCATATGACAAGGAGCCCGCGCTGACATGGCTAGTCGTGAACCCAAAGTGGCACTAACTTACAGGGATAGGCATACATGACCCAGCAACAAACATGTCGGTCATCAGCGAGTGAATTCGGGCTGTAGCAACTGGGCTAGCAGGACTTCGGTAAACCGGGCTGTAGCAGGCTAACATGACTCCGGTAGTCACCGCGTGACATTTCCCTGAAGGGACAGACACAGGAAAGAAGAAGGCCACATGCCGGCCAGCCTAAGTGTTCCGGAGCAGTAGCAAGCTACCAGGGCTCAGTGGGAGCACTAGGAGACATTTCCCGTAAGAGAGGCTACCAAGGATAAACAACTAGATAGTCAGATCCCACACATACCAAGCATTTCAATAACATACACACAATATGCTCGATATGTGCAAATACAACATGGCATCACAACATGACTCTACAACTCAAGTATTTATTCAATAGGCTCCGAGGAGCGAGATATTACAAACATGGGTCTCATGACCCAACATTCAGAGCATACAAGTCAAAGCACACGCGGAAGCTTAACATGTCTGAGTACAGACAACTATAAATGAAAAAGGCTGAGAAGCATGACTATCTACTAGATCCTGCTGAGGGCACAAGATCGTAGCTGAGGTAACAAGCTAAACGTCGAAGTCCACGCGGAACTACTAATGAGACTAAAATCTCTGCAAAAACATAAAATAGGCAAACGTGAGTACAAATGTACCCAGCAAGACTTACATCAGAACTAACGACATATGCATCATTGTCAACAAAGGGGGTGGTGGGGTTTAACTGCAGCAAGCCAACTTTGACTCGGTGGCTATCCTGAACTATGACTGCAAGTAACTCTTTTGAGGTGGCGCACACGATTCCACATATTCACCATATCAATACGCCACTATGGATCCGCTCCCGTCTCCCTACGAGAACGCCATCCATAGCACTCACGCTTATCTTGCGTATTTTAAAGTATCCACTTTCACTTGTCTATGAACTGTATAGGCAACCCAGAAGTCCTTTACCGCGGACACGGCTATTCGAGTAGATAATGTTAACCCTGCAGGGGTGTACTTCTTCACACATGCTCTCACCACTTATCGCCGTTTACACGATATGTACTCAGAAACCTTCAAGCGCAAGCCCAGCGAGGGTGTCGGCCACGACCTGACTAACCACACAAGTCTCTCGTCCAGGTTTATCGCCTATTCGGGTTCCATCCGCAAGGAGATCTAGCCGGGGTGTCGCCACGGCCCCAAACGATGTGAGAAGGGTTCCCAAGCCCACCATCCGGGTGCCACTTAGTACACCGTACATCAGGTTTAGTCTGTCCCAAGCCCACCTGTACCAGGTGCCACTTGGTAGACTACTAGCACTACCTACAAACACCAGAAACTAGTTGCAACTCCTGGACAGAGATCAAGTTGATTAATAAGCCGAGACGGGCCGATTTACCGGAACCCAATGCATGGTAGTAACTGTTCATGGATCACAAACACAGAACTCAGTTCCTAAGGACGGCTTCAATGAGACAACCCTCCATGTACTCCTACATGGCCTCTCGCCGCTACCTTTACCAAATCGTGTTCACACACTTAGCTCTCAACAGTAGGACATGTTTCACAACATTCCAATTCATCCCCGATGAATCAGACCTGACACAACTCTAAGCAATAGCAGGCATGACAAACAAGCATGAATGAGTAGGCACATCAGGGCTCAAACAACTCCTACTCATGCTAGTGGGTTTCATAAATTTACTATGGCAATGACAGGTCATGCAGAGGAAAGGGGTTCAGCTACCGCAGCATGTATCAGTTGAATTGTTGTTGTCCTAATGCAGTAAAAGAGAGCAGGAGCGAGAGAGTGGGATTGTATCAGAATGAACAAGGAGGTTTTTCTTGCCTGGCACTGCTGAAACAGTATAGTTCTTCATCGGTGTCATCGATCTCATCATCGGTACCAAGTCTATTGAGAGGGGACAAATACCGGCAACAGTGAAGGAAACACAATCAATGCAATGCACAATATGATGCATGCTCATGACATGGCAATATGAGTGTGTTGGCCTAATGCAACTACAACCAGATGGATTTAAAGGTTCAACCCCAAATTCGAATTATGAATTAAAAAAGTGCCTTATCATGTTTTGCACAAAACAGCAAGGTTAAGTTGCTTTATCATGCATGAAACTAGTACAGATGGAAAGATTGGATTTTTTTGATCATTTTTCATATATAAATTATTTAATTCCGAGTTACGGTTGAATTTATATGAATTTTAGGTTGAACCTATTTGATTTGATCTGGTACTAGGGTTTGGACAATCCCCATTTCAAGTTTAAAAGAAATTTAGACATGATGTAACATGCAGATCCAACCCAAGTGCACTACTGAACTAGGGTTGTGACAACTCACCCCCACTAAACAAGAATCTCGTCCCGAGATTCAAGCATAGGGTAGAATGAAGGGGGAACGCAACTAACGCAATCTTCGCGACCCAGGTTGCACTTCAAATGAACGTTGATTCAATCACCATCTTGTCTCGTCGTCTTGCTCTGAGAACTCCAGCCAACATGACAATGAGAGGATAGGGAAAAAGTCTAAAAGGATCGATCTTATTGAAGGTTGAACAACTTAGGATCAACTCACAGAATGAGACATAGCAACATCTCTCAAGCCGAGACACGAAGCACACATCTAGAGGGATGGAGTGGAACAAATGACGAGGGTTCACTAGGTAGAAAACAAATGACGAAGGTGTTGAAGGGTTGTCAACATAGCGAGGAGTTGAGTTGCCATGATACCACAACGGAACATCCTGAAGGAGGGTGATTCGTAGATTATTACCTTAAGTGGCAAAAAGAATTACCTTTGATATAGATATCATTGAGAATCTCTATACCAGCCTAGGGCAAATCTCGAGAGATCGTTTGGAGGGGTTTGGTAGGATGGCATACCCAGATTAGAATGGATGATGTGGATTACCTTGTTGAAAAAAACACAAGAGATGATTTTAGTAACTGGGGAGAAGCTCAACAGTAGAGAGTGATTCCACTATTGAAGTGGTTATAGCATAACCGAGGAAACTGGGAGCAATCCTAGTTAGTGCCGATGATAACACCTGGCGCTTGTGCATGCTCTCAAGAACTTGAGCATTTCCATATTCATCAAGGTTTTACCAATATCCGTGTCAAGGATACTGGCAACGCAACGTACTACCATGATGAACAATGATGGACGATGCAGATACAAAGGAAGATAACCTTCTCAGATTTTACCTCAGTGGGGCCAAGGGAACAAAATCTGGATGATCGACCAAGAGACATTTAACACTCCGCTTCTAATGTTCTCCTTGATGTGCTAGTGTATCCCATTCATATGGTTTGATATCTAGAACATCAAGTAAAAGGTCGGACTTTGGGAACACAAAAAATCCATAAGGAACAACTAGGGAGTAAATCCTATGAAATCCTTATGGGGAGGTGGCCAACTTCCTCAATCAAGATACTACAATAATAGGTCTTCCGGCTGGGTGTGTTGGCCACGACATCCACTTTACCGGTTTACAGAGAGACCAACATTACAGTTCTTGGGAAACGTTCCAACCATCATATCTGCCTGAGATTCAGATCTGGTTGGTGTCAGAATATTCCAGACTCATCAAGTCTAGAAAGCAAAGTTAAAGTTTGCAACACAAATCGACGAGAAGACGTTGCGAGATTCTCGGGAAATGGACTACGGTAGTAAGCTCCAAAACATGAGCTGGTTCTGCTACAACATGTGAACACGTTGTCCGAGACAAGCATGACCACATAGTAGTCTTATAATAAAACACTACCGAGTTCAAGTGGGGAACCCTCATCGAGGATATCAAAGTCCTTGTGCACTTATCGATGAACTTCTTATCCTGGAACAAATCAATCAGTGGCTTGATGTGCTAGGGATACGTATGGAATGAAGATGATCAGTCTATCAGACCATAAAATACTTCGCACGTGCATGACTGACTTGGGATGATTCCAAAGGAGGTAAAACAAGCCTTCTCAAATTCATGGCGGCAACTTGCATCAAGTGCACATGAATTAGTGGGACTCACTTATTTCGTCCAAACATATGCTTCACGAACAGGTCATGAAGAAAATGCTTACACAAGTTTCCAATGCTCGCTTAGATGTCAACATGAGTCATGGAGGGGATAAAATGCTGCTGATGAGCTCAACAACAAGTCATCGAAACTCTGATGGGAATGGAATTCCATAACTAGGTAAACAAGGTGATATCATTGTTCAAACCCAAAAGGTATAATGGTGTATGCCCGAGGAAACAACCACGAGTAAGACAACATTACGAACATCATTGGTTCTGAATTGATTTGATGATAGCCCATACTCAAATAAAAGATTGGATAAGATGATAGGTTCAACAACTATTCACGAGGACCAATCGATGAAGAAATCATCTTTCTACAACAAACACACAAACACAAGATATTTGGAAATGAACTAAGTTAGGCAAGCTTTTATCTTCCAACTCTCCAAGTTGTTGTACAGCTTAACCAACTAGCTCAGGGGTATCCAACACAGATTCTCGAAGAAGGGGTGGTTTATAAGAAAACCAACTTGATCACGAGCTCAACATAACAGTCAGGGGATAACTTGGTAACACTTCCGAGAAGATATTCGGAAAATCACGAACAACCGGTATGTTACTAAGCTCGAGATCAATCTTGCTTTTCAGGGCAAGACGGTATGATCAAAAGAGTGAGGGATTGACACAATCCTAACTCATTGATCGGAGAGTGCACCGGAAATAAGGACTAGGTAGCACAATCTATCTTAGAATTATGATTCAAGAACCAACACGCTAAGAATGAAATTATTGTCCTTTAACTACCAAGCAACAGAGTTGCTAGGAGTATTGATTTCACACATCATAGTTCATCTATCGGCATTCCGGTTGCAACAACACGGGAGCCGAGAAATGAATAATGAGGGCGAGAAGTATCACTATATCAAGATTTCATAAGAGGGTGTGCAATTCTCACGATACTCTTGTTATGAAAGAGGGTGATACTCCGAGGTAGAACAAAACAAAACCTGGTTTGGCATTTTGATCTGTGGAGTAAAACTACTTTGACCCAATCCTGGATATGGATGAGGTTCTGGAGTTTGTTTCTCCTAGTCATTCCGGAATAGAATGGCTTGCCGGACCACAGAAAATAATAGGCATTGATAACACGAATGCACGCATACTCTTGACTATCAATTGATAGACGAGGTCAGAAAACAACTAAAGAGGGACAACCCAAAAGAACATATGATTTTATGAGTCGTGGATGCATGGACTAGCATGTCGAACGAGTTCAACATATTTCTTCCGGATAACCCATGCAGAAAGGTTGAACTGGCAGAGTAACAATATAGAATGGAGAACTCATCAAGGGCAATCCTGTTGTGATCTTTTGATCCAACAAACTTCTGCCATAAAGTGGTTCATAGTATTTGGAAGAAGGAAATACAACGAACTTCGAGGACTATCGAAAAGGTTACTAATAACCTAAAGGAACTAGCAAACACTATAAACATGAAGTAAGTAGGGTGAATCTCGGGTTCAAGAACCCAGGAGTAGAATACCTACCAACTAAATGGCATGATGGGATGCTTTCGAGAATGATGGCCAAGATCATCTCACTAGGGCACAAAGCATGGCTAGATTACTGGATCATCCCCTAAGACACCTAGGGTCATAATAATAACTCCAACATATATGTCGAGGCAATAGAGCACCTCAACTCACTGATTAGTGTGGTTAACCTGGCCCAAAGGGACGGCGGGAATGGGAAGAAGGGATTTGCAAATGCATTAGACTATTTAGAAATCTGGGATGACTCGGACAGCATAACGACTGTAAATGCTCAAAGGATTGAGACATATTGCAAAAATGGTGGCATAACCACTCAGAAGCACAATATCAAGGTTTCAAGACCAGCTATGAATACACGGAAGTAGTAGAAACTGAACTGAGGCTTAAATCCAACAATTCTATAAGTCTACGGATTAGTAACACGTGATCCTGATAGAAAGAAGAGAAAGCCTAGTTCCTTAACCCCGTAGGAAAGATAAGATGACTCGGATCAGAAGGCATAAGGTATAAGAAGTAAAAAGAGCCTCACATTCCATCCCACAATCAATTCCCTTATATAACTAAAGAATTTCTAGACTCAACTTCGACCAGTTCGGCTTGGTAATCCTACAGGCAGTCAAGCTCTGATACCAAAGTTGCCAGGACCCCGACTCAATGGCACACCGACCTAGCATGTAACACCTCATATCACTTTGTGGCCTCACGCACGATATTTCCACGGGTGTCGCGTTTCCAGGCCCGGGACCGTTTGTGCCTTTTGGCACACGTATATGATAGTTTTGCTAGCATCCATATGACAAGGAGCCCGGGCTGACATGGCTAGTCGTGAATCCAAAGTGGCACCAACTTACAGGGACAGGCATACATGACCCAGCAACGAACGTGTCGGTCATCAGTGAGTGAATCCGGGCTGTAGCAACTTGGCTAGCAGGACTCCGGTAAACCGGGCTGTAGCAGGCTAACAGGACTCCAGTAGTCACCGCATGACATTTCCCTGAAGGGACAGACACAGGAACAAAGAAGGACACATGTCTGCCAGCCTAAGTGTTCCGGAGCAGTAGCAAGCTACCAGGGCTCAGTGGAAGCACTAGGAGACATTTCCCGGTAAGAGAGGCTACCAAGGATAAACAACTAGATAGTCAGAGCCCACACATACCAAGCATTTCAATAACATACACACAACATGCTCGATATGTGCAAATACAACATGGCATCACAACATGACTCTACAACTCAAGTATTTATTCAATAGGCTCCGAGGAGCGAGATATTACAAATATGGGTCTCATGACCCAACATTGAAACATACAAGTCAAAGCACATGCGGAAGCTTAACATGTCTGAGTACAGACAACTATAAATGAAAAAGGCTGAGAAGCCAGACTATCTACCAGATCCTGCCGAGTCACAAGATCGTAGCTGAGGTAACAAGCTAAACGTCAAAGTCCACGCGGAACTACTAATGAGACTGAAATCTCTGCAAAAACATAAAATAGGCAAACGTGAGTACAAATGTACCCAGCAAGACTTACATTAGAACTAACTACATATGCATCATTGTCAACAAAGGGGGTGGTGGGGTTTAATTGCAGCAAGCCAGCTTTGACTCGGTGGCTATCCTGAACTACGACTGCAAGTAACTCTTTTGAGAGTTTTCAAAAAATTAACTCTTTTGAGGTGGCGCACACGAGTCCACATATTCACCATATCAATACGCCACTATGGAACCGCTCCTGTCTCCCTACGAGAACGCCATCCATAGCACTCACGCTTATCTTGCGTATTTTAAAGTATCCACTTTCACTTGTCTATGAACTGTATAGGCAACCTAGAAGTCCTTTACCGCGGACACAGCTATTTGAATAGATAATGTTAACCCTGCAGGGGTGTACTTCTTCACACACGCTCTCACCACTTATCGCCGTTTACACGACATGTACTCGGCAACCTTCAAGCGGAAGCCCAGCGAGGGTGTCGGCCATGACCTGACTAACCACACAAGTCTCTCGTCCAGGTTTATCGCCTATTCGGGTTCCATCCGCAAGGAGATCCAGCCGGGGTCTCGCCACGGCCCCAAACAATGTGAGCAGGGTTCCGAAGCCCACCATCCGGGTGCCACATGGTACACCGTGCCACTGTGCCTAGTCTGTCCCAAGCCCACCTGTACCGGGTGCCACTTGGTAGACTACTAGCACTATCTACAAACACCAGAAACTAGTTGCAACTCCTGGATAGAGATCAAGTTGATTAATAAGCCGAGAGGGGCCGAGTTACCGGAACCCAATGTGTGGTAGTAACTGTTCATGGATCACAAACACAGAACTCAGTTGCTGAGGACGGCTTCAATGAGACAACACACGATGTACTCCTACATGGCCTCTCACCGCTACCTTTACCAAATTGTGTTCACACACTTAGTTCTCAACAGTAGGACATGTTTCACAACATTCCAATTCATCCCCGATGAATCAGACCTGACACAACTCTAAGCAATAGCAGGCATGATAAACAAGCATGAATGAGTAGGCACATCAGGGCTCAAACAACTCCTACTCATGCTAGTGGGATTCATCTATTTACTGTGGCAATGACAGGTCATGCAGAGGAAAGGGGTTCAGCTACCGCAGCATGTATCAGTTGAATCGTTGTTGTCCTAATGCAGTAAAAGAGAGCAGGAGCGAGAGTGTGGGATTGTATTGGAATGAACAAGGAGGTTTTGCTTGCTTGGCACTCCTGAAGATAGTGTAGTTCTTCATCGGTGTCATCGATCTCGTCGTCGGTACCACGTCTATTGAGAGGGGACAAATACCGGCAACAGAGAAGGAAACACAATCAATGCAATGCACAATATGATGCATGCTCATGACATGGCAATATGATTGTGTTGGCCTAATGCAACTATAACCAGATGAATTTGGGTCATATTGAACCAAAGGTTCAACCCCAAATTCGAATTATGAATTAAAAAAGTGTATTATCATGTTTTTCACAAAACAGCAAGGTTAAGTTACTTTATCATGCATGAAACTAGTACATATGGAAAGATTGGATTTTTCTGATCATTTTTCATATATAAATTATTTAATTCCGAGTTACGGTTGAATTTATATGAATTTTAGGTTGAACCTATTTTGATTTGATCTGGTGCTAGGGTTTGGACAATCCCCTTTCAAGTTTAAAAGAAATTTAGACATGATGCAACATGCAGATCTAACCCAAGTGCATTACTGAACTAGGGTTGTGACAGCCTGATGCCCTTTGAGGCTTTTATACATGCCTGTCACATACAATTCCTTCAGCCGTGCATGGTCAGTCACACTAGTAGCTATTGGAAATATGCCCTAGAGGCAATAATAAAAATGGTTATTATTATATTTCCTTTTTCATGGTAATTGTCTATTGTTCATTCTATAATTGTATTAACGGAAACCGTAATACAGGTGTGAATACATAGACCACAACATGTCCCTAGTGAGCCTCTAGTTAACTAGCTCGTTGATCAATAGATGCTTATGGTTTCCTGACCATGGACATTGGATGTAACATCCCAATTTTCCTAAATTAGGATGTTATTAGATCATACATATGCATATCATATTTTCCATGCATTATTTGCTCTTCTGCAATATTCTTTTCATTATGCAACTAAAGACAATTTATTAGAGTGGAGATAACATGACTTCTCCCCTGTTTAAAAATGTTCGTAATGTCAAGAATATTATTTCCAGTTCATCTATTATGTTCTAGTATTTATCTATACTGTGTGTGCTAGCGAGTTCGATCCAGGGACTAGCACGGTAAGCACAGAGACTAAAATCCTTCGAGGTTTAGTCGTTATAGATGGCATCAGAGCAGTGTGTTGACTGTAGGATGTGACCCTAGAAAATGGATTAGAAAAGCCATAGGAGTGAAAATTATTTTATCAACTAGTTATACTTCTTACTGTTTATTAGTTAAGCCCCTCAAGTATGTTGACCAGTTAAGTAGGAACTAGTGCTGAGACCACCATTCCTGCTTGTTTTATATTGCAACATTATCGTGTTAGCATATCTGATTATGTCCACTTTTGTGGTATGAAGATACTAGATTGTTTTCTTGATTGGTAGTTTGTTTGTTAAATTATATCTTGTCGAAATAATTTGACTATATATAATTATCATATTATTGTTTGTTGTTTGTTGTTTGTTGTTTGTGTGTTGGTGTTATTCGTTGTTTTGTTTTGTTGCCTTGATCATATTATGCATATGGGTAGAATATATTTATATATACATAGTCTTTAGCCCTATTATATCCATAACGCATCTATTCTTGCCAACCAAAACCCTTAGTATGCCTATTAGAGTGAGTTCCCCAGGAGCTGAGATGATAGCAGGTGTTGATTGCCATCAGTTGACTTTATCTATTGGGAAGCATGAGTTTCCTATGGATTTGATTATATTGAAGTCACAAGGTCTGCATATTATTTTGGGTATGGATTGGTTGAAGTTATATAAATGTCGTATTGATTGTGCCAGCCGATCTATTACTCTCAGTGCACCAGGAGGGAAGAGGATCAAATATGTGTGTAAGTATAAGCGTAGTCAGGTGTAGGTGAACTCTCTTAAGGGGGGTAGCCTGGAAGAGGTGCCAGTCACAAGGGATTATCCAGGTGTGTTTCAAGAGGAGTTTCCAGGTATGCCACCAGATAGAGATATTGAGTTTCTTATTGATTTAATACCGGGCACTTGACCTATTGCAAAGAGACCGTACAGAATGCCTCCTCAAGAGTTGGAGGAATTGAAGAAGCAGATAAGAGAATTGCAAGCACAAGGATTTATTCGCCCAAGTTCATCACCTTGGGGAGCTCCAGTTTTGTTTGTGGTGAAGAAGGATGGAACCTTGAGGATATGTGTTGATTATCGTTCTTTGAATGAGGTAACCATTAAGAATAAGTATCCTATGCCTATGATAAATGATCTATTTGACCAGTTGGAGGGAGCTACTGTGTTTTCTAAGATTGATCTTCATTCTGGTTATCATCAATTAAAGATTCGTGAGCAAGATATTCCCAAGACTGCTTTTACCATGAGGTATGGGTTGTATGAATATATTGTTATGTCATTTCGATTGACTAACGCCCCTGCATACTTCATGAATATGATGAACAAGGTGTTTATGGAGTTCTTGGATAAAATTGTGGTTGTTTTCATTGATGATATATTGGTGTTCTCCAAGAATAAGCAAGAGCATGAGGTGCATCTGCGTTTGGTATTGGAGAAATTGAGGGAACATCAGTTGTATGCCAAGTTCAGCAAACGTGAGTTTTGGCTGGATGAGGTAGCTTTCCTTGGACATGTTGTGTCAGGAATTGGAGTTGCAGTTGATCCATCTAAGGTTACTGCAGTTATAGAGTGGGAGACACCCACGACAGTTGGGGAGATTCACAACTTTTTGGGCCTTACAGGTTATTACAGGAGGTTTATTGAGAACTTTTCCAAGATTGCAAAGCCTATGACTGAATTGTTGAAGAAGGAGAAGAAATTTGTTTGGACTGAGGAATGTGAAGCCAGCTTTCAGGAGTTAAAGCAGTGTTTGGTTACGACACCAGTCTTAACTCTGCCGGATATACATAAGGACTTCCAGGTGTATTGTGATGCTTCTCATCAAGGACTTGGGAGTGTTTTGATGCAGGAAGGTAAAGTTATTTCATATGCCTCACGTTAGCTTAAGAATCATGAGCATAATTATCCTACATATGATTTGGAGTTAGCCTTAGTTGTGCATGCATTGAAAACTTGGAGGCCATACCTTATTGGTAATCGTTGTGATATATTTACTGATCATAAGAGCTTGAAGTATATTTTTGCTCAGAAGGATTTAAACCTCACGCAGAGGAGATGGTTGGAGCTTATTAAGGATTATGATTTGAATGTGCAGTATCATCCTGGTAAGGCTAATGGTGTTGCTGATGCATTGAGTCGTAGGAACCATGCTAATGCAATTAATATTGATAATATGCCACCCGAGTTATGTGAACAGTTCAGGAATCTCAGGCTGGAGATGGTTCCTACGGGATATTTGGCAACACTTGAGGTAAAGCCTACTTTGCTTGACAGGATTAGAGAAGCTCAAAATGGTGATAAGGAGATTGTTGAGATAACACTACAAAAAAAAAGACACATCCGTGACATTTTGGGCCGAACGAATTTTTTTCCTGTCATACATATGACACTTCTATGACGATTATTGTGACAGAACTCGGTATCATCATAGATGTGGTGGGCTCCTACTTCTATGACAAAAAAGCATGACAAAAAATGGGCTTTTCGTCCTGGACGGGCCGGAGACGCAGCTGCATGACATTCTTTGGGCCGTCCATGACGAAAAAAGCCGTGGTAGAAGCGAGGGGTAGGAAAATTTCGGGGAGTTGCCTGTTATGGTGGGAGGTCAGGGGCCGAGCGATGCGCGTTTATCTCATAAAAATATGCACGCGCGTGTGTGCGAGGCATTGGCTCTAACTGAACCCGAACGAGGCGTTGGGCTCTAACTGAACCCGAGTGATTGCACTACAGGCTACGCGTTACTAAACCCTAGCGATCGATCGATGGCTGTTAACTGAACCCGATGGAGTGATTCCTTTGCTACTGCTGCTAACTGAAGTCGATCGATTGGATGAACAGTGAGCGTTGCGGGGGGGGGGGGGGGGTGGGTGAACAGTGTGCGGTGGCGTTGCCTCTGGATGAACAGGACCCGTGGTGTGGAGGGCTGGATGAACAGTAGACGGTGGAGGGGTGGCCATGGAGGGGTGGTTGAACAGGACCCCGTGGTGTGGAGGGCTGGATGAACAGTAGATGGTGGAGGGCTGGATGAACAGTAGATGGTGGAGTGGTGGTTGAACAGTAGCTTTGGAGTAGCGCGCAGTGGAGGCTGGATGAACAGGAGCCCGTGGAGGCTGGAGGAGGTCGACGGTGGAGATGAACAGTATCCCGTGGAGTCCTGCTTTTGCACGCGACACCCTCCCGATGAACAGGACCCCCGTTTTGACCGTAGGAGGTCCGTTTCCTCCGTTTTGCAGTACGCCACACCCCTCCCGATGAACAGGACCCCCGTTTCGACCGTAGGAGGTCCGTTTACTACATTTTGCTGTACTCCACACCCCTCCCGATCAACAGGACCCCTGTTTCGACCATAGGAGGTCTGTTTCCTCCATTTTGCGGTACGCCACACCCCTCCTGATCAACAGGACCCCGTTCCAAACTTGGTCGGTCGAACACAAGGCCGTTTCCTCCATTCCGCGGTACGCCAGGCCTCGTTTCCATCGCCTGTTCCGTCCAAGACGGTTGGCTCCCACGCGTTTCGTTGCCTCCTGATGTACACGACGCATTCCGTTGCCTCCCCATGAACACGATGCATTCCGTTGCCTCCCCATGAACACGACGCATTCCGTTGCCTCCCCATGAACACGAGCCCTCGCCGTACGTATGCGAGACTAGGCGTTCGAGACCCCGCCTGTATGTACACATACGTGGCCGTATTTTCTTTCTTTCACCCTGGCCGCTGTACGTACGTGTACATGCTACGTGCGCGCCTCTACTACGACATGTACGCGCCCCTACTACGACACGTGCGCGCCTCTACTACGACATGTGTGCGCCTCTACATCGACCAGTATGTACATACACGTTCGCGACCAGGATGACAACGCTACGTACGCTTAGACCAGGTGGGTCCCGACTGTCACGCACTTCATTGCCTGTGAAGATGTAGCCAGGGTCCCAGCAATGTGGGGCGTTGTTTTTTTGCCCGGACGCACTTCCTTGCATGCGAAGGTGTAGCTGCTGGGTCCCAGCAGTCAGGGGGGCGAATCGTTTTTTTTTGCCCGGACGCACTTCCTTGCGTGCGAAGGTGTACCTGCTGGGTCCCAGCAGTCAGGGGGTGAATCTTTTTTTTTGCCCCCAGCAGTCGGGGGGCGAATCGTTCTTTTTTCGGACACACTTCCTTGCGTGCGAAGATGTAGCTGGTGGGTCCCAGCAGTTAGGGGGTGAATCGTTTTTTTTTCGGACGCACTTCCTTGCGTGCGAAGATGTAGCTCGTGGGTCCCAGCAGTCAGGGGGAGAATCATTTTTTTCGCGAAATACGGTGGCCCGTCCGGTGGGTTCCCGCTGTCAGGTGGAGGAATAATTATTTTGCACGTAATAAGGAGGCACTTCCTTGCGGCTGTCGTGGACCCAGCTGTCAGCCTCTCCGCGTACAGTCCATGTCCGATGGAAGTTGTTCCTTGACCACGTTGACCACGCCGCGCCGAGAGCACCACGGTGGTGGACGACGGCGAGGCCTAGGAAGGGGACGACGCGGAGCCGGGGAAGACGCGGCAGTGGATGCACACGCGGAGAGGAGTACGATGGTTCACTGGTTCGGCTGCGCTGCTGTCGCCGCAGAATAACAGGGGGTGTGTGTCGGGGGAAACTGATCCACGAACACCTATGGGACCGGAGCCCCTTTCGGTTCGGCGGGGGGCGGAGGTCGCACGAAGAGCAGATTGAGGCAGGACACACGAGCAGTTTACCCAGCTTCGGAGCTCTCCGGAGAGATAACACTCCTACTGCTGCTTGTCTGATTCTATTATGTTCTTGCTCGAGAGAGCTGAGTGTTTTCTGGCTTACGAAAGAGTCGAACCCCCTCTACGTTGCGCATGGGCCTCCTTTTATACGCTAAAGGGGTCACCGACAGGTGGCAACGCAGAGAAGGGTACAAATGTAAAAAACGAGGTGGTTGGTACAGTTGTCTGCACAGTGTATCCTACCTAACCCTGACGGCAGGGGACAAGGGCATTAAATGCCCGTCCACGTCGCCCAAACAGTGTAGAAAAGGTACCGTCAGGGGTGCCACCGCTCGCCACGATGGCGATCTTGTCAGCTTCGCCTGCCACCGCGAACCGCTGGCTGCACAGCCTCCCGCCACGCGCGCCTGGAAAGGCCCCCAGAGCGACACGTTGGTGGATGCGCTAGAGCGTGGGCACAGAATGGCCGCCTGCCGCGGCAAGCGCCTTGCTGCGGCCGTTGTCTTGTCGGGTCCGGGAGCTTGTCGCTCACCGGGTCTTTAGATGCTTTGGTTGGCCTTCCCGGCAAGCTCCTCTTGCCGAGGCCTTGTCTCCTGAGCTTAAATACTTTGTTCTTGAATGGCTCCAAGGGAAACACGGAGGACCTTGGCGGTCGCCCGGCAAGCCTTGCCGCGGGGTGCTGCAACTGCCCGTGCACAAGTTCGGGGTACTAGGGTACCCCTATTCTAGTACACCGACAGGAGCCCCCGGGCCTGGGCCATACACGGTGCCGAGCGCTGTTGGGCCAGGCCCAAAAAGCGAGCACGGGCACACGCCTGGCCACGCCAGATTCGACCAGATCCACCGCACCCTCCCTAACGGCACACGTCGAATGCGGCGTCGTGGGAGAGATCGTGGGTGGATTATTTATTTGGAAGGGCGCAACGTCCACCCCTCCCTCTTTATAAGCAGGGGAAACAGGGGCAGTTCGTTCCTCCTTGCTGGTTGCTACTACTCCATCTTCACAAACTTCCGCCGCTCCCCCCTTCTTCTCCAAGCCAAGAGAGAGCGGCGCTCCGCCCCTCATTGCCACCAGCATCACCAACGCCGTCGACCTCCCCCAGCACCTCCGCCATGGCTCCGAAAGCCGACAAGGGGAAGGGCGTGAAGTCAGCCGAGGCGCAGCGGCTCGCGGCGCTGCGGAAGGAGCGGGCGATCTTCTCCCCCAGCTCGGCGCGAAGGAGCTGAGGGAGTACTTCTACCTCTTTTGGTCGACGGAGACGCGAGCGCATCCGCGCACGAGGGTACTCCCGGCGGGAGCTTCGGAACTGGCTCCAGACGGGTACCCATTCTTCGCGCTGTTCTTCCATTGCGGGCTCTGCCCGCCCTTCTCGGAGTTCTTCTGCAATATAATGAACACCTACGGGCTCCGCCTCCTTGACTTCACCCCCAACGCCGTTCTGACCATGGCAGTTTTCGCACATTTGTGCGAAAACTTTGTCGGAGTCCACCCCAATGTAGCCCTTTTCCGCCACTTCTTCATGCCTCAGGTCGAGAGAGGAGAGCCGCTTGCCGGAGGGATCGCCTGGATCTCGAGAGCCGGCAAGAAGGAAGCGTATCTGGAGGGGGAACTCCGCAGCAAGTGGGAGGAGTGGAGAGTGGAGTGGTGTTGGATCGTCGAGGAGAACCCGCAGCCGTTTACTGCCGTGCGCCAAGCCCCAATAGTGCGCGGCAACGATTGGAGCGACCTGGCCCCGGAAGACGAGAGGCTGAAGATCGCCACCACCAGGATCCTTCGCCTCAGGCTAGCCGGGCTCACTGTAGGCGCTGTCGGAGCAGATTTCCTTCGCCGCCGCATCGCCCCCCTGCAGGAGAGGGGGAGGCCCGCCTGGGAGTTCAAGAACTCGGCGGACATCATGAGGCTGCGGCTGGGCCTTAACTTCAATTTCACCGTCCTGGAGCTGGACGCGATGCTCACGGAGTTGTTCAAACGCGACCCCCAGCACCCATTTACGTTGCCGAGGGGCGTCGTTCCGTTGTGCAATAACTCTTCGCTTGACTGGATCCATGCCATGATGCCGTTGTGCGATTCACACGGCATCGCCCCAACTTGGCAAGAACCTGCGGATGACGTCGTGCAAGCGTTCTTCGACAACTTGGAAGAAGTGCCTGTCCGCGCCGACGAGCAGAAGAGCCTCACCCGCGACACCACCGACGAGGAGCTGCGGCGCATCGCCACTAGGGCGGAAGAGGTTGCGGCCGCAGCTGCCGCCGTCGGATTCGGGTTCACCGTGGAGGAGGCAGAGGCGGTAAACCTTGCCGAGCGCGAGGAGTTCGCCGGCGAGGAAGAGCCTGCCGCGCCTGAAGACGAGCCGAGCGAGCCCGGCGAGGAGGAGCCCGAGCCTTCAGAAGGCTTGCCGCAGGCGGAGCCCCCGGCCCCGCCAAGAAGCCGTCTTCGCAGGGCCGCGGACATGGCGGGGCGGCAGGCGGGTCAACAGCCTCCGAGCCGCGCGACACGCTCTACCGCGGCAAGCACCGTTGTCGCGGGAGCACCCCACGCTGCTGCGGCAACTAGAGCGGGATCTTCCCGGCCCACCGCCACCGCCCCTGCCAAGCGGGCAAGGGATCCTACTCCTCCGCCTCGCTGCACCGGAGGGGAGCCGGACTTCGATCTCTCCGCGCTCAGCTCCGACAAGGAGGAGGAAGAGTAAGTTTCTTTGGTGTTCTTGCAGTTCTTCAATCTTGCTGTTTTTATCTTGTCTCTGACTTGCTTCAATCTGAACCCCTTCCCTTTCAGGACGCTGGCTCAGAGAGCGGCGAAGAGAGCCAAGGCCCCGGTGATTGTCATCGAGGATGATCTCACCATGTCAGCAGGGGGTGAGTCTGAGACCACCTTGACGGAACCCGTGGCTACTCCACAAAGCAGCCCCCAGCGCAGCCCCCAGCATAAGTTCATAGTTTGCTTCCTGCTGTCAAGCGCGCATGAGTGCCTTTTCCTTTGCTGATATCTTGCTTGTTGATTTGTGCAGGAGCAGAACAGCCTCACCAGGAGGGCCCGGAAGCCGCTCCCGAAGCGCCATCTGCTTCAACTACGCCGCCAAGGGAGGATCCCCCGGCAAGGGAGCGCTCTCCGCCAAGGGAGAACTCTCCGGCAAGGGGCAGCTCTCCGGCAAGGAACAGCACCAACGACCCTGCGGCAGCTGAGACCGCAACTGCAGATCTTGGTACAGGTAATCCACTTGCTTAGGAACTTCCCTTGGGTTTTTCTTCTTCTGACTTTCTTCTTGCATATTTGCTTGACTTCTCTCCCCTTTCCGTTCTTCAGATCCACCTGCCGCGGAGCCGATGGAGACCGAGGGCGCCGGCGAGGAAGGCGCGCGTGGCAGCAACGACGACGCCGCCGTCAACGAAGAAGGGGCCGGTGCTGATGGGCCCGCCGGCGAGGAGGCCGCCAAGGCTGCCGCCGCAGAAGCTGGCGACGGGTCGGGCGATCGCACTGACGGCCCTGAGGCCGCAGGAGCGCCAGGCGCTGCACCGACCACCGATCCCTCCGCCGCTGCTACGGAGCCAGGCTCCGAAGAGCCTCAGCCCGGCGCCTACTTGAAGGCCGGCGACGGCATCTTCATCAAGCTCCCCTGGGCGTCGAGCTCCAGGGCGCCGGTCGAGGGAGAGACTTTCGATGAGGAGCTGCTCGCCTCCGCGGGGCTGTCGTTGGTCGACACGCCAAGCAGCAGCAGTGGCGAGCCAGAGGAGGAGCAGCTGTTGCAGAAGCTGCTGTCACTCTATCGCGCCCGACAAGCCAAGCTGGCTTCCCGGGAAGCGCTTGTCGTGAAGGCGGGAGTCGATATGGAGAAGCGCGCGGAGGAGCTCCGGGGCATCAACCAAGAAGCTCTCCGGGCCCTGGCACAGGAGCGGGAGCGACTCGCCGAGGAGCGCACGACCTTCCTTCTCGAGAAGGCCGAAGCTGAGGAGGAACAAAGGCTTGCTGCCGAGAAGCAGTCCGCGCGAGAAGGTGACTTGGTGCAGCGGAAGGCCTATCTTGACAGCTACGAGGAGGAGCTCGCCGCGCGCGAGGAAACACTTGGCGGGTCTCTCAAAGAAGCAAGGGATGCTGCCGCAGCTGCTGAGGCCGCCAAGAAAGAGCTGGAGGTGAAGGTGGCGCAGCTGGAGGCGAACATCAGGAAGAGCGGTGAGGAGCTTGCCGCGCTCAAGCGCGAGCGCGAGAAGCATGTTGCTGCTCATGGTGAGCTGCAGGGTCTTCTCGCTGAGAGGGGCAAGGAGCTCAGCGCCGCCAAGGACTCCAACGCGGATCTCGAGCTGAAGCTGGCCACGCTGACCCAGACGCTGGACGACGCCAAGGAGCGGGAGAAGACTTTGTCGGAGAAGGTCAAGGCCGACGAGGCGCTGCTGGCGAGCATCACCGTCACCCAGAACGCATTCAAGGAGACTGTGGAGCACTGGACCGAGGGTCTGGTGAACATCGCCGCAGTCATCGACGGGGAGCTGGCACAGCTGGGGATGGAAGACCTCGGGTACTCCTCCGACGAGCATCTCCCACCCAGCGCCAAGCTCAGCCTATTCTTCAAGGGCGTGGCGACGGCACTCCAGCGGCTTCGGGAGAAGATCCCAAAGCAGTTGGCCGACAAGTCACGCAGGATCTGCGCAAGAGCTCTCCAGAAGGTGTTGATGAAGGTGGCCTTCCGCAATCCAGGCCTCAACCTCACCAACGTCCTCAAATCCTTGCCGCCGGACGCCGATCGGGAAGCGCTCAAGGCCCTTGTCGCACCCATTGTGGACAAGGTGAGCGAGATTAGGAGGGTTGAGGGCGATCGCGTAGATTAGGCCGCCTGTTTCTTGTTTTCCCTTGTCGCTGCTAATCATTTTATGAAAACAGTCTGTTAGAGCTGCGACAAGTTATCTTGTAACATAACTTTATTTCTGGTATCGACTGCTATGTTATTTCCTTTACTAGACTCCCTCCTTTGTATGTTTTTACCCTACGCTTTTAGGGAACTTGTCCGCGCAGGTATCCGAGCCGCGAGCGCTGAGTGCGGAACATCAGCAGCCTGCTGGCGGTGCTGCCTCCGACAAGAAACCTTGTCGCGACTAGTTGCAGCACACTTAAGTTGTTGAGCGGACTCGAAACAAAGTAAGGGCGCAACTAGCTACGAGTTCGTTCCTCCGCGCACAGGTTTTCCATACAAAGCACAGTCGTTCAAGGAAGATAACTTAAAAATTAAAACTAATTTGCTCAAACTGTGGCAACTTAGCTTTTCTGTCGTTTGCTTCCCGGCAAGGTTTCCGTTAAGGCGAAACTTTCTTGAACGACGCCTGTTCCACATCATTATCTTCTCCTTCCCCCCTGGCAAACTTGTGCGCGAGGGAATCTTCCTTGGGAATCTTCCTTCCTTTGGAAAAAAGAAAGAAGAGAAAATAACGATATGGAGCCTTACGGCTCATTATTGCTTACCGGGGATTGGTGCTGCACAAGGTGTCGGATAACGCATGCAAGAAAGAATATAATGCATGAAATTGACCAGATGTGCGGAGCACATGAGCTTTACTTATGCACGGGGTCTGCGCCCGGCTTTGTACAAAGGATTACATGCAACATCGGCAAGACTTGTACAAAAGGTGGTTGCCGGAACGGGTTCCGGCAACCGCGCCTTCTGAGTAAAACTTACGAAGATGCTCAATGTTCCAGGAGTTGCTCACCGGAGTGCCATCTTCGGTCTCAAAGCGGACAGCGCCGGGCCTAGTGACTCGTTTCACCCGGTAAGGGCCTTCCCACTTCAAGGCCAACTTGTTGGAATTCTTGGCGGATTGAACGCGCTGAAGAACAAGGTCGCCTTCCTCGAAGCTTCTGGCATTAACTTTTCGGCTATGGTAGCGGCGCAAAGCTTGCTGGTATCGAGCAGCTCGTACAGCAGCCTGAAAACGATCTTCCTCAAGGAGCAGCGCGTCATCTTGCCGCAGCTGCTCTTGCTCAAGCTCATCATAAGCGAGCACTCGAGGTGACCCGTATACGAGTTCCGTGGGGAGAACTGCCTCTGCTCCATAGACTAGAGCAAAAGGTGTCTGGCCAGTGGCTCGATTTGGTATCGTCCTGATCGACCAAAGAACCACCGGCAACTCCTCGATCCAGTTCCTTCCGCACTTGTGCAGCCTGTCGAAAGTCCTGGTCTTGAGCCCGTGCAGCACTTCAGCGTTTGCTCTCTCTGCTTGACCGTTGCTTCTCGGATGAGCAACAGAAGCGAAGCAGACCTTGGCGCCAAGATCTTGGACGTACTGCATGAAGGTGCGGCTCGTGAATTGCGTGCCGTTGTCGGTGATGATTCTGTTAGGGATCCCGAAACGGCAAACAATCGACCTGAAGAACTTGACTGCTGACTGTGCTGTCACCTTCCTCACTGGTTGCACTTCCAGCCACTTTGTGAACTTGTCGATTGCAACGTACAAGTACTCAAAGCCCCCGACAGCTCGGGGGAAGGGGCCGAGGATATCGAGCCCCCAGACCGAAAATGGCCAGGAAAAAGGGATTGTCTGGAGAGCTTGAGCTGGCTGGTGTATCTGCTTGGAATGGAACTGGCACGCTTCACACTTGGTTACTTGTGCAGTTGCATCCTGGAGGGCTGTCGGCCAGAAGAAACCTTGCCGGAAAGCTTTGCCGGCAAGGGCTCTTGCGCCAATGTGGTGGCCACATATGCCTCCATGTATCTCTCCCAACAGCTTCTGTCCGTCTTCCTGGCAAATACACTTCAATTTCACACCGTTGAGTCTCCTTCTGTACAGTATGTTGTCGACAAACTGGTACATACTTGACTGCCGGGCTACTTTTTCCGTTTCTTCTTGCTCTTCGGGAAGTTCTCCTGTCTGAAGGAAATGGACAATCTGTTGTGCCCATGCTGGAGCTTGTGGCTCGACAACAAGGACTAAAGGCACTTCTGCTGCTGCGGGAACATCAGCTTCTACGGCAAGAACCTGTGGCTCAGCCGGAGCTTGATGTTCCCCGGCAAGCTTGCCGGAGCAAAACTTGTCAGGAGCGTCTGCTTCAACGGAACAAACACTAAGGTTTGCCGGAGCAGACTGCTCCTCAGCACTCTTGGTGTTGATCTTGGGGACTTTCTTGGCGGCGGCTTCGGGAAGCTCTGCCGGAAAGTAGTCACCAGAAATCAACTTTCTCTTCTTGCTCTGTCCAGTTGATGGCGTTACGGATGGCTGAGTCAGCTTGAGCACAAAAATCCCTAGTTCCACAGGTAACTTCAGTGCAGCGCACTTTGACAGGCCATCGGCAACGTCGTTCTGAGCTCTCGGAACATGTTCCATCTGTAGTCCATCAAAGTGCTCTTCTAGCTTCCTCACTTCATCAACATAAGCTTCCATCAACGGACTCTGATAGTTCTTGTTCACTTGGCGGATGACAAGCTGTGAGTCACCCCTGACAATGAGCTTCTTGATCCCAAGGTCTGCCGCGATCCTGAGACCGGCAAGCAAGCCTTCATACTCTGCAGTATTGTTGGTTGCTTGCTCCTTGGGAAAGTGCATCTGGACTACGTACTTGAGGTGCTCTCCGGTGGGTGCGACAAGGAGTACGCCCGCACCGGCGCCTTGCAGCGAGAAGGCACCATCAAAGTACATCAGCCACTCTTTACTTGTTTCCTTGACGGGGATGCTCGTCTCTGGAATTTCTTCATCTGGCGTTGGCGTCCACTCTGCTATAAATTCTGCCAATGCTCTGCTTTGGATAGTTGAAGTACTCTCAAATTTGAGGCCAAAGCTTGACAGTTCCAGCGCCCACTCGACAATCCTGCCTGTTGCTTCTGGATTTTGCAGTATCATCTTCAGCGGAAAACGAGTGACGACTGTGATCTCATGTGCTTGGAAGTAATGGCGCAGCTTTCTCGAGGCCATGAGGAGGCCGAAAAGCAATTTCTGCACACCAGAGTACCTTGACCTAGCCCCCTGCAGAAGGGAACTGACAAAGTAAACTCGGCGTTGCACCATTCTCTTCTGCATCTTCTCATGCTCCTGCGCAGATCCATCCTTGTCGGGACTAGAGCTTTCCGGACCAGAGCTTGTCGGTGAAGCCACTTGCTTGTCGCTGGATGCATCTGCCGTGGTTGCCGGCTCATCATCCGCCTCCCTTTCCGCCACTAACGCAGCACTAACCACTTGATTGGTTGCCGCTATATACAGCAACAACTTCTCTTGTGGCTTAGGTGCGACAAGTGTTGGAGTGGAGGACAGGTGTCTCTTCAAGTCCGGCAGCGCAGCCTCCGCCTCTGGAGTCCATTTCATTGGACCTGCCTTTTTCAATATTTTGAAAAATGGCAAGGCGCGCTCGGCAGATCTGGAGATAAACCTGCTGAGAGCAGCCACGCAACCGGCAAGCCTTCGTACATCCTTGACGCGCTTTGGTGCTTCGATCTACTCAATGGCCTTGATCTTGTCGGGATTGGCTTCAATTCCCCGCTGAGACACAAAGAACCCGAGAAGCTTGCCGGAGGGGACTCCAAACACGCACTTCTTGGGGTTAAGCTTGAGGTTGATCTTGCGCAGATTTGCAAATGTCTCGTCTAAATCTTGAATCAGGGTCGCCCTGTCCTTGCTCTTGACCACTATGTCATCCATGTAAGCTTCCACATTTCTGTGCATTTGTGGCTCAAAAGCGTGGTGGACTACCCTTGCAAATGTTGAACCAACATTCTTCAAACCGAAAGGCATCCGTACGAAACAGTATGTGCCACACGGGGTGATGAATGCGATCTTCTCCTCATCCTCTTCTGCCATGAAGATCTAATGGTATCCTGAATATGCGTCAAGAAATTGAAGCAAATCACATCCAGCCGTGGAGTCAACAATCTGGTCAATGCGCGGCAAGGCAAATGGGTCTTTGGGACAAGCTTTATTAACATCGGTAAGTCGATACAAAGCCTCCATTTCCCGTTAGCCTTGCGCACGACAACAGGATTGGCCAACCACGTGGGATGGAGCACTCCTCTGACAACGCCTGCTGCTTCCAACTTCTTGATTTCTTCTGCAATGAACTCTTGGCGCTCCTTTGCACCTTCGACTTTTACGCTTGACGGGCGCGCATGAGGACAGACGGCCGTGGTGCTCAATTACTTTCCACAGGAACACGGGGATGTCGACGGTTGCCATGCAAACACGTCGACATTCGCCCGCAGGAAAGCAACGAGCGCGCTTTCCTATTTAGGGTCGAGAGTGGCACTGATGGTGAAGGTACCACCAGTGCCGTCCTCCTTGGCGGACACCTTCTTGGTCTCAGGTGGAGCTGTCATTGCCTTCTTGCACTTGCCGGTGGAGCTCGATGGTGCGTCCTCGACGGTAGTGCAGCACTCCAAAGAGGTGCGCTTGCCGGAGTGGGCCTCAGAGCTCTTGCCGGACTTGGTCCTCTTCTTCCCCCCGGGAGCTTCAGCGGCAAGTGACTTGTGATCTGTTGCGGCTGCTGCTTCTCGGTAGATCTTGTCGGCACAGATAAGAGCATCCTTCTTGTCGCCAGGGACATAGATGACACTTATCGGGCCTGGCTTCTTGAGCATGTTATACGCATAGTGAGAGGCTGCCATGAACTTGGTGAGCGCTGGACGGCCAAGTATTCCATTATAAGGCAATGGAAAATCAGCAACGTCGAAAGTGACCGTCTCAGTCCTGAAGTTCAACTCGCTGCCAAATGTTACCGGCAACGTGATCTTTCCCTTCGGCTTGCTCCTTCCCGGGTTGATTCCTTGGAATGTGCCGGTCTCTTCGAGCTCGTTGTCGTGATCCGGAGTTTCGGAGCACCGGAGGAGATCAGATTCAAGCCGCCCGCCGTCAACTAGCATCTTGGTGACCTTGAGGTTGCGGATAGTTGGTGAAACCAACATCGGCAAGCACCCGACCGCAGTTATGCGATCAGGGTGGTCCTCAATATCAAAGATGATAGGCGTGCTGGACCATTTCAGAGGCTTGCGTGACTCGATGGGTGGTTCTGCCGCATTGACTTCCCGCACCCACTGCTTGAGCTGGCGGTGTGAAGTATGCAGAGAAGCACCGCCATCAACGCACAGGACCTCTGTGGCTTTTTGGAACTCTTGCTCATCGGTCTCGTCATCATCCATGTCTTCGTCGTCGTCGTCTTCATCCTTGTCGCGGCCACGGGGAGGCCTGCCTCCTTGCCGCGGCGTTCTCCCCGGCCGGGACGTTTCTTGCCGGATCCTCCAGCACCTTCTTGGGCCTTCTCCTTGTCGCGCCGCTCGTACTCAGCCTTTTGCTGCTCAACAAGCTGCTCGACTTTCTTGCAGCTCTGGATGTCATGGCCCTTGGTGCGGTGGATCTTGCGGTACTGCTTGTTGGTGCCGTCCTGCTTGTCGGCGACCGCCACAGCCTCTGCGGCAACCTCCTTGCCGGAACTGCCAGCTTTGGCTTTCTTGGCGCCACCTTCATTGCCGGACTGCTCGACAACTAGCACCTCTTTACCTTTCCTCTTCCTGTTGTTCCGCCGCCGGTTTTTCTTTGCCGGGGCGGCATCTTCACTGTCAGATCCTCCTGCCCCTACATTCTCTCCGGGGAGTCTCCTCCCTTCCTCAGCATGTGCACACTTGTCGTCCAGGGCATATAGCTCACTGACGTCTCTGATCTTGCACATCGCCATCTCCTCCCGCATCCTGCGATTCCGCACGTTCTGGTGAAACGCGCTGATCACCATGGCAGGGTGGACGTCTGGGATGTTGTGCTGGACGTTACTGAATCTCTGAATGTACTTGCGCAGGGGTTCTCCTTCCTTCTGGGCGAGCAGGTGAAGGTCACTCTCTTGGCCATGAGGCTTGTGGCCGCCTGTGAAGGCGCCGACAAATTGATGGCATAGATCGGCCTAAGAGGATATGGAGTTGTCCGGCAAGTGCATGAGCCAGGATCTGACGTTGGGCTTGAGCACCAGCGGGAAGTAGTTGGCAAGGATCTTGTCGTCCCGTCCCCCGGCGGCCTGCACCGCAATGGTGTAGATGTTGAGGAACTCCGACGGATGCGTCTTGCCGTCGTACTTCTCCGGTACGTCTGGCTTGAAGTTTTTCGTGCTGGGCCACTGGACTTGCCGCAGCTCACGAGTGAATGCAGGGCAACCTACCGCGTAAGGCAAGTCGCCTGGTTCCCCTGGCGCATGCATGTCAACAGAGGGCCCAGCGCGCTTGTCGGATTGATGTCGCGCTTCTCTTCGGCACTCGATGCGAGTACGAGCGTCTTCTTGCTGTCGATCATGGAGGACTTGGCGCTGATCGCGACGAGCTCGTGGATCCGACGATGCGGTGGAGTCGCTATCGAGGTGGATCCGGCGAGTCAGTGATCTTGGCCTTCGGGGTGGATATTGCATGGTGGTTGCACCTCCACCAGTCTCGTCGCCAGCGGCTCGCGCCTGGCAACCCTGCCGCGGTGGCGACGTGCTCGGCTGCCGCGGAGTGTCGCCATTGGCGTAGCCGATGAGACTCTGAATGGTGGCCCTCCATTCGTCGATGTTGTCCGACGTCGGAGGGTAATCCAGGAGCAGTTGAGCTCGCGCCAAAGCTTCTGCCGGAGTAGTGGGTGGCAGTGGCGGACGACGCGAGGAGCGGGACATGCTCGGACTTCTAACTATGTTAGAAGGAGCAGTATCCCGTCCAGGCGACCGTGTCTCGCTCGTGCCAGCACATTGGTGTGCATGCTGGTCTTGAGCGCCCCGGGATCCACCAGTTTGATCTTGACCCAACAAACGTATGGTACCGCGAGTACCATGACGCTGTCGGTCATGCGCCTCCTGAGATGGGCGTGGAACAATCACGGACGTTGAGGTCTGCGCCGCCTTGCCCTTGGACCTGGCAGCGTTGTCAGCTTCCTCAACGACGTCCGTCCTTCCGCCGGCGTCTACCCCACCACCCGTTTGCTCCGGTGGCGGTGGGACCGACGCGGACGGAGCAGCTGCCTCCGAAGTCTTCTTCTTCGGTGGCATGTCGATGACGAAAATGAAGATCTAGCTCGTGTGAACGCCGGATCAGGTTCACACAACCTCGACGCCCCCTACCTGGCGCGCCAAAGATGTCGGGGGAAACTGATCCACGAACACCTATGGGACTGGAGCCCCTTTCGGTTCGGCGGGGGGCGGAGGTCGCACGAAGAGCAGATCGAGGCAGGACACACGAGCAGTTTACCCAGCTTCGGAGCTCTCCGGAGAGATAACACTCCTACTGCTGCATGTCTGATTCTATTATGTTCTTGCTCGAGAGAGCTGAGTGTTTTCTGGCTTACGAAAGAGTCGAACCCCCTCTACATTGCGCATGGGCCTCCTTTTATACGCTAAAGGGGTCACCGACAGGTGGCAACGCAGAGAAGGGTGCAAATTTAAAAAACGAGGTGGTTGGTACAGTTGTATGCACAGTGTATCCTACCTAACCCTGACGGCAGGGGACAAGGGCATTAAATGCCCGTCCGCGTCGCCCAAACAGTGCAGAAAAGTTACCGTCAGGGGTGCCACCGCTCGCCACGATGGCGATCTTGTCAGCTTCGCCTACCACCGCGCACCGCTGGCTGCACAGCCTCCCGCCACGCGCGCCTGGAAAGGCCCCCAGAGCGACACGTTGGTGGATGCGCTGGAGCGTGGGCACAGAATGGCCGCCTGCCGCGGCAAGCGCCTTGCCGCGGCCGTTGTCTTGTCGGGTCCGGGAGCTTGTCGCTCACCGGGTCTTTAGATGCTTTGGTTGGCCTTCCCGGCAAGCTCCTCTTGCCGGGGCCTTGTCTCCTGAGCTTAAATACTTTGTTCTTGAATGGCTCCAAGGGAAACACGGAGGACCTTGGCGGTCGCCCGGCAAGCCTTGTCGCGGGGTGCTGCAACTGCCCGTGCACAAGTTCGGGGTACTAGGGTACCCCTATTCTAGTACACCGACAGTGTGGGTGAGTGGAGGGATGGCCTGGCCAGCGGTGGGAGTAGTAGGGGCGGTGAGGCCTCCGTGGTAGCACAGCCGACCACGGGAGGCAGGAGCAGGCGGCATGACCGGTGCTGCTTTGGGCGGCTAGAGCAAGAACACCAGAGGTTGAAGAAGCACGATGGCCATTTGATGGACATCGTACGGTCACTGCAGCTAGAATCGTTTATATTGACTAAGTTGACAAAGCCCTTGGTACGTCAACTTAGTAGGCCCACGTCGACTTCAAACGGTGCGCCCCGGATGTCGTGGGATGAATCATTTTTGGGTGGGTGAAGCTAGAATATCCGAGATTGAAGAAGAAGACGGCATCCGTTGGATGGACATCCAACGGCCACTGCTGCTAGAACCATGTGTTGACTATAAGTTGACAAAGCCTTGCATACGCGTCAACTCTGTTTTTTAGGGGACGCGTCAACTTAGTAAGGCCAGAAGTGTGTGGCAGAGAACTTATAGCCCAATTGAGATTTGTCAGAATGTGTAGCCCATTTTTTAATTCTAATGGAATTTACTACAGCCCATTTACAGTTTGTTAAAAGTACAGCCCATTTCAACCAACCGTTCAAAACAGAATTCAATAAAATTTCCCACATTTTGATGGGATCCGAATATTTTTATCCCGAAATTTCTAGTCAGATTAAATACAATTTAAATATAAATTTATATTACATAAAAATCCAATGAAACATTGCGCTCGCAACAATTAATGAAATTAAAATTTTCAATATTCCAAAAATAATATTTTATAAGTAATCACTATTTGGTGCATTTTTTTATAGTTACTACCCAGTTTTTATAATTACATCCCATTTATTATTTCTTAAAGCCCATTTTCTTGTTAAGTCTAATGCATCCCTCCTAGGAAAGATTTGCAGCCCAGCGGGGCGGAGAATAACAACTTGACCTTGCCTGGGTATTCCTCAAAAAAAAGTATAGCTGGGCTAGCCATTTTCAGCTTGAAAAAAATTAATATCTGGGCTGGATATCTGGCCTGGGCTAGACGGGCCACGGCCCGCCCAATTAATACCTGCAGCGATGTTTTCGTTGTTGTTAAGAGGAGAAAAATTAATATCTGGGGTAAACATCAAAAAAGTCTGCAGTGCTCACACCTCAAAAACACAAATACTGCTCGAGCTGCTTGGTCCCAAATTGCCGGCCGCTTCTTGTGCAATTCTCTCGTTTATTGACTACTCCCTCCTTTCCGATTGCATAATGCTCAATTCAAAAATCTCACCAATCAAGGTAGATGGCGAGTGGTGGAATACTTTTTGTAGTTTTGCAAAAGCACCTAATTAATGCTCTTGTTATCCTCAAAAATTATGTTTATCAATGCATTAATTGCAATGCATGCATGCATAAAGTACATGCATTGGTCAATTTCTCTTAATACTTGCATGCAATGATTTAATGCACCTTGGATCTGAACATGTGATGGAAAAGAACCAAATTGAGCCTTATAAAATGGAAAAACTAAAATTTTGAGATAAGCCCTATAAACCGGAAAGGAGGGAGTACATAGGTTGACAATGGTGTCGGACCGTGATGTCAGGAAACTAGGAGGAAGCAAAATAAATTATAGTTATATATATGTTGGGGAACATAGTAATTTCAAAAAAATTCCTATGCACACGCAAGATCATGGTGATGCATAGCAACGAGAGGGAGAGTGTTGTCCACGTACCCTCGTAGACCGTAAGCGGAAGCGTTAGAATAACGCGGTTGATGTAGTCGTACGTCTTCACGGCCCGACCGATCAAGCACCGAAACTACGGCACCTCCGAGTTCTAGCACACGTTCAGCTCGATGACGTCCCTCGAACTCCGATCCGGCCGAGTGTCGAGGAGAGTTCCACAAGACGACGTGGCAGGACGATCTTGATGTTCTACCGTCGCAGGGCTTCGCCTAAGCACCGCTACAATATTATCGAGGAGGACTATGGTGGAGGGGGGCACCGCACACGGCTAATAGATCTCAAGGATCAATTGTTATTGTCTCTTTGGGGTGCCCCACTGCCCCCATATATATAGGAGCAAGGGGGGAGGCGGCCGGCCTATGGAGGAGGCGCACCAAGGGGGGAGTCCTACTCCCACCGGGAGTAGGACTCCTCCTTTCCTTGTTGGAGAAGAAAAGAGGAGGAGAGGGAGAAGGAAAAAGGGGCCGGCCCCCTTGTCCAATTCGGACCAGAGAGGGGGCGCAGGCGTCCTTCCTTTTGGCCTCTCTCCTCTATTCCTGTATGGCCCAATAAGGCCCATATACTCCCCGGCGAATTCCTGTAACTCTCCCAGACTCGAAAAATACCTGAAACACTCGGAACCTTTCCGAAGTCCGAATATAGTCGTCCAATATATCGATCTTTACGTCTCTACCATTTCGAGACTCCCCGTCATGTCACCGATCTCATCTGGGACTCCGAACTCCTTCGGTACATCAAAACTCATAAACTCATAATATAACCGCTATCAAAACCTTGCGTGCAAGGGACCCTACGGGTTCGAGAACAATGTAGACATGACCTAGAACTATTCTCGGTCAATAAACAATAGCGGAACCTGGATGCTCATATTGGCTCCTACATATTCTACGAAGATCTTTATCGGTCAAACCGCATAACAACATACGTTGTTCCCTTTGTCATCGGTATGTTACTTGCCCGAGATTCGATCGTCGGTATCCGAATACCTAGTTCAATCTCGTTACCGGCAAGTCTCTTTACTCGTTACATAATGCATCATTCCATAACTAACTCATTAGCTACATTGCTTGCAAGGCTTATAGTGATGTGCATTACCGAGAGAGCCCAGAGATACCTCTCCGACAATCGGAGTGACAAAACCTAATCTCGAAATACGCCAACCCAACATGTACCTTTGGAGAAACCTGTAGTACTCCTTTATAATCACCCAGTTACGTTGTGACGTTTGGTAGCACCCAAAGTGTTCCTCCGGTAAACGGGAGTTGCATAATCTCATAGTTACAGGAACATGTATAAGTCATGAAGAAAGCAACAACAACATACTAAACGATCAAGTGCTAAGCTAACGGAATGGGTCAAGTCAATCACATCATTATCCTAATGATGTGATCCCATTAATCAAATGACAACTCTTTTGTCCATGGTTAGGAAACATAACCATCTTTGATAAACGAGCTAGTCAAGTAGAGGCATACTAGTGACACTATGTTTGTCTATGTATTCACACATGTATTATGTTTCCGATTAATACAATTCTAGCATGAATAATTAACATTTATCATGATATAAGGAAATAAATAATAACTTTATTATTGCCTCTAGGGCATATTTCCTTCAGTCTCCCACTTGCACTAGAGTCAATAATCTAGTTCAAATCATCATGTGATTCAACACCAATATTCACATCTGTATGTGATTAACACCCATAGTTCACATCTTAATGTGACCAACACCCAAAGGGTTTACTAGAGTCAATAATCTAGTTCACATAGCTATGTAGCTAACACCCAAAGAGTACTATGGTGTGATCATGTTTTGCTCGTGAGAGAAGCTTAGTCAACGGGTCTGTCACATTCAGAGCCATATGTATTTTGCAAATATTCTGTGTCTACAATGCTCTGCACGGAGCTACTCTAGCTTATTGCTCCCTATTTCAATATGTATCCAGATTGAGACTTAGAGTCATCTGGATCAATGTAAAAGTTTGCATCGATGTAACTTTTACGACGAACTCTTTTATCACCTCCATAATCGAGAAACATCTCCTTATTCCACTAAGGATAATTCTTGACCGCTGTCCCGTGATCTACTATTAGATCAAAATTGTATTCCTTTGCCAAACTCAGAGCAAGGTATACAATAGGTCTGGTATACAGCATAGCATACTTTATAGAACCTATGACTGAGGCATAGGGAATGACTTTTCATTCTCTTTCTATTTTCTACCATGGTCGGGTCTTGAGTCTTACTCAACTTCACACCTTTGCATCACAGGCAAGAACTCCTTCTTTGACTGTTCCATTTTGAACTATTTCAAAAATTTATCAAGGTATGTACTCATTGAAAAATCTTATCAAGCGTCTTTTGATCTATCTATATAGATCTTGATGCTCAATGTGTAAGCAGCTTCACCAAGGTCTTGCTTTGAAAAACTCTTATTCAAGTATCCTTTCATGTTATCCAGAATTTCTATATCATTTCCAATCAACAATATGTCATCCACATATAATACTAGAAATGCTACAGAGCTCCCACTCACTTTCTTGTAAATATAGGCTTCTCAAAAAGTCTGTATAAAACCATATGCTTTGATCAACTCATCAAAGCGTATATTCCAACTCCGAGAGGCTTGTACCAGTCCATAAATGGATCGCTGGAGCTTGCACACTTTGTTAGCACCTTTAGGATTGACAAAAACCTTCTGGTTGCATCATATGCAACTCTTCTTTAATAAATCCATTAAGGTATGTAGTTTTGACATCCATTTGTCAGATTTCATAAAATGTGGCAATTGCTAACATGATTCGGACAGACTTAAGCATCGCTACGAGTGAGAAAATCTCATCGTATTCAACACCTTGAACTTGTCGAAAACCTTTTGCAACAAGTCAAGCTTTGTAGATAGTAACACTACTATCAGTGTCCGTCTTCCTCTTGAAGATCCATTTATTTAACATGGCTTGCTGATCATCGAGCAAGTCAATCAAAGTCCATATTGTTCTCATACATGGATCATATCTCAGATTTTATGGCCTCAAGCCATTTCGTGGAATCTGGGCTCATCATCGTTTCCTCATAGTTCGTAGGTTCATCATGGTCTAGTAACATGACTTCCAGAACATAATTACCATACCACTCACAGTGCGGATCTTACTCTGGAAGACCTACGAGGTTTGGTAGCAACTTGATCTGAAGTTTCATGATCATCATCATTAACTTCCTCACTGATTGGTGTAGGAATCACTGGAACTGATTTCTGTGATGAACTACTTTCCAATAAGGGAGAAGGTACAATTACCTCATCAAGTTCTACTTTCCTCCACTCACTTCTTTCGAGAGAAACTTCTTCTCTAGAAAGGATCCATCTTAGCAACGAATAACTTGACTTCGGATCTGTGAAAGAAGGTGTACCCAATAGTTACCTTTGGGTATTCTATGAAGACGCACTTGTCCGATTTGGGTTCGAGCTTATCAGGTTGAAAACGTTTTTCATATAAGCATCGCAACTCCAAGTTTTAAGAAACGACAGCTTAGGTTTACTGCACCATAGTTCATACGGTGTCGTCTCAACGGATTTAGATGTTGCCCTATTAAACGTGAATGCAGCTGTCTCTAATGCATAACCCCAAAACAATAGTGGTAAACCGATAAGAGACATCATAGATTGCACCATATCTAGTAAAGTACGGTTACGACGTTCGGACACACCATTACATTGTGGTGTTCCAGATGGCGTGAGTTGCGAAACTATTTCACATTGTTTAAAATGAAGACCAAACTCATAACTCAAATATTCGTCTCCACGATCAGATCGTAGAAACTTTATTTTTCTTGTTACGATGATTTTTCCACTTCACTCTGAAATTCTTTGAACTTTTCAACTATTTCAGACTTATGTTTCATTAAGTAGATATACCCATATCTGCTCAAATCATCTGTGAAGGTTAGAAAATAACGATACTTGCCACAAGACTTAACACTCATCGGATCACATACATCGGTATGTATTATTTCCAATAAATCAGTAGCTCGTTCCATTGTTCCGGAGAATGGAGTTTTAGTCATCTTGCCCAAAAAGCACGGTTCGCAAGCATCAAATGATTCATAACCAAGAGATTCCAAAAATCCATCTTTATGGAGTCTCTTCATGCGCTTTACACCGATATGACCCAAACGGCAGTGCCACAAATAAGTTGCACTATCATTATCAACTTTGCATCTTTTGGCATCAATATTATGAATATGTGTATTACTACGATCAAGATCCAACAAACTATTTTCATTGGGTGTATGACCATCGAAGGTTTTATTCATGTAAATAGAACAACAATTATTCTTTGACTTTAAATGAATAACCGTATCGCAATAAACATGATCAAATCATATTCATGCTCAACGCAAACGCCAAATAACATTTATTTAGGTTTAACACTAATCCCGAAAGTATAGGGAGTGTGCGATGATGATCATATCAATCTTGGAACCACTTCCAACACACATCGTCACTTCACCCTCAACTAGTCTCTGTTTATTCTGTAACTCCTGTTTCGAGTTACTAATATTTAGCAACCGAACAAGTATCAAATACTCAGGGGCTACTATAAACACTAGTAAGGTACACATCAATAACCTATATATCAAATATACCCTTGTTCACTTTGCCATCCTTCTTATCCACCAAATATTCATGGCATTTCCACTTCCAGTGACCATTTCCTTTGCAGTATAATCATTCAGTTTCAGGCTTTTGGTCCAGCTTTGGGCTTCTTTGCGGGAGTGACAACTTGTTTGTCACTCTACTTGAAGTTTCCATTTCTTTGCCTTTGCCCTTTTATTGAAACTAGTGATCTTGTCAACCATCAACACTTGATGCTCTTTCTTGATTTCTACCTTTGTCGATTTCAACATCACGAAGAGCTCGACAATCGTTTTCGTCATCCCTTGCATACTGTAGTTCATCAAAAAGTTATACTAACTTGGTGATGGTGACTAGAGAACTCTGTCAATCACTATCTTATCTGGAAGGTTAACTCCCACTTGATTCAAGCGATTGTAGTACCCAGACAATCTGAGCACATGCTCACTAGTTGAGCGATACTCCTCCATCTTTTAGCCATAGAACTTGTTGGAGACTTCATATCTCTCAACTCGGGTATTTTCTTGAAATATTAACTTCAACTCCTGGAACATCTCATATGGTCCATGACGTTCAAAACGTCTTTGAAGTCCCGATTCTAAGACGTTAAGCATGGTGCACTAAACTATCAAGTAGTCATCATATTGAGCTAGCCAAACGTTCATAACATTTGCATCTGCTCCTGCAATAGGTCTGTCACCTAGTGGTGCATTAAGGACATAATTCTTCTGTGCAGCAATGAGGATAAACCTCAGATCACGGATCCAATCCGCATCATTGCTATCAACATCTTTCAACACAATTTTCTCTAGGAACATATCAAAATAAACATATGAAAGCAACAATGCAAGCTATTGATCTACAACATAATTTGCAAAATACTACCAGGACTAAGTTCATGATAAATTTAAGTTCAATTAATCATATTACTTAAGAACTCCCACTTAGATAGGCATCCCTCTAATCCTCTAAGTGATTACGTGATCCATATCAACTACACCATGTCTGATCGTCACGTGAGATGGAGTAGTTTCAATAAAGGAACATCAATATGTTGATCATATCTACTATATGATTCACGCCGACCTTTCGGTCTCTGTGTTCCGAGGCCATATCTGTTATATGCTAGGCTCGTCAAGTTTAACCTGAGTATTCCGCGTGCGCAACTGTTTTGCACCCGTTGTATTTGAACGTAGAGCCTATCACACCCGATCATCACGTGGCGTCTCAGCACGAAGAACTTTCGCAACGGTGCATACTCAGGGAGAACACTTCTTGATAATTAGTGAGAGATCATCTTAAAATGCTACTGTCAAACTAAGCAAAATAAGATGTATAAAAGATAAACATCACATGCAATCAATATAAGTGATATGATATGGCCATCATCATCTTGTGCTTGTGATCTCCGTCTCCAAAGTACTGTCATGATCTCTATCGTTACCGGCACGACACCATGATCTTCATCATCTTGATCTATATCAATGTGTCGTCACATGGTCGTCTCGCCAACTATTGCTCTTGCAACTATTGCTATCGTATAGCGATAAAGTAAAGCAATTATTTGGCACTTGCATCTTATGCAACAAAGAGACAACCATAGGGCTTCTGCCAGTTGCCGATAACTTCAACAAAACATGATCATCTCATACAACAACTTTATATCTCATCACGTCTTGACCATATCACATCACAACATGCCCTGCAAAAACAAGTTAGACGTCCTCTACTTTGTTGTTGCAAATTTTACGTGGCTGCTACGGGCTGAGCAAGAACCGTTCTTACCTACGCATCAAAACCACAACGATAGTTCGTCAAGTTAGTGCTGTTTTAACCTTCTCAAGGACCGGGCGTAGCCACACTCGGTTCAACTAAAGTTGGAGAAACAGACACCCGCTAGTCACCTGTGTGCGAAGCACGGTGGTAAAACCAGTGTCGCGTAAGTGTACGCGTAATGTCGGTCCGGGCCGCTTCATCCAACAATACCGCTGAACCAAATTGTGACATGCTGGTAAGCAGTATGACTTGTATCGCCCACAACTCACTTGTGTTCTACTCATGCAAATAACATCAACGCATAAAACCTAGGCTCGGATGCCACTGTTGGGGAACATAGTAATTTCAAAAAAATTCCTACGCACACGCAAGATCATGGTGATGCATAGCAACGAGAGGGAGAGTGTTGTCCACGCACTCGTGAGACCGTAAGCGAAGCGTTAGAACAACGCGGTTGATGTAGTCGCACGTCTTCACGGCCCGACCGATCAAGCAATCAAACTACGGCACCTCCGAGTTCTAGCACACGCTCAGCTCGATGACGCCCCTCGAACTCCGATCCAGCCGGTGTCGAGGGAGAGTTCGTCAAGACGACGGTGTCGTGACGATCTTGATGTTCTACCGTCGCAGGGCTTCGCCTAAGCACCGCTACAATATTATCGAGGAGGACTATGGTGGAGGGGGGCACCGCACACGGCTAATAGATCTCAAGGATCAATTGTTATTGTCTCTTTGGGGTGCCCCCTGCCCCCATATATATAGGAGCAAGGGGGGAGGCGGCCGGCCTATGGAGGAGGCGCACCAAGGGGGGAGTCCTACTCCCACCGGGAATAGGACTCCTCCTTTCCTTGTTGGAGAAGAAAAGAGGAGGAGAGGGAGAAGGAAAAAGGGGCCGGCCCCCTTGCCCAATTCGGACCAGAGGGGGGGGGGCGTAGGCCTCCTTCCTTTTGGCCTCTCTCCTCTATTCCCGTATGGCCCAATAAGGCCCATATACTCCCCGGCGAATTCCCGTAACTCTCCGGTACTCCGAAAAATACCCGAAACACTCGGAACCATTCCGAAGTCCGAATATAGTCGTCCAATATATCGATCTTTACGTCTCGACCATTTCGAGACTCCTCGTCATGTCCCCGATACCATCCGGGACTCCGAACTCCTTCGGTACATCAAAACTCATAAACTCATAATATAACTGTCATCGAAACCTTAAGCGTGCGGACCCTACGGGTTCGAGAACAATGTAGACATGACCTAGAACTATTCTCAGTCAATAACCAATAGCGGAACCTGGATGCTCATATTGGCTCCTACATATTCTGAGAAGATCTTTATCGGTCAAACCGCGTAACAACATAATGTTGTTCCCTTTGTCATCGGTATGTTACTTGCCCGAGATTCGATCGTCGGTATCCAATACCTAGTTCAATCTCGTTATCGGGCAAGTCTCTTTACTCGTTACGTAATGCATCATTCCGTAACTAACTCATTATCTACATTGCTTGCAAGGCTTATAGTGATGTGCATTACCGAGAGGGCCCAGAGATACCTCTCCAGCAATCGGAGTGACAAAACCTAATCTCGAAATACACCAACCCAACATGTACCTTTGGAGACACCTGTAGTACTCCTTTATAATCACCCAGCTTACGCTAGGACGCTTGGTAGCACCCAAAGTGTTCCTCCGGTAAACGGGAGTTGCCTAATCTCATAGTTACAGGAACATGTATAAGTCATGAAGAAAGCAACAGCAACATACTAAACGATCAAGTGCTAAGCTAATGGAATGGGTCAAGTCAATCACATCATTATCCTAATGATGTGATCCCGTTAATCAAATGACAACTCTTTTGTCCATGGTTAGGAAACATAACCATCTTTGATAAACGAGCTAGTCAAGTAGAGGCATACTAGTGACACTATGTTTGTCTATGTATTCACACATGTATTATGTTTCCGGTTAATACAATTCTAGCATGAATAATAAACATTTATCATGATATAAGGAAATAAATAATAACTTTATTATTGCCTCTAGGGCATATTTCCTTCAATATATATATAAAATAAGGAGGCACTTGCGTACGTGAGGCTATGGACCTGGTGGGTCCCCATTGTCATCCTATCCAAGTAAAGTCATCTCCTCGCCCGCGCGCGCTTTCCGCCAAAAACAGTCAGCGCCGGCCGCCCCGCTTCTCGGTGCAGGCAATTGCTCCGCCTTCAAGCGACAAAAGTGTCGTCCGTCCGTCCATATGTTGCACACATTAATGATACGCGGTTGCCGAGGCGGCTACTCCGGCGCCACACGTCCGTCCCTCCGCCCGCCCACCATTGCTTTATAAACTGCTGCACCGGCCATAGCCATAGTCATCCACATCCGTTCCCTTTCTCCTGTCCACACCACTACTGGCCACTATGGCTTCCTCACGCTCCAGCGCTCTTCGGGACGGGCGGACGACAGACCACAATGAGATGGCAGCCATTGCTGCTGACCGGCTGGCCGGCAGGCAGCCGAAGGACGACGACGTCCCAACGGAGAACATGGTAGTCGATGATCCGGCGCCAACCCCCTCCTCCATGCCATCCTCGCTGGTGCATTGCACCATGACCATCGGCGAGGCCCGTGCCCAATATATGGACAGGGTGAGGCAGATGCATGAGGAGCAGTTCCGGGAGGCGCAGGCCGACGCCGCCTACAACCACCATCTCATCCAGGAGCACCTGCAGGCGGAGGAGCAGATCGCCGCGGAGCGGGCGGAGCAGGAGGTGCTGCTCGACTCGTACCACTCCGCCCGCAAGGGCCGCCTCAAGCGCTGGCGGTACTGCATGCGGGTAGCGGAGGCTGCGGCCGCCTACAAAGAGGCTAGCAAAGAGGGCGATGAAGAGGGCGAGGCGCTGTTTGGCGAGACCGAGGATGAGGCAGAGGACAATGCCGGGCTCGACGAGTCCTCGCTCACCGGGCGCCGACGACGCCTGCCCGCCGAGGCCCCATGGTGCCAACAACGAGGCAGAGGACACCGCCCGGCTCCGCCGAGGCCCCGCCCGCCAAGAACGAGGCAGAGGACATCGCCGCTCAGCCGAGGCCCCACCTGCCGCAACGTGGGGAGGATTTCCACCGCTCACCGAGGCGCCGCCACCAACGAGACAGAGGACATCGCCGGCTCCGCCGAGGCCCCGCCCCGCTGCCAACGAGGCCGCGCCACACAGAAAACGAGGAAGAGTAGAACATGGTAGGTCGCCGCCGCTCGGGTCCAAGTAAGGCCACCGCTGCTACCCTCCGGTTGAAGCCAAGCTAGGCGGGTTGACCATTGACGGCCGGTTAGCTTCTTGGCGGCGACGTGGAGTCGGAGAGCTGCGCTGGAGAAGAACGTTGTTTACTTAATCGCTAGTGCGGTTGGTCGACACGTGGGCCCAACAGGCCACATGTCAGTTACGCAACTGCACCTGCAGTTAAGTCACTTAAGCTTCTATTCGGCTCAGCAGGACACAGATGGGTAGCTTCGGTTGATTAATTATACCTCCAGCGCACCCCTTTTTAGTTTTTTTTAGAAAAGGAAGATGACCCCCAGCCTCTACATCTAGGAGATGCACGCGGCCACAAACACCCCTTTTTAGTTGAAGAATGTATGAAATGTAATGAAATCCGGCATGTTTGTGTGAAATCCGACCGTGTATGAATGAATTTATTTCGATTAGTTTGAATTCCTGTATCACTGGCATTGGATGAACATGCAAAACAATACGTACTAGCATTATTCCTAGGGTGATCACCACGTTTGCAGCAGTTTCACATTTACTCACTACGTCCTTTCTAGTCTGCATACAAGTTTTGTCTGCAGTCAAAGTATCTCTACTTTGACCAATCTTATACAAAAAGTATGCACTTTCACAATGTGCTAAGTAAAAAGGAATGTATGAGTACAAAGAGTTTGAGCAGCTTTTTAGCATTTCTATACATTGCAATCAAACACACAGGCCTGGCAATTCATAGAGAACATTCAAAACAATCGATGATTATGCATCTCAGCGACTCACATGTCAGAGGCAATATTTACTTCACAACTAAAGAATAAAGAAAAAAAATTATCGCCACATTGACAAAGAAGGCGTCCATTCGAAAATATCAAACACATATCTTGCTAAAATCAATGAGCAAAATTTGACAAGGTTGTCCCATTCCAAAATATCAAATGCCTACGATTGTGGAATGGACAGGGTTTGCCATCAGTTCGGACATTGACATGGCACCTTGTGCTAAATAAACCAGTTGTTCTTTTTGTGCAGTTCCACGAAAATCAACCAAATTCGCGCGTAGCTTGTATGATTTCGCCCTAATATGTTGCAAAGCCGTGAACTTATGGGAACCTCCTTTCTTGTGGTGGAAATGAATGATTCGATGTATTCATGAACATTTTTTGCAGTTCACGTTGAAATCAAGCTGAGCACCCCTGTTTGCACAAATACAAAAAGTGATTAGTATAAAGCAAATCGTACTATGAATTGACAGTTTCAACCGGCACATACTTGGTCCATGTAGAGCACACTTTTTGAAAACTGGAACTCACCAGAAAGAATCCTAGAACAACATTGTACTCACAAGATCACAAAAAAAAATGGAGATTTGTCACCCTTCCGAGCTGAAGTTAGTTTGGTCTTCTCGGGGAGTAATGTAACCATCCTTCAACTGCTTCCTTCCGATGAGAAGATAGACAAGGCTTCTTCATACTGGCATAATCGAACTAGTCACTTCAATGCATCCATATTCTTCTTCGTGAGGAAGATGATCCCTGTTTGCTCGAAAAAAGAAAAGGAAATATTTAAAACAGACAGATGAAGCACTTCTCAAGGACAATACCACTTTTTCATGACAAGATCTAAACAAGTAGCACAACACCAATATAGATGACAAAGCTCAATCATATGGATGAAATCAGTGGGTGAGTACCAACATTTGTCGGGGAGGCTGATTGTGTAGAGCATACAGATGAAGCACTTCTCCGGAACCATCTGTTGCTATCTACGAGGGTGGCCATGCTTACTATGTACTCCTCGATTAGTTTAATGTTTCCAACATCTTCTTGTGCAGTTCCACTAAAATATATGGTATCTTCAAAGAAGATCCTGGTTTGCACAAGTAGAGATAATTACATATGGCATCAAATCAGTGGAAAAACAATTGCTCGTTCCAGCCATAGCAATAAATTAATATGCAAAACTATATCATTACTTGTGTCATCTGTTGGAAATATGCCCTAGAGGAAATAATAAATTAGTTATTATTATATTTCCTTGTTCATGATAATCGTTTATTATCCATGCTATAATTGTATTGATAGGAAACACAGATACATGTGTGGGTACATAGACAAACACCATGTCCCTAGTAAGCCTCTAGTTGACTAGCTCGTTGATCAATAGATGGTTACGGTTTCCTGACCATGGACATTGGATGTCGTTGATAACGGGATCACATCATTAGGAGAATGATGTGATGGACGAGACCCAATCCTAAGCCTAGCACAAAGATCGTAGTATGCTAAAGCTTTTCTAATGTCAAGTATCATTTCCTTAGACCATGAGATTGTGCAACTCCCGGATACCGTAGGAATGCTTTGGGTGCACCAAACGTCACAACGTAACTGGGTGGCTATAAAGGTGCACTACAGGTATCTCCGAAAGTGTCTGTTGGGTTGGCACGAATCGAGACTGGGATTTGTCACTCGTGTAAACGGATAGGTATCTCTGGGCCCACTCGGTAGGAAATCATAATAATGTGCACAATGTGACCAAGGGGTGTATCATGGGATGATGTGTTACGGAACGAGTAAAGAGACTTGCCGGTAACGAGATTGAACAAGGTATCGGCATACCGACGATCGAATCTCGGGCAAGTATAATACCGCTAGACAAAGGGAATTGTATACGGGATCGATTGAGTCCTTGACATCGTGGTTCATCCGATGAGATCATCGTGGAACATGTGGGAGCCAACATGGGTATCCAAATCCCGATGTTGGTTATTGACCGGAGAACGTCTCGGTCATGTCTGCATGGTTCCCGAACCCGTAGGGTCTACACACTTAAGGTTCGATGACGCTAGGGTTATAAAGGAAGTTTATATGTGGTTACGGAATGTTGTTCGGAGTCCCGGATGAGATCCCAGACGTCACGAGGAGTTCCGGAATGTTCTGGAGGTAAAGATTTATATATGGCAAGTCCTGTTTTGGTCATCGGAAAAGTTTCGGGTTTTGTCGGTAACGTACCGGGACCACCGGGAGGGTCCCGGGGGTCCACCAAGTGGGGCTACCGGCCTCGGAGGGCTGCATGGGCCAAGTGTGGGAGGGGACCAGCCCCAGGTGGACTGGTGCGCCCCCCCCCCCGCCCCCCACAAGGGTCCAAGGCGCCTAGGGTTTGGGGAGGGGGCGCCCCACCTTGCTTGGGGGGCAAGTTTCCCCCTCTCCACCCCTTGGCCGCCCCCCTAGATGGGATCTAGGGCTGGCCGCCGCCCCCTAGGGGTGGAAACCTAGGTGGGGGCGCAGCCCCCTCTCCCCCTATATATAGTGGAGGCATAGGAGCAGCCCAACACATGAGTTTCTTCTCCTGTTGGCGCAGCCCTACCTCTCTTTCTCCTCATATCTCGCGGTGCTTGGCGAAGCCCTGCTGGACTACCACGCTCCTCCATCACCACCACGTCGTTGTGCTGCTGCTGGATGCAGTCTTCCTCAACCTCTCCCTCTCACCTTGCTGGATCAAGGCATGGGAGACGTCATCGGGCTGTACGTGTGTTGAACGCGGAGGTGTCGTCCGTTCGGCACTAGGATCTCCGGTGATTTGGATCACGATGAGTACGACTCATTCAACCCCGTTCTCTTGAACGCTTCTGCTTAGCGATCTACAAGGGTATGTAGATGCACTCTCCTTCCCTTCGTTGCTGGTTTCTCCATAGATAGATCTTGGTGACACATAGGAAAATTTTGAATTTCTGCTATGTTCCCCAACAGTGGCATCATGAGCTAGGTCTATTGCGTAGATTCTTTGCACGAGTAGAACACAAAGTAGTTGTGGGCGTTGATTTTGTTCAATATGCTTACTGTTACTAGTCCAATCTTGTTTCGACGGTACTGTGGGATGAAGCGGCCCGGACCGACCTTACACGTACACTTACGTGAGACAGGTTCCACCGAATCGACATGCACTTGGTGCATAAGGTGGCTAGCGGGTGCCGCCTCCCACTTTAGTCGGAACGGATTCGATGAAAAGGGTCCTTATGAAGGGTAAATAGCAATTGGCATATCACGTTGTGGTTTTCCGTAGGTAAGAAACGTTCTTGCTAGAAACCCATAGCAGCCATGTAAAACATGCAAACAACAATTAGAGGACGCCTAACTTGTTTTTGCAGGGTATGCTATGTGATGTGATATGGCCAAGAAGAATGTGATGAATGATATGTGATGTATGAGATTGATCATGTTCTTGTAATAGGAATCACGACTTGCATGTCGATGAGTATGACAACCGGCAGGAGCCATAGGAGTTGTCTTAATTTATTGTATGACCTGCGTGTCATTGAACAACGCAATGTAATTACTTTACTTTATTGCTAACCGGTAGCCATAGTAGTAGAAGTAATAAGTTGGCGAGACAACTTCATGGAGACACGATGATGGAGATCATGATGATGGAGATCATGGTGTCATGCCGGTGACGATGATGATCATGGAGCCCGAAGATGGAGATCAAAGGAGCAATATGATATTGGCCATATCATGTCACTATTTGATTGCATGCGATGTTTATCATGTTTATGCATCTTATTTGCTTAGAACGACGGTAGTAAATAAGATGATCCTCATTAAAATTTCAAGAAAGTGTTCCCCTAACTGCGGCACCGCGAAATTTCGTCGTTTCAAGCACCACGTGATGATCGGGTGTGATAGATTCTTACGCTCACATACAACAGGTGTAAGCCAGATTTACACACGCCAAAACACTTAGGTTAATCGGACGAGCCTAGCATGTACGGACATGGCCTCGGAACACAAGAGACCGAAAGGTCGAGCATGAGTCGTATAGTAGATACGATCAACTTGAAGATGTTCACCGATGATGACTAGTCCGTCTCACGTGATGATCGGACACGGCCTAGTTGACTCGGATCATGTAATCACTTAGATGACTAGAGGGATGTCTATCTGAGTGGGAGTTCATAAGATGAACTTAATCATCCTGAACATAGTCAAAAGATCTTTGCAAATTATGTTGTAAGCTCGCGCTTTAGTTCCACTGTTTAGATATGTTCCTAGAGAAAAATATAGTTGAAAGTTGACAGTAGCGATTATGCGGAAAGAATAAAGCTTATGTCCTTAATGCACGCTTCGATTGTCTTTGAACCCCAAACGCCGTCTGTGGATGTTGCGTAACATCGGACATACACGCTTTCATAACTACGTGATAGTTCGGGCTTAAATGGTTTAGAGTTGAGGCACCAAAGACGTTTTTGAAACGTCATGAACATGTGAGATGTTTTGAGGGCTGAAATTGGGATTTCAGGCTCGTGCCCACGTCAAGAGGTATAAGACCTCCGACGATTTTCTTAGCCTGCAGACTAAGGGAGAAAAGCTCAATCGTTGAGCTTGTGCTCAGATTGTCTGAAGTGCAACAATCACTTGAATCGAGTGGGAGTATCTTCCAGATGAGATAGTGATGTTTCTCCAAAGTCAGTGCCACCAAGCTGCTAGAGCTTCGTGATGAACTATAACATATCAGGGATAGATATGATGATCCTTGAGGTATTCGCGATGTTTGACACCGCAAAAGTAGATATCAGAAGGAGCATCAATTGTTGATGGTTGGTGAAACCACTAGTTTCAAGAAGGGCAAGGGCAAGAAGGGATATTTCATGAAACGACAAATCAGTTCCTGCTCTAGTGAGGAAACCCAAGGTTGAACCCAAACCCGAGACTAAGTGCTTCTGTAATAAGGGGAACAACCACTGGAGCAGAATTACTCTAGATACTTGGTAGATGAGAAGGCTGGCAAGGTCGATAGTAGTATATTGCATATACATTATGTTAATGTGTACTTTACTAGTACTCGTAGTAGCGCCAGGGTATTAGATACCAGTTCGGTTGCTAAGTGTTAGTAACTCGAAATAATAGCTACGGAATAAACGGAGACTAGCTAAAGGTGAGCTGACGATACGTGTTGGAAGTGTTTCCAAGGTTGATGTGATCAAGCATCGCACGCTCCCTCTACCATCGAGATTGATGTTAAACCTAAATAATTGTTATTGGTGTTTGCGTTGAGCATAGACATGATTGGATTATGTCTGTCGCAATACAGTTATTCATTTAAGGAGAATAATGGTTACTCTATTTATTTGAATAATACCTTCAATGGTCTAGCACCTAAAAGGAATGGTTTATTGAATCTCAATCGTAGTGATACACATTTTCATGCCAAAAGGATATAAGATAGTAATGATGGTACCACTTACTTGTGGCACTGCCATGTAAGTCATATTGGTGTAAAACGCATGATGAAGCTCCATGTTGATGGATCTTTAGACTCACTGCTTTTGAAAAGTTTGAGACATGCAAACCATGTCTATTGGTGTATACGCATGAAGAAACTCCATGTAGATGGATCGTTTGGACTCACTTGATTTTGAATCACTTGAGATATGCAAATCATACCACACGTGCAAGATGACCGAAAAGCCTCGGTTTCAAAGAAGATGGAACAAGATAGCAACTTGTTGGAAGTAACACACTTTGATGTGTGCAGTCCAATGAGTGCTGAGGCATGCAGTGAATGTCGTTATGTTTTACTTCACAGATGATTTAAGTAGATACTGTATATTTACTTGATGAAACACAAGTCTGAATTATTGAAGGGTTCAAATAATTTTAGAGTGAATTTGAAGGTCGTTGTGACAAGAGGATAAAATGTCTATGATATGATCATAGAGATGAGTATCTGAGTTACGAGCTTTGGCACACAATTAAGACACTGTGGAAATTGTTTCACAATTAATACACTGGAACACCATAGTGTGATGGTGTGTCCGAACATCATAGTTGTACCCTATTGGATATGGTGCGTACCATGATATCTCTTATCGAATTACCACTATCGTTCATGGGTTAGGCATTAGAGACAAGCGCACTCACTTTAATAGGGCACCACGTAATTCCGTTGAGACGACATCGAACTATGGTTTGGAGAAACCTAAGTTGTTGTTTCTTAAAAGTTTGGGGTTGCGACGCTTATGTGAAAAAGTTTCAGGTTGATAAGCTTGAACCCAAAGCGGATAAAATGCATCTTCATAGGACACCCAAAACAGTTGGGTATACCTCCTAATTCAGATCCGAAAGCAATAGGGATTGTTTCTTGAATCGGGTCCTTTCTCGAGGAAAGGTTTGTCTCGAGAATTGAGTGGGAGGATGGTGGAGACTTGATGAGGTTATTGAACCATCACTTCAACCAGTGTGTAGCAGGGCACAGGAAGTTGTTCCTGTGGCACCTACATCAATTGAAGTGGAAGCTTATGATAATGATCATGAAGCTTCGGATCAAGTCACTACCAAACCTCGTAGGACGACAAGGACGCGTACTGCTTCGGAGTGGCACGGTGATCCTGTCTTGAAGGTCATGTTGCTGGACAACAATGAACCTACGAGCTATGGAGAAGCAATGGTGGGCCCATATTCCAACAAATGGTTAGAAGCCATGAAATCCGAGATAGGATCCATGTATCAGAACAAAGCATGGACTTTGGTGGACGTGCCCGTTGATCGGCAAGCCATTGAGATAAATGGATCTTTAAGAAGAAGACGGACGTGGACGGTAATGTCACCGTCTATGAAGCTCGACTTGTGGCAAAGAGTTTCTCACAAGTTCAAGGAGTTGACTACGATGAGATTTTCTCATCCGTAGCGATGCTTAAGTCCGTCGGAATCATGTTAGCATTAGCTGCATTTATGAAATCCGGAAGATGGATTTCAAAACGAGTTTCCTTACCAGTTTTCGAAAGGAAAGGTTGTATGTGATACAATCAGAAAGTTTTTGTCGATCCTAAGGATGCTAAAAGGTATGCTGGCTCGATGATCCTTCTAAGGACCGGAGTAAGCATCTCGGAGTTGGAATATACGCTTTGATGAAATGATCAAAGATTTTGGGTTTATACAAAGTTTGTGAGAAACTTGTATTTCCAATGAAGTGAGTGGGAGCACTATAGAATTTCGATGAGTATATGTCGTTGACATATTGATGATCGTAAATGATGTAGAATTTTCTCAGAAGCATATAGGCTTATTTGAAAAGTGTTTTTCAAGTGAAAACCTGGATTAAGCTACTTGAACATTGAGCATCAAGATCTATGAGGATAGATCAAAACCGCTTAATGGTACTTTCAAATGAGCACATACCTTGACATGATCTTGAAGGTGTTCAAGATGGATCAGTCAAAGAAGGAGTTCTTGCCTGAGTTGTAAGGTATGAAGTTAAGAGTTAAAGCTCGACCCCGGCAGAAGAGAGAGAAAGGACGAAGGTCGTCCCCTATGCTTCAGACGTAGGCTCTATAGTATGCTATGCTGTGTACCGCACCGGAAGTGTGCCTTGCCATGAGTCAGTCAAGGGGTACAAGAATGATCCAGGAATGGATCATTGGACAGCGGTCAAAATTATCATTAGATGAATAAGGAAATGTTTCTCGATTATGGAGGTGATAAAGAGTTCGGCGTAAAGGGTTACGTCGATGCAAGCTTTAACACATATCCGAATGACTCTGAGTAGCAAACCGGATACGTATAGTGGAGCAACCATTTGGAATAGCTCCAAGTGGATCGTGGAAGCAGCATTTACAATATGACATAGAGAATAGCGAAGTACATACGGATCTGAATGTTGCAGACCCGTTGACTAAAACCTCTCTCACAAGAAAAACATGATCAAACCCCAGAACTCATTGAGTCTTAATCACATGGTGATGTGAACTAGTTTAGACACTAGTAAACTCTTTGGATGTTGGTCACATGGCGATGTGACCTATCAGTGTCAATCACATGGCGATGTGAACTAGATTATTGACTCTAGTGCAAGTGGGAGACTGTTGGAAATATGCCCTAGAGGCAATAATAAATTAGTTATTATTATATTTCCTTGTTCATGATAATCGTTTATTATCCATGCTATAATTGTATTGATAGGAAACTCAGATACATGTGTGGGTACATAGACAAACACCATGTCCCTAGTAAGCCTCTAGTTGACTAGCTCGTTGATCAATAGATGGTTACGGTTTCCTGACCATGGACATTGGATGTCGTTGATAACGGGATCACTGAAGGAAATATGCCCTAGAGGCAATAATAAAGTTATTATTTATTTCCTTATACCATGATAAATGTTTATTATTCATGCTAGAATTGTATTAACCGGAAACATAATACATGTGTGAATACATAGACAAACAGATAGTCACTAGTATGCCTCTACTAGACTAGCTCATTAATCAAAGATGGTTGTGTTTCCTAACCATAGACATGTGTTGTCATTTGATTAATGGGATCACCTCATTAGGAGAATGATGTGATTGACATGACCCATTCCGTTAGCTTAGCACTTGATCGTTTAGTATATTGCTAATGCTTTCTTCATGACCTATACATGTTCCTGTAACTATGAGATTATGCAACTCCCGTATACCGGAGGAACACTTTGGTACTACCAAACGTCACAACGTAATCGGGTGATTATAAAGGAGTACTACAGGTGTCTCCAAAGGTACTTGTTGGGTTGGCGTATTTGAGATTAGGTTTTGTCACTCCGATTGTCGGAGAGGTATCTCTGGGCCTTCTCGGTAATACACGTCACATAAGCCTTGCAAGCATTACAACTAATGAGTTAATTGTGAGATGATGTATTACGGAACGAGTAAAGAGACTTACCGGTAATGAGATTGAACTAGGTATTGGATACCGACGATCGAATCTCGGGTAAGTAACATACCGATGACAAAAGGAACAACGTATATCGTTATGCGGTTTGACCGATAAAGATCTTCATAGAATATGTCGGAACCAATATGGGCATCCAGGTTCCGCTATTGGTTATTGACCGAGAATGGTTCTAGGTCATGTCTACATAGTTCTCGAACCCGTAGGGTCCGCACGCTTAACGCTTCGATGACAGTTCATTATGAGTTTATAAGTATTGATGTACCGAAGGTTGTTCGAGTCCCGGATGTGATCACGGACATGACGAGGAGTCTCGAAATGGTCGAGACATAAAGATTGATATATTGGAAGCCTATGTTTGGACTTGGAAAGGTTCCGGATGAAAACAGAAGTTATTTGAACACCGGGGTTACGGAACCCCCGGTGGGTCTATGGGCCTTGATGGGCCATAGGGAGAAGAGGAAGGGCCGGCCAGGGCAGGCCGCGCCCCCTCCCCACTAGTCCGAATAGGACAGGAGAGGGGGCGCCCTTCCCTCTTCCCTCCCCAATCCTATTCCAACTAGGAAAGGGGGAGTCCTACTCCCGGTGGGAGTAGGACTCCTCCAGCGCCGCCTTGGGCTGGCCGCACCCCCATTGCTCCTTTATATACGGGGCAGGGGGCACCCCATGACACACAAGTTGATCTACGGATCGTTCCTTAGCCGCAGTGCAAGGCCCCCTCCACCATATTCCACTTGGTCATATCGTCATGAGCTTAGGCGAAGCCTCGCGCCGAAAAGTCATATCGTCAGCGGAGCTTAGGCGAAGCCTCGCGTCGGTGGAGCATCATCATCGTCACCACGCCGTCGTCTTGTGGAACTCATCCCCGACACTTTGCTTTGGATCGGAGTCCGGGATCGCCATCGAGCTGAACGTGTGCGTAACTCGGAGGTGCCGTGCGTTTGGTGCTTGGATCGGTCGGATCGTGAAGACGCACGACTACATCAACCGCGTTGTTATAACGCTTCGCTTTCGGTCTACAAGGGTGCGTGGACAGACACTCTCCCTCTCGTTGCTATGCCATCACCATGGTCTTGCGTGTGCGTAGGAAATTTTTGAAATTACTACATTCCCCAACAAAGGTGGCATCCGAGCCTGGTTTTATGCGTTGATGTCATGTGCACGAGTAGAACACAAGTGAGTTGTGGGCGATATAAGTCATACTGCTTACCAGCATGTCATACTTTGGTTCGGCCAGACAGGAGATGAAGCGGCCGGACCGACATTACGCCAGACGCTTACGCGAGACTGGTTTCACCGCTTGAGCACTAGTTGCTTAAAGGTGACGGCGGGTGTCGGTTTCTCTCACTTTAGTTGAACTGTGTGGCTACGCCCGGTCCTTGCGAAGGTTAAAACAGCACCAACTTGACAAACTATCGTTGTGGTTTTGATGCGTAGGTAAGAACGGTTCTTGCTCAGCCCGTAGCAGCCACGTAAAACTTGCAACAACAAAGTAGAGGACGTCTAACTTTTTTTTGCAGGTCATGTTGTGATGTGATGTGGTCAAGATGTGATCCTATAGTTTATTGTATGATATGATCATGTTTTGTAACCCGATTATCGGCAATCTGGCAGGAGCCATATGGTTGTCGCTTTATTGTATGAAATGCAACGCCATGTAATTGCTTTACTTTATCACTAAGCAAGAGCGATAGTCGTAGAAGCAATAGTTGGCGAGACGACAACGATGCTACGATGGAGATCAAGGTGTCGTGCGGTGACGATGGTGATCATGACGGTGCTTGGCGATGGAGATCACAAGCACAAGATGATGATGACCATATCATATCACTTATATTGATTGCATGTGATGTTTATCCTTTATGCATCTTATCTTGCTTTGATTGACGGTAGCATTATAAGATGATCTCTCACTAAAATAATCAAGAGGTGTTCTCCCTGAGTATGCAACGTTGCTAAAAGTTCGTAGTACCCAGACACCACGTGATGATCGGGTGTGATAAGTTCTACGTCCATCTACAACGGGTGCAAAACAGTTGCACACGCGGAATACTCAGGTTAAACTTGACGAGCCTAGCATATAACAGATATGGCCTCGGAACACGGAGACCGAAAGGTCGAGCGTGAATCATAAGTAGATATGATCAACATAGTGATGTTCACCATTGAAACTACTCCATCTCACGTGATGATCGGACATGGTTTAGTTGATTTGGATCACGTAATCACTTAGATGACTAGAGAGATGTCTGTCTAAGTGGGAGTTTTTAATATGATTAATTAAACTTAAATTTATCATGAACTTAGTACCTGATAGTATTTTTCTTGTCTATGTTTACTGTAGATAGATGGCTCGTGCTATTGTTCCGTTGAATTTTAATGCGTTCCTTGAGAAAGCAAAGTTGAAAGATGATGGTAGCAATTACACGGACTAGGTCCATAACTTGAGGATTATCCTCATTGCTACACAGAAGAATTACGCCCCGAAGCACCGCTGGGTGCCAGGCTGCCGCCGATGCAACCATTTAGCGTTAAGAACGCTTTGGCGAGCAAAGCTGATGACTACTCGATAGTTCAGTGTGCCATGCTTTACGGCTTAGAACCGGGACTTCAACGACGTTTTCAACGTCATGGAGCATATGAGATGTTCCAGGAGTTGAAGTTAATATTTCAAGCAAATGCCCGGATTGAGAGATATGAAGTCTCCAATAAGTTCTATAGCTGCAAGATGGAGGAGAATAGTTCTGTCAAAGGAACATATACTCAAAATGTCCGGGTATAATAATCACTTGATTCAACCGGGAGTTACTCTTCCGGATGATAGTGTCATTGACAGAATTCTCCAATCATCGCCACCAAGCTACAAGAGCTTCGTGATGAACTATAATATGCAAGGGATGACCAAAACAATTCTGAGCTCTTCGCAATGCTAAAAGCCAAGGAGGTAGAAATCAAGAAAGAGCATCAAGTGTTGATGGTCAACAAGACCACTAGTTTCAAGAAAAGGGCAAAGGAAAGAAGAAGGAAACTTCAAAAGAACAGCAAGAAAGTTGCTGCTCAAGAGAAGAAACCCAAGTCTGGACCTAAGCCTGAAATCGAAAGTGTTTTACCGCAAGCGATCGACACCTGAAGCGGAACTGCCCCAAGTATTTGGCGGATAAGAAGGATGGCAAGGTGAACAAAGGTATATGTGATATACATGTTATTGATGTGTACCTTACTAGAGCTCGTAGTAGCACTGGTATTTGATATGGTTACATTGCTAATATTTGCAACTCGAAACAGGGGACTACGGAATAGACGAGCACCGCAAAGGACGAGGTGACGATGCGCGTGGGAAACGGTTCCAAAGTCAATGTGATCGCGGTCGGCACGCTACCTCTACATCTACCTTCGGGATTAGTTTTAGACCTAAATAATTGTTATTTGGTGCCAGCGTTGAGCATGAACATTATATCTGGATCTTGTTTGATGCGAGACGGTTATTCATTTAAATCAGAGAATAATGGTTGTTCTATTTATATGAGTAATATCTTTTATGGTCATGCACCCTTGAAGAATGGTCTATTTTTATTGAATCTCGATAGTAGTAATACACATATTCATAGTGTTGAAACCAAAAGATGTAGAGTTGATAATGATAATGCAACTTATTTGTCGCACTGCCGTGTAGGTCATATCGGTGTAAAACGCATGAAGAAACTCCATACTGATGGGCTTCTGGAATCACTTGATTATGAATCACTTGGTACTTAAGTAACCGTGCCTCATGGGCAAGATGACCAAAACGCCGTTCTCCGAAACTATGGAGCGAGCAACTGATTTGTTGGAAATCATACACACCGATGTTTGTGGTCCAATGAATGTTGAGGCACGCGCGGGTATCAAGTTATTTTCTCACCTTCACAGATGATTTGAGCAGATATGGGTATATCTACTTAATGAAACACAAATCTGAAACATTTGAAAAGTTCAAAGAATTTCAGAGTGAAGTGGAAAATCATCGTAACAAGAAAATAAAGTTTCTACGATCGGATCATGGAGGAGAATATTTGAGTTACGAGTTTGGTTTACATTTAAAACAATGTGGAATAGTTTCGCAACTCACGCCACCCGGAACACCACAGAGAAATGGTGTGTCCGAACGTCGTAATCGTACTTTACTTGATATGGTGCGATCTATGATGTCTCTTACTGATTTACCGCTATCATTTTGGGGATATGCTTTAGAGACGGCCGCATTCACGTTAAATAGGGCACCATCTAAATCCGTTGAGACGACACCGTATGAACTGTGGTTTGGCAAGATACCAAAGTTGTCGTTTCTTAAAGTTTGGGGCTGCGATGCTTATGTGAAGAAACTTCAACCAGATAAGCTCGAACCCAAATCGGAGAAATGTGTCTTCATAGGATACCCAAAGGACACTGTTGGGTACACTTTCTATCGCAGATCTGAAGGCAAGGTTTTCGTTGCTAAATTCGGATCCTTTCTAGAGAAGGAGTTTCTCTCGAAAGAAGTGAGTGGGAGGAAAGTAGAACTTGATGAGATAATCAGATTCTGCTCCCTTATTGGAAAGTAGTTCATCACAAGAAACGGTTCCTGTGACAACTACACCAATTAGTGAGGAAACTAATGATGATGATCATGAAGCTTCAGATCAAGTTACTACTGAACCTCGTAGGTCAACCAGAGTAAAATACACACCAGAGTGGTACGGTAATCCTATTCTGGAAGTCATGTTACTTGACCATGGCGAACCTACAAACTATGAAGAAGCGATGGTGAGCCCAGATTCCGCAAAATGGCTGGAAGCCATGAAATCTGATATGGGATCCATGTATGAGAACAAAGTATGGACTTTGGTTGACTTGCCCGATGATCGGCAAGCCATTGAGAATAAATGGATCTTTAAGAAGAAGACTGACGCCGATGGTAATGTAACTGTCTTCAAAGCTCGACTTGTTGGGAAAGGTTTTCGACAAGTTCAAGGGGTTGACTACGATGAGACTTTCTCACCCGTAGCAATGCTTAAGTCTGTCCGAATCATGTTAGCAATTGCTGCATTTTATGATTATGAAATTTGGAAAATGGATGTAAAAACGGCATTCTTGAATGGATTTCTAGAAGAAGAGTTGTATATGATGCAACCAGAAGGTTTTGTTGATCCAAAGGGTGCTAACAAAGTGTGCAAGCTCCAGCGATCAATTTATGGTCTCGTGCAAGCCTCTCGGACTTGGAATAAACTCTTTGATATAGTGATCAAAGCATATGGTTTTATACACAATTTTGGAGAAGCCTGTATTTACAAGAAAGTGAGTGGGAGCTCATAGCATTTCTGATATTATATGTGGACGACATATTATTGATTGGAAATGATATAGAATTTCTGGATAGCATAAAAGGATACTTGAATAAAAGTTTTTCAATGAAAGACCTCGGTGAAGCTGCTTACATATTGGGCATCAAAATCTATAGAGATAGATCAAGACGCTTAATTGGACTTTCACAAAGCACATACCTTGATAAAGTTTTGAAGAAGTTCAAAATGGATCGTGCAAAGAAAGGTTTTTTACCAGACATAAGGTGTAAGATTGAGTCGGACTCAATGCCCGACCACAGCAGAAGATAGAGAGAAAATGAAAGATGTTCCCTATGCTTCAGCCATAGGCTCTATCATGTATGCAATGCTGTGTACCGGACACTGACGTATGCTTAGCTGTAAACTTGGCAGGAAGGTACCAAAGTAATCCAGAGTGGATCAACTGGACAGCGGTCAAGAACATCCTGAAATACCGAAAAGGACTATTGATATGTTTCTCGTATATGTATGTGACAAAGAGCTAGTCATAAATGGTTACGTCTATGCAATCTTTGACACTGATCCGGACGATTCTAAATCGCAAACTGGATACGTATTTTTATTAAACGGTGGAGCTGTCGGTTGGTGCGGTTCTAAACAAAGCGTCGTGGCGGGATCTACATGTGAAGCGGAGTACATAGCTGCTTGAAGCAGCAAATGAAGGAGTCTGGATGAAAGAGTTCATTTCCGATCTAGGTGTCATACCTAGTGCATCGGGACCGATGAAGATCTTCTCGTGACAATACTGGTGCAATTGCCTTGGCAAAGGAATCCAGATTTCACAAGAGGACCAAGCATATCAAGAGACGCTTCAATTCCATTCGGGACCAAGTCCAAGTGGGACACATAGAGATTTGCAAAATACATACGGATCTGAATGTTGCAGACCCGTTGACTAAGCCTCTTCCACGAGCAAAACATGATCAGCACCACGACTCCATGGGTGTTAGAATCATTACTGTGTAATCTAGATTATTGACTCTAGTGCAAGTGGGAGACTGAAGGAAATATGCCCTAGAGGCAATAATAAAGTTATTATTTATTTCCTTATACCATGATAAATGTTTATTATTCATGCTAGAATTGTATTAACCGGAAACATAATACATGTGTGAATACATAGACAAGCAGATAGTCACTAGTATGCCTCTACTAGACTAGCTCATTAATCAAAGATGGTTGTGTTTCCTAACCATAGACATGTGTTGTCATTTGATTAATGGGATCACCTCATTAGGAGAATGATGTGATTGACATGACCCATTCCGTTAGCTTAGCACTTGATTGTTTAGTATATTGCTAATGCTTTCTTCATGACCTATACATGTTCCTGTAACTATGAGATTATGCAACTCCCGTTTACCGGAGGAACACTTTGGGTACTACCAAACGTCACAACGTAATCGGGTGATTATAAAGGAGTACTACAAGTGTCTCCAAAGGTACTTGTTGGGTTGGCGTATTTCGAGATTAGGTTTTGTCACTCCGATTGTCGGAGAGGTATCTCTGGGCCTTCTCGGTAATACACATCACATAAGCCTTGCAAGCATTACAACTAATGAGTTAATTGTGAGATGATGTATTACGGAACGAGTAAAGAGACTTACCAGTAACGAGACTGAACTAGGTATTGGATACCGACAATCGAATCTCGGGTAAGTAACATACCGATGACAAAGGGAACAACGTATGTCGTTATGCGGTTTGACCGATAAAGATCTTCATAGAATATGTAGGAACCAATATGGGCATCCAGGTTCCGCTATTGGTTATTGACCGAGAATGGTTCTAGGTCATGTCTACATAGTTCTCGAACCCGTAGGGTCCGCACGCTTAACGTTTCGATGACAGTTCATTATGAGTTTATAAGTATTGATGTACCGAAGGTTGTTCGGAGTCCCGGATGTGATCACGGACATGACGAGGAGTCTCGAAATGGTCGAGACATAAAGATTGATATATTGGAAGCCTATGTTTGGACTTCGGAAGGGTTCCGGATGAAAACAGGAAGTTACCGGAACACCGGGGGGTTACCGGAACCCCCCGGGGGGTCTATGGGCCTTGATGGGCCATAGGGAGAAGAGGAAGGGCCGGCCAGGGCAGGCCGCGCGCCCCCCTCCCCCACTAGTCCGAATAGGACAAGGAGAGGGGGGGCGGCGCCCCCCTTCCCTCTTCCCCCTCCCCAATCCTCTTCCAACTAGGAAGGGGAGTCCTACTCCCTGGGAGTAGGACTCCTCCAGCGCGCCCCTTGGCTGGCCGCACCCCTTGCTCCTTTATATACGGGGCAGGGGGCACCCCATGACACACAAGTTGATCTACGGATCGCTCCTTAGCCGTGTCGGTGCCCCCTCCACCATATTCCACTTGGTCATATCGTCATGAGCTTAGGCGAAGCCCTCGCCGGAAAAGTCATATCGTCGGGAGCTTAGGCGAAGCCCCGCGTCGGTGGAGCATCATCATCGTCCTGCCACGCCGTCGTTGACGGAACTCATCCCGACACTTTGCCGGGATCGGAGTCCGGGATCGCCATCGAGCTGAGCGTGTGCGAGAACTCGGAGGTGCCGTACGTTCGGTGCTTGGATCGGTCGGATCGTGAAGACGTACGACTACATCAACCGCGTTGTTATAACGCTTCCGCTTTCGGTCTACAAAGGTACGTGGACAGACACTCTCCCCTCTCGTTGCTATGCCATCACCATGGTCTTGCGTGTGCGTAGGAAATTTTTTGAAATTACTACGTTCCCCAACAATCACATCAATAGGAGAATGATGTGATGGACGAGACCCAATCCTAAGCCTAGCACAAAGATCGTAGTTCGTATGCTAAAGCTTTTCTAATGTCAAGTATCTTTTCCTTAGACCATGAGATTGTGTAACTCCCGGATACCGTAGGAATCATTTGGGTGCACCAAACGTCACAACGTAACTGGGTGGCTATAAAGGTGCACTACAGGTATCTCCGAAAGTGTCTGTTGGGTTGGCACGAATCGAGACTGGGATTTGTCACTCCGTGTAAACGGATAGGTATCTCTGGGCCCACTCGGTAGGACATCATCATAATGTGCACAATGTGACCAAGGGGTTGATCACGGGATGATGTGTTACGGAACGAGTAAAGAGACTTGCCGGTGACGAGATTGAACAAGGTATCGGCATACCAACGATCGAATCTCGGGCAAGTAAAATACCGCTAGACAAAGGGAATTGTATACGGGATGGATTGAGTCCTTGACATCGTGGTTCATCCGATGAGATCATCGTGGAACATGTCGGAGCCAACATGGGTATCCAGATCCCGCTGTTGGTTATTGATCGGAGAGCGTCTCGATCATGTCTGCATGGTTCCCGAACCCGTAGGGTCTACACACTTAAGGTTCGATGAAGCTAGGGTTATAAAGGAAGTATGTATGTGGTTACCGAATGTTGTTCGGAGTCCCGGATGAGATCCCGGACGTCACGAGGCTTTCCAGAATGGTCCGAAGGTAAATATTTATATATGGGAAGTCCTGTTTTGGTCACCGGAAAAGTTTCGGGTTTTGTCGGTAACGTACCGGGACCACCGGGAGGGTCCCGGGGCTCCACCAAGTGGGGCCACCGGCCCCGGAGGTCTGCATGGGCCAAGTGTGGGAGGGGACCAGCCCCAGGTGGGCTGGTGCGCCCCCCCACAAGGGCCCAAGGACCTAGGGTTTGGGGAGGGGGCGCCCCACCTTGCTTGGGGGCAAGTTTCCCCCTCTCCACCCCTTGGCCGCCCCCCTAGATGGGATCTAGGGCTGGCCGCCGCCCCTAGGGGTGGAAACCTAGGTGTGGGCGCAGCCCCCTCTCCCCCTATATATAGTGGAGGCATAGGAGCAGCCCAACACATGAGTTTCTTCTCCTGTTGGCGCAGCCCTACCTCTCTTTCTCCTCATATCTCGTGGTTCTTGGCGAAGCCTTGCTGGACTACCACGCTCCTCTATCACCACCACGCCATTGCGCTGCTGCTGGATGGAGTCTTCCTCAACCTCTCCCTCTCACCTTGCTGGATGAAGGCATGGGAGACGTCACCGGGCTGTACGTGTGTTGAACGCGGAGGTGCCGTCCGTTCGGCACTAGGATCTCTGGTGATTTGGATCACGATGAGTACGACTCCTTCAACCCCGTTCTCTTGAACGCTTCCGCTTAGCGATCTACAAGGGTATGTAGATGCACTCTCCTTCCCCTCGTTGCTGGTTTCTCCATAGATAGATCTTGGTGACACGTAGGAAAATTTTGAATCTCTGCTACATTCCCCAACATCATCATAGTTCCAGTGCTTCATTACAGCACTGGGAGTTGCTTTTTGTTTTTCTTCCGCTTGTTCTTCCCCTTCATCACTTGGTTCAATAACAGACAAGCTTCGCCTTCAATGTAAGATTTGGCATGTCAATTAGGGAGCACAAGTATAGTACTAAACTTAATTTTCTGATGAAAGTGGCAAAATACAGGCCAGCAGTTGTGAAATATCCTTATCTTACCCCAATGGGATATTACGGTGCACATACAGATTGGAAGTCTTGTTTCCATTTTTGCAGTTCACTAAAATCAAGCAACATTATCGTACAAGTAGCACAACATATGAAAGCACAATGCAGAATCATGTGAAAGAAGGCTAGTACTGACCTCTCATGATGCGGAATTCAAACAACTCACAAGAAGAAGGTCTGAACCAAATTCACCTTAACGGATAGGAAGTAAGATCTCCTCTTGTGCAGTTCCACTAAGATCAAGCAATCAAGCAACGTTGTCGGTGTGTCATTTTGGTTGAACTGTACAAAACACTCTTAAAACAAAAGTGTTTTGTGCAGTGCAACAAAAGGTCACAATGGCAACGAGGTGGAGTAGATAACCCTGTTTACACAGAGGTGCAAAGGAAACAATTAGTGGTCAATAACGGTGGATGACACAGAAGCCAAAAATAGAAGCATCTATCTTATCTAAATGGGAAAGAAAGCAAGACGGTAGCATTTCTCAAACGGTGGCATTGATTAATATTAACATAGAGATTATATTAACAATAGAATTCGTTAAACATGTAATTTGCTTTTAACTGTGGCATTGCATCAATTTTCCAGCGGCATTATTAGAGGGTGTTTGTTTACACGGACATTTTGGTGTAGGGACTAAAAAAACTCCGTGTCAGTCCCATCTAAACCAAACAGGAGGGACTTTTCGGGACTAAAAGTGGGCATTTGGGACTAAAGAAAGAAGACCCCGAGGGAGTCTTTTTGGGACTTTTTCCAACAGTTTCCCCTGCCACGCATCGCACCTTGTTTCTATTAGTTCATTACTAGGGGTAACATGGTCTTTCATCATGTCATTTAATAACCTCTAGTCCATGTTTAGTCCCTGGAACCAAGCAGGTAGGGTCTAGGGAGTTTTTAACCAAACAGGGCCTTAGATTAACAACAGCTAATGAGTTGCACGGGACAGTGGACGCACCAGCACCATGTGCATCTACCGATGTATTGTGGTCATGCACAGTCTGTTGCAACAAAGAACAAACATCCAAGGAGCATATTTGTGTTGGTCCCAGTTTTGTTATCTTTAGACACCTTTCCCTATGTGAGCACAGCAAATCTAGTCCTGCTCAAACTCTACAGCCTTGTCCCTTCCTTTCCTTTTTGAACTAATACTTTCGCCCCTTCCTTTCCTCTTTGAACCACGTCCTAGATTTATGCGATACAACTTTCCCCACTACTTTCCCCCATTCCTTTCCTCTTTGAACCACGTCCTAGATTCATGCTATACAACTTTCCCCTTCATTTCCTCTTTGAACCACGTCCTAGATTCATGCTATATACAACTTTTCCCACTACTTTCCCCCACTCCTTTCCTCTTTGAACCACGTCCTAGATTCATGGTATACATGCAGCTAGAGCAATGCATGTGGAGTAAGTAAAATATACCTTAAGGTTCTTGGGGCGTGGTTCGGTGGGCGATGGGACGGCGACGAAGAAGAAGGGGTCGGAGGCCCTCCCGTGCCGCCGCTGGGTGGAAAGTGAACACCAGCGCCGGTAGTGGATTCCCTCCCTCGCCGACGGTGACAGTGTTAAGCCTCCTTCCCTTCCCGGCGGACGGATCCTGCCGGCTCTTTGAGTAGCAATGAGGGGAGAGAGAGGCCAACGAAGTCTTGTTTAGATCTGGAGAGGGCGAGAGAGTGTGAAGAGAGCAACTACAAGCGCTGAGGCTCCAGCGGAAGAGGGCGAGAGAGTGTGAAGAGAGCAACTACAAGCACTAAGGCTCCAGCATGTATATATATACTGGAGAGAGAGTGTGAAGCGTGCAAACCCTAGAAAACATTTTGACCAGTCAAAGAATCCTCCTGGCAAAAATTATGCTCAAGTGTAGTTATCGAACCCGAGACCTCAAGTTTGATGAGCGAACAGGCTAACCAGCTACACAACCCTCCCATTATGTTCAACGAGAGGAAAATAACCTTTTAGACATTCCTGCATTCGTGTGACAGGCATGCCGTGTTTTTTTGTGTGTGTCTGGGAGTCATTAGGATTTCAATCATAATCATGGCATGTGTCTTTGGTGGTAAGACTATCCATAGTGGTGCAGAAATAATGCAACCTTAGTCACCTTACCTCTCTCCATGTAGTACGTTGGGTCCCACCAGTCAGAGGGTGAAACAAACAAATTAATAAGAAAAATTAAAAGCGCCAGCGGTGATGTATCTTACTACCTCACACATCTCGCTCTTGCCGGGAACACTGTCCACTTGATCCCTCTGTTTGCTCACGTACTATTTTAAGTGAATCCTTATTATAACAAGCACACAAATTTTGGGCACTTGTATTCGACTTAAGTCAGTGTGCCACCGTATCTCGTATACTTACTACTCCCTCCGTCTAGATGTAATAAGTCACCTTAGAAGGTGCAACGTGACCAAGGTGTGTGCGTGTGCGTGTGTGTGTTTAACAGCATGCGCGTGTTAGAGAGTGCGACAGATCGACCTACTCCTACAGAGATATGGTGTGTAGTGTACGATTTTAGCCGCGAGAATCGGTGCATCCTCTCATTTCCGGGCGTGTCCGGTAGGGACATGCGGACAGCTGCCACGCCCGCTCCTGACCAGCCTGGCCCACCCAAAGCCCTCCATCGCTGCCGCTTCCCGCCCAAAACGGTCAGCCGCTCAAAGAATCGGTGCCGCATTCATGCCCGGGTAGAGCAGACGTGACCTCTCACCGGGCGCAGAGTGATGGTTGCTTCGTCCGTCCAACTTACCTTTGGGTCTATGTGATTTGACGGCTCATTGGTCTTTATTACTGAGGTGGTAGGACTGCTGGATGTCCCACGCTTTCAGCGAAAGGAGGTTGTAGATTACAATTTTCTCCATACTTACAGCGGAGGAGTGCAAGAGCAGTGAACACGCCGGCTCAGTGATTACATGGCCCACCTCACACTATCACTGTGCGACTCCTAACTCTTTACATGGTACTCCCTCTGTTCCTAAATATTACTAGATGAGTCCCCGCACGTTTTCGCGGAACAGCGGTATATCTGTCTGCGCAAAATTATCGATTTCATAGAACTAAAAAAAATATAACCACATGACAAATGTGGTAGCCAAACTAAATAAACTCCCATCATCATTTAGATCATCCCACGTAAGGAAAAAAGATCAGCCAACTCCTACTGCATAATGGGATTATATTTTTCTTCTTGATATGTTAATGGGACTTGAAAGCTCACTTACATGCATGCTACCGGTGCATGCTTGCATGCAGACATGTTGATGTGATTTAAAACCCACTCACATGCATGTGCCACGGTATTTCTGCATGCTTGCATGTGGCTTAGTGTGGATCCTCTCAACGTCTAGATCAGACGGCTATTATGACTGATTTACTTCATCTAACGGCTATGTCAATTTTGATGATGTGGCTCAAGGAGAGGATAGAGAATTCCTAGTAGTGGGGCTAGCTATTACTAGTAGATAAGTCTTTGTAGAGATTCCACTAGGTGAACTACATACGGAACAAAATGAATGAATCTACACTTAAAATGCATCTATATACATCCGCATGTGGTTAATGGTGAAATCTCTACAAAGACTTATATTTAGGAACGGAGGAAGTACTGGTATAGTACTAGTAATGCATCTTGTAATTTATCAGCGAGATAAATTTGTACAATTCTATGAAGCTTCCAGCTTCTGTTACATGTATCTTGCATCCAAGGTTGCCCGTTGCAACATTTCATCAAATACAAAGGAGACTAACATGCATGCTATTGCATCTCAATGATTGACAGATCATAGCAAATACCCCCACCGTTTCTTTTTAGTCTGCATATAAGATTTGGTCAAAGTCAAACTTTGTTAACTTTGACTAAGTTTATAGAAAAGAATATCAAGGTTCATAATATGAAATCAATAATGTTAGATGCATCATGAAATTAATTTTCATACCATATAGCCATAGTATCGTAGATGTTGATATTTATTTTCTATAAAGTTGGTCAAACTTTACTAAGCTTGACTTTGACTAAATCTTATTTGCAGACTAAAAAGAAACAGAGGGAGTATGTACTCCCTCCGTTCCAAAATAAGTGTCTCAACTTTGTGCAAACCTTAGTACAAAGTTGTACTACTACTAAAGTTGACACTTATTTTGGAACAGAGGCAGCTAAAGAAAAAAACGATCCATGCAGTCCCTAACCCTTGAACTGTGAACCCTGACCAGGCTTCAATTTGCTGGCAACGTTCGAGCTTCCTAATAAATGAAGTTTGCAACCTTTTGACCATCGGATCATTTTGTGCAGTTTCACCAAAATCGAGATGAGCATCCCTGTGGCAAAGAAATTGAAGAAGCGTGATTAGAATAATATTACTAGGACTAGTTGATGAGACATAAACTCATCACAAATATAGTACGTAGAAGCCAGTAGAGGTATCAGGTATGTGCGGGGCAAAGAAGTAGAGAAATATCCATAGGGAGTGATGTGGGCAGCTGGAGCAGTGGTGCAAGCCGGCTATAAAGGGAGTTGTACCTGAGGGACATAGCTTAACCTTGAGGAGGGCGGCGGGAGGCGGCAATTGCCCACGTCGTGGCAATGAGCAAGGGACGAAGGCAACCTCACCGGCTTTGTGAGAGAGAATGGCGGGGACCCCTGATCGGGACGTGCCGACAGTGGGTTTTCGCCGTCGGCGACGGCCACCGCATCTACACTAAGTATCCACCGCTTCCCCAAGCGTACGTGATCCACCGGGATGTTAGAGATGTGGCCACAGTCGTTTTGTGCGAGAGAGTGTGAAGAGAGCAACCCCAGCAAGCAACCGTGTAGGCTGGCCCGTCCTGACTATGTATATAGTGGAGCGGTTTCCTTTTCTCTTCATATGAACCTATCACATTGCGTACGTGCCACTGAAGAAAAAAATATTTATAAATGATGCGGCACCTACTACTCGTTCTCCTATAACCTTGCGCTTGGCATCTCCAAAATATTAACCTTGCGATTGGCTCTTCGCCTCTTCGGGAAGTCGAGCAATAATGGTAGTGCGGATATATCATTCGGCTATATGAGACCGAATGAATTGCTGCACGTCAACCACGTGGCCGGGCGAGGGCGAGGGAGAGTGCTACTACATACGGAGCAAAATGAGTGAATGTACACTCTAAAATACGTCTATATACATCAGTGTTTGGAGTATGTACTGGTAGTTCATATTGAAATCTACTAAAGGACATATATATTCCAAACAATATGATATAATCTCTATAACCAAGGTAGTAGGGACGAGGAGTAAACGGAGGGAGTAGTAAATTTTTCTCCTCATCCTGCGAGCCACCGCGCGCATGGGCGAGGGAGGATCAAGCTTCACCTCATCCTGCGAGCCACCGCGCCCGTGGGCCGGGAAGACGGCGTACTAAGCAAGCTTCTCCTCGTTCTGCGAGTTGACGGGACACATCAAAAGTACTCTAGTGTATAGAGCCTTGCCTCTAAGGTAGGCCCCACATGGTTTGCCTCTTTTTTTAATTTAACATAACGCATCAAGTCGCAATTTGTTTGTTCACCCGTGGTAGACGATCCTCCCTCCACCAAGTGGACAACCATTACACGTGCCAAATTACCACGTGGGCTGCCTTTTTCGCGCAGAAATGAGCTCCATCATGTACCCGCGCGGGTGTGGTTGGGAAAGAGATGGGAGTAAGTGCGCTGTGCATGCACCTCTTCTCTTCGTGCACGTCCCCCACTTACGTGGGTGTGTGTGAGAGATACAAACCGCGTTTGTGAGTGTTTTTTGTTTTATGGTGGGGGTGGGGGTGGGGTGGGGTTGATTTCGTGAATTATTTGTGGGAATATGTGTTGATGACATCTCAAACAAAATTTTGCGTGCAATGTGTGTGAAATGGAGGCCTATCCATATCATACATAGAGGGTCGGGCAATCCATGAGAAGAGAGGGAGGGGTCATAGCTATCGATAGAGTCGAAGAGAGGATCAAGTGGGTGGGTGCGAGATCGATGAAGAGAGCCATCGAAATTGTGTGTGTGTGTGTGTGTGTGTGTGTGTGTGTGTGTGTGTGTGTGTGTGTGCAAGTCAAAGATATAGGGCAACTGGCCTACCGGAACGTTAGAGGGCACATGTCAAGTTTGTGTGTGGCAGGGAGACATGACTAGAGTGCTTGATGTATCGGTGTGTGTGGGGGGGAGGGGGTGGGGGGATGGGTAGACAGAGGCCTAACTATAGAGGTAGAACGACTCGTATATGTGTTGAGAAGGAGAGACCCAGCTATGCCTTGAGGGAGATCGGTCGACATCCATGCATAACTGAAGGACGGGAAATATGATGGGTCAGAGAGAGAGGAGAGAGAGAGAGGGAGGGAGAGGGAGGGAGAGGGGTAGAGTGCTGGATGGGTAATGGAGTTTCTTCTCGGAGATGTTGGGAGAGGCCTACTAGACAAACTGAGGGTGGAACTGCAATGTTATCAATAAGAGTGGGGATGTGTTTCTGTGTGTGCACATGCGTGATAGATCTGTCGGGACGCATCCATGGATGATGAAGGGGAACCATGTGTTTGGTAAGCAAACTTAACTAGATCGGTAGATCAATTGTTGTTTGTCGGAGGAAGGAGAGACACAACTAATGAGGTAGATCGATCGATGTGTGGGTAAAAATGAGTTATAAGGACCTAGCTGGCTATATGTATAGCGAGAGATCGGTCGGTGTACGTCCATTTGTTAGAGGCAAATAAGTCCCAGCGAGACGGATAGACAAAGAGAATAGAGCTAGGAGGTGGTGCGAGAGGCCCAAGTACTAGGTAGATAGGGGGAGGAGTGTGCGGTTGTGAGATCGATGAAAAGAGGGGTGAGAGTTTACACGTGTGTCTGATCATATGAGAGACATGAGGCAATGACACATAAAGGAGGAGATTGAAGTTGTGTGTGTATGATGTAGGCAGGCATTGCTGGAGAGGTTTATCGATCGGTGTGTGCCGGAAAGGAGTTGTGGAGACTTTGGGAGAACAACCTAAAGAAAAAAATGAATGTGCCCGGTGGATAGAATGCCGAGGGAGGGGCAGGGCTAGGAGGGCGTGTGCATGCACAAGAGAAAGTTAATGGTATCTACAAAGGATAGAGAATTGTGTGGGTGTAAGAGACTAACAAAGATCATAATTTGCTATGAAAGCGGATTCATATATTTGAATAGGAGATCATAGTGTTTTAAACATTGCATGCATGAATATAGCGGTGATACACGTGATGTGCACATGTTATACCATAATGTGATAATGCATGGCGTTTGCAACTCACAGCTAAATGCCGGACAATCTAAACCATACTATACATCAAACAATCTCACATTTTATTTGAATTTGTGATAATGTGCGGCGTTTGCAGCTTACAACTAAATATCGAGCAATCTAAACAATACTATATATCGAACATTCTCACATTTTATTTGAATTTGTGGTGTTTGCAACTCACATCTAAATACTTGTAGGCGTATGGGCGGGGCACCATACATAATGTGATAAACACATTATACATATGAGACATGGTTTAGATTACGAAGATCTAGCTAGAGCTAGAAATGTAATGTGATTTGAAATCAAAATAAAGTGGATTCAAAAAATCTAGTTCGAGTTCATATAGTACACATAGTTCATATGTAACTCGAGACTAATCATGTGGTGTCTTTGTGAAGATAATACACAAACGATGGTTTAACTTGACAATAATGATGATTATAGATCTTATTAAAACAGAGAAACCAATTCAAATGCTTTGACTTCACAACAATCATTACTATAGATCTTATTCAAATTTAGTTCATATTGAAGCGCTAGTATGTACGTTTGGAATACACTAAAACGTTCATTTGAGTAGTAGGTTGCATGCATTATACACGTAGAAAAATATTTTAATTTAACATAACATGAATTCAAAGTTTTGAATGACATTTGTAGTGTGCATTGATTTGGTACAGTACATGTTAGGCTTGTCCGGAAATTTCAACCCGCGCCTTGTTAGCCCGAAATATTTAAGATATATCTTTGTCTCGTTGTGGTCCGACAACTCCCTCCATCTCAACCCGTGCCTTGCTATTCCGAAATTACAACGCGCGCGAAAACTCCCACCTCCTGTGAAAACCCGACACGCGAAATGCCCGTTGTACCCCTGAACCGAATGAACCGCCTCAAATCGGTGGGGGGTACTTTCGTAACTTACCCCACATTTCGAACAAGCGCGTCTCTAAGCAATGGTCCCCCACTGCCATCCCATCAGCCCACCCATTCGTAGACCGAGGCCGCGAAACCCGCGACGAAACCCCACACCCTGCTCCGTCCGCCACCCAGGTGGAGCCACTTCCCCGACGACGTCGTCCACAACAACACCTCGACGTTCCTCATCCACCGTACCGGATCACTACAAGAAATATGTCAACTAGTGACCTTCTGTCAGTGACCCTGGAAGAATTGGTCATAGATCTATGACCATTTCAGACCAATTGGTCAAAAGCTGTTCGGGGGGCTCCAAACCCTAAACCATTGCGACCATTTTGGTCAGAAAGGTCGTAATTTGCTTACACGAAAAGGTCATAAAGCAAACAGCGCTAGTCTCCTGCCTTATTTCTAGTTGTTAACAACCAATATAGATGGTCATAGCCTTGTAAATTGTGGTGGGCTGCTATGACTAGGCGCCACCTCATCAGTTTTGCCTATGTGTCATGTCCATGTGGCAGTTTTTGCCCTAGGTTGTGAAGCAACCTATATTTCTCATTCCCAAAATTCCCAAAAAATCTCATAAATTCTTGGTCATATCTTCGTCAAATATGTAAAAACCTTCCTTGCCTAGTTCAAAAATAATTCAAAATATTCATTTTCCTATTCTGTTTAGAACAACAGTTTGTGAAGGAAGTACCACTTTGGCATGTCTAAATAGTATCCATTTTCTACAAAGGCTTTCCTATGCCCAAATAACCATCCTCCACCAAATGCCAGCTCAATCCATTCATTATTTTGAGCCGAGCTTCAACATTCGTATTTATCTCCAGTGTGGTAGTTTGCAAAGCAAGTACCACCTAGGCCCCTCCTTTTGAGATGAAAATTTGTGAAGACGGTCTTCTTAGTAACTGATCATCCTCAGCCAAAACTCACGCCCATTAGCCATGTACATTTCCCGTACCGCTAATCAAACACTTGGCTGCTTATTCATGTTTGAGCATCGATCGGTCTCCTCGTGAGAATCTTATGTTGTGATTTTCTTCCTAGCACCTACCTGGGAGTTCCCAACCCACTAGACATGCCTAGGCCGCCCAGAACACATGGCAACGCCATGCAGTCACGCCGTGACCACTTGGCCGAACATCTTGAGCTTCTGGCAGCTCTAGAGTTGGGGCCCTCGGCCACCGTCCAAACCTTGATGTCTCGCCATCAAACCATGTATTTATGATTAAATAGATACTTATTTACCTATAAATGATTTTTGAAAAAATAAAGAGCAAACTATGAGGCAGCTGCAGTTCAAATTTGACCCGTTTCCAACTGAATCGACGGCAATTTGTCTTTTTCACCAGAGGTGGATCAAAACTTTTTCCACCCAACCATTTTGTCAACTGTGCATTATATATGGCCTAGTATTTTATAAAATTGATTTGGTCCATTTTTGCAACAATTATTTGGTAGTTCCTTCACAAAAAAAACCTCCTTTTGGGCACTCGGAAAATGAAAAATGAATTTTCCATGCAAAAAAAATGAAAACTTCCTTAGGCAACATTGTTTGGAATTCCAAGATGTACCCTTGTGCACAATATGAGATCATTTTAACAAACTATGCCATGAATGTCGCCATAAGATTGATCATTTGGCTTGAATGCCATGAATCTTCACGCATGATAGCTCATTTCTGAGAACACTTTTTTAAAATATTTACCGTATTACAAGTTTATTATTTTTTCTGGAAACTTGGTCACATATAATGACACAATGCGAAGGTTTTCCAATTTTTTAATTTATTTGAATTTTTTATGCCTGTTTCAAAATGCGGTCAAAACGGCGAGCTTGACCGTTCCTACCTAGTGGTTGAATCTTGGAATTTTTTTGATGTTTCTCTGATTAAATAGATACTTATGTACCTATAAATGATTTTTGGAAAAAATAAATAGCAAACTATGAGGCAGCTAAAGTTCAAATTTGACCCGCTTCCAACTGAATCGGCGGGAATTTGTCTTTTTCACCAGAGGTGGATCAAAACTTTTTACACCCAACCATTTGGTCAATTGTGCATTAAATATGGCCTAGTATTTTAGAAAAATGATTTGGTCCAATTTTTTGACAATTATATGGTAGGTCCTTCACAAAAAAAACTTCATTTGGGGCACTCGAAAAATGAAAAATGAATTTTCTGTGCAAAGAAAATGAAAACTTCCTTAGGCAACATTGTTTGCCATTCCAATATGCACCCTTGTGCACAATATGAGATCATTTGAACAAACTATGCCATGAATGTGGCCATAAGATTGATCGATTGGCTTGAAAGCCATTAATCTTCACGCATGATAGCTCATCTCTGAGAACACTTTTTTAAAATAATTACCGTGTTACAAGTTTATTATTTTTTCTGGAAACTTGGTCACATATAATGACACAATGCGAAGGTTTTCCAATTTTCTGATTTTTTTTAATTGTTTATGCCCATTTCAAAATGCGGTCAAAACGGCGGGAATGACTGTTCCTACCTAGTGGTTGAATCTTGGATTTTTTTGGTGTTTCTCTGATTAAATAGATACTTATGTACCTAGAAATGATTTTTGGAAAAAATAAATAGCAAACTATGAGGCAGCTACAGTTTAAATTTGACCCACTTCCAACTGAATCGGTTGAAGTTTGTCTTTTTCACGAGAGGTGGATCAAAACTTTTTACACCCAACCATTTGGTCAATTGTGCATTAAATATGGCCTAGTATTTTATAAAAATGATTTGGTCCAATTTTGCAACAATTATTTGGGAGGTCCTTCACAAAAAACCGTCCTTTTGGGCACTCGAAAAATGGAAAATGGTTTTTTCGTCCAAAGAAAATGAAAACTTCCTTAGGCAACATTGTTTGCCATTACAATATGCACCCTTGTGCACAATATGAGATCATTTGAACAAACTATGCCATGAATGTGGGCATAGGATTGATCATTTGGCTTGAAAGCCATGAATCTTCACGCAAGATAGCTCATTTCTGATAACACTTTTTTAAAATAATTGTTGTATTACAAGTTTATTATTTTTCCTGGTAAATTGGTCATATATAATGACACAATGCGAAGGTTTTCCAATTTTTAGATTTTTTTTGAATTTTTTATGCCCGTTTCAAAATGCGGTCAAAACGGCGGGAATGACCGTTCCTACCTAGTGGTTGAATCTTGGAATTTTTATGGTGTTTCTCTGATTAAATAGATACTTATGTACCTATAAATGATTTTTGGAAAAAATAAAGAGCAAACTACAAGGTAGCTACAGTTCAAATTTGACCCACTTCCGGTGAATCGGCGGAAGTTTGTCTTTTCACCGAAGGTGGATCAAAACTTTGAAACCCAACTATTTGGTTAATTGTGCATTAAACATGGCCTAGTATTTTATAAAATTGATTTGGTCCAATTTTGCAACAATTATTTGGTAGGTCCTTAAAAAAAACCTCATTTTTGGCCACTCAAAAAATGGAAAATGGTTTTTTCGTCCAAAGAAAATGAAAACTTCCTTAGGCAACATCGTTTGCTATTCCCAAATGCACCTTTTTACGCAATATGAGATCATTTTTTGAATTTTACATGTGAAAAAGTAGAAAAAAAGTATGCTCAGGGATTCTTTTTCGAAACATTAATTGTCTTTTTGATGAGAGGTGAATCAAAAGCATTTTACATTTTAAGATTTGGTCAACTGTACATAAAATGTTGTCTTATAGTTTTGGAAAATGGTGTGGTGCCATTTTGAAAGAAATATTTGGTAGATTCTTCAGAAAAAAGGAATTTTTTCACTCCGAAAATAGAAAATGATTTTCCCCCCTAAAAACTCATGTCTCATAACACTTTTTAAAGATAATTGTCTTATTCCAATTCCAAGTTTGTTAGTTTTCCTAAAAAACTAGGTCACATTTGCTGACACGATGAGAATGTTTTTATTTTTTTGAATTCTCATATCATAAAACTGTTTATATGATTCAACATCTTATTTTTAATTGATTAAGACCAATTTAGATGGTCATAACGTGTACTGGGCTCTGATTGGTCCATGAGCATGTCACGCGGATCGTGCCTTCAGCGCCGTCGGATGCTCCTCTCCAGATCCAGATCCGACGGCAGCCCTTTCTCCCTCACCCCCTCTTTGTCTAAAAAAAAGGAAACTCCCTCCCGCACGCGAACCCTAGCGTCGTCTCCCAACCCCGCTCCAGATCCAGATCCGCCACCCCTCTCCCTCTCCCCTCGCCGCCGCGCCGCCCCCCTCCCGCTCCCCTCGCCCGCCCGCCATCGCCGCCTCCCCGCCGACCTTCTCCCCTCCCTCCCTCCTCCCCTCCCTCCGTGTCCCCATCCCGTGAAACCCTAAGCGGCGGCAGCCATGGTGAAGGGACGCCTTGCAGGCAGCGTCGAGCTCTATGTCCGGAGCACCATCCTCGGCTTCAAGAGGTGAGCAGCCTCGTTCTTGGCCATGCTCTCGCGGGATCTGGCGATTCATTTCATGGTGAGATTGGGAGGCGCGCTGATGGCGATGTGGGGGGTTGATCTGTAGGTCGAAGTCGAACCAGTACGAGAGCACGTCGCTGGTGCAGGTCGAGGGGGTGAACACCAAGGAGGACGTGGCGTGGTATGGTGTCGCCTTGACGGAAGAAGCCTCCTCCGCTCTGCTCTGCTCGCCGGTACGGACTCCCCCCCAACCCCTTCCTCCCGCCCTAGCCGGCCGGCCGAGGTTCCGATCGGATCCCCTCTCGCGCTTCGTCTCCGGGCCGGCCGGCTCTCCCTCCTCTGTCTGCATCCCGTCCAGCTAGCCGATTGACCGCTGGCGCCCTGTTGGCTCGCGCACGGGGCACGCTAGCCAGCTGATCCTGTCCGGCGTGTCTAGTAGTAATAGACGACGACAGGTTCTCTGCTTATCAACTGTGTTACTTCTGCATAGTTTGTTTAAGGTTGTTGCTTTGCTCTGTGTGATTTTACTCTAGCATGTGTGTTGCATTTTGTCCTGCGCCTTGAGAATGACTAGGATTTATGTTATAGAATTCCAAGTGTAGTCGCAATATATAACATGCCTAAAGTATATGAACTTGTGCAGTGTGTCCATCAAGAGTAGATAGACTATTTCTTTCATGATTCATCTATATATGCTGCTCTTATATGCAAGTTTGTATCTGGATGTCTTATGCATGACAGAAGTTTGTGAAATGCAATGTTTTTCTGTTGTGGTCTGTTTGATGGGGATTGATGCACATATAGGTCATATCTCTGTGTGTTTGGACCGACGAAACAACACTAGCTTATTAGCTTACTTTTCATCAAATACTAGTATTAGTTGAGATGTAGATGGACTGTTTCTTTCACGATTTTATCGATATACAGTTGTTTACATGTTTTTTATCTGGATGTCTTATACATGATAGAAGCTTGTGAATTGAAATGTTTCTTTTGTGGTCTGTCCGATGAGGATCGATGCATGTGTGGATCATATATCCCTGTGTGTTTTGGATCTAAGAACTAGCTTATTAGCATACCTTTTATCAATTACTACTAATTTAGGTGTAGATGGACTATTTCTTGCATGATTCATCAATATGCAGATATTCTGCTATTACATGCATGCTTGTATATGGATGCCTATTGGTGTATATGGACTTTCTTTCAAGATCCATCAATATGCAGTTATATACATGTTTGTATCTGGATGTTTATATTACATCATGAGGTTTTCTACAAATTAGTAAGGTAGTGGTTTCAGCTGCTGCATTGTTGCTTATATTTGATACTACACAATGTGACTGGAGTTTATTGTGATTTGAAGAAGATAGAATCTGGATGCAATTGCTTTGATATTCATGTTTGGCCCCAGTGCATGCTCATGAAGTACAATGAGGTGTCCTCATCGACTATTTCGCCAACTGGTAAGCCTCCTTGCCAATCTTTCAAGTAGTAGTAATGCGGTGTCGCTATCATCTCTGTTTGTATATAAATGCCCTTTGTTGAGGTTTAGCAATCTCTGTTATGGTGTTGATCTGAATCATGCTTTTCTATATGTGACAGCGAACTGGCTACCCTCGTGTAGTTGAGCAATTAGTATCCAAACATGCCCAGTGCATGCCTAAATCCTGAGTTTTATTTTTAAACACCCCTCCATATATGTGCACTGCCTATTGTAATTGTCAAGTGTGAATTATGTATATGAGGTGTGTTCTCCTTGTAGTAATTTCTAGTAGCCTGCTTGTTATGCGTAGAGTGCACAACACATTACGTGTATTGAGGATGAAATGGTCAGACTGTGGCATTTTCAATTTAACTTACTTTTTTGGTGTTGAGCTGTCGATAAATTGGTGTTGGTACCATGATGCTTGAACTGTTATTTTCTTTTGGTAAATGAACTGCTGCTTTGGTGCATAGATGTATCTTCACGAGTCACAAAACTCCTGACATGTAGGCGACTGGAGCGCACCAGAAGCATTGACGGCGACTCAGTCCTCGGCGCCGCCCTCTGCTAGAGCGGTGCGTCCCCTCTCTGTTCTCCCAGCCACCCCTAAGTTTTGGATTTGGATCGTTTCTGTGAACTCTAGCCATGCTCACTTGTAAATCTGGTTTGATGTTTAAACCGTGACTTATGCTCAATACACTCTACTTGTTGTCCTGTATAGTTTTCTTACTTGTTTTCCTTTATGTGTTCACTCTTTTTCAGGAGCTCCAAGCCTAATTTTTTTCCTTTATGTTCAGTCTTTTACAGGAGCTCCAGTCCTAATTTTTCTTAGTGTGAAGCCGTGAAGCCAAGTGCGAAGCAGTGAATGCTGGAGAGAGATGATGCTGGAGAGATGCCCTTCCTGTAGGTCTGCACATAAGCGTAAGTTCTTGGGTATACAAGATTCGATGGTTAAACTGGTTGATGTGATGTGAATGAGTGTATGGAAACTAGTTGTGTGATGTGAATGAGTGTATGTAGTTTCATGTGTTCTATTCTGTATAGCATATTGTAATAAACTTATTTTAGTTGTTATTTGAAGATTTTCATATGCTTTCTCTCTTTTGTCGGTTTGATATATACATATATATTGCTTATTAATAAGCTGTGAAAAATCTGACTTTTGGGACCCACCTGTAAACTGGAGCTGGGAAAAAATGCTGGAAATAAAAAATAAATTGACTGCAAAATGTTGTGCGCTAGAAAATAAAAAGGCCAAATTGTAAGCCAGGCCCAGGTAGCTAACCAAAATTAACATAAAATACATATATTAAAAGGGCTTGCCTAAAAAAATACATGGGCCGAATTACTGGGTCAGACCCATGTAGCTAATAAAAGCATAGGAAAAAATACATTAAAAAGGCCGAATTGTTGGGCTAGGCCCATGTAGAAAACCGAATTGGACCGGGCTGAATTTTGTGCCACATCAGCTTGCCACGCTGGATGCCTACGTGGCCTAGGGAGGTTGCTAGTGACCAAAACGCCACAGTAGGAATATTTTGGTCGTAAACGTCCACGACCTTCTCACAGAGAAGGTTGCTATAGTCAGTTAACGATCGCCAACTTTTGACCTTCTCTTTTTGGTCACAAAAAGGTCGCAAATGAAAAAAAATGACCTTTCAGTGACCAATAGTCAAGGTCACAAGTTGACATATTTCTTGTAGTGGATGAGGATTCGTCGTCGATCTCATCGTCCCGCCGGTACAGCCACCCCGTCCTCCACCTCCAAGGAGTTGCCCCGATGTTCCCCTCGTCTTTCGCGCCACCTCCATTCCCACACCGTCGTATTCACCTGCACCACCGGAAGAGCATCATCATCACCATTTCCTCGGATGAAGTTGCGGCCTAATCGGCACCACCAAAGAGGTTGTACACTAATCGCCGCATTTTATTCTTGATTCGATCTCATGGTGCTGCCGGCGTTCGGTCCCGAGCCGACAAGGTGCGGCTCCATCCACGGCGGCGGCGGCGGCCACTTCCTCCACGGCGTCGCTCCCTCGGCGGCGACGTCCACATCGGTAGGAGATGCTGCTGCTTTAGCTCTCGCTCGCGCAGCTGCTCTGCTCTTGCTCTCGGTCCCCTGCCTGGTCTGCTCTTACTATTGCTCTTGCTCGCGCTGCTGCTCTCGCTCTTGCTCTTTCTTGTGATGCTGCTCCAATTTGGCTACACTTCAGTCGACTGAATCAACTTTTGGGTCAGTCGATTTTCAAGGGGTGGGCTCACCGGGGTGAAGGAAGAACCAGCCGCAGCGGGGAGGGGGGCTCGCCGGAGAGGTACCCCACTATCTATCTTAGGGTTCAGGATGGGGGCGGTGGTCGCCGGCGGTGGCGGGGCGTTGGCGGGGCGGTGGCGTGGGGATCGCCGGAAAAAAAGCTCGGCATGGGGGGGCCTAGAGGGATGGCCGGGGCAGCGGTGGACCGGTGGTGGGGAGTGTTTTTGAGGCGGGAGAGGCGGCGCACCGCCGGCCACTTGCGGCGGGGAGCTGCTGTTTGGCTAGTGGTGGCTGGCAGCTCAGGGGGGTGGAGGTTGAAGATGAATTCTGGAGTGAAAACATGGTCTTCTCTATGCTATCTGACGAAGCGCATATCTCGTTGGTTACGGATAGCTCCTCAGAGGAGGATTCAGAGACAGATGACCAGTCCTATCCCCCCCCCCCCCGAGGTGTATGCTCTAACTTGGCAGGGTTATGTTGCTCATATCGTGTGTATGGTGTCTCGCATTGCTATGCCATTTGATTAGTTTAGACATACTTTGTGTGAATGCCACATGTTCAGTGTCTAATTACCATATATGTGAATTATGCATTGCCATCTTGTTGCAAGACATTATATATGTGAATTATACAATGCTACCTTGTTGCAAAGGCATTATATATGTGAATTATGCAATGCCATGCTGTTTAGACAATCATCATGTATGTGAATTATATCATGCTATCATTTTTTTGTATTACATGTTCAATTTGTCGACAACGTTTGTATATTCAACTACTCTTCCTATGCATCACCCATTTGAAGCGGTGATGGAAGTATCTGGAGTGAAAACAAGGTATTCAGAGCAGACAATGCTACCTGCTGAAGCAGACATCTTGCTGGCTATAGGGAGCTCCTCAGAGGAGGATTCAGAGACTGATGACCAGTCCTATTTCCCCCCTGAGGTCTATGCTCAAACTTGGGAGGGTTATATTACCCATGTCATGCATGTTGTCTTGCATTGCTTAGTTTTTGCATCATATATAGATTGCCATCTGCTTACTTGCTTACTATATAAATCATATATTTGAATTATATCTTGCCATCATGTTTACATAGTACATATACATCATCTATCTGAATTATGGCATGGCAACCCATTTAATAAAGACATCATATAGTTATATCATCTCATCCTGTTTAGTGTTTACAGTCATCATATTTAGAATTATGGCATTCTATCCATGAATGTATGTGAATTATGGCATGCCAACCTATTTAATAAACACATTATATAGTTAAGTCATGTCATCCTGTTTACGTAGTCTCATATTTTGAACTATGTCTTTCCATCTTTTTTAGTTAGCCATCATAATGTGAAATTGTGTCATGCTATCCTGTTTAGTTAGCCATCATATATGTGAAATTGTGTCCTGCTATCCTATTTGGTTAGACAACATAAATATGAATTATTTCATGCCCTCTTTTATTCCCCACTATCCATTGCACCTGTCTATCATACAATGTCTATACTTTCAATTACCTTTCTTGTTTATCAGCCATTTGAATTGGAGAGCGTGATGGCAGTATCTAAGGGAGTAACAACACGGTCTTCAGAAAAAGATAGTGCTACCAGTTTATGCAGATAGAACCACGGTTGTACTTGCCCAAGGACCAGATCCACTACACATAACCCAGACTCTCGCAGATTGTACCCCTACCCAGTTGGACAGAGAACCAGCTACACCCCTTCTAACCCAAACCCCGGCAGATAGTAACCCAATTCCGGTTGACACAGCACCGTCTCCACCACAGAGCACCCAAACACGAGCGGTTTGTAAGGGAACTGCAGTGCCCAAAGCACGAGGACCACCACTCCGAATCCCAACTCAACGCTTAAAGGAGAAAAAGATTTGTTCTCAGGTCAGGTTCTGTAGCTATGGTTCATACTCCTTTGCTCTTGCATTATTGTATTTACTCATACCAACTATTTTCAAATTTGAAGGATGGAATTGAAACTCCAATGGCGCAATAGGTATGTTTTAAACCTGTTTCTTTAACTGGTTTGCTGTTGTAACCTGCTCTATGTTGATTTCAGTTTCAATTAAATAAACAGTTATGTTCTCATGTCATGCACATTACAAGTGTTGTTATTGCTCTATAGTTACCCACACTTATATTCTGTCTATTCTGCTTTGTCTTGAACAAATATTATTTGAACTGTGTCTCTATCTTGATTTGGCAACAAAAACTAGAATGATATAGACCATAAAGTGACCATGGTACATAGATATATGTTTGTTTCATGTTGTTATACTGTCCACTTTACTACTGAACTCATTTACCAAAATGAGTTTCCTATACAACATGGTAAACATGTGATGTATGTCTTGTTTCTCTTTTAGAATGCGGACAAAATATTGAAGAAACGATGCAGCGTTATCCAATGGTAAAGGAAGTAAACCAGATAAGGTTCTAGATAGTGAGACATCCCTGTTGGTCTCCAAGAAAGTTGATAAAAACTATCTTGTGGCAGTGAGGGAACCGAAAAGTCATGTCTTGATGTAGTGTTCGAGTTACTGGCCACAACTGCTGGCACAAGCTCTTCGAACTCGCTGTGTGAATCATTTCGTCTTCTTGAGTCTCAACTTCAAGTTGAAAGACGTCGATCAGATGTCTTTGCGACAGAAGTGAAGGGTCGAGGAAGTCCTGCAGAATTCAGATGCATATTTTACGGTGCAACAAATAAGCGCTAGAGGATTTAAGCGCCAAACAAGAGAAAGTTAATAAGCTTGCTAAGCATCATGCCAGCATTATGGGTACCCAGGATATTGTTTCTTGAGATCTTCTAAAGTGGTTTCAGTTCTGGATTTGTCTTGCTGCTGCGTTTATTTGCGCTGGTCGCCAACTTTGACAACCAGTGTATATGATATGTTGCTTTGTTCCCTATATTTGCACTGGTGGCAAACTTTGATGCCCCGTGGATGTACTATGTGTAACAGCGGTGATAGCCTAGCATAAGTTGCTTGCTTATTTATTTCCTTATTGTCTTGTTTATTTGTTTGCTTGTAGTCAGTGCAGTTCTTTTTAAAACTAGGCCACAGTAACCATGGGCTAATATTTACTGTAGTGACACTGGGCCTCCTACAGGCCGTAGAAACAGTGGGCCTTCTACGGGCCGTAGAAACAATAGGCCTTCTACGGGCCGTAGAAACAATGGGCCTTCTACGGGCCGTAGAAACAATGGGCCTTCTATGGGCCATAGAAACAATGGGCCTTCTACGGGTCGTATCATCAATGGGCCTTATACGGGCCGTATGACCATAACGGGCCATCGTTAATAGGCCGTATTTGATGACGCTATGAAAAAGGTCCAACATATTAACGGACCACAAACGGGCCGATGTAACCACGGGCTGAATTTTGCCCACAAGCAGAAAATGACAGTAACGGGTCGTAACTAAACGAATGCTGGAAATGAGCCCAAGAATAAATGGGCTCTGAGAAGGCCGAAAGATAACATTTGCTGGAAACGGCCCAACTGAATAACGGGCCCTTAATGGGTATAAAGTGATATACTGTTCATTACGGGCCAGTTTCACCACGGGCCGTTAATGGGTGTAAAGTGATACACTATTCATTGCGGGCCAGTTTCACCACGGGCCGTTAATAGGCCAAGAGTTACATAGGGCCTCATATGGGACGAATGACGTCATGGGCCAGACATGGGCGGAAGTTAAAACAATTTGGAATCATATTGGATGGCCCAGATGACGCTACTGGGCCTAATTCGGATAGGGCGTAACGGGCCTTGGGTTAGCGGGTTGTAAATGGGCTATATGCGAACAGGCCGTTAACAGGCTTTCCATGGGTCGGCCCGCCACCTTTTGACCAAGTCAAACGGGCCGGCCTTTTCACAGGAATGGGCCTCTGTTGGGTCGTGCCACGTGTCAACGTATCATAGGCGCCTTCTGTCCAATGAGTGGATGACATCTGTCCCAACGGTGAGCCGACACGTGTATCCTCCAGCCAATGATGATTTTACACGTGGAAAATCCCCATTGGTCGGGGTTGTTAACGGGTTATCGAATCCAAAACCCAACCCGATAGCTTAACAGCGTTCTGTTACGGTGGATGCCACGTCTCGGTCACCCTTGACTAAAGCACTTCTATGACGCGCGATTTATCGTCATGGAAGTGGACACTTCCGTGATGATAATTTTGGTAATGTCATGGAACACTTCTACGACAGCACAGGTATGACTATCTTGATTCTCTCATAAATTTGTCATGGATGTACATGCATGACAAAAAACGCGACCTACTATGACAAACACGTATCATCACGGAAGTGTATTTTTTTGTAGTGTAAAAGAGAATATGGTTAAAGGTAAGGCAGAAAGTTTCCATGAGGATGAACATGGAGCCATATGGTTTGAGAAGCGTATTTGTGTACCTCAGGATGCAGACATCAGGAAGTTGATTCTTCAGGAGGCGCATGATTCACCTTATTCTATTCACCCAGGTAATACTAAGATGTATTTGGATTTGAGGGAAAGATTTTGGTGGCCTAGCCTGAAGAGGGAAATTGCTGGATATATTGCAACATGTGATGTGTGCCAGAGAGTTAAAGCAGAACATCAGAGACCGGTAGGTTTGTTACAGCCATTGCCTATACCTGATTGGAAGTGGGATGAGATTGGTATGGATTTCATTACAGGTCTACCCAGGACTCGGTCAGGTTATGATTCTATTTGGGTAGTTGTTGATCGTTTGACTAAAGTTGCTCACTTCATCCCGGTAAAGACTACTTATACCAAAGGTTTCAGCTAGCAAAGATTTATATGTCTAAAATTGTTTGTCTGCGTGGAGTTCCAAGGAAGGTAGTGTCTGATAGAGGTACTCAGTTCACATCTAAGTTTTGGCGCCCGATTGCATGAATCCTTGGGCACCAGTGGAGTTCAAGATGCCTTTCCATCCACAGACAGATGGGCAGACAGAGAGGGTAAATCAGATTTTGGAGGATATGTTGAGAGCTTGTGCTTTGGACTATGGGTCCAGTTGGGATGGTAATTTACCTTATGCAGAGTTCTCATATAATAACAATTATCAGGCTAGTCTGAAGATGGCACCATTTGAGGTATTGTATGGCAGAAAGTGCAGGACACCGTTGATGTGGGATGAGGTTGGAGAGCGTCAATTCTTTGGGCCAGACTTGATCGGAGATGCTGAGGAGAAGGTCAAGTTGATTCGTGATAGGCTGAAGATAGCACAGTCCAGACAGAAGAGTTATGCAGACGCGAAACGTAAGGAGGTGACATATGAGGTAGTAGACCGTGCATATCTTAGAGTTTCACCACTTCGTGGAATTAAGAGGTTTGGAATCAAAGGTAAGTTAGCACCACATTTTGTGGGGCCTTACACGATCTTGGAGCATAGAGGAGAGGTAGCTTATCAGCTAGAGTTGCCAGAATCTTTGTCAGGAGTTCACAATGTGTTTCATGTATCTCAGTTGAAGAAGTGTCATGCAGAGATGATGGATGTTCCATTGAGCGACACAGTGCCACTTGAGGCAATTCGGTTGGAGAGTGATTTGACATATAAGGAGGAACCTGTTAAGATTCTGGAGACAGCAGAGAGAGTTACTCGCACCAAGACAATCAAGTTATGCAAGGTTTAGTGGGATCATCATACAGAGGAGGAAGCTACCTGGGAATGAGAGGAAGATCTCAAGAAGGATCACCCACACCTATTCGCTAGCTAGTCCGAATCTCAAGGGCGAGATTCATCTTAAGGGGGGTAGGTTTGTAACATCCCAATTTTCCTAAATTAGGATGCTATTAGATCAAACATATGCATCTCATATTTTCCATGCATTATTTGCTCTTCTGCAATATTCTTTTCATTATGCAACTAAAGGCAATTTATTGGAGTGGAGATAACATGACTTCTCCCCTGTTTAAAAATGTTCATAATGTCAAGAATATTATTTCTAGTTCATCTGTTATGTTCTGGTATCCATCTATACTGTGTGTGCTAGCGAGTTCGATCCAGGGACTAGCACGGTAAGCACAGAGACTAAAATCCTTCGAGGTTTGGTTGTTACATTGGATGTCATTGATAACGGGATCACATCATTAGGAGAATGATGTGATGGACAAGACCCAATCCTAAGCATAGCACAAGATCGCGTAGTTCGTTTGCTAGAGCTTTTCTAATGTCAAGTATCATTTCCTTAGACCATGAGATTGTGCAACTCCCGGATACCGTAGGAATGCTTTGGGTGTATCAAACGTCACAACGTAACTGGGTGGCTATAAATATGCACTACAGGTATCTCCGAAAGTGCCTATTGGGTTGGCACGAATCGAGATTGAGATTTGTCACTCCGTATGACGGAGAGCTATCTCTGGGCCCACTCGGTAATGTATCATCATAATGAGCTCAATGTGACTAATGAGTTAGCCACGGGATCATGCATTATGGAACGAGTAAAGAGACTTGCCGATAACGAGATTGAACAAGGTATAGGTATACAGACGATCGAATCTCGAACAAGTAACATACCAATGGACAAAGGGAATTGTATACGGGATTGATTGAATCCCCGACATCATGGTTCATCCGATGAGATCATCATGGAACATGTGGGAACCAATATGGGTATCCAGATCCCGCTATTGGTTATTGGCAGGAGAGGTATCTCGGTCATGTCTGCATGGTTCCCGAACCCGTAGGGTCTACACACTTAAGGTTCGGTGATGCTAGAGTTGATATGGGTATTAGTATGTGGTAACCGAATGTTGTTCACAGTCCCGGATGATATCCCAGACATTACGAGGAGTTCCGAAATGGTCCGGAGGTGAAGATTTATATATGGGAAATCCAGTTTCAGTCACCGGAATAGTTTCAGGGGTTATCGGTATTGTACCGGGACCACCAAAAGGTGTCTGGAGGTCCACCGGGTGGGGCCACCTGCCCCAGGGGGCTTAATGGGCTGAATATGGGAGGAAACCAGCCCCTAGTGGGTTGGTGCGCCCCCCCCCCCCAAGGGCCCAAGGCGCCTCGGGTTTGGAAACCCTAGGGGAGGGGGCGCCTCCACCTTGCTTGGGGGGCAAGTCTCCCCCTCCTGGTCGCCGCCCCCCTCTAGATGGGATCTAGAGGGGCCAGCCCCCTCTCCCCTTCCTCCTATAAATAGAGAGGGGGTGGGAGGGCTGTTGTACCCTTCCCCATGGTGCAGCCCCTCTCTCCCCAACACCTCCTCCTCATCTGTAGAGCTTGGTGAAGCCCTGCAGGAATACCACAAGCTCCACCACCACGCCGTCGTGTTGCCGGAGCTCTCCCTCAACTTCTCCTCCCACCTTGCTGGATCAAGAAGGAGGAGACGCCCCCGGGCTGCACGTGTGTTGAACTCGGAGGCGCCGTCTGTTCGGCGCTAAATTGGATCTTCCGCGATTTGAATCGCCGCGAGTACGACTCCATCATCCGCATTCTTGTAACGCTTCCGCTTAGCGATCTTCAAGGGTATGAAGATGCACTCCCTTCTCTCCCTCTCTTGTTGCTAGAATCTCCATAGATTGATCTTGGTGATGCGTAGAAAATTTTGAATTATTGCTACGTTCCCCAACAGTGACATCATGAGCTAGGTCTATTGCGTAGATTCTATGCACGAGTAGAACACAGGTAGTTGTGGGCGTTGGTTTGTTCAATATGCTTACCGTTACTAGTCTTATCTTGATTTGGCGGCATCGTGGGATGAAGCAGCCCAGACCAACCTTACACGTACAATTACATGAGACAGGTTCCACCGACTGACATGCACTTGTTGCATAAAGGTGGCTAGCTGGTGCCAGTCTCTCCCACTTTAGTCTGATCGGATTCGACGAAAAGGGTCCTTATGAAGGGTAAATAGCAATTGGCATATCACCGTTGTGGCTTTTGGGTAGGTAAGAAACGTTCTTGCTAGAAACCCATAGCAACCACGTAAAACATGCAACAACAATTAGAGGATGTCTAACTTGTTTTTGCAGGGTATGCTATGTGATATGATATGGCCCAAAAGAATGTGATGAATGATATGTGATGTATGACATTGATCATGTTCTTGTAATAGGAATCATGACTTGCATGTCGATGAGTATGACAACCGGCAGGAGCCATAGGAGTTGTCTTAATTTATTGCATGACCTGTGTGTCATTGAATAACGCCATGTAATTACTTTACTTTATTGCTAAACCGTTAGTCATAGTAGTAGAAGTAATAGTTGGCGGGACAACTTCATGAAGACACGATGATGGAGATCATGATGATGGAGATCATGGTGTCATGCCGGTGACGAAGGTGATCATGTCGTGCCTCAAGATGGAGATCAAAGGCGCAAGATGATATTGGACATATCATGTCACTTTATGATTTGCATGTGATGTTTGTCATGTTTACATCTTATTTGCTTAGAACGACGGTAGCATAAATAAGATGATCCCTCATAAAATTTCAAGAAAGTGTTCCCCCTAACTGTGCACCGTTGCGAAAGTTCGTTGTTTCGAAGCACCACGTGATGATCTGGTGTGATAGATTCTAACATTCGCATACAACGGGTGTAAGCCAGATTTACACATGCAAAACACTTAGGTTGACTTGACGAGCCTAGCATCTACAGACATGGCCTCGGAACACAAGACACCGAAAGGTCGAACATGAGTCGTATAGTAGATACGATCAACATGAAGATGTTCACCGATGATGACTAGTCCATCTCACGTGATGATCGGACATGGCCTAGTTGACTCGGATCATGTATCACTTAGATGACTAGAGGGATGTCTATCTAAGTGGGAGTTCATTATATAATCAGATGAACTTAATTATCATGAACATAGTCAAAAGGTCTTTGCAAATTATGTCATAGCTTACGCTTTAGTTCTACTGTTTAAGATATGTTCCTAGAGAAAATTTAGTTGAAATATGCGGACTGGGTCCGTACACTGAGGATTATCCTCATTGCTGCACAGAAGGCTAATGTCCTTAATGCACCGCTCGGTGTGCTGAACCTCAAGCGTCGTCTATGGACGTTGCGGACATTTGACATACACGTTTTGATGACTACGTGATAGTTCAGGGCATAATGCTAACGGTTTACAATTGAGGCACCAAAGACATTTTGAAAGTGTCACGGAACATATGAGATGTTCCAAGAGCTGAGATTGGGATTTCAGGCTCGTGCCCACGTCAAGAGGTGTGAGACCTCTGACAAGTTTCTTAAGCCTACAAACTAAGGGAGAAAAGCTCAATCGTTGAGCATGTGATCAGATTGTCTGAGTACTACAATCCCTTTAATCGAGTGGTAGTTATCTTCCAGATGAGATAGTGATGGTTCTCCAAAGTCACTGCCACCAAGCTACTAGAGCTTCGTGATGAACTATAACATATCAGGGATAGATATGATGATTCTTGAGCTATTCGCAATGTTTGACACCGCGAAAGTAGAAGTCAAGTAGGAGCATCAATTGTTGATGGTTAGTAAAACCATTAGTTTCAACAAGGGCAAGGGCAAGAAGGGATACTTCATGAAACGGCAAATCAGTTGTTGCTCTAGTGAAGAAACCCAAGGTAGAACCCAAACCCAAGACTAACTGCTTCTGAAATGAGAGGAACGGTCACTGAAGCAGAACTACCCTAGATACTTGGTAGATGAGAAGGCTGGCAAGGTTGACAGAAGTATATTAGATATACATTATATTAATGTGTACTTTACTAGTACTCCTAGTACCACCAGGGTAATAGATACCGGTACGGTTGCTAAGTGTTAGTAACTCGAAATAAAAGGCTACAGATAAACGGAGACTAGCTAAAGGCGAGATGACGATATGTGTTGGAAGTGTTTCCAAGGTTGATGTGATCAACCATCGCACGCTCCCTCTACCATCGAGATTGGTGTTAAACCTAAATAATTGTTATTTGGTGTTTGCTTTGAGCATAGACATGATTGGATTATGTTTATCACAATACGGTTATTCATTTAAGGAGAATAATGGTTACTCTGTTTATTTGAATAATACCTTCAATGGTCTTGCACCTAGAATGAGTTTATTGAATCTCGATCGTGGTGATACACATGTTCGTGCCAAAAGATATAAGATAGTAATGATAGTACCACATACTTGTGGCACTGCCACTTGAGTCATATTGGTATAAAATGCATGAAAAAGCTTCATATTGATGGATCTTTGGACTCACTCGTTTTTGAAAAGATTGAGACATGCGAACCACGTCTATTGGTATATACGCATGAAGAAACTCCATGCGGATGGATCGTTTGGACTCACTTGATTTTGAATCACTTGAGACATGCAAATCATACCACATGGGCAAGATGACTGAAAGGCCTCATTTTCAATGAGATGGAACAAGAGAGCAACTTGTTGGAAGTAATACATTTGATGTGTGCAATCCAATGAGTGCCGAGGCACGCAGTGAATATCGTTATGCTCTTACTTCACAGATGATTTGAGTAGATTCTTAGTATATTTACTTGATGAAACACAAATCTGAATTATTGAAAGGTTCAAGTAATTTCAGAGTGAAGTTGAAGATCGTCATGACAAGAGGATAAAATGTCTATGATATGATCATAGAGATGAATATCTGAGTTACGAGTTTGACACACAATTAAGACATTGTGGAAATTGTTTCACAACTAATACCTTTGAAACACCATAGTGTGATGGTGTGTCCAAACATCACAACTGCACCCTATTGGATATGGTGCATACCATGATGTCTCTTATCGAATTACCACTATCGTTTATGGGTTTGGCATTAGAGACAACCGCATTCACTTTAAATAGGGCACCACGCAATTCCGTTGAAACAACACCGTATGAACTATGGTTTAGAGAAACCTAAGCTGTCGTTTCCTAAAAGTTTGGGGCTACGACGCTTATGTGAAAAAGTTTCAGGCTGATAAGCTCGAACCCAAAGCGGATAAATGCATCTTCATAGGACACCCAAAAATAGTTGGGTATGCCTCCTGTCTCAGATCCGAAAGAAAAAGGGATTGTTTCTAGAATCGGGTCCTTTCTCGAGGAAAAGTTTCTCTCGAAAGAATTGAGTGGGAGGATGGTGGAGACTTGATAAGGTTATTGAACCGTCACTTTAACTAGTGTGTAGCAGGGCACAGGAAGTTGTTCCTGTGGCGCCTACACCAATTGAAGTGGAAGCTGATGATATTGATCATGAAACTTCGGATCAAGTCACTACCAAAACTCGTAGATCGACAAGGATACGTACTACTCCAGAGTGGTATGTAATCTTGTCTTGGAGGTCATGTTACTAGAAAACAATGAACCTATGAGCTATGGAGAAGCGATGGTGGGCCCGGATTCCGATGAATGGCTCGAGGCCATAAAATCCGAGAAAGGATCCATGTATGAAAACAAAGTATAGAATTTGTAAGAACTACTTGATGGTCGTAAGGCTGTTGGGTACAGATGGTTTTTAGAAGGAAGACAGACAATGATGGTAAGTGTCACCATTAAGAAAGCTCGACTTGTCGCTAGGATGTTTTTCGACAAGTTCAAGGAGTTGACTGCGATGAGACTTTCTCACTCGTAGCAGTGCTAAGAGTCTGTTGGAATTATATTAGCAGTTACTGCATTATATATGAAATCTTGCAGATAGGAGTCAAAACATTGTTTCCTCGACAATTTTCTTGAGGAAAGGTTGTATATGATACAACCAGAAGGTTTTGTCAATCCTATAAGATGCTAACAAGTATGCAAAGCTCCAACAATCCTTCTAAGGACAGGAGTAAGTATCTCGGAGTTGGAATATACGCTTTGATGAGATGATCAAAGATTTTGGGTTTATACAAAGTTTATGGGAAACTTGTATTTCCAAAGAAGTGAGTGGGAGCACTATAGAAATTCTAATGAGTATATGTTGTTGACATATTGTTGATCGGAAATGATGTAGAATTTCTGGAAAGCATATAGGGTTATTCGAAAACTGTTTTTCAATGGAAAACCTAGATTAAGCTGCTTGAACATTGAGCATCAAGATCTATAAGTATAGATCAAGATCGCTTGATAGTACTTTCAAACGAATACACACCGTGACAAGATTTTGAAGGAGTTCAAAATAGATCGGCAAAGAAGGAGTTCTTGGTTGTGTTATGAGGTATGAGTATTGAGTAAGACTCAAGACCTGACCACGGCAGAAGAGAGAGAAAGGACGAAGGTCGTCCCCAATGATTTAGACGTAGGCTCTACAGTATGCTATGTTGTGTACCGCACCTGGAGTGTGCCTTGCCATGAGTCAATCAAGGGGTACAAGAGTGATCCAGGAATGGATCACATGACAGCGGTCAAACTTATCCTTAGTAACTAGTTGACTAAGGAATTTTCTCGATTATGGAGGTGGTAAAAGAGTTCGTCGTAAAGGGTTACGTTGATGCAAACTTTGACACTAATCCGGATGACTCTGAGTAGCAAATCGGATTCTTATAGTAGAGCAGTTATTTTGAATAGCTCCAAGTAGCGCGTGGAAGCTGCATCTACAAGATGACATAGAGATTTGTAAAGCACACACGGATCTGAAAGGTTCAGACCCGTTGACTAATAAACCTCTCTCACAAGTGAGATATGATCAAACACGATGGGTGTTGGATTCATTACAATCACATAGTGATGTGAACTAGATTATTGACTCTAGTGCAAGTGGGAGACTGTTGGAAATATGCCCTAGAGGCAATAATAAAAATGTTTATTATTATATTTCCTTGTTCATGGTAATTGTCTATTGTTCATGCTATAATTGTATTAATCGGAAACCGTAATACATGTGTGAATACATAGACCACAACATGTCCCTAGTGAGCCTCTAGTTAACTAGCTCATTGATCAATAGATGGTTATGGTTTCCTGACCATGGACATTGGATGTCATTGATAATGGGATCACATCATTAGGAGAATGATGTGATGTACAAGACCCAATCCTAAGCATAGCACAAGATCGCGTAGTTCGTTTGCTAGAGCTTTTCTAATGTCAAGTATCATTTCCTTAGACCATGAGATTGTGCAAATCTCGGATACCGTAGGAATGCTTTGGGTGTATCAAACGTCACAACGTAACTGGGTGGATATAAAGATGCACTATAGGTATCTCCGAAAGTGCATGTTGGGTTGGCATGAATCGAGACTGGGATTTGTCACTCCGTATGACGGAGAGGTATCTCTGGGCCCACTCGGTAATGTATCATCATAATGAGCTCAATGTGACTAATGAGTTAGCCACGGGATCATGCATTATGGAACGAGTAAAGAGACTTGCCGATAACGAGAACGAACAAGGTATAGGGATATCGACGATCGAATCTCGGGCAAGTAACATACCAATGGACAAAGGGAATTGTATACGGGATTGATTGAATCCCTGACATCGTGGTTCATCCGATGAGATCATCGTGGAACATGTGGGAGCCAATATGGGTATCCAGATCCCTCTATTGGTTATTGGCCGAAGAGGTATCTCGGTCATGTCTGCATGGTTCCCGAACCTGTAGGGTCTACACACTTAAGGTTCGGTGACGCTAGAGTTGATATGGGTATTAAAATGTGGTAACCAAATGTTGTTCGGAGTCCCGAATGAAATCCCGGACGTAACGAGGAGTTCCGGAATGGTCCAGAGGTGAAGATTTATATATGGGAAATCTAGTTTCAGTCACCGGAATAGTTTCGGGGGTTATCGATATTGTACCAGGACCACCGAAAGGTGTCCGGAGGTCCATCGGGTGGGGCCACCTGCCCCGAGGGGCTTAATGGGCTGAATATGGGAGGGAACCAGCCCCCTAGTGGGTTGGTGCGCCCCCCAAGGGCCCAAGGCGCCTAGGGTTTGGAATCCCTAGGGAAGGGGGCGCCTCCACCTTGCTTGGGGGGCAAGTCTCCCCCTCCTGGCCGCCGCCCCCCTCTAGATGGGATCTAGAGGGGGCGGACCCCTCTCCCCTTCACCCTATAAATAGAGGAGCGGTAGGAGGGCTGTTGTACCCTTCCCCTTGGCGCAGCCCCTCCCTCCCCAACACCTCCTCCTCCTCCGTAGAGCTTGGCGAAGCCCTGCAGGAATACCACAAGCTCCACCACCACACCGTCATGTTGTCGGAGCTCTCCCTCAACTTCTCCTCTCCCCTTGCTGCATCAAGAATGAGGAGACATCCCGGGGCTGTACGTGTGTTGAACGCGGAGGCGCCGTCCGTTCGGCGCTAGATCGGATCTTCCGTGATTTGAATCGTCGCAAGTATGACTCCATCATCCGCGTTCTTGTAACGCTTCCGCTTAGCGATCTTCAAGGGTATAAAGATGCACTCCCTTCTCTCCCTCGCTTGTTGCTAGAATCTCCATAGATTGATCTTGGTGATGCGTAGAAAATTTTGAATTATTGCTACGTTCCCCAACAGTAGCATCCTCAGATGAGGAATTTGTGATAGGAGAGACAGTTGAAGAATTTGCAACAATAGAAGCATTTGAACTTTCAGATGAAGAATTAGCAAATTCTCGTTCAATGTGTTTAAAACCTGGTGGAGTGAATTCTTCCTAAGCAGGACTGATCTGTTGAGCAAGCAATGAATCGTGTTCCTTCTGAAGATCTTCATAACTCACCCTAAGCTGCTCAAGATCTTGCTTTCTTTGAAGAAATTCATAGGAAAGCTTCTCATGATCTGATAAGAGAGTGTTATGATGACTCTGAAGATTGTCAAGCTTCGTCTGGAGTCTTTGAAGATTTTCAGTCAAAGTTTGAGTACGGTCCATTTCTTCACCAACATATCATCGCTCTTGTCTAGCATATTTTGAATCTTTTCAAAAGCCTTTTGTTGTTTCATAGCTATCTTAGCAAGTTTAGAGTAGCTAGGCTTGAGATTTTCATCAGATTCATCCTCACTTGATTCAGAGGAGGGGTATTTGAGTACCTTGGCACCTTTTGCCATGAAGCAATAGGTGGGAGCTTAGTCATCATCGCCGTCATCAGCAGTGTTGGTGATGTCATTTTCCTCAGAGTTGAAGATGGACTTGCGGACAAAAGCGGTAGCGAGAGCTAGGCTCGCCACACCACAGTCTGACTCCTCATATGCCTCCTCTTCCTCATTTTCCTCAGATTCAGCTTCACAGTCCATTTCCTTGCCAATGAATGCCCGAGGCTTTTTGGAGCTGCTCTTCTTGTGACATGAAGACTTCGAGGACTTTTAAGATTTATTCTTCTTCTTTGAGTAATCAGAACTATAATCCTTGTATTTGTTCTTCTTTGATTCCTTCTCCCATTGAGGAAAATCTTGAATGCAGTGACCAGGTTTCTTGCATTTGTGGCAAGTTCTCTTCTTGTAGTCACGAGATGAAGAATCTGATCTCATGTCATCACTTCTTGAGGATTTACCAAAGCGGCCACATCTTGAGAACTTCTGGAATTTTCTCACGAGCATTGCTAGCTCCTGGCTCAGTTCTTCAGGATCACCCAGGCTGCTACCAGAATCCTCACCTTCAGATTCAGAGATAACCTTGGCCTTTAGTGCACGTGATCTGCCATAGCTCGGTCCATAGAGATCTCTCTTCTCAGCAAGATGGAACTCATGAGTGTTTAGCCTCTCGAGGATATCAGCCGGATCAAGTGACTTGTAGTCTCCACGTTCTTGTATCATCAGTGCCAGAGTTTCAAATGAGGAATCAAGCGATCTCAGCAATTTCTTCACCACCTCATGGTCGGTGATGTCAGTGTACCAAGTGCTTGAACCTCATTTGAAATGTCAGTGAGGCGATCGAAGGTTTGCTGAACATTTTCATTGTCGAGTCTTTTGAAGCAGTTGAAGAAATTGCGAAGAACGTCAACTCGAGAGTCATGTTGTGTTGAGACTCCTTCGTTGACCTTGGACAGCCTGTCCCAGATGAGCTTAGCTGTCTCCAAAGCACTCACTCTGCCATACTGCCCTTTGCTCAGATGGCCACATATGATGTTCTTCGCTTGAGAGTCGAGTTGCTTGAATCTCTTCACATCAGCAGCGTTGATGGTAGCACTACTAGAAATACCACTACTAATGGCGCACCTAATATGGCCATTAATGGCGCATCAGAGGTGCGCCATTGACAGCACGCCATTAGTAATTTTTACTAATGGCGCACCACCTAGCGCCATTAGTATCTGAGTATACTAATGGCGCACCACCTGATGCGCCATTACTATCTGAGTATACTAATGGCGCACCACCTGGTGCGCCATTAGTATATGCAAAATGCGCCATTAGTATGCCTCCGGGCATGTATACCAGTGCTTTGGCATACTAATGGCGCACCACCTCCGGATCGCCATTAGTAATCAAGCATACTAATGGCGCACTTCCGGTGATGCGCCATTAGTATGCACTTTGTCATACTAATGGCGCCGCCATGTGATGCGCCATTAGTATGAATATTAGGTTTTTTTATTTTTATTTTCTGTTTTTGCACATGTTACAAAATGTATAATTTGACAAAATATAGACAGCACACATCAACAATAGATTCATCAAATACAATAGAAGATTAGTCCTTGAATACAATTCATCATATTAGTCTCCGAATACAATTCATCATATTAGTCTCCGAATTGAAAAGACCGAACAAAGATAGAACATTATATTACAAGTCTCGAGACCGCGAGTAGCGAAGTTTATCTTCGCATTACAAGTCGATATCGATCATCTAAACTACCATCACATAGAAGAGAGCTGCGGTCATCACGATGAGCATCATCACGATGAAACTTCGTTTTCATCCGGTTCCTCCAACGCTCCTCCCTCTCCGCTAGATAGCGGGCGTATCTAGATTCGGCCTCGGCCCTAGTGGTGTACCCTTTGTAACTGTTACCGCTGAATCGGTGAACCTGTCTCCGACACTCCTCCCGGTCATCGTAGACTCCGGGAACCTTACCCTTGTACACGACATACGTCGGCATCGCTATGCACTAGCCAAACGAAACGTTAGTACCAATTCACAGACAATACATAAGCAATATATAAGTATGCAACAGACCGATCGGAAGAGAAAAGCAAGACATTAATAGCATCGATTACATCTAAGTTGAACGACTCTCGAAACCAAAGAGACATACTACAAGTTCATTAAAGTTTAATTACAACATGACCCAATCGATGTTTCAGAACTAGACAACTCGACTCAAGGGACGGAGCGTGGATGAAGCCGCCGTCTATCGTGGGAGTCATGAAAGAACGGGCGTTGTCATCCTGCATTTGTAGCATTGTGTCGATGTCACTTGGACGGTTGATTTCTGAGGTAGAACTGCCCCGAGGTACGAAGCGACATCTTGATGGATGATTTCTGCAAACTCCGACCGGATGCGAAAGAATTCTTGTCGGAGGTCCGCGTCTGGATTGCCGACACGCCGCGGCCCAATCTTGGAGTTTACTCGGTAGCGAAGTTGATGATGGTCCCGTCATTTATCGCCCGCATGTGATGGATGGCGTAGTAGGCACCCTTCGACCGCCAAAGCGGTTGCTTGACGCAGCGTAACGTATTGTGGGAGAACACGTGCTTGCCGTGCTACGAATAGGCCCGTGAAGGTGCCTCCAGATTTGGCGTGGCAGGGAGAACATCATCAAGAACCTTCTTGACATTTGTGTAGTCTACGTTCGATCGACGGTGCAGGTCGAAATACGTGGCCATGGAATATTTTGGGCTTAGGAGGATGAGCGTGCAACATGTGTCACCGCAGAAAACACGGAATGTTAAAAGAAAAAGCGATCGAAATGTAAGAATTCATATGTTACGGGCGGTTGAGGGAGGACTTACTCGGGAAAGTAAGGCACGAGGAAGTTATCCTTTTCTTGGTTTGCCGAATGACGCCTTCGAGGTAAGAACTTCGCGACTTGCCGGTCCCCGCGCTGCCCAAGATCTTGGCACGCATGTAGAAGGGGTCGACTATCACGATGTCCGGTCTTGTCGCGAATGATCCGCATCTCCATACTCGTGAAAATAGCCGAACGAAGGTGTAGTGCAGCGGATGAAGGTTCAACATAGCGTGGATGTCATCAAAAGCAGGACGATCGTGACGCCCGATGGAGTTATCCACAAAGCCCTTGCCCTCTGGCACCTTGGCAGAAACCGGTATGCCACATCCTTCTCCACGAGACGCCGCTTCTCCAAAGAAAGAACACATCATGCAGACTCCGCATAGCACCGGTTGCAGCATTGAGCATATTTGTCGGTAGCATCGCCCTACCCGCCACATGCACCCTCCTCGAGATATCCTGCGGTGAAGGTGGCCCGTCCCGAGCACGGATCGTACTCGGTGCGGCTGGCTCGCACCCTTCTTAGTCTTTCTTTTGCGTGCCTTCTTCTTCTCCTGTAATGGGACCGAGTTTTGCTCACAACCGCCTTCTTGAGTGTGTTGGGGCTGATAATATTTTGCACCTCGCCTATCTCGAGGCTCGGTGAAGTCGGCAATGGAGGCGTCTCTGAGAGCTGAACGCCAGACGGCGCTGTTGCAACTTGGCTTCTCCATGATGCGAGCTAGATCGCACACGTCTTTTGTTGGGTTTGGTTCTTGAGAAGGAGGCCCCATGAAGTCGCCATCGTACCCATGCTCGGCAAAGTACTGATCGACGCGTTGCCAAATGTATCATAGTCGTCGTCGTCGTCATTACGATCCCGTGCCATATGCATGTTTGGATCCAGTGGCATAGGGATGTCCGGCACCGTTGCGGCGGTCTTGCCATGGGGCCGACTTGGCGCCGGCACGACTGGCGGTGTTGTCTTTGGGGTGGTGTCCCCGCCCCCAAACGAATCTGGCTCTTCGGCCAAAGCAGGGGCCAGCTCAGGCAGGCGCTGAGGGTCATCACGTCATCATCGTCGGCCCCGACGGGTCGATTCGGAGGTAACAAGTCGTCGCAGCCTGGCAGCACCCGAACCAGTTGAACCCTAAACAAGTTGGGTGGCATCATGGTACCGTGGAACAAGGGTTGCCCGGTTGAACGATTTTGCCCTTGGCGACATCGACCAACTCGTTGTTCACGAAGTGGAGGAGATTGCACGGAACGTCGGCGGCGCCCTGCGAAAACATGTAGGGCGTCAGGGATGCCCAGTCAAAGGCAAGGAGATGAAGTCCTCGGCCGAGAGAGGCTTAATTAGTTACCGTGATGATGGCGTCGAGCTCGGCTAACGGGCGTGCAGTGGACGGAGGGGCCGCTTGCTGCAGAGGTGCCGGCCGGCGTACACCCGGGTGCATTAAGCTCCCGTGCCGGCGTCGGAGACACCAATGCCGCCTCCGCGGGAGGCACCAATGGCCCCGCCATCGCATTATGCGAAGTTGCTGGCCGTGAAGCTAGGAATCGGGCGGCCCTGTTGGCCGCCCGCAATCCACGCACTCAACCCGAGATCAAGGTAGGCACAAGGGCGGTGATAAATCGCTCCGAGTCGTTGTTCCACTTGCTCTTGGACAATCTCCGAATCCGCGCCACCTGTGCCTTGAGTTCTTGAACCTCTCGCGCTGGCTTTCCGAGCTGGTCTTTTCTCCTTCCGCACACCAGCGTATAGTATGACCCCATTTTGTCGACAAGCCTTTGCCGCCACACGACCAGGTGACGTCGGCTTCATTGAGCTTATCCTTGTTCTTCATTACATTCAACCCCCTATTTAGAGTGGTGTCCCAAGGGTTTCTTCGAGTCGACCCCGCCATCGCTTTCAACGCTGCGGAAGGAATGTGAACCATTTAGAAATTCGGCTTCATTAATTAGAATGCAACCATATGGAGCTAATTACGCAGGGGTGTATTCCTTACGTAACAAGCTCAAGCTGCCTGGTCTTCGGATCCGTGGTAAGCTCCTTTGTTTTCGGGTACTTCTTGTACCGGCCCGACAAAGTTCCTGGTCTGCTTGTCACCGCCAGATGTATCGAAGAGGCGGTAGGCCTTGCTCGGCACGGTCCGCCTCCTCCTTGTCCCATATAGGCTCCGCCACTCTGTAACCGCCGGGAACGAGTGTGTGTTCCCCTATGTTCAGCTCCCGCATTTGTTTCCCCACTTCACTTGATTGGGAGCTTGCGGTGCTCGAGCAATTGATCTTGAAGTCGTTGTAGTCATCTTCGTGATCGAAGGATTTTTCTCCTTGATCTTCTCATAACTCTCACCTTTCTCGATCATTCTCTTCACATTGCTTTTCCAAGTAGACAGGGCCTTGCTCATCTTCGTGAGGGCAGCATTGTTCACTTTATTCCCTTTGAGGCTTGTGTTTTCAAATTCAGCGGGAACTTGTATCGTTCGTGCAGCTTCGTGAAGAGGAGGTTGCGCAAATTCCCTCGGTCAGGATGCCTCGGGTTCTCGGTGTTGATCGAGACGGTGCTCCGGACAATGCACCCGAGCTGAAGCGAGTACCCCTTGACTATTCGTTTGGGCGCCGTTGGATTCCCGTTGGAGTCCACTTCAGTAACTTCCTCCTTGAGGGTGCGGAGCACGATCGGGCGCCGGTCCTTCCGTTGCCTCTTGGTGGCTGCCATCTGTGCGTCGCCGCCATCATCGATGGTGGCATCCTCGGCGGCACCATCGGTGGTGGCATCAGTGTGGTCATCCTCGGCGGCACCATCCGTGGTCTCGGGATCGGTGGGGAAGGCGGCGGCCTCATACAAGTGAGGTTGTTCCTCCATCTCTGGGACAGCTCCCGAGAATGCCTTGCCGCCCGAACCCCGGCCTCATCGTTGTGGGCCATGTTTCTCTCTAAATAGAAACAAAGTTTGGTCAAAAGTTGGTTATTGTCAAGGAACAAGATCATGGTCTCATCATTTAGGGTTTGTCGACACCGAGGCATCCTAAAATCTAAGCTTTTATCATTGAGGGTTTTTCACGCCAAGGCACCCTAAAAGCCTAACTTTTCATCATTTCGGTTTTTATCGACACCGAGGCACCCTAAAAGCCATGCATTAGTCACAAAGTACGCCAAGACTTGATCCTACTTAATTAACTACTAAGATACCCGGCCCATGCATTAGTCACAAGTACCCCATATGTCCTATTTTTAGCAAAGTCATGCTAAAATTCACGGAAAATTTCAGCATGACCTTTGCTGAAAATAGGACATATGGAGTACCCAATTTGCCGGAACGGAAGTTAATCGACATTCCGGCAAACTCAAGGGCCTCTCGGGTACCTGCAATATCATCACGACACGATGGTCGGAGACAAAACCCAGCAAACTAGCAAAATCATCACAAATTGTTTTCTCGTTAAAGATGATCATCATCTTTACAAGTCTTTCTCAATGTGATCACAAGTAATTCAGAGGCATCACAAGTAATTCAGAGCATCACAAGGCATTAGTAGTTCAAGACATGAACAAGTTTTACAAAGCACATCAATTTGTGTGCCTAACTGAATTAACTGAATTTTCAAGAACGAATAAACTGAATTTTCAAAACTGCAAGAAGCCAATTAAAAAAAATCCCCTTCTTCTTGTCTCCTCTCACTATCTCTCACACATGTACACATGGCAAACCACAAAGGGTGTGTCAAGAAATTACTAAACTAATAATCCAAGAGTATATAAAAACAGCACATTTCCGGATTAGATGAGTGACACCATCAGTCCGTTGCAAACTTGGAAAAAAATTATGACAATCCTTGGAATCGCAGGACAATATTACGAAGAAAGAGTTTAACAGGCTAGCATCATTACTACAGCTCCGTAAATCTAATAGTGATCAAATGAGACTGTTAGCTCCTATGAAATATGTTGTAAAGTCGACAGGCCATAAGATTGATTGAACATGGCTGAGAAAGGAGTAGTACTCGCCTTTCCATACAGCCTAGATAAGCAATATACCAGAATGTCATGTCATGTCAAACAGCAATATTATTTACATGGTCTCAAACTTGTGGTAAAAGATTATATCGAATCTGACGGCAGATGTTTTCAGCAATCAGACTGTTGTCGAACAAATAACCTAAATTGCATTTGGTGGGTTTGTCCAGGTCACACACATACACACACACACACGAATCGGAGGTAGAAGAAGAGACGCACACTTTGGGCACCACACGACTTGTGCCTTTTCTTGAATTTCTTCTTACACAAACAGAACTGAATTACACGGGGTTAAATAACGGACCACCCAAGCTATCACGCACCCACTAGCCACTATCTAGCATGCACACACGCATACACTATGTATGCACTACCATACATAGTCTCAAACCAGTGGAAGAAGACTTATCTATACATGTGCAGTTACTTTTTTTTGAGAAAGTCATGTGCGATTACTTATGTAAGGCCACATTTGTTTGCGCTTATACTTCAGATTTTGCAGCTTTTCCACTTTGGCTTAAAAATACACAGGTTCTTTGAAAATTGGTAAAAAGGATGACCAAATAAAACTAAAAGGAATAATCAGGGGAATCAAAACCTTTAGCGGTGTAGTTTTCGACTGCTCTGTAGCTTTCTCTTGTAACAGCACCTTGAGGCCAATTTAGACGTGTCCCTCGCCTAAAATATTTCTGAGCTGATGAACTGCATATTCCAAGGAATACAATGAGATCTGAGTATAAGTTAAATGCAAGAACAAACAGAGAATTGGATGCAGTACTCAATAGCATATTATTAACTTAAGTGTTGCTATTTAAGCTTACATAATGATGTACAGAGATGTATGGAAGTTCGAAATAGATTTATTCTTCAATACTTTTTAAAGATGATGGCATTTTTTGTTCCTGCTCCCTTTCTTCTGAATCATCAGTTACTTGTGGAAAAGATTGCCAATGCGGGTACTCTCTCTCTCCCTCCCTCCCTGTTGTGTTTGCAGGCACGCACACACATTTGTGCATAATATAATTGCTCCGTACTCTGTAGGAAACATGAAGAGAACGTACGAATTGTTCTTAGCTATTTGATTAATGTTATTGTAAAATTCAGTATTGTCTGAAAGAACAATTCGAACCACTATTTTATTGGTGCAGATGCTGTTCTCTTGTTGTTCATCAAAGCTGTAAATGTGAGAACAAGTGTGCCAATAAATCATTCCAGCTCCGACCTTTGTTCAAAACAAAATTGATTAAGGTACGACCGATTCAAGTTTTCATAATTAGTGAGTTTGGAAAACTAGCCATTTAAGAGGGAAAGTGAGGAGGAACACTGCCACTGCTATATATGGTGCTATGATGTAATATCTGAATATAATATATTTTTATTGCATGGGCCTTGAAAAGAATGTGTTCTAGTTTACGTGTTGCATCGTAAGGGGACTGTGGGTTGCTTATTTTATAAGATTAGAGGAGCCATAATCATTAAGAATATTCTTCCAGCTTCTCTAACCTTTAATGATGTAAAGTATATAGCCCTGAAACCAACCTACAAACTTCTCCTCCTTGTCAAAACCCCGCAAGGATCTCTACCCTCAGCTTCACAGAAACTCACAGGTTTGGGTCTACCGACAACTAAATTCTGCATAGATACTTACTTACTTACGAAGCCTTTGATCCCAAACTAAATTCAGATGGGACCAGGGTTGGGGCAAGTTTCAAAATCTGGGACTGTTTGTATTGTTCTTACATCAAGTAAGTACCTTGGGCGGGTCGAGGGAGGCGGGTCGACGGTGGTGTGGACGGGGCGGGGTCGAGGTGGGGCAGCGGCGTGGGCGGGTCGAGGGCGGCGCTGCTGCGGGCAGCGTCCGGGCGGCTTGGTCGGGCGGCGCCTGTGGCGGCGTCTGGGCGGCGTCCGGGCGGCGGGTCGGGCGGCGTCCGGGCGGCGTCCGGGCGGGCGGGTCAAGGGTCGAGGTCGAGGCGGGCGCTGGCGTCCGGGCGGCCCGGGCAAGGCCCCGGGCGGCGAGGAGAGGGCGAGGAGGGAGAGCGCGAGGCGAGGGCGAGGGCGAGGGCAGCGGCGGGCGGCGGGGCGAGAGGAGAGAACCGAGGGATCGGGCGAAGGGGATCGGGCGAAGGGGGATCGGGCGAGGGGCCACACTAATGGCGCACCTCACGCGGTGCGCCATTAGCATGTTCACACTAATGGCGCACCTCACCGTGGTGCGCCATTAGTATTTTTTTATTTCCACAAAAGCCAAAAGGTTATCTACTACCGGAACCTATCCATGTCAAGCCCACTCTACTAGCTCGATTGGTCGACCTCCAGTTCTCACACCAGAGGTCCTGGGTTCGACTCCTGTGCTCCACAAAAAAATTTAGCATTTAAAAGCTATTTGATACTTATTTATGTTTAAATATGTTCAAACTTGTTTAAATAATAACAGTAATATTTTTTATAAGACAGTAGCATTTAAAAAGCTGTTTGATACTTATTTTTATAAGACGGTGCTGGGTGCGGGGGTCGGCGCGGTTGAGTAGGGGAATCGAGGTGCGGGGGTGTGGCGGTGGATGGGGGTGCTTTCGGCGAGGGACGGATCTGGCGAGGTGGGACAGCGATCGAGATGGAGGGGATCGAGGTGGGCTCCACAATTTTTTAGCATTTAAAAAAGCTGTTTGATACTTATTTGTGTTTAAAAATGTTCAAACTTGTTTAAATAATAACAGTAATATTTTTTATAAGACAGTAGCATTTAAAAAGCTGTTTGATACTTATTTTTATAAGACAGTAGCATTTTTTATAAGACAGTAGCATTTTTTATAAGACAGTAGCATTTAAAAGCCATTTTAAAAGATGGAGGGAATCAAGGGTGCGGGGGTCGTGGCGGCCGGTGGACTGGGGGTGCTCGGCCGAGGGCGGATCTGGCGAGGTGGGATAGCGATCGAGATGGAGGATCGAGATCGAGTGTCCATGAAATTTAAAAATATTCATGATAGTTCAAAAGTACCCATGAAATACAATCGAGAAATGAAGGCTACGATTTAAATACAATCGATCTTAGCTAGCTATCTGTTCACAATCTTCTTGCCCTTCTTTTTACAAATGGAGTTCTTACGTGGAGCAGACGTCCTTTAGGTAGGGTGGTCCTGCTTCTTCTTGTGGTGTATGCTGCTACTTCATCATCGTCGTCATGTTCGATCCTCGGGTCGCCCGTACTTGTCGAAGTCTTGCTCATTGGCTACTCCATCCATTCCGATGATCTTCCTTTTGCCTCTCCTCACGACAACACGACCGGGCTTTGGCGGGTCGGTAATGAAGAAGCATTGGTCCACTTGGGAAGCCAGTACCCATGGCTCATTTTTAGCGGTGACGCTTTGCGCCCATGATCTTGGATTTGGCTTCGTATAACCATGGTGGTGAAATACCGGTCTTCTTTTATGACGTTCTTGGCCCATCGACACGGAACATCGGGACCTTCTCTCCGGCGTAGCTCAGCTCCCAGATCTCCTCGATCCTTCCGTAGTATCTGTCCTTGTCGTTACGGTGTAGGATTCCATCGTTACCCGGAGTTCGATAACCATCGCTCTTCATGTCCTTGGCCTCGGTGTAGAATGTGTAGCCGTTGATATCGTGCGCCTCATAGGTCATCGGGTTGTGCTCGGCGCCTGTGACAAGGCGAATATGAGTTGTTCTTCCGCGGAAGAATCCTCATGTAAAGGGTACGACGGGCTTATGCTTGAACCAACGCGTGAAACATGAGTTGTGCTCTTTGAGTGTATCTCCGTCCGTCCTCTGTTGGCCTCGGTCATTGTCGTCTTTTTTAATAAAGGTTTTGTGCTCTACCACCCAAGGATCGACCACGTCTATGTGTTGTAGCGCCGACTAGGTTTGCTCTTTCAAAGTCGGCGAGTCGACCCTCGAAGTCGACATGCATTTTCGCGGCGACCCTCACGGTGACCCCATCCGCAAGCCTGCCGAGGTGCTGTTGGCCAGGAAGACCAGCGGGTACTCGATGCCTAGATAATTCGTGCGATGGGAGATGCACTCTTGATTGAAAAGCCCACGGCTATGCTTCCTTCGGGCGTGACATGTTGCGAACGTATCCTTTGATGACACCATTCATCCTTTCGAATGGCATCATCTTTGCGAGAACGTCGGCCCGAGTTGGATGATATCCTCCACTATATGGACCAGCGGATGCACCATAACGTCGAAGAATGCGGGCGGAAGTACATCTCAAGCTCGCATAGTATCACCACGATCTCTTCCTGTAGCCTTCTGAGTTGCCTCACGCCAATCGACTTCCGAGAGATGACGTCAAGAAGTTGCATAGGCCAAATAGCGTTTCCGCGGACGTGCGCGTCCATGATCCCACGGATTGCAATCGGAAGTATTCTGCGTCATCGACGCGTGGCGGTCGTGAGACTTCATCCCGCTGAACTTCGCTTCACTGGGTCTAGGTATCTGCTTATCTTCCCGCGTAATCGTAAGGAAGTTTTACTCCTAGGAGGCAGGTGAAAACTGCTCGATCTCCTCGACTTAGAGTGAAGCACGCGGGAGGGTAGTCATTCGGTCTTCTTGGCCTTTTTGCCTTTGCGACGACTTTCTCGTGTCCCGCTTCACCTCATCATCATCATCATCATCATCATCATCATCATCATCATATAGCGTGAAGCTCTGCCGATGCCCATTGATTTCAAAGTCTGCCTTGCTTTCGGCCCATCTTTGGTCCTCTCGGCATGTTGAGCAGGGTACCAAGCAGACTCTCGCACCTGTTCTTCGTGATATGCATGACATCAAGGCTGTGAGGCACACGGTGGATCTTCCAGTACGGCAAGTCCCAGAAAACAGACCTCGTTTTCCATACCTTCAGCAGCGGCTCTGGTGCCTTTCGCTTCTTTCCCGGCTCTGGCGCCTTTTCCTTCTTTCGGCGGTGGGCAGTCTTTCCAATTTTCCAACAGCTTGTCTATTTCCTCGCCGCTCCTCGTGACGCGGGCGTTTTCAGGGTTCGGTTTCACCATCGAACAGATCCTTGCGTTTCCTCCACGGGTCATCGTCGTGAAGCCACCTTCGATGTCCCATGAACATGGTTTTCGAAGACCCGGATCTCTATCTAGCTGGCGATACGTTGTGTCATCCATGCACCTGACGCATCCAGAAAATCCGTGGACTACACCTGCCCGCGACATATCCGTAATCGAGATTGTCGTGCACCGTCGTGAGCAGTGCGGCTCTCATAGGGAAATATTCTTTCTGCGGCGTCCACGTATTGGCTGGCGTTTTCCACGGCGTGTCAAGCTCCTCTTTCGGCAGCCCTAGATACAGATTGATGTCGTTCCCTGGTTGTTTCGGCCCTTCAATTAGCATACTCATGTGAATGTACTTCCTCTTCATGCACAACCAGGGGAAGGTTGTACATCCACACAAACACAGGCCAGGTGCTATGTGTGCTTCTCACGGCTTCCAAACGGATTGACTCCATCGGTTCTCGCGCCCAGCCACGATGTTCCTTGGATCGTTCCCAAATTCGAGTCTTGAAGTTCAACGCTTGCCACCGCTCGCATCCTTAGGGTGACTCGGCATCTTGTCTTTTATCTATCTCCGGATCATTTGCGTCATCTTCCCGCTTCTTCTCCTCCCTATCCGGCGTGCCAACGCAGGAGCTTTGCTACCTTAGGGTCCGCGAAATAGCGCTGCAGACGAGGAGTGATCGGAAAGTACCACACCACTTTTCGAGGAGCTTTCTTCCTCTTCTTGTATCGAGTGACGCCTTTACACCGGACATATGGTAGACTCAGCGTGCTCGTCCCGATAAATGATGCAATTGTTCATGCACACATGGTATTTCACGTGCGGTAAATCCAGAGGACACACGATTTTCTTCGCCTCCTCCAAACTGGTGGGCACTTGTTCCCCTTGGGAAGACGTTCGTGCGAATGACATGTTCTCGTCGAAGCATGCGTCGGTCATTTTGTGTTTTACCTTCATCTCCGGGGCCATGAGCGTTACTTTCAGCGGGTATCCTCGGGCCTGCATCCTTCATACAATGGAGTAACCGCGTCTAACTCAAGTTGATCCATCTTGGCTTTCTCTCGGGCGGCAGCTCTTGCGTTATCCGTCTGCTTGAGAAGCAGCTCTTGAATATGAGGGTCCTGCACCCAGCCCATCGATGGTCCAGCGTCGTCTGCACCGCCGGCATCATCATCTTCATGATCATGCCCGTCGCCTGCTCCGGCATCTTCCTCATCATCATGTCCTGCATATTCTACAAGATGATCGTACAACATCACGATCGTGATCATCGCCGGGATTCTTCGTCTTCTCGCCGCCCGAGCCGCGGTGGTTGTCTTGCTGCCCTTCCTCATTTCTTGCCCGGCCCGCATGGGCGACTTCGTAGTCATCTTCATCACCTTGCCACCGATAGCCATCCATGAAACCACGCAACAGCAGGTGGTCCCGCACCTGCCGGAATCCGGGTCCGCAATAAGGCTCTTCACTTGCATCTTCGACACGGACATCTTATCTCCGTCTCGTTCTTTTGAAGCATCTCGGCCTTCGCGGACCTCAAAAACCTATTCACGATGCCTTCGGTCATCGTGCGGACCATGGTCGTCAAGGGTAGAGCAAAACGATATTTTAGAACCAAGAAAAAATTTGGCATGACTTTCCCTAAAAATAGGACCAAAAGGATGCTTAATGCCAAAATTCTCGCCAAAGCGGAAATGAATCAACATTCCGCAAAATATTGGCAACTATCGCATTTCAAATACCGTACACCTCCAAACACAAACACATATGCAAACACCACAAACATATGCAACACCACGAACATACATAGATCTAGCTAGGCCGTAAAAGTGCATGTGCACATTGTTGTAAGGAGAACAACCTAAATATAGCTTCCCCTTACTTACCTATTAAAACAAGGTAATTTAACCACTTAATTTGAATGAATCTATGGTGGAAATGAGGTGAAAAGAGGAGGCACCGAGACAAGGAGGAGGTGGAGAGAATGAAGTGGGAAGAAAGTGAGTGTGTGGGTAGGAGAGGCTGTCCCAAATATCTTGTTGCTGCCCACTTACTAATGGCGCACCTCTTGCATGGTGCGCCATTAGTAGTTACCACTACTAATGGCGCACCTAAGCAGGATGCGCCATTAGTATGTTTGGACAGCGCACTAGTTCAAAAAAAAAGTTTCTATACTAATGGCGCACCAACACCTTTGGTGCGCCATTAGTAGTTACAACTACTAATGGCGCACCAGGGTGTGGGTGCGCCATTAGTATGTTTGAACAAGCGCACTAGTTTAAAAAAATTGGTACTAATGGCGCACCCACACCACAGTGCGCCATTAGTAATTACAACTACTAATGGCGCACTCGGGCAGGATGCGCCATTAGTATGTTTGAACAGCGCACTAGTTCAAAAAAAGTTTCTATACTAATGGCGCACCCACACCTTTGGTGCGCCATTAGTAGTTACAACTACTAATGGCGCACCGAGGTGTGGGTGCGCCATTAGTATGTTTGGACAAGCGCACTAGTTTAAAAAAAATTGGTACTAATGGCGCACCCACACCACAGTGCGCCATTAGTAGTTACAACTACTAATGGCGCTTTTCGGGCAGGATGCGCCATTAGTATGTTTGAACAAGCGCACTAGTTAAAAAATTGGTACTAATGGCGCACCCAAAGCATGGTGCGCCATTAGTTGTTTAGACTCTAATGGCGCATCATATGGCGGTGCGCCATTAGTATATACTAATGGTGCACCATCTTTCCGGTGCGCCATTAGTGTCATTTCCATCTATAGCCCTTTTCCTACTAGTGTATGAGTGATAGAGGGAACACCATTTTCCACAACGTACCAGAGATCATTGTCAATTGCCTCAAGAGGCATTCGCATCTTATTCTTTCAGTAGGGATAGTCCGTCCCATCGAAGGTAGGATACCCAGCAGAGACCTTGATCATACCTGCAGTCGACATAACTAAAACTCCAGGTGGTTAAACCAAAATCACACAGAACAAGGGAGTACCTTGCTCTGATACCAATTGAAAGTGTGTTATATCAACTAGAGGGGGGTGAATAGGCGATTTTTACAAAATCGTCACTAAGGAATTTCAAGTTGAGGAAATTCCTAAGTCAGGAACAACTAGCAGCGGAATAAGTAGTCAGATGCAACCATAACAGAGTAGTAGCACAGTCATCACAATGAAATGAAAATAAGCACAGAGTACAAGAAGCGTAAACATAGGATAAGCAGGCTGAAGACAAACTGACTGAAGAAATAGGATTGAGGAAATTGAGAAAGTCTTCTGTCAAAGTCTTCAAACAGTAACAATCAAGTACTTCTACACAGGAATGAGGAAATTAAAGAGTTGAGGGAATAGAACCAGTAGCTTGCTGAAGACGATGATTTGGTAGACCAGTTCCAACTGTTATGACAGTCGTACGTCTGGTTGAAGCAGCTAGGTATTTAAACCTGAGGACACACAGTCCCGGACACACAGTCCTCACCGTATTCTCCTTGAGCTAAGGTCACACAGACCTCACCCAATCACTCGTGGTAAGTCTTCAGGTGACTTCCAAACCTTCACAGACTCAGTCACTCGGCAATCCACAATTTCCTCTTGGATGCTCTAGACCATGACGCCTAACCGTCTGGAGGTTGCACAGTCCTCAAAGGTAACAAGCATCGGTTCCACAAAGGAACAACACCTTCAGTGATGCTCAATCACTTTGGGTTTGTAGGTGTTTGGGTTTGGGTTCTTGGGTTTTTCCTCACTTGATGATTTTCGCTCAAAGTCCTCGGAGGATGGGATGCTCTCAATGACAAGTGTCAGTTTCTTGCAGAGCAGCCAACCAGCTAGTGGTTGTAGGAGGCAGCTATTTATAGCCTAGGGAGCATCCCGACATGATAAGACATAAATGCCCTTCAATGATATGACCGTTAGGTGGGTAGATATTTTAGACAGTTGGCGCATAGCACAGCAACGATTCGAAATTTGACTATCAAATTCCTCAGGGCTATCATGATCCTCACTTGTAGGCAATCCGCACTGGCTAATTCCTAACTCCTCAGTCAGAACAAATTCCTCAGAGACCAGAACATCTTCGTCTCTATCACTGAAGAAATTGACTGGACTGTATGAGATTTCCAATGGCCACTCGAAGGATTAGTAAGTGTGGGATTTTGAGATGAGCATCACTTGGAAACTTTTCCTTAGTTTTACCTCAACCCCCTTTAACAGTATGGTGTTTCCTATGACTCAAGAAACAGAAAAACGAAACTACGAAAACCAAAGTCTTCACGCTTCATATTCCTCGCATGAATATCAAGTCTTCAGGATCACACCAATTTCTTCACTTTCAAAGTCTTCAGTTGAAGACATTCATCTTTAGGGGTTGACTTCCTCTGTAAATATCAAACTCCTCATAGACTTATAGACCTGTGTACACTCACAAACGCATTAGTCCCTTAACTTATAAGTATTCAATACACCAAAATCACTAAGGGGCACTAGATGCACTTACAGAAAGCGAAGCACACTATCGATGCCCTGAAGTGACCAACACCGCCTCCGCTGGATTCCAACTATGTTCGCGCTCTTAAAAAGACATATGAAGATGTGCGGCAGTTGGGAACTACTTCTAGTGATAAAAGGTTAGCAGAACGAAGAAGTGGGAAAAAATCCCCAGCTCGGCGAACATGCGAACCAATCGTGCCCCCCGCTTAAGGTGTATAGCAATATCGTTGCTAACCTGCCGGGGATGTTGCCCGGTACCAATCCTGGTGATTACCTGGGCGATGATGTAGAGTTTGAAACAATGGAGGTGGACGAATTCAGATACCTGTACGGGAAGCCTCTCGTCAAATATGGACATCCTCCTCTAACAACGATGATGCGAAGATTCCATAAATGGTACATGAAAACCTGCAGGGAGTCTGGGAAGGATACTTTGCCGCTGAGAATTAAAGAAGAGCACGACCTCGTTGGAATGGATGTGTTGTCTGTTGAATTTGACGAGTTATTCTAGTTATACAATCAAAAGGCCCTCGACAAAACACTCGTGACTTGCTACTGTCTGTAAGTACCACTTTTGTAATTAAGTCTTAGCATATAGCTCAACTCTTTCATTGCATGTGTATATATAATTATCCTCACTATATTATGCAGATTGAAGACCATCGAATGCAGAAAAGCACAAATCTATGACATTGGGTTCATTAACCCAAATGTCATACATGAACGGACGGTTCAAAAGAATGTCACAGAAACCGAGGACAACTTGCTACAATCATTGCTCAAAAATCAAAACAAAGATAAAAATACTCTTTCCTTACAACTTCAAGTGAGTGTTACTATCTTGTGCATATTCGGTTTCCCTTATTACTCAAGGTTATAGTAATGTAATTGATGAGTTATGCATGTGTGCGCAGGTTCCACTTATTCTCCTAGAGATTAAGCTTGAGCAGGGAGTAGGAACCGTCTTAGACTTGAGACGAAAAGACCCCAAGGACCATGCGGACATGACTCAAATGCTCCAGAAGTAAGTTCAATCGATCATTATCGCACCATATCGGCAACTTTGTTCATTTCCTGATATCAAGTAATTATTTTCTTTGTCTGGCAGGGTTTGGAAAGAGTTCACCGCAATTACTCCGGGACTGTCGAGCGAGCTTCGATTTACACATCTAAAAGTAAGTACTACTACCTAGTTACGTGCATCTTCCATTGATTCTAGCTAGTTTCATCAATACCATTTAGCATGCTTGCTTATCAGCTTGATTGGCCTCTATTTCTCGTAAAGTGCTTGTGGAAGGAAGCCGGGAATGATTTTTGTGGATACTACATTTGCGAGTTCATCTACAACGCGACGGCCTTTGAGCGGGGCTACTCTAAAAAACAATATGAAGTGCGTAAGAAAAAATATTCACAGTTTTATTTTATTACCATCATTTATGTTGAGTTCCATTCATATACATGTATTGAACCTCTTCTTCAATTTAGATCTGGCAGATGCGGGATGAACTCCTATCACAAGATTGCATACAAGCAATTCAAGAGGAATTGGTGGATTCTTTCTTGATCACATCGTCATTAAAGCCGGAGAATACCATGTGGAAATTGACATTAGATGTTAGGGATTGTAAGAGATCTTATATTGCATATATGTAGCTAGCTAGTAGCGTCGGATAGATATACGAAAACTTGTTGTTCGACAAATCTCTTGAAGAAATAGAGGTGCACTCCTCTCTGTATATGTTCATGACGATCTTGTGTAATTAATGGTTCCTTCATTTGCTTACTTGCTAGCGTGTCGAGTTCTCTCTATGCGTATAGTAGCTAGCGTCGACCAAGCACGGAGATAAGAGAGGTCACTTCTCTCTATTATCTAGCTAACACAATATATGAGACCCCTAAATTAACCCTACAAAACCCCCTAACCCCCCCCCCTAACCCCCCCTCCCTTAAAAAACAAAAAACCCTGCACCTGCCAGCTGCTGACGCGTGGATGCCTTTTGGTCCCAGTTGGTGTTACAAACCGGGACTAAAGGTGCTCCAGCCTGGGCGCCGCGCAGCGGTCACGTGGACCCCTTCTGTCTCAGTTCGTAAGCGAATTGGGACTAAAGGTTTTGGGCTTTAGTCCCGACCCATTAGTCCCAGTTCCAGAACTGGGGCTAAAGGGCCTCTGGAACCGGGACAAATGGCCCGTTTTCTACTAGTGTCATAGGTCGGTTTGTCGAAGAGCAAACTCAGGCCGTATTATCTTTAGACAAGTATGAACTTCTTTTGCCTTCGAGATTCTATTATAGGATTTCTGGGTTCTAAAAATAGTGTTTACACTTCTAAAAAACTGCGATAACACGGTATGGATAGGCTGGTTAGGATTTACAATTGCAGTGGAGGTTCTATTTTGCACTATAAATATGCATGAATATGTTCTTTCTGGAAATCCAGCACAACTTTTCTTGATGTATTGTTTGTCCAGAGTTAACCAAATACAGTTCACTGGGGATGAAAGCTCATTCAATCATGAACCTATATAAATGCATGAATATGTTCTTTCTGGAATTTCAACACACCTTTTCTTGAATTATTGTTGTTTGTTAAAACTTAGAAGTTATGCAATATAGACGTAGAGGTTGAGGGGTCGCACAGGATCACGGGTCCGGGATCCAGCGTCTCCGCACCCATGGGATCCAACTATCACCCCTCTCCCGATCTCCTCTCACACCGGGCTCCTCGAGCTCAGACCGGCCAAATCTTGCCAACTAAATATCATCTATTTGAAGACTAATGCACTAATGTCCTACAACTTGATATCATACAAGAAGAGTGCTCATGTTCTGTTAGATTATTTTTGTCTTTGGTAGTGTTTGGTTTTAGGATGATAGGTCATAATTTGATTACTTTGTTTCTACCACACTTGGCACTGTTACACAAATAGTACCTCTATTTTTTATTGTTGCTTTCTCTGTTTCTTAAGCCTAGAACACTATTGTTCTAGATTTTATAGTTGAAGGATTAATGAAACTATTTGGACTGGATTTCTCTTTTCTAGCATTTGTTCCATGTGAGAGAGATAGCACATTTGACATTGTACTGAAATAATAGTGGAGTTTTCTAAAGAAAGGCTAGCAGTACTCAATTGATTATAGGTTCTGAAAATGGTATGTTAATTTTGCATTTGCATGTCTGGTGGTTTGTGATGCCATAAAGAAGAGCCCTATGTACCAATTCTGTTGGTGCTAGATGTTTGATTATGTGATGTCAACATTGATTAGTTCTAGGAAACTACAGAAATCTGAAGGTGAGGATTTTCTCTAATCTTGTGGTGCTTACAACTTTGACCTTGAACTGAATTCTAAGACTACTTACTTTTGTGGAAGGCTAAACCTAAAAGTCTGAAGCGAAATCTGGTACCAGTTTTCCCCCTCAGCAAAAATTGCATTGAGGTAAGCTATCTTGAAGGTCTGTTTTTTTTTCAGTGATGCATGACCATAGTGTGACATGAAGTTTTTATCTTTGATCCTTGCCATACTCTGTTGAACCATCTCAAGGTGTATGGACCTGGTTCTTTTTAGGCACAATTTCCTTATTGTATTTTCATGCTCATTTAATTCTTTTATGTTTTCTTTTTGGTTGCAGTGGTTGAGGATATATCCTAAGGCATGAATGGATGTGTTTGACGCTATGAGATGGTGTAAGTCACTGATGAGGCAAGTGGCCGAGGTGAGCTCAGGAGGATGCGGCGGCACAAATGAACTTCGTTAACCAGCTCACAGGTAAAAAATGTGGTTTGAAGTGAATTTTCAATTTCTGTGACTTCCCTTTTTAAATGTCCAAAAATAAATACGAATATCATACTGAATATGGAGCTTTATTTGATCTACATTTATATCCTCCAGCCTTTTGCGTTGATGGATTCTCATTGATCAGAAATATAGCCTCCAGCCTTCACACATAAAGATTGATTTGTCACTTTAGCTGGTTGTACCTCATGAACTAATACGGATACATCCTAATAACTGCAGTACTATGCGTACCCACTGTACATCATACAATCCACTGTTGAATAAAAAGATATTGTAATTCCCTCATAAACCAACCCTTCATTACTTTGGTTTTATTACTTCTCACCATATGTCCATAAGTATTGAACTACATATGTCGTTTTATCTTGTAAAGAGCCATAAGGATGTATTTTCCTGCCTTTCTTTGCCACATGAATATGTCTATTTATTGTTTGTCAATAATATTTGTATTACCTGGATGGATTAAAGAATGTGTATGCTTTCATTTTTTACTCCATGTGTCACATCCATGTATCTTGCATCCCTATCCAGAAAACCTTATTATGTGCTCATCGTTGCAATTATATGTGATACAAGTTCAGTGCAGTATATATTCACCTGCTACTCTAGAAGCCAACTTTTTTATGTGCTCATTCCTGCAATTATATGTGATACAAGTTCAGTGCAGTATATCTTCACCTGCTACTCTAGAAGCCAGTATGTGCTACAAGTTCAGTTCAGTGTAGTATATCTTCAGTACTACACCCCATGTTCACCTTTCAGTCGATGAAGGTTTAGTACTCTCAGCTTTCAGTGCTACTAGTAGAACCTGCAACAGTGGCCTCCTGAACGCTGCTTGGTCAATATTAATTTCATAAACCGCAATGGTTTTCCACTTCTGGGATCCTTGAGAGTGATCAACAATTGAATCCTGGTAATCATCGACTCTTCTCTCCCACAGACCACTCCTTTCTATCTGGCCAATCATTTTACATTGTTCCTCATCCTGTTTGTTTGGATAAAGTGAGGCTTTCATGGCTTTTCTTACCTATTTGGTATGTCCTTGCACTAATTTTGATCACGTGCTATTAGATTTCTACAATTGGAACGAAGTGTATGTGCCCTACTGCGACGGGGCGTCATTTTCTGGGGATGTGGAAGGTCAAGCACATGTGATTATTTTGAATTCGGGTACATTGTCATTAACTTTGTTGCTTGAAGTGATGTTTTGTTCGTGATGATGTAGGATAGAACTACACTTTCCTTCAGAGGATAGCGCATCTTTGAAGCGGTTATTGATGAACTCATGGAAAAGGGACTTGCCAATATTGCACGGGTCATAACTAATTTATTGGTTTCAGATTGTATTTCCACACATTTCAGTCCCTCTTTACGGGATGTTCTGCTAGTGGTCTAGCCACGACACTACACTGCGATGATTTTAGTGCAAGATTTTCTCAATAGTTTGCAACTAAATTCCTTGCTGATGTACAGTTTTTTCTTGACATGTAAGACTCTTGAAAGTAGATGTAATCCACTTTTGGGGGGGGGGGGGAGGCCCTTTTGGTGTTGTCTATGATGGTGTTGTTAAGCTCTAGATTAGTTGTCGGACATGCTTTATCAAACTTTAAAAGCCATCTCTTATGTTATAATCAAGTCTTCTGATCACCTGCTTATCCTTTGTGTACTTATGTAAAACATGACTATTAGATCAAGCTTTGTATGTAGAACTCTGTTTTTCATGTGGTTACTGGTTGGTCTGTGCCAACACTCACGAGAATGTTGCAAAAAAAATCTGGCCCATGTAATTTATGCCAATTTTTAGGCACAGTGATTATTAATGAAATTTGCATGACAGTACAAGCTCTTTTTTTAAATCCATAGGAACTTGCCCTATGAAGAAACTAAATAGCATAATCAACTAAAGTCATGACCTCTTCAAACCCACTTCATAAAAAAATCATAAGATTGAATACTCCGAATATGTGAGATTCTTTTTACCTAAAGTTGACACTCTTTTGAACCCACTTTCAGTTCTATTGGTAAACATTATTATCAATAGTATATTCGTCATGAGGCTTTCAAAGATCATAAGAGGGATCACCCCAATCATTGATTAATGTTTAACCTATGGGATCAGTAGCTCCAACAAGGGTTTTCATTTAGGATGAAAAGGCACTACTAGGAAAAGGGCTATAGATGGGATGTGCACTAATGGTGCACCTGTCAGGTGGTGCGCCAATACTATATACTAATGGCGCACCATTTGGTGATGCGTCATTAGTGTGGAAGACACTAGTGGCGCACCAGACACATGGTGCGCCACTAGTAGTAAAAAAAAATTCCATTTTTCCATACATACTAATGGCGCATTAGGGCGAAGTGCGCCATTACTAGTTCTACCTAGTAATGGCGCGCAGACGAACGATCTTGTCGATCTTGTATTCTTTTTTTATTCTTTTTTTTGCAAAACTACTAATGGCGCACCGTGTCACAGTGCGTCATTACTAGTTTAAACTAGTAATGGCACACTATGTCTCGGTGCGCCATTATATATATATTTATTTATTTTACTTTTTTGCAAAACTACTAATGGCGCACAGGGCGCCGAGCACAACCTGATGACATATGAGGCGTACGATATCAACGGCTACACATTCTACACCGAGAACAAGGCCATGAAGAGCGATGGTTATCAGAACTCCGAGGTAACGATGGAATCCTACACCGGTAACGATAAGGACAGATACTACGGAAGGATCGAGGAGATCTGGGAGCTGAGCTACGCTGGAGAGAAGGTCCCGATGTTCCGTGTCAGATGACCGGTATTTCACCACCATGGTTATACCCGAAGATCGATTGTATTTAAATCGTAGTCTTCATTTCTCGATTGTATTTCATGGGCACTTTTTGATATCATGAATATTTTTAAATTTCATGGGCACCTTTTGAATTCATGAGGACACTCGATCTCGATCCCCCTCCATCTCGATCTCGATTCCTCCTCCATCTCGATCTCGATCCCCCTCCATCTCGATCCCACCCGCACCCTCCCCCGCTAGCTCCACCGCCGCCGACGACCCACCGCAACCCTCCCCCGCTCCACCGCCGCCGACGAGCACCCGGCCCCCCGCACCCTCCCCCGCTCCACCGCCGCCGCCGATGATATTTTCAAGTAACAAATTTGAACATATTTTTTAAAAAATTATTACTGTTTTTATAAAAAAATATTACTGTTATGATTTAAACCAGTTTGAACATATTTAAACACAAATAAATATCAAACAGCATTTAAAATGCTTTTGAATTCATGAGGACACTCGATCTCGATCCCCCTCCATCTCGATCTCGATTCCCCCGCCAACTCGATCTCGATCCTCCATCTCGATCTCACCCGCACCCTCCCCGCTTAGCTCCACCGCCCGACGACCCACCGCAACCCTCCCCACTCCACCGCCGCCGAGCACCCCCCCCCCGCACCCTCCCCCGCTCCTCCGTCCCCTCCGTCCCCTACCGCCGCCGCCCCGACCCTCGTCGGACTCCACCCCCGCCGCCCCCGCCGCCCCCGCGCCCCCCACCACTGCAGCTCCCCGCGCCGCCCCCGCCCCCACGCCCCACCACTCCCAGCCGCCGCCCCACGCCCGCGCCCTGAGCCGGAGGAGGAGGACCAGGAGGAGGACGAGGAGGAGGAGGAGACGACCGCGGCTTCCTCCGGGTCCAAGGCGGCCGGCCGGCGCCGTGTACGCCCTCGACTGCAGGTGAGCCCCTTCCCTCCACTTGCTTCTTCTTCTTCTCCCTCTTGTCCTCAACCTCTGCTCTGAGTCTCGACCGTTGTGCGCGCCGGGCCCGTCCATCTCCGGCGAGCTCACCACACCGCGCGAGCTCAACGACCGCTGTGCAGGGCACCACCATGCAGGTTACCCTCTGAATGTCAAAATTTCAACAATTTGATGGAGTACAATTGTTACAGTACAGTCAGAATTGTGTATGATTGTGCCTAAAGTAGATAATAGTGGACTTTTTTAGAGGCAAGACTGTTACAGAAAAATTCAGTTAGGTACAGTTACAGAAAAATTCAGTTAGGTACAGTTACAGAAAAATTCAGTTAGGCTTTTTTAGAGGCAATACTAGTGGATTTTAGGTATCTATTTGCTTGTCCTTCAAATAGGGGCAAGACTGTTACAGAAAAATTACTAAATACAGTTAGCTACTGTCAAAAAATTCAGTTAGGTACAGTTAGCATCATGTAAGAAAATGGCCATAATGTGCCCTGATAATGATGTATTTTGTCATAAAAATATCATATTTGTGATAGTTAGCATCAGTTAGGTACAGTTAGCATCAGTTAGGTACAGTTAGGTACTGTCAGGCTTGTTAGATTAATCTTCAGTTTACTTGACTTTTGAGCCTGCTAGTAGTTTACTTCCATGAGTTGTTTGATTGACATGGCACATTTGCAATGGAGTTTTATATATCTTTAGCCACTGTTTACTTGATTTTCAGGTTTGCTCGGCTTTTTACTTTACTTTAATTCTGGCAGGTCAATTTCTTCTCCCTCGTGTGGCATCACTGTCATATGACAGTATTAGTAAGCAAAGATTTTGTATGCTATCCCCATTGATTTTGGGGACTGTATTGCTTTGCTTGGTTTTTGATTTTGATTTCTACTATTGGATTGGGTTGAGGACAAGTTTTGTAGGTCTGGACCTTCAAATTCCATTCCTAGGTAGGGTAGCAACAACCAGTAACTTAATTACTTAGTTTTGACTACCTGTCATCAATCTCTAGGCACATGTAGTCAGTAGGCTCTAGAATTCAATTCAGATAAGCACCTATCTATCATCGTTTTTCATTTCATTCTCACTTCGTTTCACCTATATATGTATGATATATATCCTCCCTCTCCACAAACAAACATAGATAGACCATTTCTTACTCTATATAGGAATGTACCCAATTCCTACACTAGATACATAGATAGGCAGCAGCAGCTTAACTGATCCCAAATCCTCCTCCTTCAAGGACCACTTCTGCCATTTCTTTGCTCCATATAAATTGCAGACAAACAAATTAATGTGCTCATATATTCACATTACAGTCAGTCAAACAAGATTTGGGGGGTAGTATTTCTGATTTTAGAGCACCTTTGCTGGATGTATTTTGTAATCAAAAAGACTCTTCCTTTGCGCTAGTTTTCCTCTCGTTTGTTGTTACGCAAGATTATGATGATGGAAGAGACATTACTGAAGTGTTAAAGTATGCATGTTTTGCTTAGTTGAAGAATCTGAGATATTGTGGTACAAGTTCGTGGCTTAAATTTGCTTGTTCTTTGTTGTTGCCCATGATGTGCAACATATGCAGCTAGATTGTTCCTGCTCTTGTGTATCTGGTTTTATATTTATAACCTGCCATTACTGGATATTCCAATTGTGGTGTCCCTGTGATATAGGGTTGGCCGTTTAATTGATACACACCAAATTTTGCGGTAGCAGTGGTCGTTTCCTGATCAATCATGCCTAGTAGACTTTTTAATTAATTAGGAGCAGTGAACCCTTGTTTTGGAAACTTGAAACTGACTGGCTGTTTAGCAATGTTCAGTAGGACCGAATTGTAGTAGCGCATTTACAGGGTAAGCTTGATGCATTATTTCCAGTATGTGTTCTTCTCTACTTGATGGTGTGATGAAATGGTGCTTGATCTGAAGTTAGAAAGCAAGAGTGTGACAAAGTTATGTTAGGACGTAGTTTGTGATGATGCTACTTGTGATCTTGTGATGATGCTACTTGTGATCTTCTGAAATGACCCATTGGTGACTTCATTACGCGGGGATAATGATTTTGCAGGTACCCTGAGAAGCCCTTGAGTTTGCCGGAGTGTCGATTAAATTCCGTTCCGACAATTCGGGTACTCCATATGTCCTATTTTCAGCAAAGGTCATGCTGAAAATTTCCATGAATTTTAGCATGACTTTGCTAAAAATAGGACATATGGGGTACTTGCGACTAATGCTTGTTATCATGCATGTTTTATGATCTGTTGTAAGGATACTAATTGGTCTCTTCTGCTGCTTATCAGAGATGGCGGGAAGCAGCCACCGCCGCTCTGCGACACTGTAGTACGAGTTGGATGCTTCCGAGTTCTTCAGTATCATACTTGGGACTTCAAAGTATCATCCATGACGCAGGTATATAAAAGCGAGAGATCTCCCTTCACCCATCTCATTATGATATCTGTTGTTTGCTACATCACTCATTGTCCCAAACTGCAGAGGCTGCCCGACAGTTTTATGAACATCTTTGGGTGAAGATCCGCCAAATAATGTGAAGCCATGACAGTGGCAGCGGGTTTCATGACGATGGGATGTGGAGTTGGTGATCAAGGAGGACCACATGTACTTGTCTCGTGGGTGGGAGAAGTTCTACCGTGCCTCGACCTACGGTGGGGTACTTCCTTCTCTTGATCTGACGGCGACACCACCATGCTCATCGTGAAGGTGTTCAACGCGACTATGTATGCATGCGCTCTGTTGGCGATGATGATGCGATGCGCTCTGCCTCTTCTTATTCCTCTACATTTGGCTTTGTCTCACATCGATTGTTAACGGTCATTGTTGCATTTGGACAGGTAATGGGAGCAGCAGCAGCGACACTGGCTACAGCCAAAGCAGCAACGACTATGGTTGTAGCAAAAGCAACACCCATTCTGGCTTTAGCGAAAGCAGGAGCGATGCTGGGAGCAGCATGGACAACAAGAAGGATGATCCGGAATGGAGTGCGGGAGAAGAGGAGCAGAGTGGGGATGAGGAGCTGCAGGATGACGATGGGCATCAGGCTGAGGATGACCTAGCACTGGTGGTGGCTGACCAAGGGCAAGAGATGGTGGTGGCTGACCATGGGCAAGAGATGGAGGTGGCTGAGGATGACCTAGCGATTGTCGTGCCCGTCCTGCCTGAAGGTGGCCTCGCGATGGTGGTGGTGCCTGACAATGACCACGCGCCGGTGGTGGTATTTGGCGAACCCACAATTTGGGCGACATGACCACGCCAATTGTGGTAGAAGACTACATCCCACTGCCTCCACTGCCTCCACCGCCTCGCCGCTCTTGGCGCATCAGGCTGAGGAAGGAGAAGGAGAAGAAGAATGCATGAGAACTGAACATTGTCAGGTATGTCGATCTCCAAAATGATATATATATACTTAGTTACCTATGTTATCTCTAATATGCTTAGTCTCCTATAGGTTAGCTTCATTTTACCTAAGTTGGCTCTAATATGCTAACTTAGAGCTTATATGCTTAGTTTCCTATAGGTTAGCTCCAAAATAACTTATGTTAGCACAAAATGATCAAGTTTACATAATAAGTTTATAGTCTTTTTCTTATTCTTCTTCTTTTCCAAAATGGCATAGCTTAGCTTCATTTTACCTAAGTTGGCTCTAATATACTAACTTAGAGCTTATATGCTTAGTTTCCTATAGGTTAGCTCCAAAATAACTTATGTTGGCACAAAATGATCAAGTTTACATAATAAGCTTATAGTCTTCTTCTTATTCTTCTTCTAGTGTTCTTCTTTTTATAGTATTCTTCTAGTCTTCTTCTTCTTCTTCTTCTAACTTCTTGTTTATCATTTTGCAGATTTGATTTAATTCACGGAAGCTTGCATGGATGGAGTGCTTCTTTTTCATTTGTGTTTTTATTTTGTATCAATGTGAAACTTTTGTGAATTGATGGATAACGGTGTTGGATGAACAATGTGAAACTTTTGTAATATGTAACGATGGAACTATGATTGTTATATGGATGCTTGTTGTATATATATATGTTGGCTATGTATCAATGTTGGCTATGTATGTATATATGATGGAACTTGTGTGTTGGCTATGATTGTTATATGGATGCTTGTTGTATATATATATGTTGGCTATAATTGTTATATGGAACTATGCGTTGGCTATATGTTGGCTATGTATATATATCTCATATGTGAAATAGTGACCTGAGATTAAGAAAAAACCAAAAAAATTGAAAAAATTGTTACTAATGGCGCACTACAATATGGTGCGCCATTAGTATAGCAGACACTAATGGCGCACTGCTTGGTGCGCCATTAGTATACCATATACTAATGACGCACCAGTGATGCGCCATTAGTAAAAAATACTAGTGGTGTGGTACTAATGGCGCACCGGTAATGCGCCATTAATAGGCAAAACCGATGCGCCATTAGTAGACCTTTTCCTAATAGTGAGGGTTGTATTGGTAAATGTGCATAGCTTATACGACACCATCATCAGAACCATGACACACATTTTGCCTTAGTATTTACAAAGTCCATTATTGCTACCATGTTGATGTGTGAGAAAGCACAACATCCAAAATAGTAGCGCACGCGACCACCTCAAGGCGCGCCACATCCACTAGTATAGTGCAAAGAGTAGTGTGTTTAGCCTCAGCCACACGTTCACTGGCGGAGCTACATGTTGATAAAATCGGCCATGGCCCGCCCAGCTCGTAGAAATTATAGTGAAGATTAAGAAACTAAGCCATGGGGTTGTAAATAATGGATCTTCCTTTGTACCGGTCCGCCCAGGCTTTCTATTATAGCTCCGTCACTGCACATGTTGCTAATGTAGAGTGCACACTAGTGACGTCCCCGCAACTAACTTCATAATTATATTGAATATGTTTCTAAATAACATATGTCATAATTTTTGTGTAGAATTTTTAACCACATATTCAAGCGATTAGATGATGACACCATACAAAGTTTTTTTTAGTATTCGCCAAAAAAATAGTTTATTTTTTGAGGACAACATTACAACTATTGTAATAAATTAGCTTAAAATTCTAAATATAGACTAGCAGCGTGCTAAGAGCATCTCCAGCCGTTGGCCCCCAGGGGGCGCCTAAAATCGCCGCCTAGGGGTGACCCGGCGCAAAAAGTGAGACTGGGGGCGAGTTGGCCCCCAGCCGCCGCCCCCAGGGCCGGCCCCAGGCGTGGTAAAAAAAGGGAAAAACTTGGGCTGAAACACGCCAATTTTCGGTAAACTTGGGCTTTTTACATTCGCAAACTTGGGCTAAAACATCCCATTACAAATAAAAACTAGTCAAAAAATCTTGTTGAAGGCCGAGAAGTCGCCGTCGTCGCCGCCATCGTTGGCCTTCTCCTCCTTGACTCGGGCGCTGCTGGACCCCTCCCCGGCTGGTGGCGGCGCCGGCGGCGCGTCGTCGTTGTCGTCGCTGTCGTCGATGATGACGACGACGCCTTCGTCGTGGCCTCGGCGGCGCTCCACGAAGCGTTGTAGGGCGGCGCGCTGGCGCTCCCTCGCCATCTTCAGTGAGTCTTGGCGCGCCCATTCAAGGGCCGCGTCGTCGTCCAGCTCGACTTCGCCGTGCTCCGCCTTCACCGGCACTAGCAGCCCCGGCTACGTCTTCACCGGCGCGAGACCCGGCTTCGTCTTCGGCTTGACGAAGCGCGGGGGAGTAGCCGACGAGGAGGCACGCCGGCGTTGCGTGTACGCCGGCCGAGTGGCGTCTCCGCCGCAGGCTCGGCCTTGACGCCAAGCAGCGATGGAGTGCCGGAGGATTGGGAGGAAGAACGCGACGAGGATGAAGAGGAGGAGGAGCTGAACCTCCTTGGCGCCCATTGCCCGTCGCGTCAGCGGTGCACCGGGGCGGCCGTCCTCGCCGGGGGGTACGCCAACGGAGGGTTGTTGCCACCCTCGAGGTGCGTCAGCACACCGTCGAGGGTGCGGCCGGGGACGCCCCACCGGAGGTGGCGCCCCTCGCTGTTCTTGATGTCGTCGACCACCGGCGCCTCGTTGGTGGACGCCAGCCGCTGCTGCTGGCGGCGTTCAAAGTACGCCGCCCAAGCCGCGTTGTTGTCGGCGGCGTATTGGGGAAGGGAGCGCTCGGCGTCAGTGAGAGAGGCGCGCGCGATCTCGACCTCATCGGCGAAGTACGATGGCTTGTTGACGGCGTCGGGCAACGGGGGAATGGGTACTCCCCCATTGCTGAGCCTCCAGCCCGTCGGCCCGGCGCGCATGTCTGACGGCGCCGGGATGTTCGCCTGGAACAGGAGCCAGGACTCCTGTTCGCGGAGCGAACGGCGACCGAAGCCGTTGGCCGCCGCCTCGTCTCCGGGGAAACGCTCGGCCATCGGGGAGAGGGAGTGGCTGGGGAGAAGAGATCGGCGGGAGAGGGAAGAGGGCTGGGGTGGGGAGAAGAGCTCGGCGGCGGCGCTCGGGAGAGGTGTGGAGAGGTGGCACTCCAACGTGGCGAGCGAGACCATATATAGCCGCGCCGCGTCCGTGTGTACGCGTCCGAGGGAGGGGATGCGTCGACGCGCGTCGGTGCGCCGCCCCGTGACGCGCCGCCCGTGAGGAATCAATGGCAAAGCTGACCGGCGGCAGCCTTGCCATTGATTCCTCGCGGGAACCGAGGCGTCGGGAAGACGAGGCGGGCGGTGTCACTGACGCGGCTGCCCCACAGCGCTTTCGCGCCAAAAACATTTCGCCCGGCGCCCCCCGGCACGTCGGGTTCTGGTTGGGTCCGGCGGCGCCAATTTCTGCCCGAGCCAGCGAAAAATGGGCCCCTGGGGACGCGACTGGGCGATTTTTTGGCGCCGACGACCGAAAAATCGCCTGGGGGGACTTATTGAGGGCGCGGCTAAAGATGCTCTAACGTTCAAACTAGTCGCTGTCAAACGGTGATGTGAAGGCAGAATTGAAAGGGCAAAAATGAGAAAGCTTCGAAGGGTACAACAGACCAGTGTGACATAACTAAAGGTTCAATTTGTAATTGTCTCTTCTATCGATCTCCCAATTTCTCCGCTCCTCCTCCCCCGAACAGTAGGCCGCCGCCGGCGGCGGCGGCGGCCTTTACGGCCACGCCGTAGACTCCGCCTTCTTCCGAGCCATCTGGTGGTTCTTTCTCCGCCGGCGTCGAGCGCTTCCAATCGCCGCTGTTCCCCTTGGCCGTCGTCCTCCGCTGCATTGGCCGCCGTCGGGTACCCCATCCCCGACTGTCGTCCCCACCCCGCAAACAGAAGGTAGCCCCCCACCCGCGCCCCCAGCAATGTTCCTTGTATTACATGCATATGAATGGTAGGATGGTGCAGCACATGTATGGGAGTATGTAATAACTTCATGCTTCTCTGTTAGAAATACGATGGATGATGGCAGGATAGCAAAGTTTGTATTTTTTTGGAGCTAACTTAATTGTAATTTCTATCGATCTGTTTGGAGCCTTTCTGTATTTGATGATCATTTGCACTTAACGATAAACAAAATCTACAATAAAAACAAATAAACCATTATCAATGAGGACTTTAACATCATTTTCAACAGACAGGGGAATTTGGGATTTCAGCCACGAGCCTCCCCAAAAGCAAGTTCCAACGCAGAAAAGGAGGGCCTTGTTGCTACGGAAGTCCCCATGGCAGCTGCAACTGGCTATGATGGCCCGAATGATGAGCAGTTGCATGCATATGCCGACCTAAGTTATGCTCACCAACCACTCTACGGGAGCAATCTGGTGGAGGTTTTTGCCGTGCGTGTCCCTGATGCAGCCGCCTCCTCCCGAGGAAACAGGCTGCCGCCTTGTGGCATAGTCGATGTCGGTGGCGCCTATTGCTCTGTGTCTCTGGTCTTTAGAAGGATCCACCATGACGACTCCATCACTCCACAACCTTGCGATTTGCAGGTGCAGATTCTTACCAATTATCCAATGTACTGATCAACTCCATTTCAATTTTGTATCTTTTTGTTTAGGGCTGAAGAATGAATTGTATTGTGCCACAAAAAGATTCTTGCAACTCAAATTGTGGAATGGCATAACTGAAATAATCCAACTTCATGTATAAACTTGGGAAAGTATGATTATTTTGTTTTATTTTTCTTGTGAAGAAACTAGCAATGAATGTACTACTCCCTCCGTTCCTAAATATAAGTCTTTTTAGAGATTCCAATATGGACTACATACAGAGCAAAATGAGTGAATGTACACTCTAACTATGTCTATATACATCCGTATGTAGTCCATATCGAAATCTCTAAAAAGACTTATATTTAGGAACGGAGGGAGTAGAACATAAAGTGGACCATATCTGAATGTCCATGTGTAGGTGGAATATCAGTAGCCGACGAGTGGGAATTATGGTAATCCATGTTTGCTTGTTACTTCTTTAGGCAAATGCTTGAGACTGAAATCACATGTTTAGAAACCATCAAAGGTGCACTATCATGTCTGTTGGTGTAGGCTTTCTTTCTTCCAGTGTCCAAAGTATCTCTAATCAGGAAACTATTCTGCTGAAGTAAATATAGTGTCATGACGATAGCACATTGTTGAAAATGAGTCATGATGTTAAAGATAGGTACATCTCCTTCAAAACACTATATGCTGTAATTTGCAAATTCTCGATTGACTGAGAGCTAGCCATTTCTTTCTTTATTTACTCACCGTCAGATCGCCTTGAAACTCCCCAGCTCCCGTGTCAAGCTACTCCATGTGCTCTGGTAACAGGGTTTAGTGGCATGGCCAGTGGCTTCCTGGAGGTGGAACGGGGCGGTGGGCGAAGCTGGCTGGTAGGTTGGTTAGGAGGAGGATGTTAGGATGTGATGGGACATGATGGTGGATCTGGCTTAGAAGCTGGTGAAGGCGATGAGAGGTGAGACAACAGTAGGCGAAGTGGAGGTGAGGTAGGGCCAGAGAAGTGCACGTTACCACGTGGGTTGGTGGGTTACTGGGTTAGTAGCGGTGCATTTGGCCTGGAAGGAGGTGCGATGCGGGATGTATTGTGTGCGCCACAAACATCTCATGCAATCTTCGTATCCACTAGCAAAGTTCACAAAAATTTCTGGAAAAAGTACATAGACTTCAAAACTACCATATATTTGTTTAATTTGCCAGCTCAGATATATATTATTTTGAGATTAAAAATAAGAAAATTCTGACAATCTCAGTTCTGAAAATTAGTTAAAAATTTCTACTCCTGACCTAGGGGGTCCTATTTGACCTTGCAACTGCCAACACAAGCTTAAAAATACATTTGCCGAAAAAATGAAAAAAATTGATGACTTTTGCTGCTGGATATTTGTTTGGAAGTACATAGAGTTCAAAACACTGCATGGAAGATATTAGAGGACGTAATTAAGGTTTAATGTTGGTACTACCAAAATTTATGGATTTTTAAAATTTTAGAATTTCAGAAATCAATTCGGCCATCAAGTGCTAATTAGCCGACAGAACCTTGAAGTTTCATCCGATGTCAACATTCCTGGACCCACCTAAGTATTTGAAATTTCTGAACTTGATAATTTCAATGAAATTTGAATCTTGCATGTAATACCTCCCCGGAGATAAAGTTTGGATGAATTCTAATACTCACTCTGATCCAAACTAATTGTCGCAGCTTTAGTACAAAGTTGCGACAATTAATTTGGATCGGAGGGAGTACTAGATGAGGGGTGAATCTGGCCATTGCATTAAGAGCTTAACGACTCTGGGTAGTTGACTGCTCATTAGGAGCTCCCAATCTATATACAGGCGTAACCATCCATCGTACCATGCACTGCTTCTTTCCTTAGTCTGCAAAGCTAGTTACAGAGGACATGCTGGCTCTAAGTATATTTCTTGATTTGTTCTGTTAACATGTGCAAAGAGTATTGCAAACTTATTACTACTGTGTGTTGATAATAGAGGAAAGAAAGCCTTTTGCCGTCAGCAACTGCTTTGCCAAGGACAGATGATAAAGTGTTTTGCCAAACAGTTGAGCACTCGAGCATCCATCTGGTCTGGCTTCACTAGTAAATGGAATGGGCATAGTATACATTATCTTAGTTAATCAGGTTTGCATCTATTGAGACATGGTGTGGCACGTTTAATGAGGCAAATATAAATCACTTCTATTTTCTATGGAACAGGGCAACCTTGTGCTAACTGGTCCAGGAAGAGCCATCTCAGCAGATGGACCTATCGGGTTCAGCATATATCTCCATGACAATAGCCAAGATATCTCTGTTGAAGAAATCTGGAACAAGAGCGTGCATTTACACCTGGAGACCCCAACATTGGACAGGCCCCTATTAGAAACTGCCAATACTCCTTATGGTCCTGTGGAGGTGATCTATGCCATCCTGAGCCAGGGAGTTGAATGCAAAGTTGCTGTGAGGCTTACTCATCATGATGTAAAAGATCCTATCAGCCTTTTTGGAAGAATTGTCGCTCGCAGCGAGCTGTTTGATATTGGCTGCGTGCTTTTCTACAACGAAGACGTGAAGGGCATATGTGCACGATCAGGAGAGCTGATTCCCTTAGCTAGACATCAGCTTGCGGTTCCATTGTACAAGGTACTGGTAATTGAAATAGATCTGCACTCTGATTGTGGTGACGAGATTATGAGAGGCACACTAGAGTTTCATCCCTTGCCCGAAGGCGATCAAACGGCGCGTCTTATCAGCAAGAGTGGAACTCAAATCGAAGTGAAGATCTTCATTACACAATACTTTAGGTAGTGTATTCCTTGCTCAGGTGGGTCACTTTAACAACATATATATGATCAAGACTCTGGATGCCTGTGTACCCAGTCCCTTGTACTAGTACACAAGCTTCTTCTACTCCCATATTACTATCATTATCAGGCCAAAGGTAAAAATGTTTGCGCAGTGACAGTATCCTGTTGCCGAATGATAATATATGATGTGATGAAATTCTAAGTCCATGTTGGTTTTCGAGGAGCATGCTAGTGTTTTTTATTACCACCGTCTCAAGAAAGCAGTGACCTGACCTTTGTATAGAAGTATTGTTAATTTGTCCGACCAGATATACTACCTCCGTTCGGAATTACTTGTCTCGGAAATGAATGTATCTAGAACTAAAACATGTCTAGATACATCCATTTCTGCGACAAGTAATTCCGAACGGAGGGAGTAGGTTTTAATTGTTCATCTTGGTTAAACCTGGTAGAAGTCGTGATGAATAAGAATTTCTACATGACTTTGGTACAAGAACTGGCTTCACAAAGGCTCAGCTCAAAGTAGAAGCCCGGATGGCAGAGTAGGTGTGTGGGCTGCTGGTGGCGAGGGCACCAGGCGCGCACCATGGTCGCTGACAAGAGCTTCCGGGCCGCGAGCCATTGGTGATGGCTAGGCCCAAGCTGTTCTTCGTGTCTGCCTGTGTGTCGAGAGGTGGAAGGACAGAGAGGGAGAGAGAGAGAACAGTTGTGGGACCACTAGTAAGTGACTCAAAGAAGAGGTATGCGCTGATGAGCCAGGCCCACATATTTTAGGAACGGAAAAGTTAACCTGGTGCGTCCGTGGTGAGCACAGAACCACCGTATAAGAAGCAAAAACTTTGTGAAGTAAATTTACGGAGATGGAGACGCAACATTCATCATAAAAAACAAAACGCTCCTGAGGTAAAATTACCGCGTGAGCCGAGGAACCTCCCTCGCTTATCACATCCTTTGTTGGCATGCAGGATCATGGTCTGTGGAATCAGCAACCTAATAATTAAGTGGAATCCTTAGTCAAAGCCAATGGGTAAATCTCAGTCAATAACACTTTGAAGATGCTTGCAGAATGAACTGTTGAAGCTTAACGACCGATTTAACTCTATCTATGTGAAGCATCTGTAGACATAAATTAAGTATTTTGTGTCAAGTGGAAGTTGAACTTCTGTACAACCTATAGTTATATTAGTTTTCTATATTTCAAGTGATGTTTTCACTGTTAAAGTTATACTCCCTCCGTCCGACAATACTTGTCACCAAAATGAATAAAAAGAAATGTATCTAGAACTAAAATACGTCTAGATGCATCCCCTTTCATCCATTTTGATGACAAGTATTTCCGGACGGAGGGAGTAATATAAGTCATGTACCCCTTTGTATTTATCCGGTTGTATAAGGGGTTTCCTACATATGTTCCACACCTGTACATGTATATATATCGGCCTATAGCCTCATGGGAATACAAGTTGCTTATTCCTAACATGGTATTAGTGCTAGGTCAATTTTTTTACACGCCGCAACTCGTGTGATTGATCCTCCCGTGACGCCGCGGCTGCTTCTCTCTCCGCCGCCGGTTCTGCACGTCTGCTCCCGCTGCTGGTCATCCCGCTTCTTGCCCGATTTCTTCTCGAGCTCGGACCGCAACTGTCTGCTCGTATAAAGGCCCGCCTGTCTCGCTTGGATCGAACCCCCGCACGCTCCACCCGATCGAAGCCGCCTGTTTCCGCTCGGATCGACGCCGCCCGACGTTTGACCCGATCGAAGCTGCCTGTTTCCGCCCGAATCAGCGCCGCCCGACGCTTGACCCGATCGAAGCCGCCTGTTTCCGCCCGATCGACGCCGCCCGACGCTTGCCCGACTGGATCGGGCTGCTTCGACTTCTCTTCCGCTCAAGGCGCCTGGATCTCTGCTGCCAGCCGCCGTCCTCGATCTCGTCCCGTTCCCGATTGGACGATGTGGTCTCGTCCCTGGTGCTCGCCCGGTTGGATTCTGCTGATTTCGGATCTCTGCTCTACTAAAAAAAAGAGAAAAAAAAGAATGTCTGCTGCATCGGGCTATGTTGTTGTTCCTTGCTGTCCGGTGATCTTTGATGGTACTAACTACACCGAGTTCACTGGCTTCATGCGCATTCACATGCGTGGCATCCGTCTTTGGGGTGTTCTTTCTAGCGAGGTCTGTTGTCCGCCACGTCCGATTCCTCCGGTGGCCCCTACTCCGTCGACTCCACCGGTTCTTCCTACGGATGCTAATCAGGCCGCCAAGGATGCGGCTAAGCTTGCTGATGAGGCTGCTGATCGTGCTTATGAGAAGAGGGTTTTGGCTTATGAGGAGGCTCTTCAGACGTATCATGGTGCTCTGTCTTTTTACACCCAGTGGCTTGATGATGATGCTCGTGCTGCAGCTGTTCTCACTTTGCTAGTGTTACGCCTCGGTTTGCTTCGAGTTTCTGGGTCTTCCTACTGTCTTTGAGATGTGGACCCGTCTTCGTCAGCGCTATGAGCCCTCTGGTGATGCCTTATACCTTTATGTGGTCCGTTAGGAGCATGCTCTTCAGCAGGGTGACTCTACCGTTGATGACTTCTATGCACAGAGTTCTGCTATCTGGCGCCAGCTTGATTCTCTCCATAGTGCTGGTTGTCGTACTTGCCCCTGTTGCCAGGCTGTCCAGGCTAATTTGGAGTTTCATCGCGTCTACGAGTTCCTGTCTCGGCTCCGTAAGGAGTTTGAGCCTCGGCGTGCTTAGTTGTTTGCTCGTGGCCGTATTTCTCTCATGGAGGCGCTTTCTGAGATTCGTGCTGAGGAGACTCGCTTACGTGGTGCTGGTTTGCTGGAGGTTCCCTATGTGCTCGCTACTCGGGCTCCTTTCACGCCACCTGCTGCACCGACCCCTTCTCGCTCGAGTGCTCCGCCGCTCTTGCCCACTCCTTCTGGAGGCTCGGGTCGCCCCCGTTCACATTGTGACTACTGCAACAATGATGGTCATATTGAGTCCCAGTGCTACACGAAGAGGAAACACCCGCGCAAGGCGCGATCATCATCTTCAGGGACTTCGTCATCTACCTCGACAGCTTCCGCCATTGCTTTGGTAGAGCAGGATATTACGAGACTTAAGCGTCGCTTTCGCGGCTTCGTGTTCTTCCTCGGCAGTGCTTCTTGGTTACATGGTGATGCTTCCGCCTTTGAGCAACCACCCTCTACACAGTCAGGTACATTCCCATGGATTCTGGACTATGGAGCTTCTTTTCATGTGTCTTCTCATTCTTCCACTTTGTCCTCTCTTCGATCGCTGGATTCTCCTGTTCATGTCCTCACTGCTGATGGTACTCCACTTTCTGTCGTTAGTAGAGGCAATCTTACCACTTCTTCTTATTCTGTTCCTGATGTTGCTCATGTTCCTCGACTTACCATGAATTTGTTTTCTGCTGGTCAACTTACTGATTCTGGTTGTCGTGTCATCCTTGATGTTGACTCTTGTTACATCCAGGGTATCGCATACGCACTCTGGTTGGGGCTGGCCTCGCCGCCGTGATTCTCGTGGACTTTGGGAGTTGGACTGGCTTCATGTTCCTTCCGCTGCCACCACCATCGCCAGTTCTTCCGCTTGATCGCCTCACATCGGGTTCTTTCAAGCAGTGGCATCATCGACTTGGTCATCTATGTGGTTCTCGATTGTCGTCTTTAGTTCTTCGAGGTCTTCTGGGGTCTGTCTCAGGAGATGTCTCTTTAGAGTGTCAGGGTTGTCGTCTTGGCAAGGAGATTCAATTACCATATTCACATAGTGAGTCAGTGTCTAAGCGTCCTTTCGATTTAGTCCATTTTGATGTATGGGGTCCGGCTCCTTTCGCTTCGAAAGGTGGTCATAAATACTATATTATTTTCATAGATGATTTCTCTCGTTACACATGGCTTTATTTCATGACTTCTCGTAGTGAGGTGTTGTCTATTTATAAGCGTTTTGCTGCCATGGTTCATACTCAGTTCTCTTCACCCATTCGTGTTTTTCGTGCTGACTCCGCTGGCGAGTATATCTCTAAGATGTTGCGTGGTGTTCTTGCTGAGCAAGGAACTCTCTCTCAATTCTCTTGTCCTGGTGCTCATGCTCAGAATGGTGTGGCTGAGCGAAAGCATCGACATCTTCTTGAGACGGCCCGTGCATTGATGATTGCTGCCTCTCTCCCGCCTCATTTTTGTGCTGAGGCCGTCTCCACCTCCACCTATCTTATCAATCTACAGCCTTCCGCTGCTCTGCTGTGGTGGTGTTCCTTTCGAGCATCTTTTTGATCGTTCTCCCGATTATTCGATGCTTCGCTTTTTTGGTTGTGTTTGCTATGTTCTTCTTGCCCTCATGAACGCAACAAACCGACTCGGTCACCGTTGAGTGTGTCTTCTTAGGCTACAGTGATGAGCATAAGGGCTATCGTTGTTGGGATCCTATAGGTCGTCGGATGCGTATCTCTCGAGACGTGACTTTTGATGAGTCTCGTCCCTTCTACCCACGCCCATCTTCCTCGACTTTTTCTGTGGAGGATATCTCTTTCCTCACTTTTCCTGACTCACCTATCACCCCCGTCGAGCCTGTGCCTATTCGTTCCACTCCCTCTGCTTCTCCACCTCTAGTCGATTTGCAGCCACCATCTTCCCCGGTCTCCTCGTCTAGCATGTCACCGGATTCTACACCTTCATCTCCGGTGACTTCTTCGTTGCCACCTCCCGATTCTGCCTTGTCGATTCCTCCTTCTATTGTTCCATCTTTTCCTCAGCATTACACTCGTCGTTCACGACCTGTCGATGCCTCTGTGGATGTGTCGTCATCTTCCTCTCAGCCTACTTATGGCTTGCGTTCTCGTCCTCTTCCGCCTGTTGAGCGTTTTGGATTTCCCACCGCTGATGCAGCTGTTCTTGAGCCGACTTCTTATCATCAGGATGTTGTTCATCCTGAATGGCAGTTTGCGATGGCAGAGGAGATTGCTGCTCTTGAACGCACTGGTACCTGGGATCTTGTTTCTCTTCCATCTGGACTCCGTCCCATCACTTGTAAGTGGGTCTACAAGGTTAAGACCTGCTCCGATGGTTCCCTTGAGCGTCACAAAGCTCGTCTTGTGGCTCGTGGTTTTCAGCAGGAGCATGGTCGTGATTATGACAAGACTTTTGCTCCTGTGGCCCATATGACCACTGTTCGTACACTTCTTGTCGTTGCCTCTGCACGTCACTGGTCTATCTCTCAGCTTGATGTTAAGAATGCTTTTCTTAATGGTGAGCTGCGTGAGGAGGTGTATATGCAGCCACCACCTGGGTATTCTGTTCCTGATGGCATGGTATGTCGTCTTCGTCGCTCTCTCTATGGCTTTAAGCAAGCTCCCCGCGCCTGGTTTGAGCGTTTTGCCTCTGTGGTCACTTCCGCTGGTTTTTCAGCCAGTGCTCATGATCCAGCGTTGTTTATTCACCTTTCTCCTCGTGGTCGTACTCTTCTTCTTCTCTATGTTGATGACATGATCATCACTGGGGATGACCCCGAGTATATTGCCTTTGTGAAGGCCCGTCTTAGTGAGCAGTTTCTTATGTCTGATCTTGGACCTCTTCGCTACTTTCTTGGGATTGAAGTCTCTTCTACCTCTGATGGCTTTTTTATATCCCAGGAAAAGTATATCCAGGATCTTCTTGCTCGTGCTGCTCTTACTGATGAGCGCATTGTTGAGACTCCTATGGAGCTCAATCTTCACCTCTGTGCTACTGATGGTGATCCTCTCCCTGACCCGACGCGTTATCGTCATCTTGTTGGCGGTCTTGTCTATCTAGCTGTCACTCGTCCGGACATCTCTTATCAGGTTCATATTCTGAGTCAGTTCGTCTCTGCTCCCACATCGGTTCACTATAGCCATCTTCTTCGTGTTCTCCGATATCTTCGGGGCACAATCTCTCACCGTCTATTCTTTCCTCGCTCCAGTTCTTTACAGCTTCAGGCCTATTCGGATGCTACATGGGCTAGTGATCCTTCCGATCGCCGTTCACTTTCTGCTTACTGTGTTTTTCTTGGTGGTTCTCTCATTGCCTGGAAGACGAAGAAACAACTTGCATTTCCCCGTTCGAGTGCCGAGGCTGTGTTGCGAGCAATGGCTCTTTTGACGGCAGAGGTGACTTGGTTACGATGGTTACTTCAGGATTTTGGTGTTTCTGTCACTACACCGACTGCTCTTATCTCGACAAAGACAAAGTGCTATTAGCATTGCGCATGTCCTGTGAAGCATGAGCTCACCAAGCATATTGGTGTTGATGCTTTCTATGTGCGCTGGTGTGCGAGATCAGGTTATTGCTCTTCAAGATGTGCCTTCCGAAATTCTGATTGGCGGATTTCCAGAAGGCCCAGACTAGAGCACAACATGGTTTTTATCTCACCAAACTCAGTGTAGTTCATCCACCATGAGTTTGAGGGGGGGGGTGTTAGAGTTATAATATAAGTCATGTACCCCTTTGTATTTATCCGGTTGTATAAGGGGTTTCCTGCATATGTTCCACACCTGTACATGTATATATATCGGCCTATGGCCTCATGGGAATACAAGTTGCTTATTCCTAACATTCACAACCTCCCATTTCAGATAGATTTACGGATTCATAAATCTATCTGTTTGCTTCTTCAGAACTTGCAACTTGAAGTGTTTTTGTTCCTATAAGAAACTTTAGAGAAGAAAGGTCAAAATTTTGCATAAAAGGAAAACAAGAATTTTTTTTTTTGAGAAAATGGAGCATGCTAATGCATCTTACAGCTACTGGTTAAATGAACTTGCAAGCTTTTAAGTTATTCAGTTACTTTAGCACCAAACAACTCCCAAACAGTGGACCTTGCAAGAACTTCAGATTTTAGAGGAGAACAGTTGTAAATCATGAACAAAAGCGATAGAGGGATAATAATTTCTAGACAGGGAGAGGGGGCAGGGGAATGTTGCTACTTTCTATGGTTTACAAACAGTGCCAAAAGCAGAGAGGTGCTATTTAACTTTTTTCACTACCTGCTGCATGATAGACAGATACTCCTTCCGTTAAGAAATATAAGAGCGTTGAAGCACTAAAGTAGTGATCTAAACGCTCTTATATTTCTTTGCAGAGGAAGTACATTATGAATCAGGTTAATTTTTTCTCCCACATCTATGTCACATCAAGACTTGATTAAAGGAACTAACCTCTGAATCATTGCTGACAATCTAGTAAACCACAGGCGCAAGGACCATACAACTACTCCATGTGCTGAGCTTAAACTGAAACATGCCGGCATATTGCTGACAAAAAGAAAGAAACTGCTAAACAACTACTCCCTCAGTCCTATAATATATGAACGTTTTTGACACTACAGTAGTATGAAAAACACTCTTATATTATGGGAGGAAGGGAGTAATAGCAGAAGGATAGAATGACATACATAGTTGTTTATTACTTTATTTTCATATATACCATGTAAAGACCAACTACAACTAAAGTTATATTAGGGGCCAGGTAAAAAAAATAAGGACATCGTAGTGCTTGTTAGTATACCATTAACTACAGTTGAAATCACATTTAGGGGCATGGTAGGTGCTTATCAGTGTACCATTTTTTTCTGCCGGCCTGCATGTGGGTAGCATTTTTTTTAAAGTAGTTACTAGCAAACCACAATTGAGTTATTCATACACAAAAATTATTACAGCATAGTGATGCGGGGAGACTTACAGCTGGTAGTCGTGCAGAGTAGTACAAGCTGGTAGTTTTTTTTTTGCATGGTAATACGTGTCTCATTCATATCATAAAGATTAAAGTACAAGTCACGTAAGGACCGACATGACAAAACTGAAAAGATAGCAGAACATCTCTGAGCTTGACACCAACGCCCATCACCTGCCTCCGGCACCACGACAGCAGCCACCGAAGAAAAGAATGATGGATCACCTCCTCACCCGAGCTCGACGCGGCTCCATCGCTGATATGCAGCTTTGCGGACCTCCAAGGTGGCTCACCAAAAGTGAAGCCCTTACCGTTGAACGAATCAGACCGGGGCAACACCCCGGACACGCCGTCAAACTCCAGATCTGGCACCCCACCGCGACTAAGATGTCGCGGAAGGAAACCATACCTGCCATCCACAAACCACGAACCCAGCACATGTTCCGTCTTCCAGATGTCGTCGATGCAGACCACAATCTGCATCCGCTCCTGGACTACCTCCCAAGCTCCGCACCGACGCGGGAGCAAACGCCGTCGCAACGGCGGAGCCCGAGGACACAGGTCCACCATGAGGATGCCGCCACCGCCACACCATCCTTGCTTGAACAAACTGGTTTCCAAATCCATCCCCAACCATAAGACCAATAGCCTTGTCAAGGAAGGATCCGAAGAATCTTTATTCGGCGCTGTCATCGTCGCCGCCGATACAAAGACGATGAACAGCCTAAAAATCTAAAACTACGAGGGAGTAAAAATGATCCACACGCGTGGATCTGGCGACCCCCCTCACCACCGACGACCTAAGGTCGCCGGCGGATGGGAGCCGCCGGAGGACGGCGCTGAAAGATTGGATCTCCTGGCGGCGGCTAGGGTTTCCAGCCGCCAGGCACAGGAGGAAAACAGAAGTGGTCCAAGAAAGATTCGTTACAAGCTGGTAGTTCTGCAGTGGCAGAAACACACCTGTGATACAAAAAAAAACAGATACAATAATACTTGAATTAGCCAAATTAAGTTCATCAATATGTAGCACTAACAAATTAACCTAAAATGACAATAAATATATTATCATGCTCGATAAGATGATTGCATTTCTTATTCTCTAAAAAATTCAAACTCTAGTGTTATTCTTATTTAGATTTTCCAGAGTAGACACCAAATCTTAGGAGAAAAACAAAATAAGAAAAATGACATGAATTCAACGTGATGCAGCAACTGCGGTCAGCAAACTGCACAACAAGTGCTTCAATGTGGCAATGCCTACTCAAACAAACATGGTCTATAGAAGTGATTTTCAAATCAGCAAAAATTCTTCACCCTTAAATCCTTGATAAAAAAAACTTAAAGCCCCCTTTTCCAAATAAACAACTGACTACCAATCTGCTCCTTTTACCCTAAAAGATTATTTCAACTTGATATTGATAAAGCCACGAGCGCAACGCGGATGCATCCTCCTCACGTCGCCGCCGCGACTTCGTCGCCACATCTGGTAGTCTCCCCGGTTTCCCCGGCCTCCCCGCGTCGCCACCGCCACAGAGGAAGTACCGCGGCGTACGCCAGCGGGCGTGAGGGACGTGGGTGACCGAAATCATCGACCGGGAGACCCATAAGAAGATGTGGCTCCACTCCTTTCACTCTGTCGAGCAAGCCGCCTGCGAGTACGACATCTAGTCAATCAGGCTACACAACGACAATGCCTGCCGGAACTTTGAGTGGGGTGAGCTGCCGCGTGTCGATCCGGTTGAGCTGGGGATGGTCAGCGCGCGGGTTGCAAGGGTGGATAGAGAGGTGAGGGAGTTGCTCGCCGCGAAGGCCACCGACGAGGTATACATGTCGGACATCCGCCGCCAGTACCCGAGCTGGTGGAGGCGGAGCGCAAGTTGTACGTGGAGCGAGCGGCCGGCGGGGCTGTTGTCGTCCTTTAAAACAATAACGGTGGCGGCAACTATGGTGATAGAGGAGGCTTTTGTTGGGTTTAGTCCCACATCGATTGTAGGGGAAGACAGAACAGGATTTATAAGGGTAAGGGTGTCCCCTCTTAATAGGCTAGTCTTTTTGGGGAAGTGGGCCCAAGGCCTCTCATAATTCCGTGTTGCTCTCTGGTTGGGTCTAGTTGACGCATGTGGGTCAGAAACGCTGGTGTTAGCGGACCCGGAATTGCATAACAACTGCAACGACGATGGCTTCGACATCTCTAGGTAGGATTGCCTGGATCTCGCAAACTCGGATAGTGATGAAGTTTCCGATTAGATTTAAGTTTTAGTTTATAAGGGTGAGGGTGTCTCCTCCTAATAGGCCAATCTTTTGGGCGGGGTGGGGTGGGGGGAGGGGGAGGGGCCAAGGCCTCTCATAAGTCTGTGTTGCTCTCTGGTTGGGTCTAGTTGACGCACATGGATCGGAAACGCTGGTGTTACCGGACCCGGAATTGCATAACAAACGACGATGGCTTCGACATCTCTAGGCAGGATTGTCAGGATCTCGCAAAGTCGGCCAGTGACGAAGTTTTCGATTAGATTTAAGTTTTAGTTTGTATTTAAGTTCAAGATTTAGTACCGGCTGAAACTAGACTATGTTTCGGCAGATGGTAATATAAATTATATGTTGATTTGGTTTAGAAGTTTGTTTAAATCAAATTTATGTTTATCTATTTATTTCAATTTTACTCCGTTAAATTATATTTAGGGAATCGGGGCTAATTATGGGAAAGTGGACTACAACATATAAATATATGTAGACATATTTTAGAGTATAGATTCACTCATTTTGCTTCGTATGTAGTCACTTGTTGGAATCTCTAAAAAGACTTATGTTTGAAAAGGGAGGGAGTATATTAATAGCAATATATCCTACAGTTAACAAGAAATAGCAAGTCTAATTCAGCTCCATCTAATTCAGCTCTTTCCTTCTCCCTCTCGGAAGGCGGGGAAAACCTTCCTCCCCTCAATCTTCATCGACGAGTCCGTGGATTCACCCCCCCCCCCTCGCATGTCACTCTAGCTGTAAGTGCATCTAGTGCCCCTTAGTGATTTTGGTGTATTGAAGACTTATAGGTTAAGGGACTAATGCGTTTGTAAGTGTACACAGGTCTATAAGTCTATGAGGAGTTTGATATTTACAGAGAAAGTCGACCCCTAAAAATGAAGTTCTTCAACTGAAGACTTTGATATTCTGAAGACTTTCTGAAGACTTTGAAAGTGAAGAAATTGGTGTGACCTTGAAGACTTGGTATTCATTTGTGGAACATGAAGTGTGAAGACTATTGTCTTCGTAGTTTCATTTTCTCTTTCTTGAGTCATAGGAAACACCGTACTGTTAAAGGGGGTCGAGGAAATACTAAGGAAAAATTTCCATGTGATGCTCAACTCAAAATCCTACACCTACCAATCCCTTCGAGTGAAGCCTTTGGAAATCTCATACAGTTCAGTCACTTTCTTCAGTGATAGAGACGAAGCTCTTCTGGTCACTGATGAATTTGTTCTGACTGAGGAGTTAGGAATTCGTCAGTACGAATTACCTACACAGTGAGGAACATGATAGCCTTGAGGAATTTGAGAGTCAAATTTCCGACCGTTGCTGTGTTGCGCGCCAGCTGTCCCAAAATATCTTATCCACCTAACGGTCATATCATTGAGGGGCATTTATATCTTATCATGTCGGGCTGCTCCCTAGGCTATAAATAGCCGCCCCCTACAACCACTAGCGGGCTGGCTGCTCCGAGAGAACTTGACACCTGTCATTTGAGAGCAACCCATCCTCCGAGAACTTTGAGCGAAAATCATCGAGTGAGGAAAACCCAAAACCAAACCCCTACAAACCCAAAGTGATTGAGCATCACTGAAGAAATTGATCCTGCGTGGATCCGACGCTTGTTACCTTTGAAGACTGTGCTTCTTCCAGACGGTTAGGCATCAAGGTCTAGAGCATCCAATAGGAATTGTGGATCGCCGAGTGACCAAGTCTGTGAAGGTTTGGAAGTCGCCTGAAGACTTACCACGAGTGATTGGACGAGGTCTGCGTGACCTTAGTTCAAGGAGAATATGGTGAGGACTGGGTGTCCTGAGCTGCGTGCTTTCGATCGGGTGTCCGGACTGTGTCCTCGAGTTTAAATACCCAGCCGCTCCAACCAGACGTACAACTGAGACAGCTGTTGGAACTGGTCTACCAAATCATTGTCTTCACCAACCTACTGGTTCTATTTCCTCAACCCTTTCATTTCCTCATTACTGTATTGAGTGTTTGTTCATATCTGTGTTTGAAGACTTTGACTGAAGACTTTCTCAATTTCCTCAGTTCAATTTCTTCAGTTTGTTTGTCTTCATCTTGTGTTATCCTGTGATTACGCTTTCTTTACTCTGTGCTAGTCTTCATTTCATCATGATGACCATGCTTGTATTCTGTTATGCTTACTTCTGAGTACCTATTCCGTTGCTAATAGTTCTTCGCTAAGGAATTTCCTCACCGGCAAATTCCTCAGTGAAGAATTCATAAAAATCGCCTATTCACCCCCCCTCTAGTCGACATAACGCACTTTCAATTGGTATCAGAGCAAGGTACTCCCTTGTTCTGTGTGATTTTGGTTTAACCGCCTGGAGTTTTAGTTATGTCGACCGCAGGTATGATCAAGGTCTCGGCTGGGTGTCCTACCTTTGATGGGACGGACTACCCCTACTGGAAAAACAAGATGCGAATGCATCTCGAGGCTATTGACAACGATCTCTGGTATGTTGTGGAAAATGGTGTTCCCTCTGTCTCACCCTCACTGAACGCTACCGATGTGAAGAGATTCAAGAAACTCGATTCTCAAGCGAAGAATATCATATCTGGCCATTTGAGTAAAGGACAGTATGGAAGAGTGAGTGCTTTGGAAACTGCTAAGCTTATCTGGGATAGGCTGTCCAAAGTGAATGAAGGAGTCTCAACTCAGTGTGACTCTCGAGTTGATGTTCTCCGGAATCTCTTCAACCGCTTCAAAAGACTCGACAATGAAAATGTCCAACAAACCTTTGATCGCCTCACTGACATCTCAAATGAGCTTCAAGCCCTCGGTGCCACTGACATCACTGACCATGAGGTGGTGAAGAAACTGTTGAGATCACTTGATTCCTCATTTGATACTCTTGGTCTGATGATACAAGAACGGGCTGACTACAAGTCTCTTGATCCTGTCGATATCCTCGAAAGGCTAAATACTCACGAGTTCCAGCTTGCTGAAAAGAGAGATCTCTATGGTTCGAGCTATGGCAAACCACGTGCCCTGAAGGCCAAGGTTGTGTCTGAGTCTGAATGTGAGGACTCTGGTAGTAGCCTTGGTGATCCTGAAGAACTGAGCCAGGAGCTAGCACTGTTCGTGAAGAAATTCCAGAAGTTCTCAAGACGTGGTCGCTTTGGAAAATCCTCAAGAAGTAGTGATTCCTCATCAAGTGAATATAAGAGAAGGTTGTGCCACAAATGCAAGAAACCTGGTCATTATATTCAAGATTGTCCTCAGTGGGAAAAGGAATTGAAGAAGAAGAAATACAAGGATTACAGTTCTGATGATGCGAAGAAGAAGAAGAAATCGTCAAAATCTTCGTCATCAAAATCCTCGAAGTCTTCATCTCACAAGAAGAGCAGCTCCAAGAAGGCTCGGGCATTCATTGGCAAGGAAATGGACTCTGAAGCTGAATCTGAGGAAAATGAGGAAGAGGAGGCGTCTGAAGAATCTGAATCTGGTGTGGCGAGTCTGGCCTTCGCTACTGCTTTCGTTAGCAAGTCCATCTTCAACACTGAAGAAACTGACCCCACCGACAAGCCTGATGAAGATAATGATGACTACGCTCCCACCTATTGCTTCATGGCAAAAGGTGCAAAGGTACTCAAATACACCTCCTCTTAATCTAGTGAAAATGAATCTGATGAGAATCTCAAGCCCAGCTACTCTAAACTGGCAAAGATTGTTGTAAAACAACAAAGGGCTTTTGAAAAGGTTCAAAACATGCTAGACAAAAGTGATGATATGTTGGGTGAAGAAATGGATCGTGACTAAAGCCCTGATCGAAAATCTTCAGAGACTTCATCTAGGTTTGATAACCTTCAAAGTCATCATAACACTCTCTTATCTCGATCATGAGAAACTTTCTTATGAATTTCTTCAAAGAAAGCAAGATCTTGAGAAGCTAAGAGTGAGTTATGAAGATCTTCAGAAGGAGCGTGATTCATTACTTGCTCAACAAATCAGCACTTCTCAGGAAGAATTTGTTCCTCCATGCTTAAAGTGCATTGAACGTGAATCTGCTAATTCTTCACCTGAATGTTCAAATGCTTCAACTATTACAAATTCTTCACCTGCCTCAGCTATCACTAATTCCTCATCTGAGGACATTGCTAGTATCACTAACGATGCAGGGCTGAAGGAACTGTACACGACAGGCATGTACAAAAGCCTCAAAGGGCATCAGATTCTTTGTGATGTGCTCAAAAAGCATATCCTCAACAGAAACCCTAGGAAAGAGGGTATTGCCTTTGAGAGGAAACTTAATGCTGATGGAACGTATTGGAAGCCTGAGCAGTACCCCAAAACCTCATGGGTTGCTGCAAAGGGACCTGCAGTTGATCCATCCAAGTTATCTGGCTTTACATGTGAATCTCCTCATTCTTCTGATGAGTCATTTGACTCCAACTATAAACTGTTCAAAAATCAGAATGGTGAAGTATTTGCTAGATATGTTGGGACTAACTGCAGGAACGGTTCCCCTATGAAGAAAATCTGGGTTCCCAAAAGTTATGTTGAAGGTCTTCAGGTGAATGTCCTCGTGACACCACCTGTGAAGAATAGGAACCCCAGAACAAACTCTTCATATGGATCCAAGTCCTCATATTGACCAAATTCCTCACGTGGATCAAATTCCTCAAATGGATCAAAGTCCTCATATGATTATCATCGTGCTAACAACTCTGTTTCGCAAGGTAGAGCTAAGGGCTACGAATATGCACATTATTCTTCAAATCATTATGTTCATAAGTCCTCGAAGAATTTCTCTGCTTATTCATAGGCTTACCCTAACCCCTCTTATGTGAAACGAAATGGTTTGGCTTCTATGCCACCATTCTCGTATGGTGCTCGTAGAGTGATGAACTCTTTGCCACCCCTTCAGATGTGGGTGGTGAAGAAAAAGAACTAATCTCTTCTGCAGGGTCAGGTCTCCAGACGTGCCTTAACGTCTGAAGAATTTGCTGGGGACCTGACAAAATTGCCTGAAAGGACGCAGGCTAATCATGATGAAATGAACTTTCATTTCACACGTCCTCATACTGCTATATCTGTTTACTGCTTGATGAAATTCATCTGATGAACTTGATATCATATTCTTCACTGATGAAGCATATGAGATTGTAAGTTACACTAATTCATCTGTAGGATGATCAACCCAAAACCACTGAATGGGTCGTCGATAGTGGATGTACAAATCACATGACTGGTGACAAGAATCTTTTGATGGATGCTCCCTTATCACCATCACATCTGAAGCATATCATCTTTGCTGACAAAGGCAAAAGTCAGGTATTGGGTCTTGGTAAGGTTGCGATCTCTAAGGATAAACACATGGACAAAGTCATGCTTGTTGAGTCCTTAGGATACAACCTCATGTCAGTCTCAATGCTTTGTGATCTTGATATGGTTGTTGTCTTTGGCAAGTATCGCTGTGCTGTGATTATGGAAGCTGACAATTCCAAAGTCTTCGAAGGCTTTAGGAGAGGAGATTTGTATATTGTTGATTTCTCTACAGGACCACAACCAGCCGTGTGTCTACTTGCAAAAGCTTCGTAAGGCTGGCTATGGCATCGACGACTTGGTCACGCAGGCATGAGGAATTTGCACACGCCATGCGAAGAAGAAGCATGTCATTGGCATTGAGAATGTCAAATTCCTCAAGGATCACTTATGCGGAGCCTGTGAAGCTGGAAAAATGACCAAGGCCAAGCATCCAGCAAAGACTATCATGACCACTACTCGTCCATTCGAATTGCTTCACATGGACCTCTTCGGACCTAATCATTACTCAGTAGTCTCCAATGCTGCATCTCTATATGGTTTTGTCATTGTTGATGATTACTCTCGATATACATGGGTTCACATTGTTACTTACAAACATGAAGTGCAGGAAGTCTTCAAACGATTTTCCTCGAGGTCTTCAACCAACTTTGGTGTGAAGATCAAGCACATCAGAAGTGATAATGGAACTGAGTTCAAGAATTCCGGTCTTGATGACTATCTTGATGAACTTGGTATTACTCATGAGTTATCTCGCTCCTTATACTCCTCCGCCAAATGGCGTCATGGAGCGCAAGAACAGAACTCTTGTTGAGATGGCTCGCACTATGCTTGATGAATACAAAACGCCTCATCGTCTTTGGATTGATGCAATTGATACTGTGTGCCACATCATCAACAGAGTATATCTTCACAAATTCTTCAAGAGGACGGCCTATGAACTCCTCACTGACAAGAAACCCAATATGAACCAGCACCTGAGGATTCTATCAAGTTCAAGGCAACTGAGGATGTCATTCCTACTGAAGAATCTGCTGAAGAATTCATTCCAGTACGCGAAGAACGTCGAGCTGACGCACCTGAAAATAATGCTGAAGACAACGGTGCTGAGGAAAATGATCAAATACCTCGACGACAACCAGCTCATCCTCGCGTTGCAAAAGAAGTACAAGTTGACAAGATCATCGATGACATTGAAGCGCCAGGTCCTCTCACACGCTCAAAAGCTTCACATTTATCTAACTTTTGTGGGCACTATGCTTTTGTCTCTATCACAGAGCCCACTAAGGTAGATGAAGCATTTTTGGAGCCGGAGTGGATTCAGGCTAAGCAAGAAGAATTACATCAGTTCGAGCTCAACAATGTCTGGGAACTGGTCAAACGTCCAGATCCTCGCAAGCGTAATATCATTGGCACAAAGTGGATCTACCGCAACAAGCAAGATGAAAATGGCCTTGTGGTAAGGAATAAGGCACGGCTGGTAGCTCAAGGCTACACACAGGTTGAAGGAATTGATTTCGATGAAACTTTTGCACCTGTTGCTAGACTTGAGGCTATTCGCATATTACTTTCTTATGCTAATCATCATGATATCATCTTATATCAAATGGATGTGAAAAGTGCATTCCTCAATGGTAAGCTTGAGGAAGAAGTATATGTTGCTCAACCCCTGTGTTTTGAAGATCCAAAGAATCTCGACAAAGTCTTCAGACTTAATAAGGCCCTCTATGGCCTCAAGCAAGCCCCTCGGGCGTGATATGATACATTGAAGGAATTCTTCGTGAAGAATGGCTTCACACCTGGTTCACTCGACCCTACTCTCTTTACTTAATCTTATGATGGTGAACTGTTTGTGTGCCAAATATATGTTGATGATATTATCTTTGGCTGTACTGACCAACGTTATAGTGATGAATTTGCCTATATGATGAGTGAAGAATATCAAATGTCTATGATGGGAGAGTTGAAATTCTTCTTAGGTCTTCAAATTGCCAACAAATAAGAACATATCTCGGGAGAAATACCTCAAAGATGTACCGAGGAAATTCGGCATGCAAGATTGCAAAGGCGCGTCAAAATTCCTATGCCCACAAAAGGCCATCTATGCAATCGATGAAAATGGTATTGACTTGATCACAAGGTATACCGCTCCATGATTGGTTCTTTATTGTACTTATGTGCATCTAGGCCAGATATAATGCTTAGTGTTCGCATGTGTGCCCGATTTCAAGCTGCACCAAGGAATCACACCATAAGGTCATGAAGCATATTCTTCGATATCTAGCTCACACACCAACACTAGGATTATGGTACCCCAAGGGCTCTGCTTTTGATCTCATTGGATATTCTGACTCTGACTATGTTGGTGATCGTGTGGACCGCAAGTCAACTTCTGGCACTTGTCATTTCCTCGGACGATCTTTGGTCTGTTGGTCCTCGAAGAAACAGAACTGCGTATCACTGTCCACTGCGGAAGCTGAATACATTGCTGCTGGCTCTTGCTGTGCTCAACTGCTTTGGATGAAGCAAACACTCAAGGACTATGGCGTCAACGTGAAGAATGTGCCTCTCCTCTGCGACGACGAGAGTGCCATCAAGATTGCTCACAACCCAGTTCATCACTCGAAGACAAAGCACATTCAGATTCGTCATCATTTTCTTCGTGATGATGTGTTGAAGGGCGACATCTCCATCGAGCACGTGAAGACTGAAGAACAGTTAGCTGATATCTTCACTAAGCCCTTGGATGAGAAGAGATTTAGCAAGTTGCGGTGTGAGCTAAATATCTTAGAATCTTCGAATGTTCTTTGAAAAGGACACACATCCTAACACTTATGCAAAATTGATGACTTAGATGTGCAACACATGAAGAAACGCTTTTCTTCAATCAATGAAGAATAACACTCTAAGTGTGAAGAAATTAATGAAGAATTTGATTCTCAGAACCCTACGACAATTGTACGCGGTGTCTGAAATCATCATTCTTATACGGTGGGTCACGCCACCACAAAAAGTTGAAAATCTTCAATTTGTTTTTATTTTTGAAATTCTTCAGTTTTTCAAATTCTTCAACTTTGCAAAATCTTCACTGTTCCCTTCGTTTTTATTCATTGGCTATATATATATATATATATGAGTTTATGTCCTCTACAGCATTCACTTATAGCTATTTCTTCAAGTTTTTTTTTCTAAGTGAATGTGATCGGACCCTTCCCCCTCTATGCTATACTCAACCCAATCTATTCACAAATTCTTCATATGCGTTCTATTTGAAACTCGTTCAAAATCTTCACTGTGTCCTTGTCAGCTGAAGAAATTGCGAACGAAACTTTAAAACAAATCTTATCCAAATTTTTGGTTTTGCCGCTCAAACTGTTCCGCCTCCCACGTTGCATTATTCTATTCACCCATGATCGTACACGATCTCCACTACACAGTACGTGGGTGACACATGTCGCGTGAAGGAGAAAGGGCAGGGGCACGTTCGTCCCAAATCTTCGGGCGAACCCGTGTCTATAAATACCCTTCTCCCCTTCCTCACTTCATTTACTCCGCTCGATCGCTACTCTCTCACTCGAGCTCCTCAAACCCTAGCGCCGCCGCTACTCCATCGTTGCCGGTGAGGAAGAGCTTCGCTGCCTCGACCTCGTCGCCGTCGTACTCACGCCGACCGCGGGAATCTTCACTCCGCCGCCGCCGTAACTGTCTTCCTCCGCCGAGTTAGGTCAAGGAAGATCTAACCTGACGAACTTCCCATCTGTTCTTCTCAGTTCGTCGTGTTCTTCACTTCGGGTAATTAAAAGTTACTTTTATTACTCGCTTTGATTCTCAAGCTTTCCTGAAAATCTTCAAAGGTGTTTATTCTTCAAATCTTCACACATATGAACACCACACACATCATATGATCTTGAACTATTTCTCTAAGCAATCATTTTCTTCAAGTTTCCCTAATTGTGTGGATCTTCGATATGTACAACTCTGGAACCTAAGACAAGAACGCTTAGTGAAATTCCTCAAGGTTCATCTGGTCAAATTCCTCAAAACTTGTTCTTTTCGAAAAACCTTCTCAGAACGCATATGACCTCTCCGAATTCCTCACACCTGTACTCTGTTCATAGGTACTCATGTCTGCTGCTGAATCACTAGGTTCTCATCAACTTAACTCATTTGCAGCGTTGCTCGAAGAAAAACTGCATACTTCTTCAGAGAACTCAATTGTTCAAATTCCTCAACTGAAGAATATGGCAGACGGTAAGAAGCCGCAGAAAGGAGGAAAGAAACCTGAGGTTATGACTGCATTTGAAATCCCTGAGGAAATTTATGCTGACTATTGCACACCTGATGAAGCAAAATTTGGCAAAGAAAACAAAAATCAGCGCAAGGTGCGCATTCAGAAGATTGAACGGAGATGGGCAAGGGAATGGAGGGAATACAGATATGTGACTCCAAAGTACATGAAGAAATTCGCCCTCAATCCTCCATGCCCAAGAGCTCCATTGGCACCTGGCCAAGTAGCTGATCCCACAAGCATCAAACGTGGTGAGGACTTTCCTAAAGAATGGGCTAAGCGCCAAGCTAAATTGGCAAGACAAGCCAAGGAGGCAGTGAAGAAATTCAATGAGGATTCTGCCACTGCTACTGCTACTGAGGCCTCGGTCAAACCAAGGAAATCCATGCCAAAGAAGCCTGCTCGTAAGCCAAGTGCTTCACCAACAGCGCCCTCACGGCCAAGTTCCTCAACAGCGCCCCCACGGCAAATTCCTCACACTGCTACTGCTCCACCAAAGTCCTCAGCTCCTGTGCATCTCGCTACATGTCAAATGACTGCTGGTTTCTCGATTGCCTGTGGTGTTTCAGCAAGTTCCTCAGCTACACCAAAGTCATCATCTGGCCCGACTCTGCTGAAGACCAAAGCAACAGCTGGACGAGGTCCTTGGCCAAGTCCAAAGAAGAAACATGTCGCATTTCATGTGCCTTCTGATGATGAAGCTTCTGATGATGAACTTGCAGAAATCATCAGAGATGTACAGTGAAGGCCGCTAGAGCCAAAGGCACATCTGTACATCATTGTTGGATCCGAGGAAAATCCTCGATTATATTGATCTCTGGCACAAGGATCCAAACACCCCAATGCCTGATTTTCATCTGACCCCTCGACAAAGTCATATGTTGACCCATTTCATCACTGAAGAGAAATGGAAGTTTGAAAAGGCAAGAGAGATTAAGAAAGCTCAATACAGAAAGGAGAAGCTCCTGAAGAAAAACGTTGTCAGAATGACACCTGAGGAACTTCTCCAGGCTCAGTCTGAAATTCAAGCCCTCAGCAATGACTTTGATGCCTACTATGCTGATTGGCAAGGAGCCAAAGTCAGATTCGTCAACCTGACGAAGAAATTCACCAATGTTGCTGCCCCAACGCAACATGAAATTCCTTAGGCTGGAGTCTCAGCTCAGCCGACTGAAGAACATGCCAGCACCGCTGATGAAGTTCAGGCTGCTGATGAAAATGCTAGTTCCAGGGCTGATGATCCCATTCCAAATTACCGAAGAAATTGCTGTGGCATCCACTAGTGGTGCGCTGAAGAAATCGAAGAAGTCGTGGCAACCGCATCGGGCCATACCAGAGAAAATCAACCAGATTCCTCAGCTCCATCTGCACCTACACCAACTCCAATTCTTCCATGTGCATTCGATGTGAAGAAGACCAAGGCTGCAGAGCGAGCTGCAGTGAAGAAACGGAAGGCATCAGCTGCGTCAAACTCTTCGGCTGCGAAGAAAATGAAGCCAACGGCCAGCTCGCTCGAAAATCCAATTGATGTTGTTCCGATTTCCTCCATGCCATCAAAAGACCTTGTTCCTTTTGGAGAAGACTATGTGATCCCAAGCGGATCTGATGAAGAAAATCATTCTGCTGCTTCGTCAGAGCAGATTGATAAAGAAATTGAAGTGGAAGCAATCCCTTCAACCCCAATCATTTCCTCGCCTATGCCTCAGTTCACAGCTGAAGAGGCCGGTGTTGAGGAACTTGAAGAAGATGTGGATATTGGAAGCACAACGCCAGTGATGAACGATGACTTTTGGGAAAGTCAACATCCAAATTCTCCACTCTTCACCCCACTCCAACAGATACCTCAGTCCCCTGCACCAACTGTTCCAATGGGATCTGAAGAAACTCATCCCACTTCATCTGTCCATGAAGAAATTCCAGCCACTAGTGTCGATGAACTCTTCTTGCTGATCCTCGGACACTGTTGAGGAACAAGAAATTCCTCAGCCTGAAGAACCTGAGCTCGCGATTCCTGAGGTGGTGTTGCAACTCACTGACACCCCTCTGCCAAAGCAAAAGAATCCGTTCTCAAGCAAACAGAAGTTCAAGGCTGAAGATTTCTTTGCCGAGTACGTATTCTTCACTGATTATAATCCATATGATTCTGCTCGCATAAGGAAGAGGCGGTTCTGGACTGCCAGCCAAGCCAATTTCTATTCCTCAGTGCTCTTCAACAAAGACAAAGTCTTCGATCATGCACATATTCCTCATGTGGACATGGAGTCTCCGCCGGCTTTGAGCCAGTCCTCGGTGTTCTTCACGACGCAGACTTCAATTTCTGCATTGATATCTGTGGATCGAATGAAGAACTCATTCTTCAATTCTATGCAACTCGCACATCACCGGAGACGCTCAAGACGTGAACTCATGGGTATTAGACCGATGTCCGAAAATACTCACTACAAGGCATCAAGAATCAATTGCTTCGTGCTCTACCACTCGGTCCTCCACTTGATGGTGCTCGTTGTATCTACAACGAACCAGAACTTTCAAATCACTATATGCAAGTGCTGATGAAGCCTTTGAAGCCAAGGCAGGCCCCACGAACCAAATTCCTCGTCAAGGAATTACTGTATGTGCCTCGGACTGTCTATCAAATTCTGACGAAGACAATGAGTCCCATCAAAGGCCACGACTCCAATGATGAAGAAGTCGTTGGCATCATGAAGAATATGCTTTTCAACATCATTCATGGCGTTCCCGTCAACTTCCATGATTTCTTCATGAGGACTCTGGCCAATATTGCTATGTCACCATTCGAAATGAAGCCCTATGCTCCTTGGATTATGAGATTCATCAGGGCAAGATCTTCACTGAAATACAAAGCTGACACTCTGAACCACGGTAGCTACTTGCCTCCCATTGAAGTCCTCAAACGGACAGTTTCATCAGCTGATGATAAAGGTAAGGCTGCTGCTGTGATCGATGAAGGCATTCGTCCATTGGATGGTCAATTTCGCAAGGCTGCCTCTTACTCTACCAATGACGATTCTGCCACACACGACTCTGCCGCAAATACCTCAGCCAAGCAAAATCCTCAAGCCATAGCACCCAGGGTGATGACTGACCGTGAGTAACTCCTCAGTCTTCATCAGAAGGTTGATCGCAATCACAAATGGGTCAAGCGTCAGTTTGGTTCAATTCTTCACAACATGACCTCAACACACAATGCAGTGAAGAAAAACCAATACTACCTCCATGAAACCTTCAACCGTACCTGGGCTGTTCTCTCTCATGTCTACAACGCTGCAGATCTGAAGAATATGGGTCTCAAGAAATAATTTGACTGGTCTGCACCTCCACCGAAGAAATTCAAGAAGGTCAAAGTTCCTTCCTTGGTGGCCAGCTCTTATTCTTCATCGCGTGACACCGATGAGTATGAAGATTTGGACGACACTGCGGTAGGCCCTGCTTCAACAAACAACCCCGACAACGCTGGCGCTCCTCCATCGACTTGAAATTCTTCAGGGGCGTTAGTCCTCAGTTTCAATCCTTTTGGTCATTTGATGACAAAGGGGGAGAAATCTGAGTTAGTCTTCAAGCGGGCGGGTCTATATTAAGGGCATTTTTTAAGTTACAACTCTCGTTCTTCTGAAACTTTTTATTTGGATCGAGTTGTAATCTTAAACCCGATGGTGCGCTGATACTTTTGTTGCATTATGCTTTGCATGCTTATTCCTCGTTAATGACATTGCACGCATGCTGAATCACATCAGGCACCATATTTCATCATGCATTTCAAATTCTTCATATTATATATCAAATGCGTGTATGAATTACAAGATATAGGGGGAGATCTCCATGATTCAACTCTTCAAATGTGCATTGCCTCAAAAGCAAATTCCTCACTATGCACATCTTCGTGGGGAGTTCTACTATATCTTGTAATCAAATTCCTCAATATCGGTGTATACACTTCATATGTTTATCCTCATGAAAACTTAACCTATGTTGTCATCAATCACCAAAAAGGGGAGATTGTAAGTGCATCTAGTGCCCCTTAGTGATTTTGGTGTATTGAAGACTTATAGGTTAAGGGACTAATGCGTTTGTAAGTGTACACAGGTCTATAAGTCTATGAGGAGTTTGATATTTACAGAGAAAATCGACCCCTAAAAATGAAGTTCTTCAACTGAAGACTTTGATATTCTGAAGACTTTTAAAGTGAAGAAATTGGTGTGACCTTGAAGACTTGGTATTCATTTGTGGAACATGAAGTGTGAAGACTATTGTCTTCGTAGTTTCATTTTATCTTTCTTGAGTCATAGGAAACACCGTACTGTTAAAGGGGGTCGAGGAAATACTAAGGAAAAATTTCCATGTGATGCTCAACTCAAAATCTTACACCTACCAATCCCTTCGAGTGAAGCCTTTAGAAATATCATACAGTTCAACACTTTCTTCAAAGGATTTGAGACGAAGCTCTTCTGGTCACTGATGAATTTGTTCTGACTGAGGAGTTAGGAATTCGTCAGTACGAATTACCTACATAGTGAGGAACATGATAGCCTTGAGGAATTTGAGAGTCAAATTTCCGATCAATTCTTGTCTTCTTGGCCTGTCCCAAAATATCTTATCCACCTAACGGTCATATCATTGAGGGGCATTTATGTCTTATCACACTACTAGAAAAAGGGCTATAGATGGGATTGACACTAATGGCGCACCAGAAAGATGGTGCGCCATTAGTATATACTAATGGCGCACCACCTTCTGATGCGCCATTAGAGTTTAAACTAATAATGGCGCACCTTGCAATGGGTGCGCCATTAGTATCAAAATTTTTTTAACTAGTGCGCTGTCCAAACATACTAATTGCGCATCCTGCCCAAGTGCGCCATTAGTAGTTGTAACTACTAATGGCGCACCAGGCATTGGGTGCGCCATTAGTATAGAATTTTTTTTGAACTAGTGCGCCTATCCAAACATACTAATGGCGCATCCTGCCCAAGTGCGCCATTAGTAGTTGTAACTACTAATGACGCACAAGGCAGTGGGTGCGCCATTAGTATAGAATATTTTTTTTGAACTAGTGCGCCTATCCAAACATACTAATGGCGCATCCTGCTTAAGTGCGCCATTAGTAGTTGTAACTACTAATGGTGCACCATGCAAGAGGTGCGCCATTAGTAAGTGGGCAGCAACAAGATATTTGGGACAGCCTCTCCTACCCACACACTCACTTTCTCCCCACTTCATTCTCTCCACCTCCTCCTTGTCTCGTGTGCCTCCTCTTTTCACCTCATTTCCACCATAGATTCATTCAAATTAAGTGGTTAAATTACCTTGTTTTAATAGGTAAGTAAGGGGGAAGCTATATTTAGGTTGTTCTCCCTACAACAATGTGCACATGCACTTTTTACGACCTAGCTAGATCTATGTATGTTCGTGGTGTTGCATATGTTTGTGGTGTTGCATATGTGTTTGTGTTTGGAGGTGTACCAGTATTTGAAATGCGATAGTTGCCAATATTTTGCCTAATGTTGATTCATTTCGCTTTCAAGCGAGAATTTTGGCATTAAGCATTCTTTTGGTCCTATTTTTAGGAAAGTCATGCCAAATTTTTGTTTGGTTCTAAAATATCGTTTTGCTCTACCCTCAGCGACCATGGTCCGCACGATGACCGAAGGCATCGTGAATAGGTTTTTGAGGTCCGCTGAAGGCCGAGATGCTTCAAAAGAACGAGACGGAGATAAGATGTCCGTGTCGAAGATGCAAGCTCAAGAGCCTTATTGCGGACCCGGATTCCGGCAGGTGCGGGACCACCTGCTGTTGCGTGGGTTTCATGGATGGCTATCGGTGGCAAGGTGATGAAGATGACTACGTAAGTCGCCCATGCGGGCCGGCAAGAAATGAGGAAGGGCAGCAAGACAACCACCGCGGCTCGGGCGGGCGAGAAGACGAAGAATCCCGGAGATGATCACGACCGTGATGTTGCATACGCCATCATGTAGAAGATGCAGGACATGATGATGAGGAAGATGCGGAGCAGGCGACGGGCATAATCATGAAGATGATGATGCCGGAGCGCACGACGCTGGACCATCGATGGGCTGGGTGCAGGACCCTCATATTCAAGAGCTGCTTCTCAGCTGCACGGATAACGCAAGAGCTGCCGCCGAGAGAAAGCCAAGATGGATCAACTTGAGTTAGACGCGTTACTCCATTGTATGAAGGATGCAGGCCCGAGGATACCGCCGAAAGTAACGCTCATGGCTCGAGATGAAGGTAAAACACAAAATGACCGACGATGCTTCGACGAGAACATGTCATTCGCACGAACGCCTTCTCAAGGGGAACAAGTGCCCGACCAGTTTGAGGAGGCGAAGAAAATCGTGTGTCCTCTCGATTTACCGCACGTGAAATACCATGTGTGCATGAACAATTGCATCATTTATCGGGACGAGCACACGGAGTCTACCATATGTCCGGTGTGCGCGTCACTCGATACAAGAAGAGGAAGAAAGCTCCTCGAAAAGTGGTGTGGTACTTTCCGATCACTCGTCTGCAGCGCTATTTCATGGACCCTAAGGTAGCAAAGCTCTGCGTTGGCATGCGGATAGGGAGGAGAAGAAGCGAGAAGATGACGCAAATGATCCGGAGATAGATAAAAAGACAAGATGCTGAGTCACCCTAAGGATGCGAGCCAGTGGCAAGCGTTGAACTTCAAGACTCGGAATTTGGGAACGATCCAAGGAACATCGTGCCGGCGCGAGCACCGATGGAGTCAATCCGTTTAGCACCTGGCCTGTGTTTGTGTGGATGTACAACCTTCCCCCTGGTTGTGCATGAAGAGGAAGTACATTCACATGAGTATGCTAATTGAAGGGCCGAAACAACCAGGGAACGACATCAATCAGATCCGGGCTGCTGAAAGAGGAGCTTGACACGCTGTGGAAAACGCCACCAATACGTGGGACGCCGCAGAGAAAGAATATTTCCCTATGAGAGCCGCGCCGCTCACGACGGTGCACGACTATCTCGATTACGGATATCTCGCGGGCAGGTAGTCCACGGATTTTCCGGATGCGTAAGGTGCATGGATGACACAACGTACGCCAGCTAGATAGAGATCCCGGGTCTTCGAAAACCGTGTTCATGGGACATCAAGGTGGCTTCGCGACGATGACCCGTGGAGGAAACGCAAGGATCTGTTCGATGGTGAAACCGAACCCAAAACGCCTGTACGAGGAGCGGTGAGGAAATAGACAAGTTGTTGAAAAATTGGAAAGACTGCCCAATCGCCGGAAAGAAGCAAAAGGCGCCAGAGCCGGAAAGAAGCGAAAAGGCGCCAGAGTCTGCTGAAGGTATGGAAAACGAGGTCTGTTTTTTGGGACTTGCCGTCGAAGATCCACCGTGTGCCTCACAGCCTTGATGTCATGCATATCACGAAGAACATGTGCCGTAGTCTGCTTGGTACCCCGCTCAACATGCCGTAGAGGACCAAAGATGGGCCGAAAGCAAGGGCAGACTTGAAATCAATGGGCATCGTGCAGGAGCTTCACGCTATATATGATGATGATGATGATGATGATGATGATGATGATGATGATGATGATGATGATGATGATGATGATGAGGCGGCAGACACGTAAAGTCGTCAAAGGCAAAAAGGCCAAGAAGACCGGAAATGACTACCCTCCCAGCGTGCTTCACTCTAAGTCGAGGAGATCGAGCAGTTTTCACCTGCCTCCTAGGAGTAAAACTTCCTTACGGTTACGCTGGGAAGATAAACAGATACCTAGACCCAGCGAAGCGAAGTTCAGCGGATGAAGTCTCACGACTGTCACGCGTCCGATGACGCAGACATACTTCCGCCATATCCGTGGGATCATGGACGCCAGCACGTCCGTGAAACGCTATTTGGCCTATGCAACTTCTTCGGCGTCATCTCTCGGAAGTCGATTGGCGTGAGGCAACTCGTAGAAGGCTGAGGAAGAGATCGTGGTGATACTATGCGAGCTTGATATGTACTTCCGCCCGCATTCTTCGACGTTATGGTGCATCTGCTGGTCCATATAGTGGAGGATATCATCCAACTCGGGCCGACGCTCCTCGTGACAAAGATGATGCCATTCGAAAGGATGAATGGTGTCATCAAAGGATACGTCGCAACATGTCACGCCCGTAGGAAGCATAGCCAGGGCTTTTCGACCAAGAGTGCATCTCCTATCGCACGAATTATCTAGGCATCGAGAACCCCGCTGGTCTTCCGTCAACGAGCACCTCGGCAGGCTCACGGATGGGGTCACCGTGAGGGTCGCCACAAATGCATGTCGACTTCGAGGGTCGACTCACGACTTTGAAAGAGCAAACCTAGTCGCCGCTACAACACATAGACGTGGTCGATCCTTGGGTGGTAGAGCACAAAACCTTTATTAAAAAGACGACAATGACCGAGGCCAACAGAGGACGGACGGAGATACACTCAAAGAGCACAACTCATGTTTCACGCGTTGGTTCAAGCATAAGCTTCGTAAGCACCCTTTACATGAGGATTCTTCCGGAAGAACAACTCATATTCGCCTTTGTCACAGGCGCCGAGCACAACCTCGATGACCTATGAGGCGACGATATCAACGGCTACACATTCTACACCGAGGCCAAGGACATGAAGAGCGATGGTTATCGTAACTCCGGTAACGATGGAATCCTACACCCATAACGACAAGGACAGATACTACGGAAGGATCGAGGAGATCTGGGAGTTGAGCTACGCTGGAGAGAAGGTCCCATGTTCCGTGTTAGATGGGCCAAGAACGCTATAAAAGAAGACCGGTATTTCACCACCATGGTTATACCCGAAGTTAATTCTGTGATCATGGGCGCAAACGTCACCGCTAAAATGAGCCATGGGTACTGGCTTCCCAAGTGGACCAATGCTTCTTCATTACCGACCCGCCAAAGCCCAGTCGTGTTGTCGTGAGGAGAGGCAAAAGGAAGATCATCGTAATGGATGGAGTAGCCAATGAGCAAGACTTGACAAGTACGGCGACCGAGGATCGAACATGACGACGATGATGAAGTAGCAAAGATACACCACAAGAAGAAGCAGGACCACCCTACCTAAAGGACGTCTGCTCCACATAAGAACTCCATTTTAAAAAAAGAAGGGCAAGAAGATTGTGAACAGATAGCTAGCTAAGATCGATTGTATTTAAATCGTAGCCTTCATTTCTCGATTGTATTTCATGGGTACTTTTGAACTATCATGAATATTTTTAAATTTCATGGACACTCGATCTCGATCCCCTCCATCTCGATCGCTATTCCACCTCGCCAGATCCGTCCCCTCGCCACCGAGCACCCCCAGTCCACCGGCCGCGCCACCCCGCACCCTCGATTCCCCTACTCAACCGCCGCCACACCCCCGCACCCAGCACCGTCTTATAAAAAAAATAAGTATCAAACAGCTTTTTAAATGCTACTGTCTTATAAAAAAAATATTACTGTTATTATTTTAACAAGTTTGAACATATTTAAACACAAATAAGTATCAAACAGCTTTTTAAATGCTAAAAAAAATTGTGGAGCCCACCTCGATCCCCTCCATCTCGATCGCTATCCCACCTCGCCAGATCCGTCCCCCTCACCTTGAGCACCCTCAAGTCCACCGGCCGCCACGACCCCGTGCACTCGATTCCCCTACTCAACCGCCGCCGACCCCCGCACTCAAGCACCGTCTTATAAAAAATAAGTATCAAACAGCTTTTTAAATGCTACTGTCTTATAAAAAAATATTACTGTTATTATTTAAACAAGTTTGAACATATTTAAACAGAAATAAGTATCAAACAGCTTTGTAAATGCTAAAAAATAATTTGTGGAGCACAGGAGTCGAACCCGGGACCTCCTGGTGTGAGAACTGCTGACCGGTCGAGCTAGTAGAGTGGGCTTGATGTGGATAAGTTACTGTAGTACATAACCTGTTGGCTCGAGTTGAAATAAAAAAATACTAATGGCGCACCACGGTGAGGTGCGCCATTAGTATGGATGCTAATGGCGCACCACGGTGAGGTGCGCCATTAGTATTGTGCCCGATCCCCCTGCCCTCTCCCCTTCGCCCGATCCCCCTTCCCTCTCCCCCCTCGCAGTTCCTCTCCTCTCGATCCACCGCTGCCGCCGCTGCCCTCTCCCTCCCTCGCCCTCTCCCTCGCCCTCTCCCCGCCGTCCCTCTCCCTCGCCCCGCCTCCCTTGACGCCACCGTCCCCGCCACCTCGACGCTGCCCGCCGCCTCGGCCGACCCCGCCGCCCAGACGCCGCCCAGCCGCCGCCTCGATCACGACCCGCCGCCCGACGCCGCCTCGGCAGCGACCCGCCCGCCCGGACGCCGCCCGACTCCGCCTCGACGCTGCCCGCCGCCCAGCGCCGCCTCGACCCGCCCGGCCGCGCTGCCCCACCTCGACCCGCCCAGCGCCGCCTCGGCCGCGACCCTCGCCGCCCGGATGCCGCCCGTCCACACCACCGTCGCGGAGCACCACCACCCCGTGAGCTCCCCTCCTCCTCCTCCTCCCTCCCCTCCTCTCATTTTCTTGTTAACCTGAGGCGGATCCCTGATTCTCGCACCTTCCAAATTATCAATGATGCGTCGGTTATTACTTCAGTTAATCCTACATTCTGCTGCTGCTGCTGCTAGTCTCGATTCGATCCTTAATTAATCCATCCATGAGTAGTGATGTACTAGTGCTGGAGTACTATTAGCAATGATGCGTCGGGTGTGTTGCTAATCTCGATTTGATGTTTAATTAGTGGATCAGTAGTACTTTACTAGTAGTAGTACTGTATTAGCAATGATATCTTGGATGTGTGGATCGATGGGTACTTGCTGGATGTTCTTGACTACTTTGCCTGCAGTCCTTTTGGTGCTTTCAAGTCCCAGAATCGTGCCCTGGTTGAAATTGTGAGAGAATAATTTGATTTATTGTAGGGGTACAACTGTTTCTCAGTAGATCATGCATCATGTTGGAATGGATTCCAATGGATATTTGTCTTTACCGTAGGAGTTTAATGTACTTGAGGAATTTTCAATTGGATTCTCAGAGACACCAAGTACCAGTCCTTACCGATGTTTTCAAGCCCCAAAATGTACCTTTCTTGAAATTGTAGGGGATACTAATTTGATCTAATCTTGTACTACTTTGGTTCTCATTGTAGCTTAACAAATCGACTTAATTCTCTTCTAATGGTACTGATCTTTAAATTAGTCCATGAGTGGTACTGTATTAGCAATGATGAATTGGATTGGTTGGGTATATGGATCCATGTGTACTTGCTGGCCGATTTGGCATTTGCTGTCACTGTAGGTACCAATTCTATTTAGGTGCCACACTCGTGCCTCTAATAGCTCTTAAGCTATTTAGGTGCCTTAACTCACTTTCTCACTTTTGTGCATTCATTTCTCTTGTCTACATGTAAGTGTATGATTTACTTTTCATCATATGTCTTTGTGAATCTTTCCCCGAAATTCAGAGCTGTTTCAGTGTATCTTTGCTTGCTACTCAAATTCTTAAGCTCACACATAGATCGTTGTTCTTTTTTTAGACAGTTTATGTAGTGTATGTGTCATAGAAGTTATAGTGCTATTGATATATAAAATGAACTATAAATTTATATTTAGCAAAAAACAGCAGCAATATTCTCCTTTGTGTAATACAGTTTGGTCAAGATATATGCTCTTTGAGACAAATAGGGAAAGTAGAGAAGAACGGCGATGTTTGTTGCTACCTGTGAAAAACTGCACTTGACAGGTGTGTTCACCAAATATAAGTATCACTTGATTGATAATACCATATGTTCCATTTTATTCCCTAGCAACTCATGGCACCTAACTAGTCTCTACAATGTATAGAACTAACTATCAATTTAGTAACTACTCCCTCTGTCAGATATATGAAGCATATTTTGATTACCCAGACTATGCTTTTACTATGCTATATAGCTTATGTGATGAGGAGATCACACCAAAAATAAGTACTCCCTCCGTAAACTATGGCTTAGGAGCTACAAAATCACAATGAAAAGCAAGTACTTCTGAATACGAATTCACCATGTGAGGTGCCAGGTTAATTTCAGATATGACACTGTTTGGACATTAATTTGAGTAGATGAACATTTTGTGGTTCTGCTAGGACTTGCTCCAGATTTTTTAACCCTAGGATTTCTTTTCTTTTAGTTCTTTTCTTACAGAAAATTTACTGAAAATTCAGAAACTTGGAGTAACCTCGTGGACTGTGCTTTTGTGATCTCCTACTCCTGAATTTTCATGTCACTTGTGCTATTGCCAAGCATGACATGGCCATTTTTATTCTGTTTTTGATGGAGCTTGGTGTGTGTTGTTTCGTACTACTAAGCAACCTATTTTGAAGTGATGATCTTATCTTAGCTGTATTTCTGAACTGGTAGCTAAGTGTATTACTTGTGATGATGATGCTGCTGCTGCTGTACTACTTGTGATGATGTTGCTGCTGTACTACTTGTGATGCTGCTGCTAGTTGTGATTTTGTCAAGTGATGCTGCTGCTACTTGTGATCTTCTAAAATGACCCCTTTCTCCTGAAACGTTGATTAATTTCCGCTTTCGGTTGAGAATGGGGCACTCCTAGGTCAAGAAAATTAGCAAAGGTCATGCCCAATTTTCTTGACCTAGAAGGTGCCCGATTCTCAACCGAAATAAAAATTAATTTTCTTTAGTGGTTGGATTAGTTTAGTATTTTATTCACACACTCAGACACCCTTGCTTGACATGTGTTTGAACACCTGCGGTGTAGTAAAAAGTAATTACAGATACACTCACCCACATAAGTATTCAGCACAATGAAAAAATAGTACAAATTAAGGAAAGGCAATACCATTTCAGACGCTTGTCTTCTAAAAAGAAGAGTGAACTTTCTAGACACACCCCTCAAGAACTAGGTTACCCTGAGAACGTGGACTTGGACCTTAGCAACAACACACTAACAGGTTCTATCACAAAACACCTAGGAAATATCACAAACATCTCTCAATTGTTCCTTGACAATAACCAACTTTTTGGCGACATTCCTCGAGAATTAGGTTATTTGGTCAACTTAGAGATCTTGTTCCTTGACAATAACCAACTTTTTGACAAAACTTTGTTTCTATTTAGAGAGAAACATGGCCCACAACGATGAGGCCGGGGGTTCAAAGCAAGGCATTCTCGAGCTGTCCCAGAGATGGAGGAACAACCTCACTTGTATGAGGTCGCCGCCTTTCCCCACCGATCCCGAGACCACGGATGGTGCCGCCGAGGATGACCACACCGATGCAACCACCGATGGTGCCGCCGAGGATGCCACCATCGATGATGGCGGCGCCGCACGATGGCAGCCAACCGAAGAGGCAACGGAAGGACTGGCGCCCGATCGTGCTCCGCACCTCAAGGAGGAAGTTATCAAGTGGACTCCAACGGGAATCCAACGCGCCCGAACGAATAGTCAAGGGTACTCGCTTCAGCTCGGGTGCATTGTCCGAGCACCGCCTCGATCAACACCGAGAACCTGAGGCATCCTGACCGAGGGAATTTGCGCAACCTCCTCTTCACGAAGCTGCACAAACGATACAAGTTCCCCGCTGAATTTGAAAACACAAGCCTCAAAGGGAATAAAGTGAACAATGCTGCCCTCACGAAGATGAGCAAGGCCCTGTCTACTTGGAAAAGCAATGTGAAGAGAATGATCGAGAAAGGTGAGAGTTATCAAGATCAAGGAGAAAAATCCTTCGATCACCGAAGATGACTACAACGACTTCAAGATCAA